>CM066203.1:37956838-39156838 GCA_033675215.1 Rhodiola kirilowii | reverse complement strand
CTGAATGCTCTTATTTGACATTCCCCTCTTATCCTCCTACCCCTAACTTACCACCCAAAACATACTTCGTTAAAGTCACCAAAAACTATCCAAGGTAAGTTTCTCTGTCTCCCTAGTCTCCTCATCAGGTCCCAGAATATATGTCTTTTATTTGTAGATGGATGACTGATCAGTCGATATTTCGACTAATTAATTCACTACATTCGATGAAGGATAAAACTTGTTCTCCCGACAAATTGTCTATATTTGATGTCTTTCTGTAGTATTTCAGGTAAAATAGACATATCATCGCTCCTTGGAGCCAAAGTGTAGAAAGAACGGAAAGATCGATCGAAAAAGGCAAAAATAGAAGCTGTGCCAGGACAGCCCATGACAGTCGTGACACATAGACAGTCACGGGTGTAACGGCACCTGTTTACCCCCGAGATATCAAGGATGCCCGTGACAGATTGTTGTTGTCGTTACACCTTGGATTGTCACGGGTGTAACGGCATGTCTATTCCCCCGAGATTTTGGCTGAAGCCGTGATAGCCGTGACACACCCAGCTGCCACGGGTGTCACGGGACCGTCGGTTAGCAGTTTACATATTGTTTCCAAAAATTGATTTTGGGCTTTTCAGCCTTTTTAGACGATCTATAAAAGGAAACACGACCAGAATTTCATGGTGTGCTTATTTTGAGAGAAGAAACCCTAATTTGGGAGAAGACATCGCGAGAGATTGAGGATCATCGAGCCACATCGTTTACGGTTAACTCATCCTTATTTTCTTTCATTACACTACTCTCGGTATTTTACCATGAGTAGTGAGTAGTCTTTTTATTCTGGGATCCTACGGATCCCGTGCTATGTAACCCTAACTCTCATGTGATCAATTAAAGTTTTTATTTATGCGATTCGAATATTCAATTTCATTGTGTGCTTAATTTTATTGTTCTATGCAAGTATTTACATCAAAGGGTATGTTTGCATGCTAGAACGTATTTAGGTTAATTACCGAAAGATGGATGGGTCCTAGGTATTAGTCAGATTGCATGAAATTGATGTTAGGTCATGTTGCTACAATGGTAGTACATGAATTAATAGGAAAACCTTTAGTTTAATAAATCGAGATCGTTGATAATCCGTGGATGGGCGGCTTGTCTAGTGTTATTTCGGTTTAATTCCATATTCGATAGCATGAATAATTTACGTAACATGATTGCATGATTAGTGGGGTTAGTACGGGTGAAGTATGGTCCTGGAATTCTTTCTCTGATTTAAACACGACCTTTTATTTTCAGCAATTTAATTTCTGCAATTTTCGTGACAACAAAACCCTTGTTTTTACAAAGTTTAATCGGAATAGCTAAATAGGTCACTAGTTAACTAGTATTCACACACCTGTTCCTTGGATCGACCCTTGGCTTACCAAGGTTTATAAATTTTGTTTGACTACGATTTAACCCCTAAAACTCATAATTTGACAACTATAAAGGGTTAAAAATACACCTGTCAAAATGGCGACGTTGCCGGGGAGCAGCGTTTAGTGTGATATTAGAATTAACTTGTGTAATTTAGACTATTCCACCTCGCGTGTTACCGGATTTTTCTGTTTTTATTTCTTCACTCACGGTGTTATTTAACTCTTACAGGTACCAGCTAGTTCATGCCAAGAAAAGCGCCCCGACAGAAGAAGCAAATTTAGATTTCAGACGAGGACACACCGGACCGACTAAGAAACAACCGTCAGGCCCAGAACGAAGCTCGGCAGCTACGAACACTGAACCGAAACTTCACAGCAATGGCTATGAATCAAAACAACCCAGCCTTGCTGAATGGTGCATTCGAAGATGACCAGCGACGTCCCGTACAACAACCCGTGCGCAGGACTCTCGGGGACTACACTGCTCCGCGCGTCTCAGGATTTCAGTCGGCCATTGCACCGCCCGGCATAGAAAACAACACTTGGGAGCTCAAAATAGGTCTCATTCAAATGGTGCAGAATAATCAGTTTTCAGGAAGAGTGAATGAGGATCCTCACCAACATCTCAAGCGTTTTATCCAGATGTGCAACACGGTGAAGACCAATGGTATCCCTCCAGAATCCTACTACCTCAGACGATTTCCATTCTCATTATCTGACAAGGCTAGTAGATGGTTGGACAGCCATACCGAGGGTACTTTTACAACTTGGGACAAGTTAGCCGAAGCCTTCCTCCAACAGTACTTCTCGCCATCAAAGATAGCTCATTTCAGGAACAAGATCATCTCGTTCCGTTCTATAGATGGTGAGACTCTGTACGACGCTTGGGAGAGGTACAAGGAGTTGATGAGGATGTGCCCCCACCACAACCTAGAGCTGTGGCAGATCATGGACACTTTCTATCAAGGAATCCACCAGGTAATGCGCACCCTAATAAATCAGACTGCTGGTGGAGGACTCACTAGAGTTCCTCTTGACAAGACTTATGCTATTGTGGAGAAGGCAGCCCAAGATTACCATCTCTGGACAAGCGACCGAGGAAATCCTAAAGATAGAAAAGGTGTGCAAGACCTCTGCCAAGCCGAAAGCAAGAGCGACATCGCTGAGTTGACAAATACTGTGAAGATGCTTGACGGAGCCCACTGCACTGTCGTTAAGGTGCAATGTTCTCTGTACAAATAAATTTATATTTTCCGGTACTCGCGACTTCACTACTGGGTAGTAAGTGGTAAGTAGGGGTCGAACCCAAGGGAATTAGGGGGATACGTTGTTCTTTAAGGGATTTGTACAGCGAGGGAGCGTGTTTTAAGGTTGATTGAGTTTTAGCGGTTATGACTAAGTGACTTTTTTGGTTGTTTTTGGTTTTGAGTGCGCAAAAGTAAAATACAGAAAATAAATACAGAAAAGTAAAAAGAAGGACTTACAGTGGGTGATGCGTGATTTGCGAGTCCTCCGGAAGATGAGCAGTTGATGATTGTAGTTATACTAATATTAAAAGTAAATACAGGGGGGTTTTGTAATCTGAAGAAAACATTCGGTTTTAGGGGCCTTGTATCATAGTTGTTTATCATTGATCGCTAATGATCATACTAAGTGTTCAAAGATGAATCGAGGCCATTTCTAAGCGCAAGACTTGCAACATCGTTTAAAACACTTGTTATACTTTAGACTAATTCCTCCTTTCGAAGTATCTTAGCCTTATGTGCATCCATTTGATCTTCTGTTACGATTTCCCAAAATGGTTTTTTAGATAAGTCGAACTCCTCAGATAAGTTTTGCTTGTTACAGCTTCCACTTACCGAGTATGTTCACAAATCCCCATGGAAGAGCTTTGCTTGTTACAGCTTCCACTAAACCTTGGAAATTCTGACTATATATGGCACATAGAACAAGTTTTGAACACAAAGATGCACTAGGTGCAGGGTCTAAAACATTTTACAATACAAGTACACCCCTTTAACCGAATAAAGAGTTTAGCTACGAATATCCATAGAGGTGGATACCATAGCTAAATACTCGGGGGTTTTTGAAAACAGTAAGAGGAGAGGGGGTGGAATACTCAAGAACCAACAGGAGTATTCCCAATCCTACTGAATACTCAAGAACCAACAGGAGTATTCTCTACAGTATTATAATACTCAAGAACCAACAGGAGTATTATAATTTCAAACCAAACTTGCAAAGTAACAAAATGTAGAGAGATAAGTGTTTATTGATTTTGGAATTGTTGGATGATGGGATTTACAAAGGAATTGGCTTGTATTTATAGCCATGGGAGAGGGATGAGAGCCATACACTTGTCACATGGGGAGAGGAGGAGCAAGGAGGAGAAGCCACATGGGGGGGAGGCTTAGCCGCCGGTGGCCGGTCACCATGGAGGAGAGCCGCCGGTTGGAAGAGGAGGAAGGGAGGGGTGAGGTGGCTTGGCCACCCATGAGTCATCTCTTCTTCCCAAAGCCGCCGGTCACTAGGAGATAAGGATGAGTTTTGTGAGTTTTGTGCAGTCTTTTCACAAAACTATCAGTCCAATTTCGCTCCGGTCTGACTTTGGTTGTTCCTTGGTTGGATTTGAATTGAGTAATTCAATGTCACGATCTTGAGATTTCTTCATTCAGCGTCTGATCTTGACCTTGGAATGAATCGTAACATCTTTTCAGCGTAAAATCCTCTCCTTAGCGTGTTTTCTCTCTAAGTGCCAAAATACCCTGTAGAAATATATCGGGACTAACAAGCAGAAGTTAGATAGACAAACAGTCTAATTTGGTGGGTTTTACTATGTATTTGATTCGTATAATTATGGTCCATCAATGATCGCAACCAAAATAAAGAGGTTGAAGTCAGAATCTGCTATGAAACCATCGGTTGTTGCTCATGTTGGCGTTTATTGTCAGATATGTGGCTCTCCCTCTCACTATGCAGATGGATGTCCGGTAATGGGACAAGATGATGACAGTGGAAATCAGGAGGATGCAAACTACGTCGGGCAGAATAACCAAGGGGCTGGTCCCGGGTATGGACCACCCACAAACAGGTGGGACAATTCGAACAGGAATAATCCTAACCCGTCTTACAAGCCTCAGAATTCGGCACCTCCTAGTTTTCTGCACAAACAGCAGCAAGGGAACGCACTGTATCAGCCACGAGGCCAATATAACAATCAAGCTCAACAGATGCAGAATAATAACTCCTACCAGCCAAGGACTCAGTATAACAACCAATCACAAGGGCAACAAAATCAGAATTCAGGGAGCTATTCGTATCAGCCGCAGCAGCCCAAGCAGCAGGAGTCTGGTAGCTCGTCTAGCATGGAGACCATGATGGCTAATTTTATAACTGAACATGAGAAGCGTGTGCAAGGACTCGAGAAGACAATCGACCAGCTGGTCATTCAGAACAGGATGCTCGAAACTCAGGTAGCTCAACAAGCAGACTCGGTTACTAGAGAACAAGGGAAACTCCCATCAAACCCAGATCACATCCCTAGGGAATCGGTCAATGCTATCACACTCCGAAGTGGCAAACAATTTGATATGATACCAACCCAGAGCACCAGACCTCGAGCTACGCCTTCAGCACCTAATCCTACACCTCTGGATGAGGAGACGTCCAAAGAAGCTGAATCCTGAGCCGAAAATTCTGCTCCAATAGTTGAGCCGGCCCCCTATGTGCCACCGGTCCCCGTTCCCTCAGCGACTCAAGGGTGCAAGAAGAGATAAAGAGTTCATGCAATTCGTAGATAAAATTTGAACTCTCTACATCACAATGCCCTTCACCGATGCAATAACCCAGATCCCCACCTATGCAAAATTCATGAAGGAGATTCTGACTGGGAAACGGAAGATGGATGGAACCGAGACAGTGGCTCTAAGTGAGGAGTGCAGCACTGCCATGCACCAGCCCATGCCGCCTAAGCTTAAGGATTCAGTGAGTTTTTCTATCCCCTGTGATATCGGTGGTCTTACTATTCATCGTGCTTTGTGTGATTTAAGTGCTAGTGTGTCTATCATGCCTTACTCTTTGTATTCTAAACTGAATTTGGGTGATCTCTGTCCTACTAACATCTCTATTCACCTTGCGGATCGTTCTTGTAGACTCCCGAAAGGGATTCTAAAAGACGTACTCGTTAAGGTGAAGAATATTTACATACCTATTGATTTTATTGTGCTTGAGATTTTACAGGACATAGACATTCCAATTATCCTTGGTAGACCCTTCCTTTATACGGCTAAAGTTGTTCTTGATATGGACAGGGGGTTTATTGCTTTCCGAGTGGGTAGTGAGCGAGTCGTCTTTTATTTGCCTGACATGTGCAGAACTCCTAGTCTTTTAGCTGACTGCGATGTGTTAGACTCTGCTGATGTTGATCAGCCCATTTCAATGATCTCTGTTGAGTCTTACAGGGTTATACCAGGCTGCCCGATACCGATGGACGTATACCCAGTAAGCATAGAAGGAGTAGGCGCAGCCGACACCAAAGGGAGCACTGACGAAGGTAAGGAACCTTGCAAGGTAGAGCTGAAACCTCTACCTGCAAGTCTCAGGTATGAATTTTTGGGCCCTAACTCAACCTACCCAGTGATTGTTAATGCATCGTTGACTGATATAGAGACCCAAAAACTGCTAGATGTTCTGCGCAAGCATAGACCAGCCCTAGGTTATTCGATAGACGACCTCAAGGGGATTAGCCTAGATTTGTGCATGCATAGAATCAACCTAGAGGACGATGCTAGACCCAGTAGAGATGCTTTGAGACGTTTGAACCCCAAACTGAGTGATGTGGTTAAGAAAGAAATTCTGAAATTATTAGATGCCGGCATTATTTATTCTATTGCTGATAGTAAGTGGGTAAGTCCTGTGCATGTTGTCCCTAAAAAGGGAGGTTTGACTATTTTTAGGAATGAGCAGAATGAATTAATTCCCACTCGTACTGTGACTGGTTGGCGCATGTGCATTGATTATAGGAAATTGAATAAGGCTTCTCTTAAGGATCACTTTCCTTTGCCTTTTATTGATCAGATGTTAGAACGTCTTGCGAAGCATAAGTTTTTCTGCTACCTCGACGGTTATAGTGGATTTTTCCAGATCCCTATACACCCCGAGGACCAGGAGAAGACTACTTTTACTTGCCCTTTTGGCACATTTGCTTATAGACGTATGCCTTTCGGTCTTTGTAATGCACCAGCCACGTTTCAGCGCTGCATGATGGCCATATTTTCTGATTTTTTGGAACACACCATGGAAGTATTTATGGATGATTTTTCGTTGTATGGTTCCTCATTTGATTCATGTCTCTCTAACCTCACTGATGTTCTTCGTCGTTGTGTTGACACTAACCTGGTTTTGAACTTGGAGAATTGTCACTCTATGGTGCAGGAAGGTATTGTGTTAGGACACATGGTGTCTAACAGAGGCATCGAGGTCGATCGCGCGAAGGTGGAGGTTATTGAAAAGCTGCCCCCACCAAAGGATGTGAAAGGTATAAGGAGTTTTCTCGGGCACGCTGGATTCTACAGGCGCTTCATAAAGGACTTCTCGAAGATAGCTAAGCCACTCACTGATTTACTTTGTCAGGAAGCTGAGTTTAATTTTAATGATTTATGTTTTAATGCTTTCCACAATCTGAAAACTGCTCTTACTTCTGCTCCGATAGTGCAGCCTCCCGATTGGGAGCTGCCATTTGAACTAATGTGTGATGCGAGTGACTTTGCAGTAGAAGCAGTTTTGGGCAGCGCATTGATAAGAAGCTTCACGTGATTTACTAGGCCAGCAAGGTCCTCGCCGGAGCAGCAGCGAATTACACCACCACCGAGAAGGAGATGATGTCCAGTGTCTTTGCTTTTGAGAAGTTCAAGCAATACCTTATAGGGTCAAAGACCATAGTATACACCGATCATGCCGCAATCAAATATTTGTTGGCCAAGAAGGATTCAAAGCCTCGGTTGATTCGATGGGTTCTCCTCCTCCAAGAGTTCGATATCGAAATTAGAGACAAGAAGGGAGCAGAAAATATGGTTGTAGACCACTTGTCACGCCTCGAGCTAGGAGAGCTCGACCGCGAAGAGGACAAGCTCCCGATGGCTAACTCTCTAGCAGGAGAACAGCTTATGCGTGTTGATGTGGACAACGTCCCATGGTATGCAGATTTTGTCAATTTCTTGGCCTGTGGAATCCTCCCCCCCCCCCCCCCCGACCTCTCGAACAACCAGAAGGGGAAGTTTCTTTCCGACGTGAAAAGGTACTTCTGGGATGACCCTTTCTTATATAGATTATGTGCTGACGGTCTCTACAGGACTTGTGTCGACGAGGACCAGATCAAATGGATTCTGGAACGCTGTCACTCATCACAATACGGTGGGTACGGGGCAGGCTCAAAGACTGCCACAAAGGTTTTACAGTCCGCTTTCCTTTGGCCCTTGCTGTTTAAGGATGCACACGAATTTGCCAAAGCATGTGATCAGTGTTAGAGGACTGGAAATATTTCAAAGCAGCAGGAGATGCCTCAACAGAGTATTCTCGCGGTAGACCTCCTCGATGTATGGGGGATTGACTTCATGGGACCATTTCCACCTTCTTACGGAAATTAGTATATCTTGGTAGCAGTCGACTATGTTTCGAAGTGGGTTGAAGCAGTGGCTACCCCTACTTGCGACGCCAAGGTAGTTATTAAAATGTTTCAGAAGGTGATCTTCCCTCGGTTCGGAGTGCCCAGAACAGTTATCAGTGATGGAGGCTCCCATTTTAAAGAAAGGAGCTTCGAGACATTGCTGAAGAAATATGGGGTTTATCATAAAATTGGCACTCCTTATCACCCTCAGACCAGCGGGCAAGTGGAAATCTTTAACAGAGAGATCAAGAGCATCCTCGGGAAGACAGTCTTGAGCCACAGGAAAGACTGGGCGTCCAAGCTAGATGACGCGCTATGGGCATATAGGACTGCATACAAAACACCTATTGGAATGAGTTCGTTCAGACTTGTCTACGGAAAAACCTGCCACTTGCCAGTCGAACTCGAGTACAAGGCTTTATGGGCTATTAGAGAGCTGAACATGGACATGAAGGCAGCCGAAGAAAAGTGGATACTATAGCTCCACGAGCTTGACGAGATCAGACTAGATTCATATGAGAACGCTCGTATTTATAAGGAGAGAACAAAGAAGTGGCATGACAAAAGGATAGTGCGCCGAGAGTTCAACGAAGGTGAGCGAGTACTCTTGTACAACTCCCACCTCAGATTATTTCCTGGAAAGCTGCGCACTAAATGGAGTGGCCCTTATACTGTGGAACGAGCACATCCAGACGGGCACGTGGAAATCAGCGTGGAAGGAGGAAAATCTATGGTAGTGAACGGGCAACGCCTCAAACACTACCACGTTTTAAAGCATCTTGCACCTCCCAAAGGCATTGATGATAACTTATTTCTCGGGAAGGGATCTCAGCAAGGGACTTCCCGAGAATGCTCCTAGTCCTACCTCCCTAGCTATGTCTCACCAAGACGTTAAACTAGGTCTCTTCGGGGAGTAACCCGCGCTGTAAGTTTTACTTACTTGCATTTTACATTGTACAATTTGTATGTGAACCGTGCAGGAATCAAAGTGTGGAGTTAATAGAATTTAGTTTTCTGGACCGACAAAGCAAATTTAATAGAAATTTTGGAGGGTGTCGTGACAGCCGTTACACACTGGACTGTCACGGCTGTCACGGGTAGCAAAGTTCACAAAAAATTCAAGAGGTGTCGTGACAGCCGTTACAGGCTCTGTTGTCACGGCTGTCACGGGCCTGTCTTCCTTCTTCAAATATCAATTTCCAAATCAGATTTCTAGAAACCCTAAAATCCCAAATTCAAACCTCCGACCCGCCCGTCTGACCTCAGCCACCTCCGAGCAACCCAGTCGTCCGCCACTCATCCCCCAGCCGTCCGCCACCTCCGTGCACCCATCAATCCGACCGCTCACCAATTCCTCCGCCTACCCCATCACCACCATGGCTAGGACGAAACCCACCGGAAATCCCTCCTCCTCTCGCTCGACTCGAGCCGGTGCCTCCTCTCGTGCCCTCCCCCCAAACACCTCAACAGCCATCATCCCAGCACCACCGCCCAACCAGTCCCGCCTTTACCCACTGACCAATGCTTGCCGATTTTCCACCACTGAGCAGCATGATTGATTCGACAACATTCTATCAAAGAAAAAGGTAAAACCTACACTCGTCCCCTGCATTAAAACTCTTACGGATTTGAAGCTGGATATATTACCACAGTGCCGTAGAATGTTTATCGCCTCTGGGCTTGATATATTGTTTACTCACCGCCTCACGTCCACATATCATATGCTAGTAAAAGAGTTTTTAGCGACATTTGAAACTGTGGGCAGCCCGTTAAAGGTAACACACTGGAAGTTCCAGGCAGGACGGAAATTTTACACTATGTCCAAGGATGAAGTCTGCGAGACATTGGGATTTCCCTTAGAGGGATTCTGCGGCGAGTACATCGTGGACAAGAGGTATGAGTTCTGGAAACTCATATCTAGCTTTGATTATTACTTGTTCCGGCTGGAGTGCTGCAGGCATCAAGGAACCGGTGTGGAAAATCATTCACCGATTTGTGGCCATAGACATTAATACTCGCCTCGAGGGAGCCACTGTGATCTCTAACCCAACTTGGATATCATGATCTCTGACAGAGCGTCGTTGTACCCTGCAAATTTGTATTTATAATGTCCGCTCACTCTTGGCTTAGTATAGCTGTAAGTAAGGGGTCGAACCCTAGGGAGCTAGATAGTTACTACTTGTTCTGTAAGAAAAGAAGAGACAATTGGTTGTGAGAAAACAGTTTAGGAAACAAGAGAAAATAGAAAATAACGAAGGTGTAGTAATCAGGGAGAAATATCCAGGTTAGGGTTTCTTAATTGTGACTAGTTTTATCATCGACTTCTAAATATCATGTTTCTAATTCCTAAGTGTGGTTATTCTCATTCCAAGTTATAACCTAAAATAGGGTCTTTCCGGACGCCTATACCACAATCTACTTCCTTTCCGGGTTGTAGAATTCTAAACCTAGCAATTTAACACTCCATTCCAAGATATATTAAATTCGTGCTCTATTTGTTCTCAATGGTCTAGTATCAAACAAATAGTAAATATAAGGTTTATATTGCTCGTCTAAGTCTAACCTTTCCGGGTGTCAACTTAGCTTCGTAATATAAACCGGGATAAAATAGCACAAGGTTTAGTAGAATAACGAAACAAGCATTAAACAACAAGCCTCAAACACATCGTCACAATGTTAAAACCCTAACCCGAATAAGCGGATTAGTTACACATAGCCATGGGATAAAAACAAAGTAATAAAAGAACAATGCACTTCACTATGCCGAGAGTGATAAACTGAGAACTGGCCAGAAGGACTGATGGACGATGCTCTTTGACGGATGAGGAAGATCGATGAACGCCGAGATGAAGCCTTGGATGATTCTGGGACTGAGGGATTATAGGTCGTATGAATGGCTTGCATTGCTCCTCTTTATATAGGGTAGGATGGGCCTTGGACTTCCCTAAAAAGTTGACCGTTCCTTAGCATTCTGAGGGAAAGCTAGACACGCCCAATGTGGATTTGGAAAGATTTCCAAATCCGTTCCTTACTTGATCTTTAAGCTATCTTCTTGCTTGGAGGTGACGCAATCTAGAAGCTTCTGGAATCCTCTACGCCGCCTCAATAAACCGCATGGAAGGAGAGGAAAAGATGGGCTGGACTCAGCTTGGGCTTGGTCTCTCGCACAGGCGGACGGAGGAGTGCATGGGCTCGGATGGCCGGGCGGATGTTTGGATGCACGACCGGGTGTGCGAGCTGCGCAAGGCATGGAGGTCGGACGCACGCTCGGCTGGAGCTCGGATGGCCGACTGGACGCACGATCGGATGGCTGGGATGCCCGGTCGGGTGTCCACTCGGCTGGACGCTCGGCCATGCGATCGCATGGCATTGGAATTTCCGCACGGACGTCTCCTGAATTTCCTTTCCGCGGACGTCTCTTGATTTACTGAAATTCGTTCAGACGTCCGCGCCTCTTATTGTTGTGGCCTCCGCGGACTGCGCTGTTGAAAACTCCAAAGTCATTTCTTTCCGCGCCAAACTTCGTCAAATGTACATAAGCCTGTCAAGAACTCCTTGTCATGTTTTTGGCTCCAAAAGCCGTCTTTTGAATGTGATTCCTCTTAGAGCCTCCAAATTTCCTGAAATGAGAAACAACACTAAGAAGTAACTGTTTGCATATAAAAGTATTGGAATTGGTGGGATTTGATGACTCGATGAGTCGTATAAATACGGCTCATCAATCTCCTTGAGCAGAGGGGTGCCGGTCGACTTCTTTCAGATCCTCAATGGAATGATGATGGCATGGGCCACAACTCTTGGGAACAAGGCCATGGGAGGCGGTCTCTTTATTTCTATGCTCGCCGAGTCTCGAGGATGGGACCTCAGCTCCCTGGATGGGACTGAGTCAAACTTGGTTCTAGATATGGACAAAATCACTGACTACAAGTTTATTGGGAAAGACGGGCAGTGGACTCACAACCCCGAGCTCCTAAGTGGGGCGAATAGATGCCGCATTGATAGGGCGCATGCCAGGGTAGCCTCCCCTCCACGCGAGCCAGCACCTGTTCAGGAGGACCAGCCTCTGCATGATGATGTTGACATGGACGAGGCGCACTCACCTCCAGCACCTAGCCACTTCTATTCCCCCCCTCCGCCGCCACATGTTGATGACCAGTTTCCCCTCACACTCGAGGAGCATTTCTCACGCTTAGAGACCTCTGAGCACCATATCATCGCCACCCAGCATGAGTTTTGAGAGGAGCTGAGGGCGATGATGACTTATCAGCACCAGATTTTGGCTAGCCTTGGTCCAGTTATTGCTGCATAGAGCCAGCTTTCTGTTTCCCATAACCAGCTCAGGGATGACTTTTCAGATTTCCGGTCTCAGGCCATCAGGGCACAGGAGTGGGAGCAAGGTGCACTATCAACCCTTCTTGAGCATGCTGATCTCGCCTTTCCTCCACCTCCCCAGGCTGCCCCTGCCCGCACCGACCGCGATGATGGCCCTTCTCATCCCGCCCCTGCTGCAGCCTCAGACAGCATTGAGCGGATGTTTGGCTCTGATGGTGATGCTAACGACGATGGGGCTAGCTAGTTCCCCTTGCATTCATGTTTCCTGATTTTCTTTTTGCCATCTTGTAAGTTTCTATGCATTTCATGTTCATCCATTGAACACTGACTGTTGGATACTATTCACTATTTCCATGTTATTCGATGTTTGAGTTATTCCATTTCTCTTGTTCGTCTTTACTCACATCATTTACTTTTTTATTCGTTTCGCGATTATCGATGCTAACCTATAATTTGTGTAGCTCTATATGTTTATTTGTACATCTACCAGCTCATAGGTCGTATTTCACGCACCAGCCATCGTTTAATCTCTTTGGATTTCATGCCATCACGCACGAGTGAAGTTCCTATGCACCTTTTCTTATCTTATATTTATTCGCTTAGGACTAAGCTCATTTTTAAGTGTGGAGTGGGTAGCGCATAGTCACACACATTGCATATCATATTCACTCTTGCATATGCTCAACTTTCTATGTATTGCGATTGAAATCCTCGTTTTCTACGATACTCCTTGATTGATTGTCATTCTTTTGGATTCAAAGTCTAGGACTTGAAATACTTTTATTCATGTATGTATTCTCTTGAGTCAGTATCATTGCTAGCCCATGCCTATCGCATGTTCTGCGTATTTCTTGAAGCATGTTTGAGACTTGATATTAGTAAGCACCAGTTCAAAAATGTCAAAAACATAAATTACATCTCTTTTTTCTAGGTGACCTTAGTACTAGTATGTGTTTCTCTATACTTATTGTGATTTGCATGCGCCCGCCTTTGTTCATACACTATGTCAAGCTTTAAGTGTGGAGTTAGACAGTTGGTCTTCAAGTTTTCCTTCAAGAACTCAGTTCTTAATTTTCAGCCTTGGGTGAAAAATTGACCCCAAACATAGTTGTGTTTGAAAGAAAACCAGTTAGAACAGAAAAAAATTTCTGCGAATAAAAAAATACCAAGGACCTTGTGACAAATGTCACCCCTTGTGTATGGAAAATACTCTTGAAACAATTTCTGCCCCCTTTTGCTTGATGTAGTGTAATTCCATCTTCTCATTGCGTGCAATCATAATTTGTCTTGAGAACTCAGATACTAGAAACTAAGGGACGATCCTCGTGCTTGCACAGAAATTTTTGATGCAAATTTTCATACTATTTCTCAGAAAATTCTTAAGCCAGGCTCCTCTTCTCTTACGGGTCATTGCCTAGTCCTTGGCACTTGAGAATGAGCTTTGCGCCAAGAGCCCGTGGACTATCCCTAGATAGCATAGGTGAATGGCGAGCATGTTTTGTGCAACTTTTCATGTTCTTAGCCTGTTGCGATAGAACTATTTAGAACATGTGATTAGTCGATTGCTAGCCGTGTTTATTGACTGTTTGAATGCACAACCTGTTTAATCTATGATTGTCTGACAACTTTGATGAAGATGTTTGACTTGAAGTTGAGGTAACACGATGAATCCGAGGTATGACATGACTTTACTATGACTCATTGAGCATCATTCATGCATACACGTTAGTTAGTTGTACAGGGGATTTGTAGGTAGTCCCATTCCTGAAAACCTTCACGAGACTATACTCGTCCTACTAGGGCAGCCTATAGGTTTAAAGGCTTGATGCATACGCTAAATGCATTCGTGTCCTCCATGACAGTGAGTTATCTTTGTATTTTCATGTTTAGTTAGAATTGATCACATGTCACTTGAGTAGGTAGCTTTATGGTCGTTGAGCACTACATTCCCTCATGTATTTATTCTACCATTTGTTTGACATTTGTTCGGGACGAACAAATCTACATTTGATGAAGGATAACACTTGTTCTCCCGGCAAATTGTCTATATTTGATGTCTTTCTCTAGTATTTCAGGTAAAATAGACATATCATCGCTCCTTGGAGCCAAAGTGTTGAAAGAACGGAAAGATTGATCGAAAAAGGCAAAAATAGAAGCTGTGCCAGGACAGCCCGTGACAGCCGTGACACATAGACAGTCACGGGTGTAACGGCACCTGTTTACCCCCGAGATATCAAGGATGCCCGTGACAGATTGTTGCTGCCGTTACACCTTGGATTGTCACTAGTGTATCGGCATGTCTATTCCCCCGAGATTTTGGCTGAAGCCGTGACAGCCGTGACACACCCGGCTGTCACGGGTGTCACGAGACCGTCGGCTGGCAGTTTACATATTGTTTCCAAAAATCGATTTTGGGCTTTTCAGCCTTTTTAGACGATCTATAAAAGGAAACACGACAAGAATTTCATGGTGTGCTTATTTTGAGAGAAGAAACCCTAACTTGGGAGAAGACATCGCGAGAGATTGAGGATCATCGAGCCACATCGTTTACGGTTAACTCGTCTTTATTTTCTTTCATTACACTACTCTCGGTATTTTACCATGAGTAGTGAGTAGTCTTTTTATTCTGGGATCCTACGGATCCCGTGCTATGTAACCCTAACTCTCATGTGATCAATTAAAGTTTTTATTTATGCGATTCGATTATTCAATTTCATTGTGTGCTTAATTTTATCGTTCTATGCAAGTATTTACATCAAAGGGTATGTTTGCATGCTAGAACGTATTTAGGTTAATTACCAAAAGATGGATGGGTCCTAGGTATTAGTCGGATTGCATGAAATTGATGTTAGGTCATGTTGCTACAATGGTAGTACATGAATTAATAGGAAAACCTTTAGTTTAATAAATCGAGATCGTTGATAATCCGTGGATGGGCGGCGTTCAACGATTGAGATTAATCTAGACAATGATCCGTGGATGGGCGGCTTGTCTAGTGTTATTTCGGTTTGATTCCATATTCGATAGCATGAATAATTTACATAACATGATTGCATGATTAGTGGGGTTAGCACGGGTGAAGTATGGTCCTGGAATTCTTTCTCTGATTTAAACACGACTTTTTATTTTCTGCAATTTAATTTCTGCAATTATCGTGACAACAAAACATTTATTTTTACAAAGTGTAATCGGAATAGCTAAATAGGTCATTGGTTAACTAGTATTCACACACCTGTTCCTTGGATCGACCCTTGGCTTACCAAGATTTATAAATTTTGTTTGACTACGATTTGACCCCGAAAACTCATAATTTGACAACTATAAAGGGTTAAAAATACGTTTGTCAATGACCATAGAATAATGTAAGCCGGAAGCAGCATTCATCCCCCAAATTGACTTCTGAGTCCACGTACGACTGTGAAAAGGATCGAATTGTGAGGTTCAAGTCTTCAGCCCACTGATGGACCAAAGTTATACGAGTCAGAAACACAATAAAACCCCCTTAATTAGACTGTTTGTCTATCTAACTTCTGTGTGTTAGTCCCGATATATTTCCACAGGGCATTTTAGAGGCTGAAGTGAAAACACGCTAAGGAGAGGATTTTAAGCTGAAAAGATAACAAGAGTCAATCCAAGGTCAAGATCATATGCCGACTGAAGAAATATCAAGGATCCTGACGTTGAATTGACCATAACAAATTAATCAGAGGAATCAGGAGTGGAGTCAAGACAGCCCGGAGAAGAAACACATTGACAGTTTTGTGAAAAGACTGCACAAAACTGTACAAATCTCACATTGGACAAGGATGACCGGCCACTTGAAGAAGTGGTGGCCAAGGGAGGAGCTCCTCCTCCTTGGCCACCGCCTACCGGCGGCTTGGGGTGGTGGTGACCGGCGGCTTTTGCCCCTCCTCCACATGTCACCACCACCTTCCTCCTCCTCCACCACTCCTCTTCCTCCATGTGTGGCCATCTCCTCCATCCATTTTCTCCTCCAATCAAAATGCAACACTTACCACCCATCTCCACCACCCATCTCCTCCCCTTTGGGCTATAAAAGGAGGAGCTCCTCCTCCTCATTTCACACACCAAATCTCAATTTCACTTCTCTCTCTAGAAGTTGTAATATTTGTAACGTTGTAATTTTGGCTTTGGAAATAAAGGATAGCTCCCTTGGCGCTTCAACGGTTGTAAGTATTATTTTTAGTATTTATTTAACTGTTGTCTTTAATTCCTTAGTATAATGTTTAGCGCGATGAATAGTAGCTAAACTTGTAGTTTGGTCTAAGGGGCGCACTTGTATTATAAAATGTTTTAAGACTATTAACTTAGTGTCTAGTCTTAGTATTCAAAACTTGTTCTATGTGCCATATATAGTCAGAGTTTCCAAGGTTGAGTGGATGCTGTAACAAGCAAAGCTCTTCTGTGGGAATTCGTGATCAAACTCAGGTAGTGGAAGCTGTAACAAGCAAAGCTATCTGAGGAGTTCGACTCATCCTAAACCCCATCTGGTCGAGCGTAACTGTGAGATCAGGTGGATGCACCCAGGCTAGCATACCTTAGGGTATTGGCGCTAGACTGAAATAGAACAGGAGTTGCTTTAAACCGGTGTTGCAAGTCTGGAGCTGTAAATAGCCTCGATTCACCGTTTGAATACTTAGATGATTCACTAATGGTCAATGATAAACAGGATATAATACAAGTCCCCTGAAACCGAACATTTCTCTTTAATTATAAACTGTCATTTACTTTCCAGTATTAAAATCAACCAACCAACCAATCAATCAATCAAAATAGCTGGTAGCTTTAAAACCAACCAACCGACCTTAAACACGCTCCCACGCTGCGTAATCCCCCCCGAAGAACAATCATTCCCCTATTTCCCTTGGGTTCGACCCCTACTTACCAAGTACTACCCAGTAGTATAGTTGCGAGTAGCGGACTATTATAAATTTATTTGCACAATCGCTTTGACGACGAGCGGTTCTGTCAAATTGGCGCCGTTGCCGGGGAACTAGTCATCGGATAACTGTTCTTTGAATCATTACGCGCTTCAAAACAACCATGTCTCACGAAGAAAGTCACCATGACTACCAGGATGACGAAGAAATAAACCTGTACGATCAGAATGATGAGGTACCGTTTCCATTCGTCGACGATCCGGAACAACTCATCAGAAACAGAAGAGCTCGTGATAGGGAAGCAGTCAGAAGAAACCAAGAATTACCCGAGGACCGAAATGCAGCTGGTCCAGTACAACCTCCTATCCATCCCCCACGACCACAACCTCAACCTCGATACATGCCAAGAAGAGAACCCGCTTTCGATGACTACTATGTGGATAACTACTACCGTGAACCAACTATGGGCGAGTTAAATGCCCCTAATTTCGAGACACAGCCGTGGTGCATCTATGAGAGCCCTGAATTAGAAAATATAACCATCAACGCATCAGTGGCACACAGCCTGCCAAAATTCTCAGGATCTCAAGGAGAATCTGCCGCAACTCACCTCCAACGCCTACATGGCATTTGCCAGAATCTAAAGCCCAATCGAGTGAATATGGACGACTTCAAGTTAAAAGCGTTCTATTTTTCCCTCATAGACTCGGCAAGCGACTGGTTCCTTTCATTGCCTTCCGGAAGCATCAGATAATGGGCTCAGATGCAGAAGAAGTTCTTAGACAAATACTATCCGGCTGGAAGAGCAATGCAAGTAAGGAAGCAACTATAGGAAATCAAACAAGGTCCCAATGAAACCATGTACGATTACCTGGAAAAGTTCAATCACCTAGAAAGGAGCTGCTGTACCCTTGGACTGCCCGAGAAACTCGTCATCGAGTACCTTATTGATGGATTAAGACCATTTGACAAAATGCTCTTGGATGCCTCAGCGGGAGGGTCCATGATGAATCTATCATTAAGTGGCATCAGAAATCTCATCGCCAACGTTGCTGAAAATGCTCGATTTAGAGAAGAGACCACTCGCCAAGATGAATTCTCTCGATCAAAAAGGGTAGCACAAACTGAGGCATCAGTAAACTCCATAACTGAAGAGATGAAACAGTTAAAAGAGATGATGATTGAGATCATACGTGGACAGCCAGTTACGGTAAAACCTTGTGAGTTCTGTTGTTCTACGGACCACAAAACGGACGCATGCCCAACATTGATAGAAGAAGAACCGGCTGATGTGAATGCAGTGGGAGGATATCAAGGATACAACAACGTCAGAGCTGGACAAAATAGACAGTACGGTCAAACATCCAACCCAGGCTGGCGTAACAACAACAGCTATCTTCAGACGGAGACACAACCGGCTATCCCTCAACTAGCCCAGTCATTCTATCAACCGTTCCACCGACAGTACAACCAGACCACCCCACCACCAAGCCAATACCAACAAGAGGAGCCAAACCTGTACCATGCAAGCTCAAACAATTCTCGAGGGCCAAACGAATCACTAGAGGACATGATGCTGCAATTAACTAGTACTGTGCAGCAGTTGAATACCACTATGCATCAAAATCAAACCGAAACAAAAAAAAGAATTATCAGACTTGAAGGAGCATATCTCCCAACTAGCTGCATCAGTATCCGCACTCTCTAGTGAACCCGGCAAACTCCTGTCTCAAACTATTCAAGGCTCGCAGGAGAACATGAATACTGTGACTCTTAGGAGTGGGAAAACGCTTGTCGGCAAACCTGTGGAGCAAATGAAAGACAGAGACCCAAGGTTACCAAGAAAAGAGCAAATAAGGCCCGAACCTCTCGAAATTCTAGATGAAGAAGAGACCGATAAAGATGACGACATATTTGAGGAAGAGCGGGAAGTTACCGAAGAAGAAGAAAATACATTTGAAGAACACAGGCCTAACCCGGTACCCAGAACCGAAACCCCTAAAATAAGCACGACACTTCCATTTCCAGTACCGGGTCGCGTGCAAAAACAACATGTCATGGATAAGGAAGTACTTGAGTTGTTCAGCAAGGTCGAAATCAACATTCCCCTTTTAGAAGCCATCAAACAAATTCCTCGGTATGCCAAGTTCTTAAAAGAACTATGCACCAACCGGAGAAGGAATGCTGGAAACGATCAAGAGCTGATGAGTAAAAACGTGTCGGCCGTCATACAACGAAAAGTTCCCCCCAAATGTGGAGATCCAGGAACTTACACCATTCCTTGCACAATTGGTAACATAAGGATCGAGAATTGCATGCTAGACCTTGGAGCATCAATCAATGTTCTTCCATTCTCTATCTACTCATGCCTTAAGATTGGACCACTCAAACCCACCGGTCTCACTATTCAACTAGCGGATCGGTCCTGCAAACAACCCGAGGGAAAAATAGAAGACGTCCTGGTTCAAGTAGGCAAGTTAGTGTTTCCAGCAGACTTCTACGTTTTAAAGATGGAAAATGGCGGACCTACTGATCATGCACCTATTCTTCTCGGCCGTCCATTCCTCAAAACATCAAAAATGAAGATAGATTGTGGAAGTGGAATGCTTTCAATGGAAGTAGAAGGAGAGGTCTACAGCTTTGACATATTCCAAGCAATGAAGCACCCTATGGAATTCGAGGAAATACACGCACTCGATACTTTGGACGACCTGGTCCAAGAAATTCGACCAGAACTTAGAACAGATCCCTTGGAAGCCGTGCTCAATGGAGCCATAAGCCCATACAAATTAACCAAAGACTTGCACGAAACAGTGGCCCACTTAACGATCTCAGAGCCTCTCACACCAGAATTTGAAGTCAACGAGGTAAAACTATTCAAATCGAATACTTTTCTGCCCTCGGTGGTGCAAGCCCCCAAAACAGAATTAAAGCCCCTTCCTGGACATCTGAAGTACGCCTTCCTGGGGGATAAGGACACACTCCCAGTAATCATCAAAAGTGGCTTGGAAACAAGCCAGGAACAAAGTTTGATAAAAGTCCTGAAGCAACACAAGTTGGCTATTGGATGGACTCTGGCCGACTTAAGGGGAGTCAGCCCGGTTGTATGCATGCACCGTATTCTACTTGAGGATGGAGCAAAACCATCAAGAGAGCCCCAACGACGGCTCAACCCAATCATGATGGAGATCGTCCAAAAGGAAATACAAAAGCTTCTAGATGCAGACGTTATCTATCCCATATCAGATAGTCAATGGGTGAGTCCTGTTCACGTAGTACCAAAGAAAAGTGGAATCACAGTCGAGGAAGATGCTGAAGGAAACATGGTCACAACACGGGTAAAGAATGGGTGGCGCATGTGCATTGATTATCGAAAGCTGAACGCGGTGACTCGAAAGGATCACTTCCCGCTCCCATTCATTGATCAAATGCTAGATAGATTGGCAGGAAAACCATATTTTTGCTTCCTGGACGGGTTCTCAGGATACAACCAGATCCCCATAGCACCTGAGGACCAAGAGAAGACTACATTCACCTGCCCATTCGGTACATTTGCCTTCAGAAGAATGTCATTCGGCCTCTGCAATGCTCCTGGAACTTTCCAAAGGGTTGTAACCAGCATCTTTTCAGACATGATCGGAGAATTCATCGAAGTCTTCATGGACGACTTCACCATCCATGGAGACACATTCGATGCATGCTTGAGCAATTTAAACACAGTTTTGGAACGATGTGTATCCATGAACTTAGTGCTCAATTATGAAAAATGCCACTTCATGGTAACACACGGAATAGTCTTAGGACATGTTGTCTCACAAAAAGGCATGGAAGTGGACAAAGCAAAGATCGACCTGATCACGACTCTACCATACCCATCCACGGTCCGAGACATCCAATCATTCCTTGGCCATGCAGGATTCTACCGACGATTCATCAAAGACTTCTCCAAAAAAGCATTGCCCCTATCCTCTCTTCTACAAAAAGAAGTTCCATTTGAATTCACCAGTACATGCAAAAAGGCTTTTAATGATCTAAAGGAAGCCCTCACCAGCACACCCATCATCCAAACACCAAATTGGGAACTACCATTCGAAATAATGTGCGACGCAAGCGACTTCGCTGTGGGGGCAGTTCTCGGCCAAAAGATTGAAAAGAAAGCAGGAGTGATCTATTACGCCTCACGAACCCTAGATCCTGCCCAACGGAACTATTCCACCACTGAAAAGGAACTTCTTGCAGTAGTATTTGCTCTGGAAAAATTCAGACCCTACTTACTTGGAGCAAAAGTAATAGTTTATTCAGACCATGACGCCATCCGATACCTAATGAAGAAGAAGGAGGCTAAACCAAGGCTTATTCGGTGGATATTACTACTGCAAGAATTCAATGTGGAAATAAGGGACAAAAAGGGGATCGAGAATACTGTGGCAGATCACCTAAGCAGGATTGTCAAAGAGGAAGAAGAAGGGCACATAACCGAGTCATTCCCTGACGAGCACCTATACGCCATCTCAACCAAGGTGCCATGGTACGCCCCAATCGCCAACTACCTTGTAGGAGGTACATTTCCTCCTTCTTTTACTAAAGCACAATGCATGAAACTTAAACACAATGCTAAACAATACTGATGGGATGATCCTTATTTATGGAAAATAGGAGTAGATCAAATACTTAGGAGATGCATCCCTGATAATGAAATAGCTTCTGTTATTAGCTTTTGCCATGAGTTTACATGTGGAGGACACTTCGGGCCTAGGAAAACCGCTAGAAAAATCTAAGATAGCGGATTTTTCTGGCCAAGTATATTTAAAGATGCCAACGAAAAGTGTAAAAAATGCGATAAGTGTCAAAGAGTAGGAAATATGTCAGCTAGAAATGAAATGCCTCAAGTCCCCATATTCGTCAACGATGTCTTCGACGTTTGGGGTCTTGATTTTATGGGACCATTTCCAGTTTCACGCGGTTATACCTATATTCTAGTTGCAGTAGACTATGTGTCGAAATGGGTAGAAGCTAAGGCCACAAGGTGCGACGATGCAAAAACTGTCATAGAATTTTTGCGCACTAACCTGTTTTGTAGGTATGGGGTACCTAAGGCCATAATAAGCGACCAAGGAACTCATTTCTGCAACCGCATGATGGCTGCTACCTTAAAACGCTACCATGTCCACCACCGGACGTCCACGGCATATCACCCCCAATCCAATGGTCAAGCAGAAATCTCCAACCGCGAAATCAAAGGAATTTTAGAAAAAATGGTGAAACCAAGCAGGAAAGATTGGAGCCAGAGGTTAGACGAAGCCCTTTGGGCTTACCGGACGGCATACAAGACGCCAATTGGAACCTCTCCCTTTCGGCTTGTTTATGGGAAGGCATGCCATCTTCCGGTAGAAATAGAGCATAAGGCATATTGGGCGCTCAAGCAATGCAATCCAGATTTAAAAGCTGCCGGACTAGATAGGAAGCTTAAGCTATGCGAACTCGAAGAGTTGCGGCTTGAGGCCTACGAAGAGCAAACGGACTACAAGGCACGGACAAAATTATATCATGACAAATTCATCCTCCGGCGCTCATTCGAGGAAGGAAAACTAGTATTACTCTTCTCCTCACGACTGAAGATAATGCCCGGGAAGCTTAAATCTAGATGGACCGGCCCCTTCACAATAACCAAGGTATACAACCATGGGATGCTTGAGTTGGAAAGCATGGAGAATGGAAGCAAATTCAATGTAAATGGGCAACGAGTCAAACACTACCATGACGAAGTCAACTTTGCCGTGGCAAAGTTTGACCTGAACCACCCATGGGACCCAAACCAATGAACCACAAACGAGGTATCGTCGAGCCAACGACGTTAAACAAGTGCACTGGTCGGGAGGTAACCCGACACTATCTTACTTTTCCGCACTTTAATTTCTGTCTTTTAAATTCAGTATTTAGTTTTAAGCTTGCATGACTTTTGAACTAAGGCACGCCTTCGTTCAAAAGTGGGGGGTGAGAACCACCTATGTACATAAATAACATGCAGTTGTTTTTCTTTTTTAATAAGTACCTTTTTGAAAATATTAACTTAAGAATGTGAAAAAGATAAATCATAATTCATGCATTAACCTTGTGAAAATTCAACTGTTTAAAAACTTAGAATGTAACTTTCGATTTGTCCTTTGTGCTGAGATAACTAGGGATGTGGAGTTGATATAAACTGCCCTAGAGAGGCTTGGCAAGCAATCAAAGGATCAGATCAAACTATACGGTTTTCGAAGTCAGTGGAGGCTGCACTTCGGGTTTTCAGTAAATAATTGAAGTCAACTCCGCCAAGAAGCATCTATGCAAAGGCGAGGACGGGAATCAGACCGTCCTCTCTCTAGTCAAAATAGCCGAGAAAATAGATGAGCGACCCTCATCTTAACCCGCGCAAAACGACAAAGACGAGAGGAGCGGGGAGGTATTTCCATAGGCTTGCGGGCAATGATTGGACCTCCCAAAAAGGCTTGAGAAAATGGACTTGCAAAATCACAAAAAGGCGAAAAACTCAAAGAAGAAAATCAAAAGAGGCCAAAGGCCCAAAATTGTGAAGGTTTTAACCGAGCAAAAGTGAAGCACTCAAAAAGTCAAATCAAAGGCCAAAGGCCGATTCACTACAACAACAAAAGCAGTCCCTCGCCAAAGAAGAAAATAAAAAAGGCTCAACTCACTGAAACCCGAATCGAATCACGTGCTAGAGAAAGCTACCAGAAAACCATATAGTGCGAGACGATCCCAAGATTGCAGTCCAGAAGCCTAAAAAGGTCTATCTCCCGAGACATCCAATATAATTTGCATCTCAGCACGGAGGTACAAGTATTAAGTTTCTTCTATTTATTTACGCAGTTTAATTTGGTAATAAGTAAGCAATGCATGAATTAGGATAGATCGAGTACCACAGTCTAATTTTCATATTCCAAAGCCAAACTTAGAACTTACGCCCTTTAATAGCATTGTTCGGGACGAACAACTAAAAGTGGGGGGTAATCTGATGGACCAAAGTTATACGAGTCAGAAACATAGTAAAACCCCCTTAATTAAACTGTTTGTCTATCTAACTTCTGTGTGTTAGTCCCGATATATTTCCACAGGGCATTTTAGAGACTGAAGTGAAAACACGCTAAGGAGAGGATTTTAAGCTGAAAAGATAACAAGAGTCAATCCAAGGTCAAGATCATATGCCGACTGAAGAAATATCAAGGATCCTGACGTTGAATTGACCATAACAAATTAATCAGAGGAATCAGGAGTGGAGTCAAGACAGCCCGGAGAAGAAACACATTGACAGTTTTGTGAAAAGACTGCACAAAACTGTACAAATCTCACATTGGACAAGGATGACCGGCCACTTGAAGAAGTGGTGGCCAAGGGAGGAGCTCCTCCTCCTTGGCCACCGCCTACCGGCGGCTTGGGGTGGTGGTGACCGGCGGCTTTTGCCCCTCCTCCACATGTCACCACCAACTTCCTCCTCCTCCACCACTCCTCTTCCTCCATGTGTGGCCATCTCCTCCATCCATTTTCTCCTCCAATCAAAATGCAACACTTACCACCCATCTCCACCACCCATCTCCTCCCCTTTGGGCTATAAAAGGAGGAGCTCCTCCTCCTCATTTCACACACCAAATCTCAATTTCACTTCTCTCTCTAGAAGTTGTAATATTTGTAACGTTGTAATTTTGGCTTTGGAAATAAAGGATAGCTCCCTTGGCGCTTCAACGGTTGTAAGTATTATTTTTAGTATTTATTTAACTGTTGTCTTTAATTCCTTAGTATAATGTTTAGCGCGATGAATAGTAGCTAAACTTGTAGTTCGGTCTAAGGGGCGCACTTGTATTATAAAATGTTTTAAGACTATTAACTTAGTGTCTAGTCTTAGTATTCAAAACTTGTTCTATGTGCCATATATAGTCAGAGTTTCCAAGGTTGAGTGGATGCTGTAACAAGCAAAGCTCTTCTGTGGGAATTCGTGATCATACTCAGGTAGTGGAAGCTGTAACAAGCAAAGCTATCTGAGGAGTTCGACTCATCCTAAACCCCATCTGGTCGAGCGTAACTGTGAGATCAGGTGGATGCACCCAGGCTAGCATACCTTAGGGTATTGGCGCTAGACTGAAATAGAACAGGAGTTGCTTTAAACCGGTGTTGCAAGTCTGGAGCTGTAAATAGCCTCGATTCACCGTTTGAATACTTAGATGATTCACTAATGGTCAATGATAAACAGGATATAATACAAGTCCCCTGAAACCGAACATTTCTCTTTAATTATAAACTGTCATTTACTTTCCAGTATTAAAATCAACCAACCAACCAATCAATCAATCAAAATAGCTGGTAGCTTTAAAACCAACCAACCGACCTTAAACACGCTCCCACGCTGCGTAATCCCCCCCGAAGAACAATTATTCCCCTAGTTCCCTTGGGTTCGACCCCTACTTACCAAGTACTACCCAGTAGTATAGTTGCGAGTAGCGGACTATTATAAATTTATTTGCACAATCGCTTTGACGACGAGCGGTTCTGTCACCCACGGAGTGACAATCCTCCTAATCCCCTTCTTTTAACTGAAAACCCGAACTTAAACCCTAGTTTCCTCCGTATCGCCTCTAGCCTCCTACCATCTATTTTGACCTCCTGCAAGCCCACCACGTTTGGCCGATATATCCTCTCCAATTCGGTGAGTTCCTGAACTGACCGAGGTTAGCTAAGCCCTCGGCAGTTCCAACTTCCAAGATATGGCTCTCATTGGATCCGGCGTGGCTGCTGCGCAGCCCCCGATAACAAATTAAAGTCCATGCCTCTACGTTGAGATGTCGATTGTCCATCTACTCGATATGGATGAAATCGTCATCCCAAATATTATTGCCTCCCCCTCCCTCGGGCACCTCCGACCACCACTTCTTGTTTGAGTTTCTCTTTCCCTTCTTTTGTTTGACGGTCTCTTCTTTCTGCCGGCTCAGATCTGGAATTGCTGACAAACTCTCCTCAATCAGCCCAACACGGCCCATCCTGTTTGTCATAAAAAACTCAGACCCCATACTGGCCCATTGCACATCAACCGCGTGTAGATTTCTTGAACCTTCGACTCGTGACTCCTCGATAACTCTATCGGCCGCACTGTGTGCCAATTAAATTTGGAGGCTGCTGATAATGATTATCTAAGCACACATTCCCATGAGGGCAGGGGCGGAGCTAGGAACAAAATCTAACCCGGGCTATAAAAAAATTTCGTTGGTGAAGTATTGATAAAAATGACAAAAATATAGACACTGTAATAAATCTTAATTCATATCTAAGTATTGGACAAATTTAGACAAGAACTTTCAATTCGCTTGGTGGAATGACAGACAAATGGAATACTGGAGGCAGAGGTTCGAAACTTACCTCAGTCACATTTTTATTCCAAAAAACTTACTCGGGCTTCAGCCCGTGTAAAATGGGCCTGGCTCCGCCCCTGCATGAGGGCCCACCTCTTTCGACTCTCCAACTTCTCCGGTCTGTACTCCGCCGTCTTCTGAATTATCTTCATCGGAAATTACCTCCTTCTCGCCGGACTCCTCAGCCACTCCTTTATTTTGAGTTATGTTACCTCCGGACATGGCCGTAAGTTTTGACTCTGCTCTTAGCCACTGGCCAAACTCACAATACTTTCCTTGTTCTTCAGAAAGATTGCATCTGCTTGTTTTATGCGCTAACAGCCCGCATTTCTCACAAAACACCGGCAACCTCTCATACTTGAAGGATATCCAAGTCGGTTCGCCCTCATCATCCTCAAACT
This sequence comes from Rhodiola kirilowii, assembly GCA_033675215.1. Lineage (NCBI taxonomy): Eukaryota > Viridiplantae > Streptophyta > Magnoliopsida > Saxifragales > Crassulaceae > Rhodiola > Rhodiola kirilowii. The sequence continues at coordinate 39,129,739 of CM066203.1, read as the reverse complement.
TGTAAAAAAACTCCCACCTGCAGTTGAGACTTTATATCAATTTCAACTTTGTAACGCATGAATTTCTTCTTCAAGACGTCTGATTCCTCTTTTACTTTCTTCCGAATTTTGCCTACCATCTCTGCAAAACCTTGGACGTATTGGTCTTTCATTATTTCCAGTGGAAGAATGTGGATTTGGATCCATAACTGAAACTTGCTGAAGTCGAGTTGATACGGTTTCTTGCATGCCTCCCACTTTTGTATATTTACTCCTTGATTCGCCAAGAGCCAAGGCCCTCCTTCCAGCACCCTTTATACCTTACTTTGTTCATTGAACCTTACAACCACTAAATTGCTTCAAACGTTACTCCTTCGTTAATGTCCCACGCCTTCGTCAAGATTGATGCCAAAGCCGTCACATTAAAGCTTTTACCCGTAACGAGTTTAAGGACGACCGCCCACCTATATTCTCTCGACGCCTCCTTTCAAAGCCTCCTTCTTCATCGACAGCACTATAGCCCCCTTAAAAGTTTTTGATAACACTTCAATCTGATGCTGCTGGTTATCTCCTCCATTTGTGCCCTCCAGAAGCCACGACCAGCTGAAACTTACTTGTGTTTATGATTTATCGAATATCGTTGCAAGAGTTATGAGTGTGTATTTCAGCAGAAGCACTTGAAAACAACTAGGAACAACAGGAAGACAACTGCAGAACAAAACAACCCAGAGGTTGAGAAAACTCTCGTAGATATATTACCTAGAGAGAGGAAGTTACATTTACGCTGTGTTTGGTTGTAAGAAAGTGTAAAGGAAAGAAAGCATAAGAGAAATTAATGAGAAATTTTTTTATGGAAAATGAAATTTTCTTTTTTGTGTTTGGCTGCACATGGAAAACTTAATGGAAAATTTAAGAAAAAATAATAGCATGTTTGGTTTACCTGAAAATAGCTTAGAAAGAAAATATAAAAAAAACATAACATTATCAACATAACTGGCAGCAAATATTCAACAGCAGAACATATCACTACGCCAATTTACATCCTACGCGACATTATTTTTATGTCGCAAAAACTGCTAAATTTGTCGCATAGACTTTATGGGACGTTTAGTGTGTAGCGTAAAATCAGTCGCGTAATCGGAGTAGCGAAAAGTTAACGCGACAAATCGAATTAGTGATAGTCGCGATATGTTAAACGTTTATGCGACTAATGTTTCAGTTTGTCACGTATTCATAGAGATGATGTACACTCCTAATGAGCGTATATACAGTCGCGTATGATGTATTTGAACGATTAAATAATTTAAATAATATTTGCATTTGAATACAAAATTACATAAACATTATAATTGATGTATTCCAAATTCACAGAGTACATTCAATCAAAAACAAATCACAGAGTACATGAACAATTACAAGCTCAAATCTAACGACATTCAAAGTCCACGCCAAACACAATAGCAACATCTCTAACCACATAGCTCATAGACCACACTGGATCCTTCACCCAACAATACTTAGGAATCGCAGCTCTAATGTCAACCAACTTGAACGGTGGTGGAGCGCCGTGGTCAAACGATCCATCATCAACTCCTCCCTCCTTCTCCAAATCTTCAGCTGAATTCACCCTCAACGGAGCACTCACCTTCATCTTCCAATCCCTATTCCCACCCTTCAACTTCAGATTCTTTTTTTAACAGACAGATGAAAACACCCCCTTATTGAATTTAAACAGGATTCGACATTCGAAACAAACCCCCAGGTCTCGATGGTCAGATCGGACTTGGCGTTGAGGCCAACTCCAAGGATAACGATGGTGAGGAAGCTGGTGAGGTAGCAAGGCAGTTCCCAGTCTGAGTTGGTGTGTTGATGAGGAGGTGATGAGGATTCTGAGTTGGTGTGTTGATGAGGAGGTGATGAGGATTGAGGAGTTGATGAAATTGTAGATCTGGTTTTGAGTGATATGTGTCAGATTTGTATTTTAACACTTAAACAAATTTTAGATTTGAGAATTCAAAATTTCAAAACTCCCGCCTCTGAAAATATATTTCCCCCCAAAATGAAATTGTCTTATGCGACATTAAAAATTATTGTTTGTCGCATAAGTTATACTTATAACGTCGCCTAAAGCATAAACGGTAGGTCGCCTTTAATTTTGGATCAGTCTAAAGTTAAACGGTAGGTCGCCTAAAGTTATACTTATACTTTGGATAAAAATGTCACTTAATCCAAACACGGTAGGTCACCTCTCTTTAATGCAAAGAAAATTTAAAACATTGAAGGGTTGTCATGCCAGCACCTGCTTCGAAGATTTTAATTCGTACTATTATGCGGCATATTTTCAGTTGTCGCGAAAATTAAGTCACATAATAGGTTTAACGTGACAAACTTTTCGTGTCGCTTAAAATAATGTCGCAATACTCATATTACGTGACAAACTTTTCGTGTCGCTTAAAATAATGTCGCTTAATCCTCTTTATGTGACAACATGTTTTGCGTCGCGAAAAATAATGTCGCATATTTGTGTTATTGCGACAAACACATCAAACGTAATCGTATAAACCGTTTAATGCGACAAAGCTTTTGCGACGGCGTTCAAAATTTGTCGCGTAGGATGTAAAATGGTGTAGTGTATAACAATATTCAGCAGCAGCACGTCTGCTCATAATAAATAGAATATAACAATCAGATAGGTAATAGTAGATCAAATTCAGCAGCAAATATTCAGCAGGATAATAATAGGTAAAAATCAGTAACAAATATTCAGCAGCATCAGATCACCCCAACAGCAAACAACCATGTATGTAAGCCTCTATCCATCATATTCAGTATGCTATCTCTCCCGTTCCTTGCCGCTTTACTTATAAACGTTCTCAGCCTACAAACAATCAAACTGTGAGAAAACAAGTCATAACATAAGCTTGTCCTTGATTCAAAAGATCAGTAATGTATTAAAGCATAAAAGACAATTATACCAATGACAAAAACACATATATTTTTTTTAACTCAAGATCTACAAATCACGATTTTTTTTATTGGATACAAATCACGATTTATATTATAATCTTTCCACATATCAAAGGAAATGCGCTCTCTTAGAATTTCTCCTTCCCTGCATCTTGTCTTCAAACACAATGTGTCATCATCTTCTGCAGGTGCATTCATTAAATCTTTAACAACTTCATTTATAAGGTCAATATCTGGATCAATTCCCATTAAAAAATTATGGAAAATATAGCAACTTAGAAACAACAAATCAGCAGCAGCAAAATATGTTATCAGCACCAGCAAATAAGCCGCAGTAAAGTACGTTATCAGCAGCAGCAAATCAGCAACCGCAATACATGTTTAATACCATAAAAAATCAGTGTAATGATCAAAATCAGTGTATACCTGTGATGAATTTCCAAGAAAATGTCCTCTATCCATCATATTCAGTATGCTATCTCTCTCGTTCATATTATCGATATTTTCCTGCTTTGATATTAAAAGGGTAAAAAAGTTAGTGATAACAGTGCATCAAGTGAAAAAGAAGAAAGTGATACTCAAAAGTAAACCAAATTAGACAAAGAAATAAAGAAGATGACCCAATGAAATATATGAATATATTACCTAGACCAACAGTTGGTCTTCTACCCTCTTACCACCATATAGTATTTCACCAAGCAATCAACCATGTATGTAAGCCTCAGTTGTAAGCAATCAACCATGTATTACATCTCAGATTACTAACCCTAACATCTATAACATCTCAGCAATCAGAAGCAATCCCAGTTGTAATATCATATTTGTCAAATTACTAACCCTAACATCTATAACATCTCAGCAGATAAATCATACATGTGGGGCATGTTGCTGAGATCTTGGTGGAGAGTAGAGCGGCATCGGAGGATGAAATACCCGTCGAGCCATGAGTATTGAGCCAAATGTTGTGTGACGATCGGATTAGGGCGTGCGTCGCCTGATTTCGTCATTGCGCGAGTGGATTGCGTCGTTCGTGTCGAGGATGGATTTTGGGTTTTCTCTCGTTTTTGGGTGGATTTGTTTGAGGAAAATTGGATCAGTTTTCCAATCAATTTTCATTTAATTTTCTTTCCCGTATGCTTTCTTTGTAACCAAACACCGATTTCATTTTCCATCTCTACGATTTTACTTTCCCTTTATTTTTCCTGTAACCAAACAGGGGGTTAGATTTTAATACATACCAGTTACTTCCAAAAAAATATCTCATCTTTTAGAATTCCTTATTATATAGAAAAGTATAAAATGAGACTTTGAACAACTACTGTTTTCTCAATAAATGGTCTGAAGTACCAATATATCCAAAAAAATGGAGAACCTTTTTTTGATGAAGGGTGGGAAAAACACGAATCATAACAGTTCAATACATCTCAATACATATCGCAATAGCCTTAATATCTAGTACAGTTACTGGTCTTCAAAGCTTTATCAAGCATCTCGGTCGGATCCGAAATTGTTGTTATATGTATCTCCATCTGAAGCGCAGGCCAGATTCGGCATCTTTACCATGGATCTACACATATCCACCCCGAAATCATTGATACACTTTATCGACTTCTGAAGCACATGCCACATCAGGCACCTTTATAACCATTGTGAGACACAATACGTTCATGACGGCTGAGTAGCACCTCCACAAGGGAGGAACAGCACCTCCACGCACGAGGCGGGAAGAGAAAGACATCCACGAGGGATGGAGGAAGCATCCACGCGCGAGGCAGGACGAGGAAGACATCCACGAGGGATGGAGGGAGCATCCACGCGTTAGGCAGGAAGAGGAAGAGGCAAAGGGAAAGAAAGAGGAAGAAAGAAAAACTCACAAAATTGGTACCCCAGGATTCAAACCTAGCGTTTAAAGATCCAAGTCGGACTCCTTAACCAACAGGTCACCACCCCTGTTGCCGAATAAATGGAGAACCTTGAAAAATCAATTATATTGCTAAGTTGATCGATAAACCTAACATCCGTCACCCCTTGTGCTAAAATGACCAACTGGCAAAGTCTTTTTAATTAATAAAATATTTTCGATTTCTAATTTTTTATTTATTCAAACTAGAAAAGTTTGTATTTTTTGCATTATCTTATGAATGAACATAAATCAATATAGCCCACAGAGACTTGCTTACCAACATTACTAATGATAATCAACAAATAAAGTTTCATAATCATTTTAAAGACTGCTGTAAAGTGTTTGCAGAAAGTTAATCCAAAAAGATGAGCTTTGTCTCATGATATTGGAAGTCGAAGATGTGGTCCATGACGAGTAACTAGTCTGAACAATCTTGTAATCATATGTGTATGTCTTACCTTGATTTGCCTATCATCGATATTGTTCACTTCACATTCAAGCAAGCCAATTCTTATTTTATCGAGCAACATGATCAAATGTCAAGACACAACAAGTATATTTGTTCCAACGATCAAGACTGTGAACAATACAAATTTAGTCAAATCCAAACATAGCGAGGTACAAATGTTTGACAAGAGAAAAGGGATATCATCCGTTCTTAGGAAATCGAAACACAAGGCTTGTGGATGGTAAGACTTATGGTTGTGAAAAATGGCAATTGTTTCATTATACGTATGTTCACGCGCTGGCAGTGTGTACAACAAGGTTTATCCATTTGTAATTGCATGGCATATGAATATGACACGTAAGTCTATTGGACACTTGGGCACAAACATTTAATCCACAACCGGATATGACACATTGGAAGGAATATGTTGGGCTGAAGTAGATTCAAAATAAGCAATTCAAAATACCAAGGCCGGCTCGAATAGTTCGGGGGCCTCAAGCAAAATCAAATTTTGGCTTCCTAATAAGCAATATTATATAAAATGTGGCCTTTAAGCTATTTTTTCACTAAAAAGGTTTACAGGGGGGCTAATTTATATTATATGGACCTTTTTCACTTAATAAAATATCAAATTAAAGAGCAGCCTAAAGCCACGGCTTTATTCGTACCCCCTTCAGCCGACCCTGGAAAAGAGTAAAAAAAGGAAGACATTCAATAAATGGAAGACACAACGAAATGGATCAAAGGTGTAACCCAAGACCTGCGGACGTGCCATCTAATAGGGAGCAACCCCCTACCAAGCCAAAGAGAGTCTTCAAGTGTTCCGTATGTGGTGTTGCCGGTCACACAAAACGCTCTTGTACCTCGGCTCCTATGCTGAATTAGGAAATTAGAACATTATGAGTTCATCTTTTTGTAGGGTTAAGTTCTGGTGAGAAGTATCCTCAAGGTGAGAAATAGGAATTAATTTAGTCCATTGATTTTTCTTAATCAACAGCCACGATTAGAGACAAATTAATTTCCAAAATCAGACTAATCAAGGCTTAAGAGGGTAAATTAGTCCCGATAATATCTCAAACACTTAATATCCCGTATATCTCGAAACACAAATAGTAACAAACCCTTAACATGCGGCTCGACTGAACCCTGCGGACGAATCGAACCCAAAATTGAAATCGACTGAGACATGCAGATGAATCGAAGCCCAGTAATCCTCGAGCGAGGACATCAGCCGCCAAGAATTACAACTGCAGCTCTACACGACGACGATGGACAACCAGTCGACTCCTCCGGCAAAGAAATCAAGTCAAACTTACGGTGTGTTTCCCTATCTATGTTTTAGGGTTTGATAAATGCATCATACAATTTGTCGGAAGAGTACATTACAATTGTTAGGGTTAAATGTTATGCAGTTCTACAACTGCGTATCATAATTCGTAGCACAATTCACCGAGTTGCGTAGCTTACTATGAGTTTTGTTAAGAAGAGATAAACTACGTAGCAATGTGGTTTGTTTATCATGATTCGTAACAATAACACCCAAGGAAGTACCTGCTAAAGACCAACAAGCTAAAAAGCAAAAACATATTCCTTATCAAATATGCACTTATCAAAAACACTTAAAGGTGTTGTGTTGTTTCTATTCAGTTTAATTTGGTCTTGTAAATTAACTAGTTTTTAGACTAACTTGTTTTGTACTCGTTACAGTTGGGGGATACCCATCATATATTGAGGGGAACAAAGAAGAAGATGCTACAAATACGTCTGAAGTCACAAACAAATCGGGTACATGTTGTTAAAATAGTTATTGACATAAAAGTTATATATTTATGTTCACGTGTATTATAATTCGTAGTAGAGCAATCATAATTCGTAGACATACAAATTATAATAGTTAGATTCATGTTTATCACAGAGGGTATTTATCATTCGTAGTATGGTAATCATAATTCGTAACATTGTAAGCATAGTTCGTAGCAATGTAATCATAATTCCTAGCAGAGTACTTATAATTCGTAGCAGGGTTATCATAATTCGTAGCAGAGTAATCATAATTCGTAGCAGCACAATCATAATTCGTAGCAGACTAATCATAATTCGTAGCAAGGCAAATCATAATTTGTAGCAGAGCTATCATAATCATATATGGAAAACACTTCAAGCATAATAGTTAAAGCTTATTTTGGTTCACATGTCTAATTCTTTATTATAGCTGGAGCGAAAATATCTCACAAACGATGCATGACGCTGAATCCGAGAGCAACGATGATTTCATGCCCGAAACTTCACGGGGTAAGGCTCACGGCAAGGCATCTCTACCAGGTAAAGTACATGGTTCACATTAGCAGTGGTTTCTAAAACTTAGCGATTATAAATCGTATCAAACTGATTATCATTCGTACATGCCTATTTGCTTATGTTTTATCATTCATTCTCATTGAAGAATATACAGAAAGCTCAAAATCCAACCAGGATGAAGACAGTGCAACTGAAGATGAAGACAACTTCAGAATAGTGCTGTCTAATCGTAGCCCTCAACACAAGACGGAATATTGTGATGAAACGCGCCAATGAATGGTTGAGGAATAATCCAGAAGAAGATTATGATTTGTAAATGGATTTGAAGAGCACTGATTGATTTGTAAATGGGTAACTATCCCACCTGTGACTACGAATTATATAGTTTATGCTACGGATATTAGGTACTTGACTACGTATTTTGTCTAGTATGGTACGAACAATATATGCCCATGTATGTTGCTCAGCACTTTTAATATGATAATTAATTCCAGGGCAATGTATTTGTATACCCATCCCATTTAAAAATTATGCTACGAATTATATAGTATATGTCATGGATATTAGGTACTTGACTACGTATTATGTCTTGTATGGTACCAACAATACGTGCCCATGTGTGTTGCTCAGCACTTTTAATATATATTAAATTCAGGGCAATGTATTTGGATACCCATCCAATTTAAAATTTATATGGATTGTACCACGAATATTAGTTACTCTATGCATTAAATAAATCAAAGTTCATGGTCTTCGGATTGTGACCAATATACAACGCTAAATAAGATAAACATCATGTTTAAAAGAATTTCATATATCAGATAATAATAAACTAAAACCAGAATATAAACCAAAGGGTATACGAATTAAAATTATGAATGTAAACCTACGAATTATGAATGTAAACCTACAAATTATAAACTCAGATGCAGTAAGGTTGATCAAGTCCAGAGCGACACTATATTCATCTAAGTGTTCAGAAGTAGCAACACGCATTCGTGAGTAGTTCACTAGTCTCTTTGGACACGCACGCTTGTCATGGAGCCCTAACTCGTTACAATATCCACATAATCTTAGATGTTTCTTTGATTTCTTAGATGTCGGGGATGTCGAATTCTCTTACCGCACCCTTTGTTTCTTGATAATCCGGGGATATGGACCACCACATCTGCAGGCTGTGGCATTTGTAAAACTGCCCAAAAATAATCAGCTTTTGATGAAGGTATAAAAATCAGCGCTATGTTAAAGATGGTACGAAATATGAATCGTTTGCTACAAGTTATACGCTAATTTTTACACACAAGTTTATATAATGGAAAACAACATCAATGGGGCGCTAACTCAGAAATTAAACACAGTACGTAAACGTACTAGATCAACTAGGCATGAGACGGGAATCAATTATACATATGGATCAATCGACGAAAGAGGGTACCTGCATTGAGGACGTTGGCTATATGCATCGTCAATCATCGAATTGTTATCAACGCACGACAGAGACAACGTTGATCAACGGCAGAGATGAATGAATGCCTAGGGTTTACGCACGACAGAAACGCACGAGGAGGGAAGTCGATTTGTGAAAAATTAGGATCGAATCAGTCAATTGCACATGATTGAATATTCAGTTCCAATATTACCCTTTAACCATAATTATCTTTTAATTATATTCCTAATATGGTTTAAAATCTGATTCTTAGTAATCGTTTGATCAAAAGAATCAATGCTCCAGATAAATTCTTATTTCTTACAAAAACAACCACTTCTTACCTGATATTTTTCCCTTTTTGTATGCCCTTTTGCAAAACGTTAATGTATTTCATGAATACAATTTGTAGCATTGGATATTATTTTGAATTGAAAAAAGTTTATCTTTACTTTTACGTTGTGTTACGTTATTTGCATTGAATTAATGTGTTTATTGTGTTACAATACTTGAATTGAATTGATGTGCTATATTGTGCTAGCTTACGCATATTGATATATTGTGGTTCAGTTATGCCAAGGCGCACTCGTGATGAGTCGATGCATGATGTGCCACCTCCACCAACGAGTTTAGGTGGAGAAGATACATTATTACCAGATGTGTCACATACTGCTGATACGGGTCCAATTATAGGGACATTGGTTTATAAGCAACCCACTCATCGATCAAAGCGTATTTGTGAGTTGTCGGTCAATTAGAAATTCAATTGAAAACACATTGTGAACGGAGTACATTATTTAACAGTTTGTTGTTATATTTTATTAATTATGATAACTACTATTCAGCTGTGTAAGGCACAGACTTACTAACTGTTCATTGGGGGATTAATTGGGAGGCAGATGAGCGCATGGTACCTTACATCATTAGGGCCGACTTTGGTCCTTGTTATTACATGCAGAATTATGATGTCTACTGGTCCTTTATGACAGCTTTGGTGGAGAGGTGGCGTTCTGAGACGCATACATTTTATTTGCGTCATTGGGAGATGACTATTACTTTACAGGACGTCGGAGTGTTGACTGGACTTTCTATAGAGAGCAGAGGCGTGACTACAGATCAAGAGGTTAAAGATTATGCCCATCTTTGTGAATAGTTATTGGGAGTAGTGCCACTTCACGGAAAGAGAGGTACCAACGTTCGACATACTTAATTCAGAGACTGTATGCAGACCCTTCCAGTAGAGGCTACATAGTTAGATATAATGAGACATGTGAGGGCGTAAATTCTACTGATGTTGGGGTCATCTCTATTACAAGATTCTTCAGACAATTAGATATCCCTCCAATACCTACCACTACTGGCAGACCTAGACTCTCTTTCGAGCTACAGTTGCGGTGCTGCATTGTTGGCCTACGTATATCCCAGCGTGTGCACTGCGTGTGAGTCAAAGCACACGTAACTTGCTGGGTGTGTTATTCTCTTTCAGCTATGGGCTTGGGAGCATCTGATTATTGGTAGACCGAAGAAGCTTGCTGTTCCCGCTCTACCTCCCGATTTCAGATGAGATTTTGGGAACACTTAATACGATGTGTGTAGCTGGCAGAGATAGTTGGAGGGAAGAAGATCTGCTGATTTGTTTCCATATAGTTGAGTGGCACTATCCTTCTCGAGTTCTTTGTCAGTTTGGATGGAGACATCCACCTTCAACATTGCCACCCGAGAGTCATAAATCACATGCACATCCGAAGAACTAATCAACATATAGATGAAGAAATGCAAGGGTACATAGATATTCGGAATGATCGTACTCAAAAGATTGTTATCGGTGATTCAGACATAGACGTATTGTAACTGGATGCATACTATTACACCATGACTCGTAAGCACATACAGCCACCGTTGGATACTTCGTAGCCGTATCGCCCATCCAGCCAGATCATTATGTAATGGTAAGTATTTTATGAATTATAGGGCAAGTGCTCACTAAAATATAGCTTCTGATTGCAAGTTCAATATTTTTACAAGTCGCGCACTAGTGCACAATCGCAAGGCTACTGCTGCGGTGTTCTTCAACACGACCGATATGGAGACCAAAAGAGTACTGCATGACATGTTTCATGCTACTCATACCGACCTTTTGAATATTGGAGAGGATCGTTGATGGGGCATATTTATATGACTCCTTGAATCAGTTAAACCCACCAAATTAGACAATTTGTCTTAACATCTTTCACTTGTTAGCCCCATTTTGCTCTACAGGCTATGTTGAGGTTTAGGGAAGAAACCAGCTTAAAAGAGGAGTTTTATGCTAGAAATAAATTACAAGTTGATCGGGCCAGTCGGTGACCGAGGGACCCAGTCGGCGCCCGAAAAGCCCCAGGCGTGGCCAAGCTTCAGTACCGGGCCGCGACCGAGAAATACCGGGTCGCGTCCCAGGTCGGTATCAGAGCGGTCTCGGCTGAGGCCCGTGAGTCAATACCAAAGAAATAAGGGCGCGCCCCAGAACAGTGTCGGGCATCACTGCTGTGTGCTCGCAGGCGCGTTGAGGTTCATATCCGAGACAGGCGCCCGAGCGCATCCGAGACAGGCGCCCGAGCGCATCCGAGACAGGCTCCCGAGCGCATCCGAGACAGGCGCCCGAGCGCATCCAAGACAGGCACCCGAGCGCGCCCGAGGCAAGCGCCCGGTCAAGCGCCGAGTAGAACTTTTTCTGACCAAAACTCCGGCGAAGTTCCAGCTACTTGCTAGGTCCGATGTCCATTGGAAGCATCTTGCTCTAAGAGCAGCCTGCCTTGTGAAGCACCTTCCTAAAGGGATGCCACACTTGGCACCAACTAGCTTAAAGGCGGCTAGCTTATGGACGAAGGAAGCTCCAAGAAGTATGGCACTTGGCGCCAGCTAGCTTAAAGGCGGCTAGCTTAAGGATGAAGAAAGCTCCAAGAGAGCTCCATTTGGCACCTACTAGCTTGGGCGGCAAACCCATGGGAAGAGGAAAGCTCAACCGCCACCCATGCCTATAAATAGAAATGCTCATTCCCTTTCATAGTGTGCGATTGTGTGCCAACTTTAGAGAAACTTAGAAAGGGAAACGAGAACTTGTGGGTCGAAAACACTTGTAGTATTTTGCACTAGCAATCAAAAGCTCAATTGTCCTCTACTCATTCTTGCTTTACTTTCGTTTGCAATGGTGATGATATTCACTTCAATGAGTATTAGTAGCTAAACTTTCATTCGGTCATAAGGAGTTCTTATACTATGGAACCGTTCTAGACCCTTGCTTTCATGTTACTTTAATGTTCTAGCTAGTTCTTGTGCCTTCGGGGTGAACATGACAAGGAAGAGTGGATGCTTGAAATGGCAAAGCTCTTCCGAGTAGTTCATTCCCTCTATAGTCGCTTGGTTTGTTCGGAAATGAGGGATCAAGCGATTGCACTTAGGTTAATATACCTTGAAATGGGGTGTTAGCCTAGCTAGAACTAGTAAGCTTTGTCTTGAAATGGAAAAGCCGGAGGTGCAAATGCTTGAAATGGCTTTGTTTGGAGTTATGTCTTGAAATGGAATAATTCACTCCCTAGAACATTTGGTTAAATCCTTGGAGGTCGATGATGAACGGGGACTTAATATAAGGCTCCTAAGACCGAATTCCTTCTCTTTAAAACCACCTTTACATTACTCGCTCTTTACTTTCTCGCACATTTACTTATTGCTCTTACTTTCTAAAGACTTGGACCTTCAAGCACTTTAACTTATCGCACATTTACTTATTGTCTTTAATTTCCTAAGACTTGGTCCTTCAAGCAATCTACTTTCCCGCACATTTACTTTCCTCGCACTTTATTTTCAGTCATTTACCTTTCAAGTACTCATTTTCCGCACCAAAACCTCAACCAAAAACCCCCCAATTGTCTTTTCTTTATTTATTGCTTTCAAAAGAACAACTGTTTCCAACCAAACTCCCTTGGGTTCGACCCCTACTTACCACTTGCTAGCCAATAGTGAGCCACAAGTAGTGGAAAATATAAATTGTAAATTTGCAGGTCACAACGACGGCCTGTCAAATTTTGGAGCCGTTGCCGGGGAGTTAGTGTATTGGATAGTTGTTCTTCTTTTTCTTTTTCTTTAGTTTTTGCTCGTTAACCATGTCTCGTATAGGAAGCCATCATGTGGACGAAGAGATTGACGATGAGGTGAACCAGGTTGTCCGAGATAACGAGGGACTGCCCCCATTTATAGAAGACCCGGAACAGCTCATCCGGAACCACAACCGAGCGATTAGGGAAGCAGCCCGGTTAAATCAAAGGGTGCCCGAAAGCAGAGTTGGAGCCGCGCCGAGGCAACACCCGAGGCAACCCCCGAGACAGCCACCGTTACATCGGCAAATGCCGAGGCAACACCCAGTCTTCGACGAATACTATGTAGACGAAGTCCTCCGTGAACCTACCATGGGAGAGCTCTCGGCGCCCAATTTCAGGACCCAGCCGTGGTGCATAGACGAAGGCCCGGACCTAGAGAACATTGCTATAAACATGTCGGTGGTCCATAACTTGCCAAAGTTCTCGAGAAATCAGGGAGAATCTGCTACTACTCATTGACGGACGCACAGTCGTCGTGTGCAAACGTCAAGAATAAATTTATAAGTCCGCTACTCGCGACTTTACTACTGGGTAGCAAGTGGTAAGTAGGGGTCGAACCCAAGGGAATTAGGGGGATACGTTGTTCTTTAAGGGATTTGTACAGCGAGGGAGCGTGTTTTAAGGTTGATTGAGATTTTAGCGGTTATGACTAAGTGACTTTTTTTGGTTGTTTTTGGTTTTAAGTGCGGAAAAGTAAATTACAGAAAAATAAATACTGAAAAGTAAAAAGAAAGACTTACAGTGGGTGATGCATGATTTGCGAGTCCTCCGGAAGGTTAGTGCAGTTGATTAAGGCAGTTATATTAGAAAAGTAAATACAAGGGGGTTTTGTAATTCAAGGGAAGCATTCGGTTTCAGGGGCATTGCATCATAGCCTGTTTTATCATTTTAGTAATCCTTCTAAGTATTCAAACGTGCATCAAGGCCATTTAAAGCGCTTGATTTGCCACACTGTCTAGTCTTTTACAAAAGTGTTCGAAAGTGAATCAAGGCCATTTCAAGCACTCGACTTGCAACACTGTCTAATCTTTTGCAAAAAACGTAGAACCCTTGTTCTACTCAGACTAGCACCCCATTTCAAGGTATACTAGCCTATGTGCATCCATTTGGATTGTCTTTTCCGATTTATCCAAATGGTGTTTGAGAGAGATCGAACTCCTCAGATAAGCTTTGCCATTTCAAGCATTCACTTACCCGAGTATGTTCACAAACTTCCACGGAAGAGCTTTGCCATTTCAAGCATCCACTCAACCTTGGAAATTCTGATCTAATATATGGCACATAGAACAAGTTTTGAAAACAGAGAAAAAACACTAAAATAGTCTAAAACATTTTATAATATAAGTACGCCCCTTCAACCGAATAAAGAGTTTAGCTCCGATTATCCATGGAAGAGGATATCATAGCTAAATACTCGGGGGTTTTTGAAAGACAGTAAGTAAAGGGGAATACTCAAGAACCAACAGGAGTATTCCCAAATCCTACTTGAATACTCAAGAACCAACAGGAGTATTCTCTAAAACTGTTATAATACTCAAGAACCAACAAGAGTATTATTTCAAACTGTTATAATACTCAAGAACCAACACGAGTATTATTTCAAAAAACCAAACTTACAAAGTACCAAACTTTCTAGAGAGATAAGTGAAATGTTGATTGTGGATGATACAAATGAGAGGGGAAGGCTCTCAATTTATAGGCTAAGGGAGGAGGAATGGGTGGAGGAGATTGATTTCATCCAAGGGTGGAGGAGGAGGGGAGGAAGATGTGGTGGAGGAGCCACCACATGTCACATTCCCATGGTGGCACAAAGAGCCGCCGGTTGCAAGTCACAAATGGAGGAGAGTTTGTGGCTTTGGCCACCTCCAAGCAAAAGCCATCGGTCACCCAAGGAGGAGAAGGGGAGGAAGCCACCCATGAGTCACCACTTCTCCAAAAGCCGCCGGTCATCTAGTGAAAATGGATGAGTTTTGTGCCGTTTTCACAAAACTATCAGTCCAATTTTGCTCCGGTCTGACTTCGGTTGTTCCTCGGTTGGATTTGATTTGAGTAATTCCATGTCAGGATCTTGAGATTTCTGCATTCAACGTCTGATCGTGACCTTGGACTAACTCGTAATATCTTTTCAGCGTAAAATCCTCTCCTTAGCGTGTTTTCTCTCTAGAGTCCAAAATACCCTGTAGATATAAATCGGAACTAACAAGCAAAAGTCAAATAGACAAAAGGTCTAATTTAGTGGGTTTAACTGTGTTTATGATTCGTATAATTATGGTCCATCACTCATCTTCAACGTTTACATGGCATTTGCCAAAATTTAAAACCTTATTGAGTAGATGTGGATGATTTTAAATTAAAAGCATTTTATTTCTCCCTTAGTGACTCGGCTAACGATTGGTTCCTCTCCTTACCTTCAGGTAGCATTCGAACATGGGCCCAAATGCAAAAGAAATTCTTGGATAAGTATTATCCAGCAGGAAGGGCGATGCAAGTGAGGAGACAATTGCAAGAGATAAGGCAAGGGCCTAATGAGACCATGTACGAGTACCTAGAAAAATTCAACCACCTGGAGCGAAGTTGCTGCACTCTTGGTCTACCCGAGAAACTCATCGTCGAGTACCTACTTGATGGACTAAAGCCTCTCGACAAAAGGCTCCTAGATGCCTCGGCAGGAGGATCGATGATGAACCTATCATTAAGCGGCATAAGGGAGCTTGTTACCAGTGTTGCGGAGAACGCCCGGTTTAGGGAAGAGATGACTCGGCAAGAAGAGTTTTCCCTCACCAAGAACGTGGCAAAGGCCGAGGTACCAATGCGTTCCTTGCCCGAGGAAATGAAGCAGATGAAGGAGATGATGATTCAGCTCCTACGAAGGTAGCCAGCTCAGATGAGGCCTTGTGAATTTTGTGGTGCTTTGGACCATAAAACCGACACTTGCCCGACGTTGATGGAGAATGACCCGGAGGAAGTGAACGCAATAGGTGGATATCAAGGGTACAACAATAGCGACCGAGCGGGACCGAGCCGGTAGTTCGGGCAGGCGCCCGGACAAAACTGGCCGAACGACTCGAGGCAGTTCGGGCAGGCGCTGATGGACCATAATTGTATGAAACATAAATGCAGTTAAACCCACCAAATTAGACTGTTTGTCTATCTAACTTCTACGTGTTAGTCCCGATATATTTTTGCAGGGCATTTTAGAGACTGAAGTGAAAACACGCTAAGGAGAGGATTTTATGCTGAAAAGATAACAAGAGTCAATCCAAGGTCAAGATCATATGCCGACTGAAGAAATATCAAGAATCCTGACGTTGAATTGACCATAACAAATTAATCAGAAGAATCAGGAGTGGAGTCAAGACAGCCCGGGGAAGAAACACATTGACAGTTTTGTGAAAAGACTGCACAAAACTGTACAAAACTCACATATGGGCAAGGATGACCGGCCACTTGAAGAAGTGGTGGCCAAGGGAGGAGCTCCTCCTCCTTGGCCACCGCCTACCGGCGGCTTTGAGGGGTGGTGACCGGCGGCTTTTGGAGCTCCTCCACATGTCACCACCACCTTCCTCCTCCTCCACCACTCCTCTTCCTCCACATGTGGCCATCTCCTCCCTTGATTTTCTCCTCCAATCAAAATGCAACACTTGCCTCCATCTCCTCCTCCTCCCATGGCTATATAAGGAGGAGCTCCTCCTCCTCCAAAAACACACCTCAATCTCATTTCACTTCTCTCTCTAGAAGTTGTAATATTTGTAATGTTGTAATTTCGCTTTGGAAATAAAGGAAAGCTCCCTTGGTGCTTCAACGGTTGTAAGTAATTCTTAGTATTTATTCAACTGTTTTATTTCCTTAGTTATAATGTTTAGCGCGATAAATAGTAGCTAAACTTGTAGTTCGGTCTAAGGGGCGCACTTGTATTATAAAATGTTTTAGACTATTAACTTAGTGTCTAGTCTAAGTATTCAAAACTTATTCTATGTGCCATATATTAAGTCAGAACGTCCAAGGTAGAGTGGATGCTTGGAATGGCAAAACTCTACAGCGGGGTTCGTAAACTTGTACGGATAAGTGGATGCTTGGAATGGCAAAGCTTATCTGAGAAGTTTGACTCATCTTAAACACCATTTGGTTGATCGGGAATGATTGATCAAATGGATGCACATAGGCTAATATAACCGGGAATGGAGTATTAGTCTAAATAGAATAAGTGTTCTACGTCCTTGGAATAGGCTAGAGAGTGTACGCAAATCGAGTGCTTGGAATGGCCTTGATACACCGTTTGAATACTTAGGAGAGTCACTAAAGGTCAATGATAAACAGGATATAATACAAGTCCCCTGAAACCGAACATTTCTCTTTAATTATAAACTGTAATTTACTTTCCAGTATTAAAATCAACCAACCAACCAATCAATCAATCAAAATAGCTGGTAGCTTTAAAACCAACCAACCGACCTTAAACACGCTCCCACGCTGCGCAATCCCCCCCGAAGAACAATTATTCCCCTAGTTCCCTTGGGTTCGACCCCTACTTACCAAGTACTACCTAGTAGTATAGTTGCGAGTAGCGGACTATTATAAATTTATTTGCACAAATCGCTTTGACGACGAGCGGTTCTGTCAAATTGGCACCGTTGCCGGGGAACTAGTCATCGGATAACTGTTCTTCCCTCCCCTTTTTCTTTTCTGTTCATCTCTCTATGACACTACCCGTTACGCATGCATGGACAACGCGATTTCTGCCCCTGTTCAGAGGAACGGAGGGAGAAGACCATGTACAGCACTGTCGAAACTTCCACCAAGTCTGCCACAACATCAAACCTGAAAACGAAGTGTTAGAAGAGTTTAAGTTGAAATGCTTCAAATTCTCTCTAACCGACTTCGCCACAATCTGGTACTACACATCCACCGCTAGCAGTGCAGAACGTTACGTAGATCTCTGCGTTCTGTTCCTGAAGGAATTCTCCCCTCCTTCCTTACGCCAAGAAACCCGCGAGAAGATCCTGAACCTTCAACAATCCCGGGATGAGACTTTGGACGAATACTACATAAAATTCGATGCCATCGTCTCAAGCTGCCCGCACCATGGATTTACGAAGAAAATTCTTCTCCAAAAATTTCTTCGTGGGATGAGGTCCGAAGAGCTGGGAAGAGTCAACGAAGCTATGAGAAGGTCTGCCGCAAACCTCACCATTGCAGACATGTGGTACCTTATAATTGGCCTAGCCGCTACCACAAGACGAGTACCCCAAACTGATGAGGAAATGCAGACAGAAGAAGCTGATCCTGAGGCTGATGAAGAAGAAACCACCGAACCGTCGGAAGAGACTC
The DNA here is from genome assembly GCA_033675215.1 of Rhodiola kirilowii. Classification (NCBI taxonomy): domain Eukaryota; kingdom Viridiplantae; phylum Streptophyta; class Magnoliopsida; order Saxifragales; family Crassulaceae; genus Rhodiola; species Rhodiola kirilowii. The sequence continues at coordinate 39,111,257 of CM066203.1, read as the reverse complement.
CTGAACCGTCTGAAGAATCAGACATGGAAAGCACCGGAAGCAACGAAGTAGGAGTCCAGAACACCACTGACGAACTGCCCAAGCCATACCCGACTATCATTACCCAGGCAGCTGAAACTATCTACGATCAGTTCTTCACGAACCAACATAACGAGGCAGAACCAAGCCTCATGAGGCCTTCCCGACTTTTCCCCTTAATTAATGAGCAAGTCGCCGCGAACTATGCGATCCAAGAAGAAGCTCAAATGAGAATGGGAAAAGCACCTCTGCAGAATGACCCCTCGATGGAGCAGTGCTATGCCGCAACCGGACTAGGCAGTCCCAAATACAAAAACTTCGAAAGGCTGGTAGTGAAAGGTCCATCACCCCCTCCGGGGTATTGGAAAGAAAAGATCCCGAAACCAAGGAATCCTAACCAGAACACAACATCCAGCAAGAAGTCAGGAAGAAGCAACACTGGAACGGTGGCAAAGTTTGACCTCAGCCACCCATGGGACCCAAACCAGTAATCCACAACGAGGTACTGTCGAGCCAACGACGTTAAACAAGTGCACTGGTCGGGAGGTAACCCGACACTATCTTACTTTCTGCACTTTATTTTCTATCTTTTTATTTTCTGTGTTTTAGTTTTTATCAATAAGTCGCTCTCACCCACTTGGTGCATAGAAGATTTGACTATTCAGGAATCGGACTTGGGTGCAACATTAAGCCAGTCAGGGCTACGCTAAGAGTTCAAGGCCCCAGCCGAACTCCCTCGATTATCCAGCCTCGAGCCATGTCGTTCACTCGACACCTTAAAGGGAGTTCTGTCTTTCCTTTTCCTTAATATCATTTCCTTCTCGTATAACAACTGCTTGCATGGCTTTTGAATTAAGTCATTTCGTAAAAAGAATGCCTTCGTTCAAAAGTGTGGGGTGAGAACCACCTGTATATATTAGTTAATAAATAATATCTTTTTGAAAATATGAACTTAAGAATGTGAAAAAGATAAATCATAATTCATGCATTAACCTTGTGAAAATTCAAACTGTTTAAAAACTTAGAATGTAACTTTCCATTTGTCCTTTGTGCTGAGATAACTAGGGATGTGGAGTTGATATAAACTGCCCTAGAGAGGCTTGGCAAGCAATCAAAGGATCAGATCAAACTATATGGTTTTCGAAGTCAGTGGAGGCTGCACTTCGGGTTTCAGTGAAAATTGAAGTCATCTCCGCCATGCAATGCAAAAGGCGAGGACGGGAATCAGACCGTCCTATCTCCGGTCAAAGTAGCCGAGAAAATAGATGAGCGACCCTCATCTTGACCCGCGCGAAAACAATAGTCAAAGTAGCCGAGAAAATAGATGAGCGACCCTCACCTTGACCCGCGCAAAAACGGCAAAAACGAGAAGAGCGGGGAGGTATTTCCATAGGCTTGCGGGCGATGATTGGACCTCCCAAAAAAGGCTCGAGAAAATGGACTTGCAAAACCACAAAAAGGTGAAAAGCTCGAAGAAGCAAATCAAGAGGCCTAAGGCCCAAAAATGTGAAGGTTTTAACCGAACAAAAGTGAAGTACTCAAAGCGTCAAATCAAAGGCCAAATGCCGACTCACTACAAAAGCAGTCCCTCGCCAAAAGAAAATCAAAGTACTCAACCCACTGAAACCTGAACCGAATCACGTGCTAGAGAAAGCTACCAGAAAACCATATAGTGCGAGACGATCCCAAGATTGCAGTCCAGAAGCCTAAAAAGGGCTATCTCCCGAGACATCCAATATAATTTGCATCTCAGCACGGAGGCACAAGTATTAAGTTTCTTCTATTTATTTACGCAGTTTAATTTGGTAATAAGTAAGCAATGCATGAATTAGGATAGATCGAGTACCACAGTCTAATTTTCATATTCCAAAGCGAAACATAGAACTTACGCCCTTTAATAGCATTGTTCGGGACGAACAACTAAAAGTGTGGGGTGATCTGATGGACCATAATTGTATGAAACATAAATGCAGTTAAACCCACCAAATTAGACTGTTTATCTATCTAACTTCTACGTGTTAGTCCCGATATATTTTTGCAGGGCATTTTAGAGACTGAAGTGAAAACACGCTAAGGAGAGGATTTTATGCTGAAAAGATAACAAGAGTCAATCCAAGGTCAAGATCATATGCCGACTGAAGAAATATCAAGGATCCTGACGTTGAATTGACCATAACAAATTAATCAGAAGAATCAGGAGTGGAGTCAAGACAGCCCGGGGAAGAAACACATTGACAGTTTTGTGAAAAGACTGCACAAAACTGTACAAAACTCACATATGGGCAAGGATGACCGGCCACTTGAAGAAGTGGTGGCCAAGGGAGGAGCTCCTCCTCCTTGGCCACCGCCTACCGGCGGCTTTGAGGGGTGGTGACCGGCGGCTTTTGGAGCTCCTCCACATGTCACCACCACCTTCCTCCTCCTCCACCACTCCTCTTCCTCCACATGTGGCCATCTCCTCCCTTGATTTTCTCCTCCAATCAAAATGCAACACTTGCCTCCATCTCCTCCTCCTCCCATGGCTATATAAGGAGGAGCTCCTCCTCCTCCAAAAACACACCTCAATCTCATTTTCACTTCTCTCTCTAGAAGTTGTAATATTTGTAATGTTGTAATTTCGCTTTGGAAATAAAGGAAAGCTCCCTTGGCGCTTCAACGGTTGTAAGTAATTCTTAGTATTTATTCAACTATTTTATTTCCTTAGTTATAATGTTTAGCGAGATAAATAGTAGCTAAACTTGTAGTTTAGTCTAAGGGGCGCACTTGTATTATAAAATGTTTTAGACTATTAACTTAGTGTCTAGTCTAAGTATTCAAAACTTATTCTATGTGCCATATATTAAGTCAGAACGTCCAAGGTAGAGTGGATGCTTGGAATGGCAAAACTCTACAGCGGGGTTCGTAAACTTGTACGGATAAGTGGATGCTTGGAATGGCAAAGCTTATCTGAGAAGTTTGACTCATCTTAAACACCATTTGGTTGATCGGGAATGATTGATCAAATGGATGCACATAGGCTAATATAACCGGGAATGGAGTATTAGTCTAAATAGAATAAGTGTTCTACGTCCTTGGAATAGGCTAGAGAGTGTACGCAAATCGAGTGCTTGGAATGGCCTTGATACACCGTTTGAATACTTAGGAGAGTCACTAAAGGTCAATGATAAACAGGACATAATACAAGTCCCCTGAAACCGAACATTTCTCTTTAATTATAAACTGTAATTTACTTTCCAGTATTAAAATCAACCAACCAACCAATCAATCAATCAAAATAACTGGTAGCTTTAAAACCAACCAACCGACCTTAAACACGCTCCACGCTGCGCAATCCCCCCCGAAGAACAATTATTCCCCTAGTTCCCTTAGGTTCGACCCCTACTTACCAAGTACTACCTAGTAGTATAGTTGCAAGTAGCGGACTATTATAAATTTATTTGCACAAATCGCTTTGACGACGAGCGGTTCTGTCAGGCGCCCGGACAAAACTGGCGATACGATAACAACGCCCCGAGGAGAACGCAAAAGGCCGCGCCTCAACCGGCTCAGCAATTTTATCAACCGCCTCACCGGCAATACAACCAGGGCGGACCAGGCCAATATCAGCCGAAGGGACCGAATCAGTACCAGGCCGGTCCGAGCCAGCAAGGCCCGAGCAAGCCGCTCGAGGAAATTGTGAAGGACCTGTCCAACACGGTGCATCAATACATGGCAAAACCGATGGAGTGATAGCAGACTTGGGCAAGCAAATGTCCTAGCTGGCCACCGAGGTCTTCGAGTACAAAAATAAACCCGGTCGGCTTCCTTTGCGAATCCTACAAGACCCGAAGGAAAATGTGAATGCCGTGACACTTAGGAGTGAGCAAAGGCGTGTCGTTGAACCCATGGAGCCAGAGGAAGAGGAGGACCCGAAGATGTCCGAGGAAGACAAAGAAGGATCCGAGACGCCCGGTGCTTCAGACCCGGACACGTCCGAAGAACCTAGAATGCGCCCGGCGCCAGCAACCGAAGCACGCGAGACGCGCCCGGTGCCAGCGACCGAAGGAACCAGGTCGCGCCCTGTGCCCAGAGCCGAGAAATCCAGGGCTAGCACCCCTCTTCTGTTCCCAGTGCCGGCCCGAGTTCCAAAACAGCACGTAATGGATAAGGACGTGTTCGAACTGTTCAGCAAAGTGGAGATCAACATCCCTCTCTTAGAAGCCATCAAGCAAATACCAAAATATGCAAAATTCTTGAAGGAGCTTTGCACCAATCGAAGGAGAGGGGCTCGAGTCGATCAGGAGCTGATGAGTAGGAACATCTCAGCCGTCTTACAGCGGAAAGTGCCACCCAAATGTGGCGACCCAGGAACCTATACTATACCATGCACAATTGGCAACATACGACTCGAGAACTGCATGCTAGATCTTGGGGCCTCAATCAATGTTTTGCCTTACTCAATTTACTCGTGCCTACGGATTGGGCCTCTCGAACCCACCGGTCTCACAATCCAACTGGCGGACCGGTCGTGCAAACAACCGGAGGGGAAGATCGAAGACGTGCTAGTTCAAGTGGGAGAGCTGGTATTCCCGGCGGACTTCTACGTCCTCAAAATGGAAAACTGCGGGCCAACTGACCATGCTCCTATCTTGTTAGGCCGGCCGTTCCTCAAGACATTCAAAATGAAGATCGATTGCGATAGTTGCACACTATCCATGGAAGTTGAGGGAGAAGTATTTAGCTTCGACATATTCAGGGCGATGAAGCACCCCATGGAGTTTGAAGAGGTGCATGCTCTTGACACTTTGGACGACCTTGTCCAAGAGATTCAGCCAGAGCTAAGGATGGACCCTCTAGAACTCACACTCAATGAAGCCATCTACTCGCATGAGGAATCGTTGACCAAAGGCGTTCATGAGGCGCTAACCCACTTGATGATTTCGGAGCCTCTAGCAATAAGGTATGAAGTAAATGAAGTACGATTGTTTAAATCTAATGTTTTTCTACCTTCAATTGTGCAGGCACCTGAAGTGGAGTTAAAACCCCTACCGGGACATCTCAAGTACGCATTCCTAGGGGAAAACTCAACACTCCCGGTAATCATCAAGAGTGGCCTTGAAACTGACCAGGAACGTCGTTTGGTGGAGGTGCTAAGTCGGCACAAATTGGCAATTGGATGGACTTTGGCCGACTTAAAGGGAGTGAGCCTGGCGGTGTGCATGCATCGCATCTTGCTAGAGGACGGAGCCAGGCCATCGAGAGAGCCTCAACGCCGACTCAACCCAATCATGATGGAGATCGTTAGGAAGGAGATACAAAAGCTACTCGACGCGGATGTAATCTATCCAATCTCGGACAGCCGATGGGTGAGCCCAGTCCATGTGGTACCAAAGAAGACTGGGATCACAGTCGAAGAAGATGCCGAAGGAAAAATGGTGATGACACGGGTTAAGAATGGGTGGAGGATGTTCATCGACTACCGGAAATTAAATGCCGTCACAAGGAAGGATCATTTCCCTCTACCGTTCATCGACCAAATGCTGGACCGACTGGCGGGCAAGCCTCACTTCTACTTTCTTGATGGATTCTCGGGGTAAAATCAAATTCCTATAGCGCCCGAGGACCAGGACAAGACCACATTCACTTGTCCGTTCGGAACTTTTGCGTTTCGCCGCATGTCCTTCAGCCTATGCAATGCACCCGGCACATTCCAGTGGGTAGTCACGAGCATCTTCTCGGACATGATCGGCACAATGATCGAGGTGTTCATGGACGACTTCACAGTTTATGGGGACACCTTCGACGCTTGCCTGGACAACCTGAGCGCCGTGTTGGTTCGATGTGTCTCGATGAACCTAGTGCTTAACTACGAGAAGTGCCATTTCATGGTAACTCATGGGGTAGTCCTGGGACACGTCGTCTCACACAAAGGGATAGAGGTCGACAAAGCGAAGGTCGACGTAATCATGACTTTGCCCTACCCCGCAACTGTGCGAGACATCAAGTCCTTCCTTGGACACGCTGGATTTTACCGAAGGTTCATCCAAGACTTCTCAAAGAAGGCATTGCCTCTATCAAAACTGCTACAAAAAGATGTTCCCTTCGAGTTCACAGCCGCGTGCCAAGAAGCCTTCGACGAGCTAAATCGGGCGCTCACTAGCACACCTATCATACGGGCGCCAGACTGGACCCAGCCGTTCGAAATCATGTGCGACGCGAGCGACTATGCTATAGGCGCTGTGCTGGGCCAACGGATGGACAAGAAACCTGTGGCTATTTACTACGCCTCGAGGACCTTAGATGCCGCCCAAGGAAATTACTCCACCACTGAAAAGGAGCTCTTGGCTGTGGTGTTTGCACTAGAAAAATTCAGGTCCTATTTGCTCGGGGCAAAATTAATTGTCTACTCGGATCATGCGGCCATCCGGTACTTAATGAAGAAAAAGGAGGCCAAACCACGACTGATACGATGGATCTTGTTACTCCAAGAGTTCGATGTGGAAATAAGAGACAAGAAAGGGATTGAGAACACGGTGGCCGACCATTTAAGCCGGATTGTCCGAGAAGAAGAAAAAGGGCACATCACCGAGACGTTCCCGGACGAGCATCTCTATGACATCTCAAACAAAGTGCCATGGTATGCTCCTATCGTCAACTACCTTGTAGGAGGTATATTCCCTCCCTCATTTACTAAAGCACAAGGCATGAAACTTAAGCACGATGCTAGATTCTACTTGTGGGATGATCCCTATTTATGGAAAATAGGAGCAGATCAGTTGCTTAGGAGATGCATACCCGATAATGAAGTAGATTCTGTGCGTAGCTTTTGCCATGAATGTGCATGTGGAGGACACTTCGGGCCTAGGAGAACTGCTAGAAAAATCCTAGATAGCGGCTTCTTCTGGCCAAGTCTATTTAGAGATGCCTATGAGAAGTGTAGAAAATGCGATAGATGCCAAAGGGTAGGAAACGTGACAGCTAGAAATGAGATGCCTCAAGTGCCCATCTTGGTCAATGTTGTGTTTGACATATGGGGCATTGATTTCATGGGGCCTTTCCCTATATCGCGTGGGAATACATACATTCTAGTTGCGGTTGATTATGTGTCAAAATGGGTAGAGGCTAAGGCCACTAAGAGCGACGATGCAAAGACTGTAGTAGATTTTTTGCGCTCTAACATTTTTTGCAGATACGGAGTACCCAAGGCAATAATCAGCGACCAAGGCACACATTTTCACAACCGCATGATGGCCACTACCTTGAAGCACTACCATGTGCACCATCGGACGTCTACAGCCTACCACCCTCAAACCAACGGACAAGCGGAGATCTCCAACCGCGAGATCAAGGGGATCTTAGAAAAAATGGTGAAACCGACAAAAATGGACTGGAGCAAAAGGGTGGATGAGGCCCTATGGGCTTACCGAACAGCGTACAAAACACCAATAGGAACCTCTCCCTTCCGACTAGTCTATGGAAAGGCATGCCACCTCCCGGTGGAGTTGGAACATAAGGCCTACTGGGCTCTCAAACGTTGTAATCCAGATCTAAAAGCAGCCGGGCTGGATAGGAAGCTTCAACTGTGCGAGCTCGAGGAGTTGCGACTCGAGGCCTATGAGAACCAAACCGACTACAAGGCACGAACAAAGATCTACCATGATAAGTTCATTCTTCGACGACAATTCGAAGAAGGACAACAAGTATTGGTTTTCTCCTCACGACTAAAGGTGATACCCGGCAAGCTAAAATCTAGATGGACTGGCCCCTTCACAGTGATTAAGGTATTCAATCATAGGGCTCTCGAGCTGGAAAATCCGGAGAATGGAAGCCAATTCACGGTAAATGGGCAGCGGGTCAAACACTACCATGGCGAGGTGGATTTAACACCTCAACACTATGACCTAGCCGAGCCACCAGACCCGACATAAGCGAGGTATCGTCGAGCCAACGACGTTAAACAAAGGCACTTGCCGGAAGGTAACCCGGCACATTTTTTGGTTTCATGCGGCATTTTATTTTAATTTAGGTTTAAATTGTACTCATCCCCTCGTATTTGGAAGGAATTTGATCTTTTGTGCAGGAACAGGAGTCGCGCTCGAGAATGACCGGGCTTCGCCCGAGAAAGACCGAGTCGCGACCAAGAAGTACCGGGGACGCGCCCGAGGAACACCGAGGCGCACCCGAGAAATCCAGTTTCCCTGCCGAACTTCCTCGAGCTTCAACCGAATCCGGCCGAACTAAGGGCCTGTCATTTGCTCCTACGTCCATGACCTGGCAGCGACGACACCACAAGGGAGTTCGACTCTTTTCCTCTTATGTCATTTCCTTTCCAAGCCCCCTTATTCTTTTTGTCTTTTGAACCAAGTCGTGCTGTGAGGCACGACTTTGTTCAAAAGTGTGGGGTGAGTCATTGCACATAGTAGTCAGCATGTTTTCCTTTTTCCGTAATTTTTATCTTTTTGCAACTCTTGAATATAAGCTTCATGATGTGAAATAGATGGATCCAAATTCATGCATGTCCTTGTGAGATCTAAACTGTGTTAAAACTTTAGAACTTAACTTCTTATTTGTCCTTACGTGCCGAGATAAATAGGGATGTGGAGTTGACAGAAACGCCCTAGAAAGGTTTGACAAGCACTCGAAGGGCCGGGTCTCACTATATGGTTATCCGAAGTTAGTGGAGGTTAGCACTTCGGGTTACTTGGGTTTCGAGTGGACTCCGCCATGCAGCGTTTATGCAAGAGGCGGGACGGGAATCAAACCGTCCTATCTCTAGTTCGAGTAGCCGGGAAAATAGCCGAGCGACCCTCGTCTTGACCCGCGCGAAAGGGCGAGGATGAGAAAGAGCGGGGAGGCATTTCCATATGCTCTCGGGCTGATTGGACCTCCCAAGAGTGAAAATGAACAAGCAGTTCACAAAAGAGCAAAGCTCGAGAAATCAAAGGCCAAAGGCCAAATTGTGAAGGTTTTAACCAAAGCAAAAGTGAAGCATCCAAATTCAATATCAAAGGCCGAAGGCCAAGTCACTACAAAATGCTGTTCTTCCAAACAATATAAAAGACCCGACCCATTTAGCCCGAATAAATTAGGTGCTAGAGAAAGCTACAGAAGATAACCATATAGTACGAGACCGGTCCGAAGAGTGCGTACAAGAACCTAAAAAGGGCTATCTCCAATACATCCAAATTGGTTTGCATCACGGCTCGAAGGTATAAGTATCAAGTTATCTTCTAAATTTTAAACGCACTTTATTTTGACATCAAGTGATGCATGAATAGGAAAAGTCTAGACTAGCACTCTAACATTCATGTCTAGGACCTTTAGATGTTAGTTGCCTCTTCTCACTAGCCTTGTTCGGGACGACCAAGTATAAGTGTGGGGTGATCTGATGGGGCATATTTATATGACTCGTTGAATCAGTTAAACCCACCAAATTAGACAATTTGTCTTAACATCTTTCACTTGTTAGCCTCATTTTGCTCTACAGGCTATGTTGAGGTTTAGGGAAGAAATCAGCTTAAAAGAGGAGTTTTATGCTAGAAATAAATTACAAGTTGATCGGGCCAGTCGGTGACCGAGGGACCCAGTCGGCGCCCGAAAAGCCCCAGGCGTGGCCGAGCTTCAGTATCGGGCCGCGACCGAGAAATACCGGGTCACGTCCCAGGTCGGTATCCGAGCGGTCTCGGCTGAGGCCCGAGAGTCAATACCGAAGAAATAAGGGCGCGCCCCAGAACAGTGTCGGGCATCACTGCTGTGTGCTCGCAGGCGCGCTGAGGTTCATATCCGAGATAGTCGCCCGAGCGCATCCGAGACAGGCGCCTGAGCGCATCCGAGACAGGCGCCCGAGCGCATCCGAGACAGGCGCCCGAGCGCATCCGAGACAGGCGCCCGAACACGCCCGAGGCAAGCGCCCGGTCAAGCGCCGAGTAGAACTTTTTCCGACCAAAACTCCGGCGAAGTTCCAGCTACTTGCTAGTTCCGATGTCCATTGGAAGCATCTTGCTCTAAGAGCATCCTGCCTTGTGAAGCACCTTGCTCAAGGGATGCCACACTTGGCACCAACTAGCTTAAAGGCGGCTAGCTTATGGACGAAGGAAGCTCCAAGAAGTATGGCACTTGGCACCAGCTAGCTTAAAGGCGGCTAGCTTAAGGATGAAGAAAGCTCCAAGAGAGCTCCATTTGGCACCTACTAGCTTGGGCGGCAAACCCATGGGAAGAGGAAAGCTCAACCGCCACCCATGCCTATAAATAGAAATGCTCATTCCCTTTCATAGTGTGCGATTGTGTGCCAACTTTAGAGAAACTTAGAAAGGGAAACAAGAACTTGTGGGTCGAAAACACTTTTAGTATTTTGCACTAGCAATCAAAAGCTCAATTCTCCTCTACTCATTCTTGCTTTACTTTCGTTTGCAATGGTTATGATATTCACTTCAATGAGTATTAGTAGCTAAACTTTCATTCGGTCATAAGGAGTTCTTATACTATGGAACCGTTCTAGACCCTTACTTTCATGTTACTTTAATGTTCTAGCTAGTTCTTGTGCCTTCGGGGTGAACATGACAAGGAAGAGTGGATGCTTGAAATGGCAAAGCTCTTCCGAGTAGTTCATTCCCTCTATAGTCGCTTGGTTTGTTTGGAAATGAGGGATCAAGCGATTGCACTTAGGTTAATATACCTTGAAATGGAGTGTTAGCCTAGCTAGAACTAGTAAGCTTTGTCTTGAAATGGAAAAGTCGGAGGTGCAAATGCTTGAAATGGCTTTGTTTGGAGTTATGTCTTGAAATGGAATAATTCACTCCCTAGAACATTTGGTTAAATCCTTGGAGGTCGATGATGAACGGGGACTTAATATAAGGCTCCTAAGACCGAATTCCTTCTCTTTAAAACCACCTTTACATTACTCGCTCTTTACTTTCTCGCACATTTACTTATTGCTCTTACTTTCTAAAGACTTGGACCTTCAAGCACTTTAACTTCTCGCACATTTACTTATTGTCTTTAATTTCCTAAGACTTGGTCCTTCAAGCAATCTACTTTCCCGCACATTTACTTTCCTTGCACTTTATTTTCAGTCATTTACCTTTCAAGTACTCATTTTCCGCACCAAAACCTCAACCAAAAACCCCAATTGTCTTTTCTTTATTTATTGCTTTCAAAAGAACAACTGTTTCCAACCAAACTCCCTTGGGTTCGACCCCTACTTACCACTTGCTAGCCAATAGTGAGCCACAAGTAGTGGAAATATAAATTGTAAATTTGCAGGTCACAACGACGGCCTTTCAATCATACTTTGGATGTTCATGATATCGCACAAATTCATCTTAATAGTGGTATATGAATTTAATCCTATTTTTGAATCATTGTTTTTACATATCTTATGTCAAACTGACCATTTTTATGTGAATGTAGATTCGGGTGAGGAAGTTGACTTGCCTCAAGCTACTGAGGAAGTTAGCCCTTCTCAAGTGACTCAAACAGAGTCACTAAGGACTCTAGTATGGAGGGTATCTACACGCATTAGAAAGATAACATATCCAGCCTTTTACTCCGTTATAAATTGGAGACATTCATGTATTTTGAGATGTAACGATTTGGACGTATGTAACTTTTGTAACGTTTCGAAAATGATCGCTTATGTTTGATGGATTCACATTCGGCGGTGATGATTGATATTGTGTGGTGATCGATTGATATTGTGGTGATGGATTCGGACAGAGTTTCTTTTATATATAATTTTTTTCCAGGTTATTTGGCTTCATGGTAATATAGAATGTTTATGGATTGAATTCAGGTTGAAGCGTTGTCCATGACAACGGTTAACTTGAAACGTTTAAACCGCCGTCAAGAACAACGGCTTAATACTTGAGTTTACTAGAGAGCTACTGAGTTATTAGATTACATTAAACCACTATTACCAACGACGATTTAGACATTAAGCGCCCTTGTTGACAGCGGTTTAGTTATGTGACCATACCAAGCCCTTGACTGCTCAGTGAGTTATTAAATTATATTAAGTCGCTCTTGCTAAGAGCGGTTTAGCTTTGAACGATGCAGGGAACAAAGTTTTAAGCGTACTTGACAATTTGTACCCTGTCAGTTTTAGTTTCTGGCTTAAAAACGTCACGAGGCTAAAGGCGTCGTTCACATGGCGGCTTAAACATGAGGTGTGGTAGAAAACATGAATAATTTGGGAAAGAAATAATAATTTTTTTTTGATGGGAGAGAATTAAAATTTGGAATTTAAGTAAAATTAGGAAATGTTTCCTATTTTGGCCGATCAAACTACGTTAGTTTGCAATCCCCATTCATATTTTTTTCCGTTGATAAAAAATAACAAGTGACAGCCCGCAGGCCCAGCACCCATTTAAATTAAAAAACGCGGAGACAAAACGTTAACACATCATTTTGAAATGCAAAATGAAATGTTACCGTTGTTGGATGGCGGCCCTACTCCTTGTTAATTCATATATATCCATTGTGTTATCAACCCATCGACAGATACTGATTGGATTGCTTGTGCTCTCCTAGGTAACGACCCTCCTCCTCTTCCTCTTGCTCTGTTCTTCTGCATCTCTTATTCATTTTGTGATCTCATTTCGTATGTCTTTTTGCAGATATTGGATTGATTTTGATAGTTTTGCGTGATGGGTCAGATCCAGTACTCGGACAAGTATTTTGATGAGACTATGGAATACAGACATGTGATTCTTCCTCCTGAAGTTGCCAAGTTGCTTCCCAAGAATAAGCTTCTGTCTGAAAATGAGTGGCGAGCGATGAGCGTCCAGCAAAGCCGAGGATGGGTTCACTACGCCATTCATCGCCCTGAGCCTCATATCATGCTCTTCCGGAGGCCTCTTAACTATCAGCAGATGCACGAGAATCAGCCACATGTCAACATACTCCCCAAATGACATCTTCTTTCTGGGCTCTCCTTTGTCCTCGTTATGTTACTTTGTCTCTAGGTTAATTCTCTTCTTTGGAGAATTTAATAACATGTTTATCAAATGCTGCCATGAACGTGTCATTAAGTTTCAACTTAAGTTCTGGTCTTGTTTACCAGACTACCCAGCACATCAAATTAAATGTTATGTCAGTAGGGTATTGAAATTCCAATTTTGATTCGACGGCCTGGGCCTCACCATCCTTATGCGAGTGCAAAACCTAAGAACTTTCGTTGATGATTTACAATGCGCACTGTCTGTATCTCTTTCGTACATTGTTAGAGTTGCAGTTTTCTGCTCTTGTTCTTGTTCTTGTTGTGCTTCCCGGTTTCCAGGTAGGTAGCCTTCCAATTAATAAAAAAGAAGTTGTAAGATAAATGTAATGTTCAGGATCGTAATACCACATATTATGTTAATAAAGCATTAAATTCCTGACCTAATTCCATGGATGACCTTTGAATCTTCATCGGATTTTGACAGCTTGGCAGTGGTGCATCCAGGCACTTGATACGACCTTAAGCCAGTAAGTATTTGAGAAAAAAATAGGAACTGAGATCGCTACGTGAAACTGGTGACCACTACCTATCTTGTAGCAGTGTAAATAACAAGGGGTGGGCTAGGTGAGGTTTAAGAGTAAATCCGCAACCGCATCACATTAACTACTTTGTAAATTTTGCAAACCGAAAACCCGCACTAAAAAAATTAAAACCAAATATAGTGCACCACTTTATGTGGTGCGGTGCGATTTAGTTCAAAACCCCATTTTTAAAAATGACAAAAATATCTAAGTTGTACAGTAAAAAGTACAGACTTCATTTTTTTATAAAGATGAATTGAAGTAAAAAATTGAAGAGATTGAAAGCACAGTTTGGAGTCAACACAATGATAAAATTCAACAAAGAGACGAAGGTCTAACTTAAGTAACCATCAACAACAAAAATTTGAACTAAAAAACTTACGGATTTCATAATTCAAGAACAAAGAGAAGACCAAACAATAAATATCGAGACTCTCGTGGCTTCGCAGCTTGGGGAAAAAGAAGATTTAATGTGCAGCTGTGACGAAAAACGAATGAGGAAGAGAAAGAGAAACGACGAAACTACTAACGAGCAACAATAGAAATCAATTACGACTTAGGCCCTGTCCATTTGAACTTAAGTTTTTGACGGTTAAGATAAGATAAGTTCCTTTCAATCATTATAAGTTAATATAAGTTACTTTCAATTAATATAAGTTACTTTCAGTCAATATAAGTTAATATAAATTTCAATTAAGTTAAGTTAAGTTAAACCAACACCGCCACCACCTTCGCCGCCGCCGGACCGCCGCCCACCGCCGCCAGACCGCAGCCCACCTCTGCCCGCCACCGGACCTCCGGCCGCCACCGCCGCCGCCACCGCCGCGTGAGGTGTATGTTTTCAGCCTTTCTCTTCATAATTTTTTTGCACAATCTGCATACTCAAGTTGATTGACATGCCCTAATTGACAACTAGAATGCTTATGTCATAATTGTTTGAATTCTATAAGCAATATGAACTCATCAATTGACCAGGATTGATAATAGAGATTGATAAAAAGGGTGGTATGACAATAGAGATTGATAAAAGTTCATAAATGTGACGAGCATTGATAAATTGACAAGGATTGATAAAAATGACAAAATAAAAGTCTTCATACCGTTACACATACGATAATTCACGTTTAATAGACATTCTAAATTTAAATAATAATAAATATGCTCAACTCTCGTCCATGTTATCTTCCGCTTCATTTTCGTGGATACCTTCCATTATGGCAGTTGCTATCATATCTCGCACTCCATTCATTTGCGCTTTTCGTTGTAATCCGAACAAGTCTGCATCTGTTGTACCCTGCACCTCGTCATGTGCTTCAATAGGTATTCCCAGTGTATGCATGCGAATGATGTTGTGTAACGTAAATGTGGCCAAAATTATAGAAACTTGAATTTTGTCTTCAACTTGAGGCATAGTACGAAGTATCTTCCATGTCGTTTTCAGAATACCAAAAGCTCTCTCAATAGTTATCCGTAAAGATGAATGTCGATAATTGAAATTTTCATAAATCCCACTTGGTGGGTGACCATGTCTGAAATTGGGCTAATGATACCGAGCGGACTTGTCTTTATAAGGAGCCAGATACCCTCGTGTATTTGGATAACCAGAGTCAACCAAATAATGTTTATCTGCGAAGTTTTTGTGCAAAACAATGTTGATTCTCAAACTTGATAAACATTATAATGTTTAAAATTGTATGTAAAACAATTACATTATATGTAAAAGTACACTCTATTGATTGAAAAAATCCATACCTTGTGAGGATGTGGAAAACAATGGCCCTCTTGAGTTAACGAGTCCTTCCATACCATTGTATCATGAACACTTCCTTCCCAACCCGCGTTAACGTGCGGAAAAAGCATATTGAAAGAGCAACTTGCTAAAACATTCCAAGTTTTGACTCCTTTACGACCTCGAAACTGAACATCATGATCCTCTCCTAGTACAGCTTCAACGTGAGTTCCATCAAGAGCGCCAATACAATCCTGCACAAAAAACTAATATAAATATATAGCAGTAAAGGTATACATATTCATACATTTATTAGTTAACAACTAGAATACCTGAAAGTAAGGAAAATACATGCTGCTATTTGCAATTTTTACTGGTACTTCATCCAATGATTTATGCGGCCTGATGACATCAAATGACAGTTTCATCAAAGCTTTCACTACCCCGTGAAAATATTTTCCAACTGACATCGGGGAACGTTTAAATGTATCCGCTACATGTCGATATGAAGCTCCTTTTGCTAGTATATACAAAGTCCTCACAACTTGTTCCAGGACGCTTATATGTCTGCTATCCTTCAACAGTTGTCTTGTTACGAGTGTGTTCACCAAGTCCTTAAGCATCGTATCTGTCAATCTTAATTGTTCCTTACACAAACGAGGATGCACATTTACCAATCGGTGCATGTATTTGGCACCGCTTTCACCTCCCGAACGTGAATCATATGTTTTCGGAGTAGTCGTTAAAGTCCTCAATGTTTTGATAGCAACATTTCTACACGTGCGCCTTATAGCATCATCCATTCTGCATAACAAACTGCGAAACTGAGAAACTGATGTTCACCAAAAATGATGTTTATGGAAAAAGTATAAGAAAATGAGAACATTTGCAATTTGATAAATAGCTATGTAAACTGGAAATCAAACATATATCAAAACATGATGCATATAACAAAAAATGAGCATATAACAAAAACTGAGGAACAAACTTCAGAGCAACAAACTGAGCATATATCAAAACATGATGCATATAACAAAAACTGAGCATATAACAAAAACTGAGGAACAAACATCAGAGTAACAAACTGACCATATATCAAAACTGAGCATATAACAAAACTGAGCAACAAACTTCAGAGCAACAAA
The DNA here is from genome assembly GCA_033675215.1 of Rhodiola kirilowii. Lineage (NCBI taxonomy): Eukaryota > Viridiplantae > Streptophyta > Magnoliopsida > Saxifragales > Crassulaceae > Rhodiola > Rhodiola kirilowii. The sequence goes on along the minus strand of CM066203.1, from coordinate 39,094,868 downwards.
CTGAGCAGATGCACTGACAGAAAATAGAAAACAAAACAGCATCATGTGTCAAATGGTATCAAAATAGCAGATGCACAACAAAACAGAAAATATATCAAAACAACTTGTTTTCACTGATACACTGACAGAAAATGAATTAACATCACCAACTGTGTTATAACATCATGCAAAAGGTACTTGGTGGAGAGAAAACAACCATGTGTGAAATGGTAACAAAAGGCCCTTAACTTATCTTACAGCAAAAAGAACTTCAGACCATATAAAACTTAACAGTTTTACTTCAAACAGAACCATTCTACAGCCATGTTTTCATTCGACATTTTCCAGCCATGACCATTTTTGTGCATCAGACCTCAGTTTGGGGAACAGCTTGTCCAAACCTTCTTTGACGAGATACTTAATGCATTTCGCGATGAACATTTCACCACGACTTTTCACTTCTTCAAGATTAGACACAGCTTCTATCAACTGATCTTCAGGAGAATTCTTTTCAGTCCTCTTTAATAACTTATAAGCCTTGTCAATTTCGGATAGTTTCCTTTTCTTTGAACTATTTGTCTTTGGAGGAGACCGATTCCAAGCAGGTTCTGACACTTATGTTGAAATGTTGGTCGGGCCGTTAATATCATCGCTGTCACCGGACCCTTCCAACTGATCATCAACCAATTCCTTCCCGCTCGCCATATTGGTTTGGGATTTAGCCAGCGCTGGGGACATACTATGCTGCCCCGTAGCCAAATTCCCTTGAAAAATAGGAGCCCAGATATCCAAATCAACCAACTTGTGCCTAGTGACATAGCTTCCATGTTGTTTGTGAGCCTGCAAAAATATTTAGGTCAGACTGGCAGATGCATAAAATGAGTATATAACAAAAAATGATACATTTTAACTGAGCAGATGCAATTCAGGGCAACAAAAAATGACCATATAACAAAAAAAAGGCACATATAGACTAGCAGATGCAATTCAAAACAGAAAAAATTAGCATATAACAAAAAATAACTGAGAAGATGCAATTCAGAGCAACAACAGACAATCACTAACAGACAATCACCAACAGACAATCAAACATAACTGAGAAACTGAGAAAAAGAAATATGAATATGAAACTGAGAAACTGAGAAACTGAGAAACATCATCGACGAATGAAATATAACTATCAAACATAACTGAGAAACTATTCTGAGAAACTGAAATATGAAAATGAAATATAACTGAGAATCACATTTTAACATCATCACCAATAGACAACACATTTTAACATCATCACCAACAGACAAGCACATTTTAACATAACTGAGAAAATCACATTTCAGACAACATCATCACCAACTGAGACAATCACATTTTAACAAAAATGAGAAACTAAAATATGAAAATGAAATATAAGAAACTGAGAAAATGAAATAGCAAACATAAGAAGAAGGATTATACCTCGATGAATGCCTTCAATCTTTTGCTCCCCAGTTCTTTAGGAGTGGGTAATCCGTCATTTGTCAACGCTATTCCGGTCATCTTGCTCATTGCGAGCCAAGCTTTATATTTTCCTTGACAATTAGCATGAAAGTTCTTCATTTGTATTACAGTCTTTGCTTTAGTACTTTGTGAGTTGTAGATGCCTTCAATCTTTTTCCACTCATGAGTTGTATGGTTACTAGCATCCCTATACTCATTTAAAATTCGGAATAACCGGCGACCTTCTCCCCTAGTCCAATTGTCTTTCTCTTTTCGTGCCATACTCTTACAACGAAATAATTGTAAAGTTGTTATCAATATAATCACTCCAAATACAGGAGAATGAAATCCAATAACCAGTACACTCCAAATAAACGAAAACAGAAATACACTGAACATCATAACCAGTACAATACAAAATACAATTCAACTTCAAAAACCAAACTGAAAATCAACTTCAAAAACCAATTCAAAAACCAATCTGAACATCAACTTCAAAAACCAAACTGGTTATGATGTTCGGCGGGTGGTGGCGGCGACGGCGACGGCGGTGGTGGGTGGTGGCGGCGCCGGCGGTGGCGGGCACCAACGGCGGTGGCGGGCGGCCAGCGGCGGGCACCAACGGCGGTGGCGGGCGGCCAGCGGCGGGCACCAACGGCGGTGGCGGGCGGCCAGCGGTGGTGGCGGCGGGCGGTGGGGCCCTTCTGTTAAGTTGATATCAGTCGATATAAGTTAATATCAATCAACATAAGTTAATATCAGTTAAGATCAATTAAGATAAGTTAAGTTTCAGTTCAAATGGACAGCCCCTTAATTTTAAATTGGGCTTTAAGTTATATTTTAGTTATTTTTTATAATGACTTTAAATTTCTAATTATTTAATTATTTATTTATATGGGCGGTGCGGTTTAAAACTGGTGGTTTGCGATACGGAACTGCTTCCGCACCGCTATATTCGGTTGCGGTGTGGTTTTCAACAAATTGGTTTTTGTCCAAAACGGTGCGGTTAACCAAACACACATTTGTGGTGACCAGCCAATTCAATAGTGCAGCGGATTTGGCAGGATGGTATAAGCAGAAATGCAGAAAACCAGATTTATTAATTTAATAATAAACGTAAATTAGTCAGACCTTCTACTCAATTAATATGAAAGAATGGAGGCGACAAATACCAATTGTAAAATAAATTTCATGTTCAGGATCGTAATACCCATATCATGTTAATAAAACAGTAACTTTCTGACCTGATTCCATAAATGACCTTTGAATCTTTACCGGATTTTGACAACTTAGCAGTCTCTTCGCACGACCTTAAGCCAGTAAGTATTTGAGAGAAAATAGGAACTGATATCGATACGCAAAATTGGGGACCACTACCTATCTTACGAATCCTTCCCCTCAAAAAGCATAAATGAACTAGTATCTACACATATATTAATATCTCATGATCACATTAATATATATATATATATGGGAGCACTCGATTGAGGCAGGGTTGGTAGAATGAGGCACGTGAGGCACGTTGTGAGCTACTCATTTAGATGATGTGGCAAGGAATAGTTGTTTGCTGTTTACTTTTTGCTTTTTCATGGTTTTTTGGTAGTAAGACACGTGACGCCCACAAAGCACGGGGAGGATTAGATGTGTGGCTCAGATCGTGTCTCACTGCCTCATTCTAATCTTGGTGCCTCATTTGAACGCTCCTCTATATATATATATAGAGAGAGAGGAGCGTTCAAATGTTACACCTTCCTTAGGGTGTTATGTGTTACTTCATTTGAAGCCTTTAGATCAAATGATCTAAAGGTGCAGAATCAATCTAAAAAGTGAAAGTTGTTTGTCTTTTTGCACTTTTGTTTTTTACCTAAAAGACAAAAGTGCAAAATGCTAAAAAAACCCTTTTTGACAAATCTACACCTTTAGATCATTTGATCTAAAGGTGCACAATTAAATAACACATAACACCCTATGGAGGGTGTAACATTTGAGCGCTCCTATATATATATATATATACTCTAAGGATAGCGCTCGGTTGAGAACCCTTAAAAATTAGAGAACTTGATAACCTAAATCTCACCATTAGATCATGATGCATCTTTGAATCTGAGAACTTGAGAACCCAAAATCAAACATATAATAGATAAATTTATTATTAACTTATAAACCATAGTAACATACGTATCTTAAACTATTTCCATTATGAACCAAACATTTGATTATAAAATAATCGAACAGAAGCTACACTTGGTTGGTGTCTTGGCATATGAGAAGTCCCGGTTTCCAGATGCTTCTGTTTCCGATATTAATCGATTATATATAATTAACATAGAGATGATATTAAACTAATAAAGTGGTGATTGCATAGCTGGAGATGAGGTACCCAAGTCTGTACGTGTAATTCTTATATTGATTTGAATTATATACTATTTCCGACTCATCCTCCGTATCAGAAAAAATTTCTAATTTAGTAAAAATTGGAATTTCATTTCCCTCTCTAGCCAATTTCGAATTGGATTTCCGAAATAGATACTTTTTATTAGGCGCCGTTCATAACCGCGCCTAATGTCCAGTGTCGTATTTCTCTTATGCAATGCTGAGTCAGTAGGCTGACATGTCAAATAGTTTTAGGCGTTGTTCGGAACAGCGCCCAAAAAATGAGGGACACAGCCACCCAAACTCGATTGCGAGATTGAAGGCAGGCTTTATCCAAGAGCCAACCAAACCCTAATTGCGAGATTTCGTCTTCGATCTGACAAAGGTCCCAATTAGTCATCAACCAAGACTCCTATGCGGCGCTTCACTAAGCAAAATCTCATCTTCCATCTCCTCATCATCTCCTCGCTATCAATCCCGCTGTTCGCGCATCAAGTGTTGGTACTGCTGTCCAATGAAGACATCAGGGACACCTTGGCGCATCCGCAAGGGGACGACGCCGCTGGACCGGACGGCGAGTGGGACGATCTCGCCGCTTTCGATATGAAACCTGATTACGAATTTGATCCTGGATCGTGGAGGCCTTTGTTTGAAGAAGATAGTGAGAATTCGACTGGGGTGGGAGACGGGGATAGAGCGAATTCGGAGTACTATTCGGCTTTGTCGAAGATGATTGCTTTGGCTAGTCCCATGGCGATGGAAGAGGCTTCATCGGAGATTGAAGCTGCTACTTTGGGTGCTATCCTTAACAGCGCCTAAAGTTTGGGCTGATTTTTTGAGCGATGTTCTCAGGGGCGCCTTAATTTAAGTTGACACACAGACACGTGACTCAGCATGATATCGATATAAACAAGACACTGAGCATAACAGCGCCTAATATATTAGGCGTCGTTGGTGACAGCGCCTAAGAAAAATTGTCTATTTTGGAAATCCAATTTGGAAATTGACTAGAGAGGGAAGTGAAATTCCAATTTTCACTAAATTGGGAATTTTTTTTTTTTGATAGCAGAATAAAAGAAACAACACAAAACATCATTCGCTATTCTGCTTGATCACTACAGAAATTGCAATAGGAATCGCAGACTCATGACTCCAATCCCAATTTGCATCCCTCGCCTGCTGAGCTAGAAAGTCTGCTACTCGGTTAGCTCCTCTTAAAGCATGTTCCACCCTCCAGCCAGCATTAGACTCAAACAGCTCTATGCACTTGTGAAACCAATTCCCATCCTTCCCCGCAAAAGAATTGGAGAAGAACGATTGGATGACTTCAATGTTATCCGACACAAAAACCACCTTGGACATGCACGTCAATCATATAAGGGACTACACGAACTCTGTCAATCATATATGCAATTCCAAGTTGACGGAATACACGAACTCTGTCAATCATCACAGCTTAACCATATGCTTCTGTATCTGTTAACCCCGAGGATCGGAATAAGGGACTACATGATAATTTAAAAAACTGCTTTTTGACATCTTGAACTATTTGGATTTTGTTGGAACCCATTTGTTTTGATGATCACAAACACTTAGCTAATGGTTTATCTAAGTGTGCAGAAATCCATCTAACAGATTAAAGAACAAATTTCCATGAGATGGATACACCATACAGGTTGGATGTGGCAAATTGTGTTAAGTAAACAAACAGACAAAGAGAAGATTCCAGAAGAAAAAGGAGTTCTGTCGTTTTGGGAAAAGACGCTAGGGTTTCGGAAATCAAGACTGGGCCAGGACATTGGGCCCAGATAACGAGACTCAGCCGCCCAATAAAAGGAGCTAGGGTTTGCAGATGCAAAGTGCGGTTTTCCAAGATAGCTTCTAGAGAGATTGCGGCGCAGTTCTGGAGAGTAGAACGACAGAGTGTTCTTGAGAAAAGAACGGCGGAATCGCACTGAAGGAAGAAAGCTCGTTGTAGCAACACACGGAGGTTTGTGGTAGAAATCGATTATTCCATCCGGTTGAGTAGAGGTCATCAAATAGAATCTGTGTGATCTAGTTTGTAAACCCTACAAGCATATCGGGAATAAAAGGAATAATCTGATTTCGAAAATCCTTTCAGTGGAAACTGAAAGGTAGTGGTTTTTAATCTTATCATAGTTTTGATAAGGTTTTCCACTATATATCCCTGTGTTGTTATTTCTGCCGTCACTTTCCTGCATCAATATTCCGCTGCTACGTTAAACTATCAAACGGAAAACAATATAAAATCAACTCTTAATTTCCGTCTGATAGATTATCGTATTTCGCTAACACTTCGATCCAACACGTGGTATCAGAGCCGACGGTTCTAGATTTGTGTGTTAGCCTGCAGGAAAAGTATGTCGTCTATCAGTGATTCATTTTGGAAACCGCCGCTGTTGAAGCCCGGGCAGTTCGACTGGTGGAAGGACCAGTTCGAGGCACACGTCTGCTCGCTGGATGGACAGCTCTGGAGCATCTTCGAGTCAGGACCACTCACCATTCCTCCTGATACATCAGATCCTGAGAAACCAGTGGAGAAGACAAAGGACAAATACACGGATGAGGATTACAAAAAACTTGAGAAAAACGCTAGAGCAAAAAAGGTCCTCTACATGGCTCTTTCTCCCGGAGATCAGATAAAAGTGGCTATGTACAAAACCGCAAAGGAGATGTACGATGGATTGGTCAGATTATATGGAGGGAATGAGGATATCAAGAGGAACAGAATCTTGGCTGCTATAAAAGACTATGAATCTGTTGTGCAGAAGAAGGATGAATCTCTTGAAGATTTCTACACCCGGTTCCAAGTCATCATTGGACAGCTGGAATACTTGAATGAGAAGCTCCCGGAATGGAAAATCACACACCAGTTCATGCAGGCTTTGAACTCAAAGTGGGATCACGTAACCTTGGCGCTGCAGGCTCAAAAGGGAATTAAGGATATTACTCTTGAGGAACTGGTCGCTAACCTTCAGAGTCAAGCTGGCATCACTGAAAGGAAAATGGCTAGGAGACAGTCGGAAAAATCTCAGGCCATAGCCCTGAAAGTTGAAAAGGCTCTTGATCTGTCACATGGAAATGGATCACCAAAGGAAGATGATGAGATAGCACTCTTAACGAAAGCATTGAATCAGGCCAACCTTGGCAAAGGCAGGAGAGACTTTAGAGCTGGAGGAAGTCGTGGAAAATTCTCCAAATGGAACAAGGGTGTCGCTTCAAATGAAGACAAAGGGAAGTCAAAGGAAAAGGAAGAGAGGGTATGCTATCACTGCCAAAAGAAGGGACATCTGTCCGCAGACTGCTACAGCAGAAAGAAAGGAGAAGAACCTGCTCCAAAGCCAGCTCACGCCATGTTTGCAGCTTGGGGAGATTCAGACAGCGATGATGGAAAATGCGCCAAGGAGCCCTGCTTGATGGCTCACTCTGCATCAAACCAGGTAACAGATACTGACTCCTTTACTGATGAGGTATTTTCTGAATCTGACTTTGCAGAAACAATAACCAAACTCCTCGAGAAAATTCGAAGAATGGAGAACAAAATATCTAGTATGCAACAGGAACATCACGCCGACATAAAAGAGAACAATCTATGGGCAAACAAAGCTATGCGCCTTGAGAAGGAAATGGCAGAGCATGTATGCAAGTGTCTTACTTGTGCAAGAAAAGAAAGACAGATAAGCAAACTGAGTGAGGAGTTGGAACGCATGACAATCGGAAACATCGAGATGACTGACTTCAACACCAAGGTTGAAGAGTTGGAAAGGGAGCTGGCAAACCACAGACAGAATAATGAGGAACTCCTCCATATAGTAGCTGAGCTCAGAAGCGAGGAAGCTGTAAAGAAAGAAAAATGGCTCCGTGAGTTGGAAGCTAAAAGGGTTGAAGAAGAAAAGAAGGACTACAAAGAAAAGTTTGTTAGACCAGGCTTTGGATACGAAGAAGAAAAGATGTCTAAAGGAAAAAATGTAATGATGGAACCAGGAGAGAGTTCTCGCCCGATTAGAAGAACTCAAACCGTTAGACAGACAAGAAAGGAAGCTAGTCCACAGGAGGGATACCTCATCCATGACTTGGACTCTGTCCCTTTCAAGGCAAGGAAAGCCTACGAAATGTGGCAGAAGATGAATCTGAGTAGAAGGCCCTCAAGGATAGACTTTCTGGCGAGAAAGAAGAGAGCATCTACACCACCTGGTAGAAGCAAGTATGTGGATCTTCCGTGCCATAGATTATGCTTTGGCTGCGGGCAGCAAGGACATTACAGAGTTGAATGCCCAAAGCTAAGGGAGATGGATGAAAGGAACCGCAACTGGGTAGTGGCAGGCCGTCAGAGGAAGATTAATCCATATGGTAGAAAAGACAGAGTTGATCACTATCAGAGGACAGTCAATCCATATGGTAGAAAAGACAGAATTGATCACTATCAGAAAAGGGTCAATCTATATTGCAGAAAGGACAGAGTCGATCACTATCGCTCTCACTATGACCCAGCAATCCGTGGTAGACCAAGAAAGACACCCAAGAAAAGGATTGATCTAACTAACAATGATGTTTCTTATCAATCTCTTTATGTTCCAACTGCTAGATTCGTTCCTAAACCCAGTAAGCCCAAGCTTATCTGGGTTCGCAAAAACTAATCTTTTTTCTGCAGGAAGGAGTGAGGTCCCGTCCCTGGTACCTGGACAGTGGCTGCTCAAGACACATGACCGGGAATCAAGAATGGTTCGACTCGCTCCATAAACACTCCGGAGAAAGCATAATCTTCGGAAATAAAAGTGAAGGAAAGGTGAAAGCTATAGGAGAGGTAAGGATTTCGGACACTATCCGAATAAGGGAGGTGAGCTTGGTTGAAAATTTGAGATATAATCTGCTAAGTGTATCTCAGTTGTGCTTAAATGGAAAAAATCATGTTATTTTCAACTCTAATGACTGTCTAGTAAGATGCAATGAGACAGGTAAAACAGTTCTAAGGGGAATTCGTATGGGAGAAATCTATACTGTTGATCCAGAATTCACTCCTGAAGAAGAACTCTGCCTTGCAAGCATCACCGAAGATTCCATCTTATGGCATAAGAGATTCGGGCACGCGAGCATGAGATTATTGCACAAGCTCCATCTGAAAGAACTGGTCGTCGGATTGCCCAAGGTGGAAAGCGCCTTTGGGCAGATATGCAGTGCGTGTGCTACAGGAAAGCAAACACGAACATCGTTTCCATCAAAGCAAGCTGTAAGCACATCTGCACCACTGGACATGATCCACATGGATTTATGCGGCCCCGTCAACGTGATTAGTCGTGGTGGAAACAGGTATATTCTGGTCATAGTCGATGACTACTCCAGGTATACTTGGACTATCTTTCTATGCACAAAATCTCAAACTTACGCTGAATTTGAAGCATGGTTAAAGCTGATAGAAAATAAGCTAAACCGAAAATTGGCCTCCATTCGTACTGACAACGGAACTGAGTTCCGGAATGTGCAGTTTCTTTCGTTGTGCAGGGATAAAGGTATTGATCATAATTTCTCCGCCCCACGGACACCACAGCAAAACGGCGTGGTGGAACGAAAGAACAGGACTTTGGAGGATATGTCACGGACGATGCTTATTGCCAGCAAGGTTCCAAAAAGCTTCTGGGCAGAAGCAGTGCATGCTGCTTGCCATATTCTAAACAGAGCATCACTTCGAGCCATGATAGGAAAAACGCCTTATGAACTTCTGCGTGGACGAAAGCCAAACATTTCCCATCTAAGGGTCTTCGGGTGCAAATGCTTTGTCCACAACAACGGAAAAGATAGCTTGGGTAAGTTTGATGCGAGGAGCGATGAAGGAGTTTTCGTTGGATATTCCAGTCACAGCAAGGCCTACAAGATTTACAATCTGAGGTTAGAACAAGTTGAGGAAAGTGTGCACGTGAAGTTCGACGAAATAGTGATAGCTGGTCACTTGATACGGGATTCCTCATCAGCGGCTATGCTTGATGCTGGGGAGCTTCAGTTCATCGATGAGTCAGATCCCAACTGGGAACCTCCTCAAGCACCCCCTGCTGAAGTGCCTCACATGGATATCCACCAGGCAGATAATGAACTACCAGTCAATCAGGCAGATCATCAGGAAATTACTGATCCACCGGGTGGAAATGAAAATGATGACCCTGTGGTGGAAGCCAACCAAGAGATTCCTGGAGATGGAGCAATAGCTGCTGAACCCACACCCGCAAATACTGAGGGGGAATTCAGAACCACTCGTTATGGACGGATGGTTCGTCGACCTGACAGATTTGAAGACTATCAATGCTACATATCTCAGGAACAGGTAGATCGTAATAATTTACATCAATTCTGTGGATTCGCGTCTTTTGTTTCTTTTGCAGAACCGAAGACGGTGACGGAAGCGCTCAAAGACCCAGAATGGATCAATGCTATGCAAGAGGAGTTGCACCAATTTGAGAGAAACAAAGTTTGGCGTCTGATTCCTAGACCTAAGGATAAGAACGTAATTGGAACAAAATGGGTCTTTAGGAACAAGATGGATGATAAGGGAACAGTTGTAAGGAACAAAGCCCGTCTGGTGGTAAAAGGTTACAATCAACAAGAGGGAATAGATTACGATGAAACCTTCGCTCCAGTTGCCAGACTTGAAGCAATTAGATTGCTTATTGCATACTCAACATATCATGGCTTCGCCTTGCAACAGATGGATGTGAAGACGGCCTTTCTCAATGGGGTGTTAAAAGAAGAAGTGTATGTAAGTCAAACTCCTGGATTCGAGGACAACGATCATCCTGATCATGTGTATATCCTGGACAAGGCATTGTACGGGCTGAAACAGGCTCCTCGCGCTTGGTACGAAAGGTTGTCTGTGTTCCTTCTATCACATGGATTTGTCAGAGGAGAGGTGGACAAAACGCTATTCCTTCTGAAAGAAGGAGCAGACACTCTTGTGGTTCAGGTATATGTTGATGATATTATTTTCGGATCAACTAACCCTTTGCTTGTGAAAAGGTTTACAGATCTAATGTCAAGTGAGTTCGAGATGAGTATGGTGGGAGAGTTGAAATATTTTCTGGGGCTTCAAGTATTTCAGAATGAAGATGGAACCCAGATCCATCAGCAGAAATATGTGTGGGAAATTCTGAAGAAATTTGGGATGGAATCCGCAAAGCCATGTGCCACACCGATGTCACCCAATGACTCCTTGGGAAAGGATGAGTCCTCCCTTCAAGTGGATCCAACCCTATACAGGGGAATGATAGGCTCTCTCTTATATCTAACGGCTAGTAGGCCTGACATTCTATTTAGTGTTTGTCTATGTGCCAGATTTCAGGCAGATCCCAGAGAGACACACATCAAAGCCGTGAAAAGGATTCTACGGTACCTAAAAGGGACGGATGATCTAGGCCTTTTCTATCCCAAGGGAGGGGATTTACGCTTGACGGCCTATACAGATGCTGACTACGCTGGCTGCAAGTCAGATAGAAAATCCACCTCAGGGATGGCACAATTCCTTGGACCCTGTCTGATCTCATGGGGCTCCAAGAAGCAATCTTCCATTGCTCTATCCACTGCAGAGGCCGAGTATATTGCTGCCGCCGCCTGCTGCGCACAACTCCTATGGATAAAACAACAGCTAAGTGATTTTGGTGTCAATCTTGATTGCATTTCTATTCTATGTGATAACACTAGTGCAATTAACATTTCTAAAAATCCAGTGCAGTTTTCACGCACCAAACACATAGAAATCAGATATCACTTTCTGCGTGATTGTGTAGAAAAAGGAATTATTGCCATGAATTACTGCAGAACTGAGGAGCAGATTGCCGACATCTTTACGAAAGCACTGCACAGGGAGCCCTATGAGAAGCTAAGACTTGAACTAGGTATGACCTCCCTTACCTAGTCTGTATTACATGGTAGATTTCTCCAATGATTGGCTAGATTAGGTTGCCTGCTAAGTTACCATTGCTTGGAGTTGCTGCTTATGAAGTTGAAAAACCGTGTGAAAGTCTCTCTGTGTGTTCACCATGCTTGCTTGATAAATTAAAATTGCTGGATAGCAAATCTGAGCATGTCACAGACTTCCTTGTAGCCCAAAAGAGACTTCCAATTTGAACCCTCAATACATGCCATGGAAGTTCTCTAAGACCAACCTAAGCCTATAACATGTGGAGACTGTTTGGTGATTGATTAGCCCTTTGATTATGAAATATCACATTTTTTTTTCTCCACATTGCATGATATTACTTCGCTCAGACTTGAAAAATTGGTTGTTTCGTGAATAAGTAGTGTTTTTCCTTGTACCCCTTGGGTAAACCGAAAGCACTACAACCCTTGTGTAAACCATGAGACAATAGAGAACGGGTTAATCTCAAGCTGGTACAAAATGGGTTCAATCGACTCTGTGGATGGGTTGATCTCTGATCATTGCTAAAGAATGGATGCAAGCTGTATGGCAGTTCAGACATGCATTTATGGTGATTTGATTACTCAGTAAAAAGCAAAAAGCTGTAAAGCAGACTTGAATGATGGCGTGTACTGTAATTGATGTCATTGGAATGTGGACCGACTATTGGGGAAAGGAACAAGCCAAAAGGCGTGTGTAGTCAAGGCAAATAATATCAGCTCTTCCCCCAGACGGACACGTGGTGGAATTCTATTTGTTTCAGGAATTCTCAAGGCGGTCATTAATTATCTTTTTTTGAAGTTCGAAAGGCAGATTATCTGCACAAATTGATTCGATGAATCTAATTGATATGGCGGTTGGGCCACTTTTTAAATTTTGAAAGGTAATTTCGAGGGTTTGTTTTCGGTATTAAAGAGAAGCGAGTCGGCAAAGCCTCACAACTATTTGCTCTCTTCCTCAAAGAAAACCCTAACTGCCGAAACCCTAATTCTGCCCAGAAAATTCCATGGCTGCCTCAGGAGAAATGTCGATCTCTGAAATGATTGCCAAACTAAGGGCTCAGGGAATGAGCGTGAGTGAAGCTGCGGTGGAACAATCAAAGACCTTGGAAGCATCCTCTGAAACAGTCCGATGTGTGCCGGAAGAGGTGACAAACCCAGTGACGAAGGGGTCTCCACCGAACAAAAAGAGAACCAGTGTCGCTGCAGCTTCTGGCAGTAAGAAGAGGAAGCCGGCCGCCTCAGAAAAACCCACCCGGAAAAGCAAGCGTACCTCAAAGGATCTTCCGCCAGTAGTGAAGAAGGAGGTTCCTGCTCCGGAGGCAGAGGAGGAAAAGCTCATGAAGAGAAGGTTCGTAATTCCTGAAATGACGATTGATCGTGAGTTTTTGGCTCAGTTCCAACTTGATAAGGTTAGTAATACTCTTATTGCCCAAGGATGGGATCATTTATTTCGAGAGGAGGTGTTGGTGGATGAAGATAGAGTGAGGGAATTTTATTCAAAGTTTAAGCTAGAGGAGTTGAGAGGAATGCCTTTGGCCACGTTTGTGATTGGCGGAGCAGAGCAAGTATTCTCTTGCCGGGAGTTGGGTGATCTGCTAGGAGTTCCAGCTCAAGGATATGAGGATTATAATAAGGGGATTTGGCCTGAGTCGGTGGCGAAGGGGGACGTGATTAGAAGAGTGGGGGGAGATCCCAACAACGTCTCTCATCAAGGGAAAGCCAACACGTTGTACTTAACCAATCGAATCCTTCACAAGCTGATTTGCACCTCTATCACTCCCAGAACACAGAAGCATGATGTGCTCAACTTCCAGGACTTTCTTCTGCTGGATAAACTCCAAGGGAAGGCTCAGATCCATCTTCCAATGCAGATATTCAAGCACATGGATAAAGCGGCCAGCAGTAAGACGCAAGGTCTGCCATTCCCAGGAATTGTTAAGAAAATCCTTGTCAAACTTGGAATCTACCAGCCAGAAGTGGAGAGTCAGCTGTCCTTCGCTCTTGAGGAACAGACCATGGCGAGCTGGAACTGGGAGTTTGTACAAGGGACTGGTTGGAAGAACGACTCGTACGTTCCTACCCCTGTTATGGAAGAGGCACCTCAAGAGGTGGATCCTCTGGATCAGCAACCGCTGGATCCAGATGAGGGATCACCAGCTGTGATTGAGGTGTTGAAAAGCTTGTCTGAGAAGGTAGTGCTGCTGACAGATAAGGTGGGAAATCTGGAGGAATTATGTGAGAAGATGTTGCAAAAGTCAGTTGTTGATGGAATGGAGGATTTGCAAGCCAAAGTGGATGTGCTTGCATCGCTGCCAGTCATGTTGCAGGAGTTGGATGAGTCCGCTAAAATCAATATGATACATGGGACGCAAATCAAGGACGAGATTCAGGAGCTGAATCGCCAGTTAAGATTCGTTGGGACAGAATTGGTTGACCATTTGAAGACTTTAGTGAGAGATTAACCCAGCCTCTGTCTCATGGTTCCCTTCCCTTGATATCCATCCCACATCATCCTCCTCCTTCATGATTTTTACTTCGTGACTTTGCTCTGTTTATGTTTGAAAGTACTTTTAATCGTCTGCTTGCTGTGTGCCCCTCAGGGGACTTTTGCCTAGTTGAAAATGAAATTTGCAGTTTCCTTCCATTACTTGGTTTTCTTAAATTGCGACCTTTTTAATGATGCCAAAAGGGGGAAGATAACATGGATGCACCACCTGAGGGGGAAGTCATCACTAAAACTCAAATCTAATGCCCATCTAAGGGGGAACTGTCATGAGTTCGTAAATCTGTCTGGCTTCTGTCTTGCCAACAGAAACTGATTAAAAGTCTATCTGCTAGACTAGTGATGAATTGAATTACTTATGATGGATTTCTGTTTTATTGAAGAAGTGTTTGTCATCATCAAAAAGGGGGAATTTGTTGGAACCCATTTGTTTTGATGATCACAAACACTTAGCTAATGGTTTATCTAAGTGTGCAGAAATCCATCTAACAGATTAAAGAACAAATTTCCATGAGATGGATACACCATACAGGTTGGATGTGGCAAATTGTGTTAAGTAAACAAACAGACAAAGAGAAGATTCCAGAAGAAAAAGGAGTTCTGTCGTTTTGGGAAAAGACGCTAGGGTTTCGGAAATCAAGACTGGGCCAGGACATTGGGCCCAGATAACGAGACTCAGCCGCCCAATAAAAGGAGCTAGGGTTTGCAGATGCAAAGTGCGGTTTTCCAAGATAGCTTCTAGAGAGATTGCGGCGCAGTTCTGGAGAGTAGAACGACAGAGTGTTCTTGAGAAAAGAACGGCGGAATCGCACTGAAGGAAGAAAGCTCGTTGTAGCAACACACGGAGGTTTGTGGTAGAAATCGATTATTCCATCCGGTTGAGTAGAGGTCATCAAATAGAATCTGTGTGATCTAGTTTGTAAACCCTACAAGCATATCGGGAATAAAAGGAATAATCTGATTTCGAAAATCCTTTCAGTGGAAACTGAAAGGTAGTGGTTTTTAATCTTATCATAGTTTTGATAAGGTTTTCCACTATATATCCCTGTGTTGTTATTTCTGCCGTCACTTTCCTGCATCAATATTCCGCTGCTACGTTAAACTATCAAACGGAAAACAATATAAAATCAACTCTTAATTTCCGTCTGATAGATTATCGTATTTCGCTAACACTTCGATCCAACAGATTTCGTTGTTACTTGATTAGTATAATCTGCCCTAGCACATTATGATGCATAAATGTTTGCAAAAAGATTCGGTGCTTTTAAGTACTGAAACCGATACAGATTTGATTGATATTTTTTTGAAATGTAATAAAATAATACTATTTTAATTGAAATGACGTTATTTGATACCCGCAATTTTTTACTGCACTGCATCGGATTCAAATTTTGACTATTAGGTGTAAATGAAGAAGTGCCCAACCATTCGTTTCAATGATTCTTGTTTGCCATAGCATCTGTTTCAAAGATATGAACAGAAACCAAAAAAAGATATGGAGGAATAACGAAGGGGAGACTAATTAGCGGATATTGCCGCCCAATATTTTCAAAGAAGACAAAATAATATATAACCCACTAAAGAATTCACCCATTTGTCTCCTATTGCTGTACGTTCAACACTTAGCCCAGTGGAGGCATGTTACCCGGCATCTTGGGGTGTTCGGGGTCGAAACCTCTTCCTAACATTCTAATCTAACCTAACTCCTTGTAATAAAAAAAATTGAGTTTTTTTAGTCTATGTATAACTCAGAAGTAGAGATGAATGAAGTTAATTAGTTACCCATATGTTTTTAATTATTAAAAAGCTCGAAAAATAGCTCATGGGATATACCATGAGGTCTGTTGGATCGTTAGGTTAGCCAACTATGTGAGGGAGATCCCAGAGTGGTATCCCTCAGACAGATGGCAGCGGAAATAAACTCTCGTACAGGAAATATAGAACGGAAAGTAGGTACTCACGATTTAGAGTGGAAACCTTACTGCAATCCTTGCAGCAGGCTGAAAACCACTTGCCTTCTGGACAGTTCCAGAAGGGCTTCAAGATCTGTGTTATTGATGAAGGAATATGCTTGTAGTTTGTTACAGCTTGTCTCACTCAGTGACAGTTAACAACACTACTCAATTCAAAAGTATCAACTAACACAGTCTTCCCTTGTCCGCACACAGCAGCACTTCGTCAGCTCCGAAATTGATCTTCTCTTCGATCACCGATTGCTGTCTCCAAAAAGCCGAACTTCTCTTTGAAGACTTCTCTTCCTTTTATAGAGTCTTTAAGTCGGCAAAGTCTATCTCCATCAGAGATCCGATTGTTATCTCGCAGATGTGATACGGTTAAGATATTTCCATATCTTAACCCTGTCACATATATGCTTACCAAATCTGGCTTCAATCTTCCTGTCGAATATACTGACATCTCCTCGTGTATATATTTGCATTAACAATCTTAAACAAATATTACACGCATATACTCTTGTATCTTCGATACATATATCTTTAAGTATCTTTTCCCAGATCCGATCCGATCTGGTCAGAATGTCGGTATATCTCTCACACAGAGCGCATCTCCCTCGCAGCGCTGCTCTCTCTCAGAGATGTTCAGTAGCCTTACCTGTCAGACAGTGATTTCTGCATACTCAAGTGAATTATTAGTTAAGTGTTTGTTATCATCAAAACGTAAAGGGTCCAACAAATTCCCCCTTTTGGATGATGACAAACACTTCTTCATAGATAAGAAATCACACAGCAATCATATCTACATTTCCCTAGAACATTCAGCTGCTTCAGAGTTTAGTCACTAAGTTTTTATTTAAAGTCTAGCTAGCATAGTTCCCCCTCAGATAGACATCCACTTAAACTTTGGTGCCGGTTATTCCCCCTTAGTGTGTGCTCATATAGTTCTTCCCCCTTTTGACATCATCCAAAAGATAAGCAAATAAGAACACAGAGTAATGGAAAGAAAAAACATTTCATTCATGCCTGCAAGTTATAAGCGTGTCATTCAGACACCACACATGCGGCAGAGAGTTCAAAATGCATAGAGAATTTAAACATGAAATTTGAAATAAAGCAAGTTCAAAAAGAGGGGGGAAGATGTGGGTGGGGATGGCAAGGAGGGGGGGGGGGTTCCATGAGACAGTTCAGACTAGAACACAATCGTGAACGAGTCCTTCATCTGTTCCACAATCTCTGTGGCAAGGTCCTTCATCTGCCCTGAGAACCCCTCGACAGCCGCGGACATTGCCCCCGAGTCAACTGTTATGGCAAGCTCCAGGTCAATCACCTTCTGCTTCACGAGCTGCACTTCAGACTTCACCTTCACCAACTCGGTCTTTGCCTCCACCAACTCTGATTTTACTTCCTTCAGTTCACCCCTTAACTCTTTCATCTCTGCTCGAAGCACCTTCAGCAGCGCCAGCATCTCGCTTAAGTCCTCAGAGGGGGTTGCCTCGTCACCACTGACAGGAGCAGCAACATTAAGAGGAGGCACTTCCATGACATCCTCATCATCATCTTCCTCTACCACAGCAGGAACTGTCCATCCAACTCCCTCAGAGAACTCCAAGCCCAGTTTGGTAATTTGCTCATTGTACAGTGCATACGAAAGCACTCTCTCCGACTCAGGAAGGTAAACCTCCCAATACTTTAGTATCTCCTTCACAAACCCTGGGAAGGGTAGCCCATTTGACGGGTTGTCCCTGTTGTTCTCCATATGCTTCATGATCTGAAATGCCAGGTTCACTGGCTTCCTTTGCATGATCTGATCGACCAACAGCATGTCCTGGAAGGTGACCAGATTGTGTTTGTGCTTTCTTGGGGAGATATTGGACACTAGGATTCTATGAAGAATCCTCGAAAGCACGCCCAAGTGGAGATGGTCCCTCTGTCCCTTCATAGTGAGATTCAGCCCGAGCCTCTCAAAGACTTCTGACTTCGCCACAGTCCCTGGCCAAGTACCTTTGGAGTAGGTGGCATACCCTCCTTTGGGCACTCCCAGGACTGTGGCCAGCTCCCTCATATTCACGGAGAACAACTCTCCGCCAACAACAGCTGATAACTCCCAATTTCCTTTTCCCTCTTCCTTTTCAACCAACTTCAGTTTTGAGTAAAAGTCCCTCACCATCTTCTCATCCACGAGAACTTGTTTTTTAAACAGAGCGCCCCACCCTTGGGCCTCCAGGAGTTCCACAACTTCTCCCAAACCATTCGCCACCATCCACTCGGTATTCAGTACCAACTCCTGCACAAACCCTTTCCCTGCCTCTTCCGATTCTTCGGCGCTACCATCTGACTCGGCTTCCTCTTCAACGGGTGGAGCAGACGTTCGGGTAGATCTCTGACCTTTCCTGGCGGATTGAGGAGCAGGTTTCCTTGCTCGTTTGCCTGCTGACGTGGTAGCAACCGAGGTCTCCTTCTTGACAGGGCGCTGGGAGGAGGAGTCCGCTCGCAGAGCATCGAGACGTTCCTCGAATCGGACCACTTCTTTGGCCACTGTCGAGTCGGCCGGACCAGAGCCAGACGGCGTGACCGACTGCAGGATATTCTCTAGGCTGAGAGGATTAACACCACTTGCAATCAACTGTGCAGCCATCTCAGCGGCGGCCGTAGGTGAGACACTTGACTTAGGGTTTGAGGATGCCATCGATTTAGGGTTTCGAAACTTCTGAATTTTTGTGAGAGAGAAGGCAATAGTCTGAGAGTGATGAGACAAAACACTCAGTCTGCTTCCTTTAAATACCTTTTGCAAAACCCTAGAGGTTGAAGGCCAACAAGAACCCCAAACGTCGCCTCCTTTCAAAAATAAACCGTCTTCAATTTTTAGCAATTGCCATCTTTCCTTCCCTTCCAAAAGTTGTTCCGCATTAATAACTTGCAGATTTCAAATCAGCCGAAAAGGCATGCACCGACTGAGGAAGTAGCGACACGTGTCAGTAGTAAGTTTGCTTGTTTCCTCATAAAGGTAACCGACGCGACACCTCCCTGCTGCAGAAACTGTTCACCTTTCAATTCAATTTTACCACTTTCCAAGGCTAAGCCAACTTTACCAGAGGACATAACTGCCCATCTTCACAACTGTCACAGAGATTGTTTCCCAGCTAAAGGTGATCCGTTCATGGTGACATCTCAGTCTTACTGTCTCATGGGTACACAAGGTTTTGGTATGGTGCGCAACTTTACCCGAATGGTACAAATAACACCACACACAATCAAGAAAAAGTTAAGAACTTTCAAGCAAAATTTATTTTCTTCGTACCTCATGTGGAAGAACTCCGGGAAAGGAACATTTCGACGGGCTCATAGGAGCGTTCCACACGAAGATAGGCTAAGGTTGGTCTAGAGTACCTCCTTGGTTTATAGTGTGGGATCAAATATGGAGGTCTCTTCTGGGCAGAAAGAAATTAGAATTTCATGTCTTTCAGTCCCTAATGCAGTCATCAATCACATAGCAAGCATGCATGGCTACATTATGAACACAACTTACTTTTTCACTAGCACAGAACATTCATGTTAGACTCTCCATCAGACGTGACTCATATGCATCTAGTCTAGCCAATCACTGAGGGAGCAACAATTGAGCATAGCTTTAAGGGAGAGAAACCATACCTAGTTCGAGCCTCAACTTCTCATAGGGTTCTCTGTGCAAAGCCTTTGTGAATATGTCTGTAATCTGTTCCTCAGTTCTACAGTATTCCATCTCAATTGTTCCGTTTTCTACGCAGTCACGTAGAAAATGATACCGAATCTCTATATGCTTGGTACGCGAGAACTGCACTGGATTTTTTGAGATGTTAATAGCACTAGTATTATCACACAAAATCTTAGCACAATTTGTAATAACACCATAGTCACTTAGCTGTTGTCTGATCCACAGCAGCTGCGCACAGCAGGCAGCAGTGGCGATGTATTCCGCCTCAGCGGTGGATAGCGCAATTGAGGACTGCTTCTTTGAAGCCCAAGAGATGAGACAAGGTCCAAGATATTGAGTCATCCCTGATGTGGACTTCCTATCTGTCTTGCACCCAGCATAGTCTACGTCAGTGTATGCTTCCAGGCGTAATTCACCTCCCCTTGGATAGAACATGCATAAGTCATATGTTTCCTTCAGATATCTCAATATCCTCTTTACTGCTTTCACGTGGGTTTCCCTGGGATCAGCCTGAAACCTTGCACATAGACACACACTGAATAAAATATCAGGTCTGCTAGCAGTGAGATATAACAGTGAACCAATCATTTCTCGGTAGAGAGTTGGATCCACCCGAGGTGAGGACTCATCCTTTGTCAGGGTGTCATTTGGAGACATTGGTGTGGCACATGTCTTGGCGGATTCCATCCCAAATTTCTTTAGAATCTCCTTGACATATTTTTGCTGATGAATTCGTGTACCATCCTCTCCTTGAGCAACTTGAAGTCCAAGAAAGTACTTGAGCTCCCCCACCATGCTCATCTCGAACTCGCTCGACATCAATTCTGTGAACTTCTTGACAAGTTTAGGGTTAGTTGAACCGAAAATAATATCATCCACATATACCTGAACAACCAGAGTGTCTTGTCCTTCCTTCAGAAGAAAAAGAGTTTTGTCCACCTCTCCTCTGACGTATCTGTGAGATAGCAGAAACTGAGACAGTCTCTCGTACCAGGCACGTGGTGCTTGCTTCAGCCCATACAACGCCTTCTCAAGGATGTGGAC
Source organism: Rhodiola kirilowii (assembly GCA_033675215.1). NCBI lineage: Eukaryota > Viridiplantae > Streptophyta > Magnoliopsida > Saxifragales > Crassulaceae > Rhodiola > Rhodiola kirilowii. The sequence goes on along the minus strand of CM066203.1, from coordinate 39,073,924 downwards.
ATGATTAGGGTGGGTGTGATCCACGAACCCTGGTGTCTGACTTACATATACCTCCTCTTTCAGAACTCCGTTCAAGAAGGCCATTTTTACATCCATTTGCTGCAATGTGAAACCATGGTAAGTTGAATAAACAATTAATAATCTGATTGCTTCTAACCTTGCTACTGGGGTGAATGTTTCATCGTAGTCGATTCCCTCTTGCTGGTTGTACCCTTTGACTACTAGGCGTGCTTTGTTTCTCACAACGACTCCCTTGTCGTCCATCTTGTTTCTGAAGACCCACTTTGTTCATATCACATTCTTATCATGTGGTCTAGGAACCAGTCGCCATACCTTGTTTCTTTCGAACTGATGTAGTTCCTCTTGCATGGCATTGACCCATTCTGGATCCTTCAGCGCCTCAGCAATCGTCTTTGGTTCTGTATGAGAGACAAAGGACGCAAATCCACAGAAATGACATAGTTCATTCAGGTGTACCTGATCCTGTGATGAATAGCACTGGTAGTCCCTCATTCTAGATGGGGGCAGCATAACCCTTCCACTCCTTGTAGCTCTGCGTTCCTCTGCGATTCTAGCAGGAGGAAGATCATTAGCAACCCCTTCCTCGTTAGGGGGAGCAGTGATGATGTCTGTCCCTGGGACATCAGGGACATGCTCAGGGGCAGCTATCTCTGTCTGAGCATCTTCAGCTAAGTTCTCGACGGGTTCCTTAGCCACTGCTTGAGTGATCTCTTGAGTGGGCTCTGTGGCTTCACATTGAGCAAGTTCCCAGTCGGGGTCAGATCTGTCAGTGAGTTGAAGTTCTCCATCATCCTGTGAGGAGGGATCCTTCACCAGTTGTCCACTCATGGCGCGCTCATCAAAGGTGACGTGAATGCTTTCCTCCACCCGTTCCAGTCTCAGATTGTATACCTTGTATGCTCTGCTGTGACTTGAATATCCTACGAAAACGCCTTCATCGCTCCTCGGATCGAACTTTCCCAGATTGTCCTTTCCATTGTTGTGCACGTAGCACCTGCAGCCAAACACTTTCAAATGAGCAATGTTAGGCTTTCTTCCCCTCAGAAGCTCGTACGGTGTTTTCCCTATCAGAAATCGTAGAGAGGCTCGGTTCAGTATGTAGCTGGCAGCATGCACTGCCTCAGCCCAGAACCCCTTTGGAACGCCACTGGCAATCAACATTGTCCTAGACATATCTTCCAGTGTTCTGTTCTTTCTCTCTACCACACCATTCTGCTGAGGAGTTCGTGGTGCTGAGAAGTTGTGATCTATTCTAGCTGTCCTGCATAGGGAAATGAACTGGGAATTCCGGAACTCGGTTCCGTTGTCAGTACGAATAGATACTAATTTCTTACTCAATTTGTTTTCAATTAGCTTCAGCCATGACAGAAATTCAGAGTACGTTTCATCTTTAGAACTCAGAAAGATGGTCCATGTATACCTGGAATAGTCATCCACGATGACTAATATATACATGTTGCCTCCACGGCTGATGACGTTGACTGGACCGCATAGATCCATGTGAATCATGTCCAAAGGACCTGAAGTACTCACTGATTGTTTTGACTTAAACGAAGTACGTACCTGTTTGCCTGTGGCACAGGCGCTGCATATCTGACCGAACGAGCTTTCCACCTTTGGTAAACCAACCACCAATTCATTTTGATGGAGTTTATGAATCATCCTCGTGCTTGCATGTCCAAATCTCTTGTGCCACAGCAATGTGTCGTCAGTGATGCTTGATAGACACATCTCCCCGTCTGGGACGAATTCTGGGTCCACAGTATATATCTGATTCTCCCGGACACCTCGAAGAATTATTTCCCCTGTCTCAATGCACTTCACAACACAGTCATTAGAATTGAATATCACTTGATTTCTTCCATGTTGACACAATTGTGATATACTCAATAAGTTGTATCTCAAGTTTTCAACCAGACTTACTTGTCGAACTTTAATAGCTTCTGAAATTCTTACCTCTCCTATAGCTACTACCTTACCTGAGCTTTTGTTTCCGAAGATAATGTTGTCTCCAGAATAGGCTTGGAGTGAGATGAACCAACTTGGATCTCCCGTCATGTGTTTGGAGCATCCAATGTCCAGATACCATGGCTTGCTCCTCACTCCATCCTGCAAAAGAGAAATCAGTTTTTACGAACTTAGACAAGCTTGGGCTTACTGGGCTTTGGGATAGTTTTATCAGCAGAAGAGAACTTTAAGGGACGAGAGTCGTTGTCATTAGTGAGATTGATTCTTCTCCTGGGGGTTGTTCTGGGTCGTCCGTAGATAGCTGTGTCATGGTGAGGACGAGCCCATTCAGCTCTGTCTTTCCTTCTATGAGGTGAACCCCTTCTCCCAGGGATATGAGCGGTACTGGCCTTTCTCTGATAGCTGTAATTCTTCTCATTGGCTTTTCTCCATTTTTCACAGTCAGCTCTGTAGTGGCCAAAGTGACCACAGTGCCAGCAGACACGGTAGTAGAGACTGCCAGTTTTCTTGTGTCTCTCTAAGGGCACTGGTCTCCTGTTCCCACGTGTCTAAGAGTCGCTCGAGAGATGTTGACGATTGGAGCTCATCTTTTTCCAAATTTCAAAAGCTTTCCCAGCCTTGAAGGGTCCAGAGTCATTTTCATGGAGATGACTCTTCCTCGGAGATGAGGATGCTCTTCCTGACTGTCTTGAGGGTTCCGGCTTTCTCTGCTGATGGGAGCTCTCTCCGATTTCTGTCATTGGTCCCTTCCCTTTGACAATCCTTTTATTTTCTGCCTCTTCATCATTTTCCTTCATCGCTTCGACATACCCAAGTCCAGGTCTGGCAAATTTTCTTAGGTAGTCTTGTCTTACCTCCTCGGCCTTTTTGGCTTCTAGTTCTCTGAGCCAGACTTTCTTTCTCTCCGTCTCCTTTTGTCTGAGATCAGCAACAGTCTGACGGAGTTCCTCGTTATCCAACTGGGTCCTGGCCGATTCAGCAATTGATCCTACCATCCTGGTGTCGTCAATTCTCATGCGCCTCAGTCCCTCACTTAGATCAACGATTTGTGCATCCCTTCGGTCACAGGTAGGGCATTTGCAGATATGCTCCTCTATTTCTCTCTCAAGTCGCATAGCCTTGGTTGACCAGAGACGATTGTTTTCCATGTCGTCTTCGTGTTCATCTTTCATGATTTCAATCTGTTCCTTAAGGCTTGTGATCTTCTTTAGTAGTTCGGCAATGGTTTCTGCAAAGTCAGATTCACTGAACACTTGATCTATAAAAGAGTCAGATTCATTTACCTCATTGTTTGCGGAGTTCGCCATCAGACATGGCTGCTTAGCTTGCTTCCTATCGCTTTGTTCCTCGTCGGAGTCACTCCAGGTAGCAAACATGGCATGAGCTTCCTTTGGGGCAGGTGGTTCACCCTTCTTCTTGCTGTAGCAGTCTTTAGCAAGATGTCCCTTTTTCTGACAGTGATAGCAGGTTCTTTCTTCCTCTGCTCCTGCCTTTGTCTTGCCTTCCTCTGAGGCAGATCCTTTGTTCCACCGTTGATTATTTCGTCCTCCACCAGAGACACCTCTGTTCTGTGTTCTGCCTGTGTTTGCCATCTTGAAGGCCCTTGAGAGAAGAGCTATCTCCTCGTCCTCACTCTTAGATGGCAGGCTTACTTGGGCAATGTCCAGAGCCTTCTCAACTTTCAATGCTATAGCTTGAGATTTTCCAGATTGTTTTCTGGCTATCTTCCTCTCTGCTATTCCAGCCTGGCTTCGCAGATTCGCCACGAGCTCTTCCAGAGTGATGTCTTTGATCCCCTTCTGAGCTTGGAGTGCAGTAGTAACTGTGTCCCATTTGGAGCTGAGAGCTTGCATGAACTGATGAGTTACCTTCCACTGTGGGAGTACCTCATCCAGGGAGTTTAGTTGTGCGACGATGATTTGAAATCTGGTGTAGAAGTCATCCAGAGATTCGTCCTTTCGCTGTTCGACAGTCTCGTAATCCTTTGTGGCAGCTAGGATTCTGTTGCGCTTAATGTCCTGGTTTCCCTCGTACAGTCTAGCAAGCCCATCCCACTGCTCCTTTGCAGTCTTGTACACAGCCATCTTTACTTGATATCCTGGTGAGAGAGCCATGTACAGAACCTTCTTGGCCCTGGAGTTCAGCTGGGGAGACTTGTAGTCAGCTTCGGTGTACTTGTCCTTCTCCTTCTCTTTTGGTTTTTCGGGATCTGTCACATCCAGAATAAGGAAGTTACCCTTTTCAAACACACGCCACAGCTTCCCATCCACCGAGCAAACATGAGCTTCGAACTGATCCTTCCACCAGTCATACTCTCCTGGGCTAAGCACCGGCGGCTTCCAAAACGAGTCTCCTCCGTTTGACATGATTTCCTGCAAAGGCTAACACAAAATCTAGAGCTTCCCGGCTCTGATACTAATTGTTGGATCGTTAGGTTAGCCAACTATGTGAGGGAGATCCCAGAGTGGTATCCCTCAGACAGATGGCAGCGAAAATAAACTCTCGTACAGGAAATATAGAACGGAAAGTAGGTACTCACGATTTAGAGTGGAAACCTTACTGCAATCCTTGCAGCAGGCTGAAAACCACTTGCCTTCTGGATAGTTCCAGAAGGGCTTCAAGATCTGTGTTATTGATGAAGGAATATGCTTGTAGTTTGTTACAGCTTGTCTCACTCAGTGACAGTTAACAACACTACTCAATTCAAAAGTATCAACTAACACAGTCTTCTCTTGTCCGCACACAGCAGCACTTCGTCAGCTCCAGAATTGATCTTCTCTTCGATCACCGATTGCTGTCTCCAAAAAGCCGAACTTCTCTTTTAAGACTTCTCTTCCTTTTATAGAGTCTTTAAGTCGGCAAAGTCTATCTCCATCAGAGATCCGATTGTTATCTCGCAGATGTGATACGGTTAAGATATTTCCATATCTTAACCCTGTCACATATATGCTTACCAAATCTGGCTTCAATCTTCCTGTCGAATATACTGACATCTCCTCGTGTATATATTTGCATTAATAATCTTAAACAAATATTACACGCATATACTCTTGTATCTTCGATACATATATCTTCGAGTATCTTTTCCCAGATCCGATCTGGTCAGAATGTCGGTGTATCTCTCACACAGAGCGCATCTCCCTCGCAGCGCTGCTCTCTCTCAGAGATGTTCAGTAGCCTTACTTGTCAGACAGTGATTTCTGCACACTCAAGTGAATTATTAGTTAAGTGTTTGTTATCATCAAAACGCAAAGGGTCCAACAAGGTCTAATAGGACGTGGCAAATGGTTTCATGCAATTGTTTAAGGCTATTGTTAGCCATTGGGAATCTCCAGTGGCTCATTTGGAGAACATATTTTTAAGTTAGGAGTCAGCCTTGGGAGGAATATAAGTACCACATGAGAACAAGCTAACCGATCTCACTCACAAAATAACAGTTTTACACTTTTCTTGACAATATATCAGACAAGAAAGGGAAATTTAAGATGGCTGGTGTTGAGGGGTCTCCAGGGAGCTCCATGCATGGAGTTATAGGCAGAGAGCAGACGTTTGCATGTCGGTGGAGTCGCCTATTGTCCATACTGACAAAACTGCCCACTTTGATCTCCCAGTGGATACAGAACACAAGGCTACATCTCTTCTCATTTCCTAAACCTCATATGAGGACTTTCCATCTCTCATGGATCTCCTTCTTCACTTGCTTTGTCTCAACTTTTGCTGCCGCTCCTTTGGTACCCATGACAAGCATAATGTCGTAGTGTGCAAATCAAATCTAAATTTATAATCTCCACTACTTAGAGAGCTTACCACAAGGGTAGCTAGGGTAAGTAGGGGTCGAACCCAAGGGAGTTGTAATGGCTACTTTGTTGTTCTCAAACTAATAAAGCAAGTAAGGGAAAGTAAAAACGGTTTTGGGGGGGTTTTGGAACAAGTTAGTACTAGTGCATAAAGTAAATGAATGAAATGTAAGCAAGCAAAAGGGTATTCGGTCTAGGGATCTATTGTCACACATTAATCATGGATATCAAATGATCTATTTCGTGTTCATAAGTGTGGGTTAGTTCCTTTTCAAGACAAAACCCCTAAAGTAAGGCCCTTTTGAGCGCATACACCACAATCCATTCCATTTCAAGATATAGATTTCTAGTTCTAGCTAGATGACAGGTCGTCGCTGTACCTGCAAATCTAAATTTATAATTTCCTCACTCTGAACTGTGGGTTAGTACAGTGGCAAGCAAGGGTCGAACCCAAGGGAGCTAGATGGTTACTACTTTGTTCTTTAAGAAGATAAAGAAAGACAATTGGGGTTGTGAGAAATTAGGAAACAGTTCAAAACAAACGAAATAAACGAGCGAATAAATATCAGAGAGAAATATTCAGGCTAGGGTTTCTTAATTGTGACTTGTTTTATCCTTGACTTCTAAATATCGTATTTCTAATTCCTAAGTGTGGTTACTTCCATTCCAAGTTATAACCTAAAGTAGGGTCTTTCCGGACGCCTACACCACACGCTAGACCTAGCAATTTAATACTCCATTCCAAGATATATTAAATTAGTGCGCTATTTGTTTGTAGCTCTCTAGTATCAAACAAACAGTAAATAAGGGATTTATATTGTTCGACTAAGTCTAACCTTTCCGAGTATCAACTAAGTTTCACAATATAAATTGAGGTAATAAGCACAAGGTCTAGTGGAATAAAGAAATAAGCATTACGATTCAAGTCTCAAAAACATACGTCACAATATTCGAAACCCTAACCCGAATAATGGGTTTAGTTACACATAGTCATGAATAACATAATGCAAGTAATAAAAGAAACAAGTAACTTCACTAAGAAACGAGGAGGAGATAACCGGCCGTGAGTCACGGCTGAGCAAGGTGGAAGACCGGCGGTGCAAGTGGCGGAGCAAGGAGGCCGAGAGGTTTGGCCGAGAGCTTTGAGAGGAGAGACTCGTGTGTGTTGAGGGATGATTATTTGGTCTTGTGAGCTCCTCTATATATAGGGTTTTGAGAAGACCTAAAGTTCCCAAAATAAGCCAAGAGATAATTAGGCAATATTTACATATCTTCTTGCTTTATCTTCAAGCTATCTCTTTGCTTGGGAATTAAGTCATCTTGAACCTTCCAGAATATTCCAAAACCCTAGATGTAAGTTTGCCCTAATTCCACATTGCTTTGGGCCGGAGTTACTGTTCACGGCCGGAGTTAATGTTCATGGCCCAAAAACACTGTTCACGGCCGGAAGTTACTGTTCATCGCGGACACTGTTCATCCATTCTGCGCATCTGTTTTGACTTCGGCTCTCGATTTGACCTTCCAAACAACCTCGGATGCTCTTGGTGTGAACTAGAGAGTTGTAGGGAATTGAGTCAGCTACGCAACTCCATGTAGCTCGTATTTTTCTGATCAAAGGTCCATTCCCAGTGCTCCGTCGAGCGTCCAAAGGTCTGATCTGCCATTGTGGTGTTTTTGGCATAAAATGCCGTCTTTAATGCACGTTTCCTCCTAGAGCTTCCGAAACACCTGAAATGCAAAACAACACTAAGAAGTAACTGTTTGCATAATAAAGTGCTGGAATTGATAGGAATTGTTGACTCGGTGAGTCGTATAAATACGGCTCATCAAACCACCCCACACTTAAACTTGTTCGTCCCGAACAAGAACTAGGTCATAAGAGGAACAAATAATGTAAACACCACAATGCTTCGGTCATCTTAGACGTGCTACATGGACATGAATCGGTTACTCTAGATCCTGCCCTCTACGCATGCTCGTTACTAATATCCTTGTGCGAAAACATGGGTTAAAGATATGTGTTACCTTTGGGCCGAGATGCAAATCAATTTGGATGTATCGGGAGATAGCCCTTTTTAGACCCATGAACCTCATTCTCGGACTCGAACTCGCTGCTATATGGTTATGCTTTGCCGCTTTTTCTTGCACGTGATTGATTCGAGCTTCAAAGTGTTTGAGTGCTTTTCGGCCAGCTATAGTGTCATCGGATCTGATATTTCAATGATGCTTTCACTTGATTTCGTGTGGACTATCACAATGATGGTGGATTTGTTGCTTTGTAGTGCGGATTGTGACTTGCTCGAACCTACTTGCTCTCACTCATCATCGTCCTTTTGCTCGCGTCAAGCCAAGGGTCGCTTGTCTATTTTCCTGGCTACTTGGACTAGAGTTTGGACGGTGTGAAGTATTCCCGTCCCAACCAGCCGCAAAAGTACCGCAGTGGCGGAGCAGACTCGTACTATGTCGCCTCGAAGTGCTAGCCTCCACGAGCTCCACATAACCATATATCCTGAGTCCGGTCTTTGAATGATCTGTCAAGTCTCTCTAGGGCGTTTCTATCAACTCCACATCCCTGTTTATCTCAACTAACAAAGGCACGCAAAAATTTTAAAATCACATGTTAGTCGCCCAAGTCAATTTTCACCAAAGACATGCATGTAATCGGCTCTATCTATTTCACCTAATCATTATCCAATACTGCAAGTCTAGGAAATAGTGAAGTATCATGTAAAAAAAATTTAAAATTTTCAAGGAAACGTGCTGACTCTATGCAAGGTGCAGGAAAGTAGACGTGCTGACTCAACGACGGACTCTCTTACCCCACACTTTTGAACTGACGTGTCCTCACGGCTCATCTTAAGTTCAAAGACACGACTATGCATGCAAACAAACAAAAGGGAAATAAGAAGAGGGTAAGGTTGGACAGGCACTTCCCTCGTGTGATGCGTGACGTTCAGAAATAGCTGACTATTCTCCTTTGAGTCCTCGCAGGTGAAGCTTGTATCGCAACGTGAGTTCGTCACAAAATGAAAGGTCTGTGTCAATGACATTAAGATGAATAAAAGATTCCCAAGAGGTTGGAGGAGTCACAATGGTCTCACTTAAAACCCAACCTCCTTAGACTCGTAAGTCTTTGTGACAGAATCTTTAAACGCTTGTGTTTCTTGACACAACTTATTCAAGTTGTGAACTACTCACGTTGGATAACAGTCTTATGCCAATATTTCGGATACGTTCGCCTCTGTCCCTGCATGAAAATAATCTTCTTTCCCAAGTACAGTGTGATGATAATGACTCAAGACATAAATATAGTAAGTAAATAAACTAAAATGCAAACCGCGCAGGGCTGCCTCCCTGCGAGCGCCTTTGTTTTACGTCGTTGGCTCGACGGTACCTCTTTAGGGATCACAAATTAGGATCCCATGGGCGTATGAGGTCATACTTCTTCTCAGCTGCTCCTTCAATTCGCCCAACGTGCTCACATGGCTGTTCACTTGGTTCTGCTCTCCATTGATCAGGCGGATTCGCCTTTACATCCTTCTGAGCTGGCGAGGCCACCTTCATCATAGCTACTGGTCCATCGAGTCGTGCTCTAGTGTTTCTCCATCCTGGTTTCCATTCAAACGCGCCTTGTCTCGGTCGTTTCTTCATGTATGGGCGGTCGGCATGGAAGTTCAGTTTCTTGCCATCAAGCGACATCCAGCATGTTCTCCTGTCAACCTTCGTCTTTGTAGTAGATATGAATGGTCGTCCAAGAACAAGTGGTGGAGGATCATCATTGCTAGCATCTCCTATCTGATAAACATAAGAGTCTACAGGAACAACAAGATCTCCAACATGGGGCGTTAGATCCTCAAGTAAACCAACAGGGCGAACATGTGATGTACTTCCTAATTCTACCAATAGTTTAGGAAGTTTCAATGGTCCCAAATTCAAAGAGCAATGTAAAGAGTATGGCATGACATTAACATAAGCACCCAAATCGATTAAGCAGTGGTGTATGAGAGATTTACCAACATTACGGGTGATTGTCAAGGCACCCGAGATCTTACACTTTTCAGGCGGCTCTTCTTGAACTGTAACGAGTGAGTACTCCGTCGTTGACTTCTCTGGCTCATGCTTCGCCTCTAAATTGCCTTCAAGCTCATCCTTGTCGATCGTGTGGTCCTTAGGAGCAATCACCTGTATTGGGAATGGCAGAGGATGGTCAGAAACTAGAGCTTCCTTAACTGCATCAGTGCGGTCCGCGGAGGCCTTCTGTATATTGTCCGCGGACGTCTTTGTATGTTGCACTAATTCCTTAGACGTTCGCGCCGTAATTGGTGAGGCGTCCGTGTTCTGCACTGAGGTAGAATCTTCGTTCAGCTCTTCTTCGGGTGTGATGCTCACGACCTCTGACTTATTTTCTTCGTTCTCTGCCCCTAGTTCATCTATCATGGCCAATGCGGTGTTGTGCACAATCTGTACTGAATCAGCTTCCATTGTCTGCGCCTTATTATCCATGTTGTGCATCTGACCTCGTCCTGGTCTTGATCTTTCTGCCACGTCATATATCAGGTTCCAGAGATCATACATACCTACATTCATTACCGAACCACCTGCTGCAGCATCGAGCATATTACGCGTACGTGGCATCATCCCTTCAAGAAACCTCTGCATAAGAAATAAGTCTGGGAATCCATGGTGTGGACAGCTTCTCCGAAGGTCATCGAAGCGTGCATAGTACTCATAGAATGGTTCGCCCCTGAATTGCTCAAAGTTACGAAGCTTCTCGCGGACACCAAGTCGGAAGGATTCTGGGGATGGCTGGTGTGGAAGGTATTGTAGCGGTGGATATTGTTGTGGATACTGATGATAAGGTGATGGCGGGTACTGCTGATACGGTGGTGGCGGGTACTGCTGATATGGTTGAGGGTATGGCTGATATGGAGGTGGTGGCGGGTACTGCTGATATGGTGGTGGTGGGTACTGGGGATATTGCTGGTATGGTTGAGGTTGTAATGGTGGTTGGAGCGGCTGGTGTTGCAGTTGTCCTGGGGCAGCTCCCCCGATCTCTCCATTCTGTCTCAGTGGGCCTTGCTCGTTGTGTTGCGAAAGCGCCATTTCCAAGTTTCGGATGACCTGATCGATTTCTTCTTCGCGGCTATTGCCACCAACTCTACTTCTTACATGAGACATGGCACAAAAGAAGCAAAGCACAGAATAGCAAAGCACAGACTAGCAAGCACAGACTAGCAATAAAGGGTCCCCAGGAGATTGGAGGAGTCACAGAGGTCTCACTTAAAACCCAATCTCCTTAGACTCGTAAGTCTTGGTGACAGAACCCTCTAAGAGCTAGAAAACGAAATCGAAATAATCGGAAATCGAAAACAAGGAAATTGAAATAACAAGAAACTCGGAAAATTCACCGAATAGCAAGAAATATGAAATAAACAAAAAAGAAATAAACGAAAAATTGAAAGAACAAAATTCACCGTGCGTAGCTCCCTGGCAACGGCGCCAAAATTTGACAGGTCGTCGCTGTACCTGCAAATCTAAATTTATAATTTCCTCACTCTGAACTGTGGGTTAGTACAGTGGCAAGCAAGGGTCGAACCCAAGGGAGCTAGATGGTTACTACTTTGTTCTTTAAGAAGATAAAGAAAGACAATTGGGGTTGTGAGAAATTAGGAAACAGTTCAAAACAAACGAAATAAACGAGCGAATAAATATCAGAGAGAAATATTCAGGCTAGGGTTTCTTAATTGTGACTTGTTTTATCCTTGACTTCTAAATATCGTATTTCTAATTCCTAAGTGTGGTTACTTCCATTCCAAGTTATAACCTAAAGTAGGGTCTTTCCGGACGCCTACACCACACGCTAGACCTAGCAATTTAATACTCCATTCCAAGATATATTAAATTAGTGCGCTATTTGTTTGTAGCTCTCTAGTATCAAACAAACAGTAAATAAGGGATTTATATTGTTCGACTAAGTCTAACCTTTCCGAGTATCAACTTAGTTTCACAATATAAATTGAGGTAATAAGCACAAGGTCTAGTGGAATAAAGAAATAAGCATTACGATTCAAGTCTCAAAAACATACGTCACAATATTCGAAACCCTAACCCGAATAATGGGTTTAGTTACACATAGTCATGAATAACATAATGCAAGTAATAAAAGAAACAAGTAACTTCACTAAGAAACGAGGAGGAGATAACCGGCCGTGAGTCACGGCTGTGCAAGGTGGAAGACCGGCGGTGCAAGTGGCGGAGCAAGGAGGCCGAGAGGTTTGGCCGAGAGCTTTGAGAGGAGAGACTCGTGTGTGTTGAGGGATGATTATTTGGTCTTGTGAGCTCCTCTATATATAGGGTTTTGAGAAGACCTAAAGTTCCCAAAATAAGCCAAGAGATAATTAGGCAATATTTCCATATCTTCTTGCTTTATCTTTAAGCTATCTCTTTGCTTGGGAATTAAGTCATCTTAAACCTTCCAGAATATTCCAAAACCCTAGATGTAAGTTTGCCCTAATTCCACATTGCTTTGGGCCGGAGTACTGTTCACGGCCGGAGTTACTGTTCATGGCCAAAAACACTGTTCACTGCCAAAAACACTGTTCACGGCCGGAAGTACTGTTCATCGCGGACACTGTTCATCCATTCTGCGCATCTGTTTTGACTTCGGCTCTCGATTTGACCTTCCAAACGACCTCGGATGCTCTTGGTGTGAACTAGAGAGTTGTAGGGAATTGAGTCAGCTACGCAACGCCATGTAGCTCGTATTTTTCTGATCAAAGGTCCATTCCCAGTGCTCCGTCGAGCGTCCAAAGGTCTGATCTGCCATTGTGGTGTTTTTGGCATAAAATGCCGTCTTTAATGCACGTTTCCTCCTAGAGCTTCCGAAACACCTGAAATGCAAAACAACACTAAGAAGTAACTGTTTGCATAATAAAGTGCTGGAATTGATAGGAATTGTTGACTCGATGAGTCGTATAAATACGGCTCATCACTAGACTAATACTCCATTCCAAGATGTATTAGCCTAAGTGCAGCCACCCGTTCTCATGATTCATTATAAAACGAGTAGCTAAAGAGTGATTAAACAATTCGGGCCAAGCCTTGCCATTCCAAGCATCCACTTGGTTTCATTGTTTAATCTAGATTGAACTACTCGGCCAAGCTTTGCCATTCCAAGCATCCACTTAGCCTTTTGTTCAATCCGAATAATGGCACAAGAACTAGATGAACACTTAATAGCATTAAGTAAAGGATCTCAAAATGTGTTGACAATACTATTGTGGCTTGTTTATCCTTGACCATTAATGATCATACTTTGTGCCATGAGTGTGGTTCTCTCCATTCCAAGAGATCACCCAAAGTAAGGCCATTCCAAGCACTTACACCACTAGAACACAAAGAAGCATTAAGAAAGGGGTCTCAAAACCGTGGCACACTATAGTGATCCCCAAACCGAATATGGGTGTTTTAGCCACTCATATCCATGGAAAGGATATGAGAGCAATGGACGGAACGAAGGTACATGAAAGTAAGAACAGTAAGTAAGTGCAAGAAAGTAAGACAAGAATGTAAATGACAAGAAAAGTAAAGAGCTTTGTATTTCCGAAATGAGAATGGGGTAGAAAGATGAGAGAAGCCCCCAATGAGGCTCACACCTTGGGGCACACGATGGAGCTTCTCTATCTAGAATGTGGCTTTGATTTCCTAGACATAAGGTTCTATTTATAGAGAAAGAGCTAGGGTTTCTTATGTCTTGGACTCCAAGTTTGGAGTGGAAGTAGCCAAAATGGATTGGCATGAGCCAATGATGAGATGCTTCTAGAATCATCAAGGCACTCTTGCTCTGGAAGTAGTCAAAATGGATTGGCATGAGCAAATAATGAGATGCTTCTTGGATTTTTCCCGAAGTACTGTTCACGACCAAATTACTGTTCATCCCGGGATTACTGTTTGAGCTGGAATACTGTTCATGTCGGGATTACTGTTCATGCCGGAATTACTGTTCACGCCGGAATTACTGTTCACGGCTCTCTTCTGGCTTTGTTCTTCAACTGCGATGCTTCTGACATGAAAATGCCGTCTTTTAAGCTCGGTTCTTCTTTAGACTCCAAAAGGCCCTGAAATGCAAAACGACATTAACAAGCATATGTTCTTATGATCAAATGTCGTAAATGGTGGGTTTTGTTGACTTAATGAGTCGTATAAATACGTCTCATCAAACCACCCCACACTTGAACTTGTTCGTCCCGAACAAGGCCTAAAGTCACAAGAGGAAAAACACATTCAAACATCACAAGTTCTTCTCGGTCATTAGATAAATGCTATTCTAGATTTCCACTTTCCATGCATTCTCAATCACTACTCAAGGCATTTTGCTTCAAACACGAAATTTAACTTGATACATGTACCTTTGAGTCGAGATGCAAACCAATTCGGATGAATGGGAGATAGTCCTTTTTAGACCCATGATCTACACTCTTGGGTCCGGTTCTTGTCACATGGTTATACTTGTTGCTTCTTCTAGCACATGATGAATTCGAGCTCAAGGGTTGAGTCCTTTTGATACTTTTATTGGACATACTTGAAGTGAACTTGGCCTTCGGCCTTTGTATGACTTTGATGATCCTTTACTTTTTGTTTCGGGTAAACCTTCACATGAGTTGATTTTTCCTTGAGCTTTGCTCCTTTTGTGATTTTCTTTGTCCATTCCTTCTTGGGAGGTCCAATCATCGCCCTCAAGCATATGGAAATACCTCCCCGCTCTTTCTCATCCTTGTCATTTCGTGCGAGTCAAGATGAGGGTCACTCATCTATTTTTCCGACTACTAAGACTAGAGATAGGACGGTTTGATTCACGTCCCACCACTTGCATAAACGCCGCAATGGTGGAGTCAACTACAACCACGAGTCTCGAAATGCAGCCTCCACAAGTTTGTATAACCATGTAACTCGAATCCCGGATCCTTGAGTGCTTTTGTCAAGCCTCACTAGGACATTTCTATCAACTCCACATCCCTATTTATCCCAACTCATAAGGACACATAAGAAATTAGATCATATGTTAGTCGCACAATTAAAATTTCATAAGAGTAATGCATGTACTGGGATCCATCTATTTCACATCATGAAAGCTCAACACCCCACTCCCACGCATTTTATTCACAAAACTACGCATTTTATTCAAAAAAATTTAAACTTTTCAAAGGGAAACGTGCTGACTCATGCATGAACAAGAAAATAAACGTGAGACACAACAAACTACTAAACACCCCACCCCACACTTTTGAAATGAGTCGTGGCCCCACGGCACAACTCAATCAAAGCAATATGCACAAAATCAATGGAAAGAAACAAGGTGCTAAGATGAAACGGAACTCCCCTTATGATGCCCTTGAATGCCATGAAATGGCAAGGCTTGGACTAGCATCAATTGGCTAAGCTCATGGGAGACTAGGTCGGGCTCGGTCTATCTCTCGGACGCGTCCCGGGTGCCTCCTTTGATCAAGCCCGGATCTTGCTAAAATGCGTAGCAGATCCGGTATAATGTGTAGCACTCGGACCCGACCTACAAAAACATCCTTGTTTTCTTTCCAAACAATAAGAGGGTGAGGGTTAGAATAAAATGCAAAAATACTGTAAAATGTCGGGCTGCCTCTCGGCGAGCGCCTTTGTTTAACGTCATTGGCTCGACAGTACCTCTAGGGATCATATGTTGGGATCCCATGGGTGGGTGAGGTCAAACTTCTTCCCAACTGCTCTCTTAATCTTTCCAAGGTTCACATATCGCATCGGGCTCGGTTCTGCCTTCAACCGGTCAGGTGGCCTTGTCTTCACATCCTTCCGAGGAGGAGATCTCTTGACCATAGTTGTTGGTCCATCAAGCCGTGCCCTCTTGTCTCTCCATCCGGGTTTCCATGCAAACATTTCATGCCTCGGTCGCTTCTTTATGTATGAGCGGATGGCATTCTTGCATTTTTCGAAGATCATAATTTTGCCATCACTCACAAGCGACATCAAGCTTGTCCCCATGTTTGATTTCACTTTTGACTTGCCTTGAACCTCGTCCTTGATTACATGAGCTTTGGTGGTTGTGATTTCCATAGACAAGGAGGGGCCAAGTGGGGGCTCTACGGCTAGGAGGATAAGGCATGCCTCGGATGGCTCATCAATAAGGACCGGGTCCTCTTCGGACAGCCCAGAAATGAGGAAGGGAATGGTCTTGGGCTCGGGTGCTAGTCCGGGCACCTTAGGCGCAAAAGAAGGACTGTCCAAGGGGACCGGACCTGCTTGAAGGATTGATCCGGATGAGGGAACTGGAGTCGGGCTTGCTGCTGGGGCACGTCCGGGCGTCGGGCTCAAGTCTGCTGGGACTGGGATTTGGTTCGCTGCTGGAGGACTCAGCGTCTGGGGCGCGTCCAGTGCCTCTGCTGAAACTGGTACCGGGCCTGAAGGAACTGAGACTGGTCTGGATACTGGGCTCGCTGAAGGAACTGATCTGTCTGAAGGACCGGGTCTATCCAAGGGAACTGAGGTCGGGCCTGCTGCCCAAGGAACCGATCTGAGCGTCTGGGACGCGTCTGGTGGAACTAGTCCGTCCGAGGATGTGAAATCGAGTCCGTCCGCCAGCGCTGGATCATGCCCGGTCGGGTCTTCTTCAATCATCAAGGGGTCCTCATCCATTGTGCATCTTCCTTCCCGGTCTCTTATCAACTCGGTCACGGCCTGGGTCAAGTCGGACATTTGCTTTTGGATCTCGGCCAATCGTCCCTCGGTCTCGGTCAGATTCTGCTGAATCGTGGCCTGGAATTGCTCATTGCTAGCGGCCAATACTTTCATCATGTCCTCAAGCGCCTTGTGTTGTTCTTGCCTTAGCCTTGAGTCCTCGGCCAAATCATTTATCAAGTGCCAAATAGCTCTTATGGTTAACTTATAGACCGAGCCTCCTGCCGCCTCATTGAGCCTATCCCACTCATATGGCATCATTCCACCGAGAAATTTTTGAATAAGATCGTAGTCCGTGAATCCATGGTGCGGGCAGCTTGTCACAAGGGAATCAAAGTACCATAAGTACTCATCCAATGTTTCATCCCGGGATTGCTCAATGTAGTGGATCTTTTCGCGGATTTCTCGCTGGAAGGATTGTGGGGAACATTCCTCATCGTACCAAGGCTCTCTATTGTAATAAGAGGCCATGGCGAACCAAGAGAATCAAAACAAAAAAGGAAAACAAACAAAAAAGAACAACTTCACCAACGCACAACTCCGTGGCAACGGCGCCAAAATTTGACAAGCACAATGTCGTAGTGTGCAAATCAAATCTAAATTTATAATCTCCACTACTTAGAGAGCTTACCACAAGGGTAGCAAAGGTAAGTAGGGGTCGAACCCAAGGGAGTTGTAATGGCTACTTTGTTGTTCTCAAACTAATAAAGCAAGTAAGGGAAAGTAAAAACGGTTTTGGGGGGTTTGGAACAAGTTAGTACTAGTGCATAAAGTAAATGAATGAAATGTAAGCAAGCAAATGGGTATTCGGTCAAGGGATCTATTGTCACACATTAATCATGGATATCAAATGATCTATTTCGTGTTCATAAGTGTGGGTTAGTTCCTTTTCAAGACAAAAACCCTAAAGTAAGGCCCTTTCGAGCACATACACCACAATCCATTCCATTTCAAGATATAGATTTCTAGTTCTAGCTAGACTAATACTCCATTCCAAGATGTATTAGCCTAAGTGCAGCCACCCGTTCTCATGATTCATTATCAAACGAGTAGCTAAAGAGTGATTAAACAACTCGGCCAAGCCTTGCCATTCCAAGCATCCACTTGGTTTCATTGTTTAATCTAGATTGAACTACTCGGCCAAGCTTTGCCATTCCAAGCATCCACTTAGCCTTTTGTTCAATCCGAATAATGGCACAAGAACTAGATGAACACTTAATAGCATTAAGTAAAGGATCTCAAAATGTGTTGACAATACTATTGTGGCTTGTTTATCCTTGACCATTAATGATCATACTTTGTGCCATGAGTGTGGTTCTCTCCATTCCAAGAGATCACCCAAAGTAAGGCCATTCCAAGCACTTACACCACAAGAACACAAAGAAGCATTAAGAAAGGGGTCTCAAAACCGTGGCACACTATAGTGATCCCCAAACCGAATATGGGTGTTTTAGCCACTCATATCCATGGAAAGGATATGAGAGCAATGGATGGAACGAAGGTACATGAAAGTAAGAACAGTAAGTAAGTGCAAGAAAGTAAGACAAGAATGTAAATGACAAGAAAAGTAAAGAGCTTTGTATTTCCGAAATGAGAATGGGGTAGAAAGATGAGAGAAGCCCCCAATGAGGCTCACACCTTGGGGCACACGATGGAGCTTCTCTATCTAGAATGTGGCTTTGATTTCCTAGACATAAGGTTCTATTTATAGAGAAAGAGCTAGGGTTTCTTATGTCTTGGACTCCAAGTTTGGAGTGGAAGTAGCCAAAATGGATTGGCATGAGCCAATGATGAGATGCTTCTAGAATCATCAAGGCACTCTTGCTCTGGAAGTAGTCAAAATGGATTGGCATGAGCAAATAATGAGATGCTTCTAGGATTTTTCCCGAAGTTACTGTTCACGACCAAATTACTGTTCATCCCGGGATTACTGTTTGCGCCGGGATTACTGTTCATGTCGGGATTACTGTTCACGCTGGAATTACTGTTCACGACTCTCCTCTGGCTTTGTTCTTCAACTGCGATGCTTCTGACATGAAAATGCCGTCTTTTAAGCTCGATTCTTCTTTAGACTCCAAAAGGCCCTGAAATGCAAAACGACATTAACAAGCATATGTTCTTATGATCAAATGTCGTAAATGGTGGGTTTTGTTGACTTAATGAGTCGTATAAATACGTCTCATCAACCCATCATTAGAGATAATTTGAATTTGACTAAAAATGACATTAGGAATGCCGGGGTTGCCTCGGTTTCTGGAAGTATTTTCTCCAGGCTGGTGATGGGTGCATTCTGTGATCTGCTTGGTCCGTGATATGGTTGCGCGTTTCTAGTAATGCTTTCTGCCCCAACTGTCTTTTGTATGTCCTTTGTGGCAGACGCTGGAGGCTACATTGTTGTCTGGTTCATGATCGAGTTTTCGCTAGCTACGTTCGTCTCCTGCCAGTACTGGTTGAGTACCATGTTCAACAGCAAGATCATAGGACTTGTCAATGGGACATCAACTGGCTGGGGAAATACGGGAGGAGGTGCAACTCAACTCATCATGCATGTAGTCTTTGAAATCATCAAAAAGTGCGGCGCCACACCTTTCACAGCTTGGAGAATCGCCTTCTTCATCCCCGGATGGATGCACATTATTATGGGCATCCTTGTCCTGACCCTCGGCCAGGACTTGCCAGATGGAAACCTTGCACTGTGGCCAAAGACAAGTTCGGCAAGGTACGATCTTATTTGTTATGAGTGGGCCACCGACAAACGGGCTGAATGGAGAGGAGCTAATAATGGGCCGAGGAGCAAGGAAGAAGTTCCCCGGCAATCAGAAGATTCCAGATCGAAGAATGAGGTCGTTTTGCAGGCGAGCTTCCCGAACCTTCCTTATCTAGAATACAAGCTATCATTTGGTTGTATTCATAACGGCTTGTGACACGTGTTTGGTTAGCATAATTTCAGGTGTCTTATAAATCACCTGGACTGAATTCAATAAAGATATGCAAAAAGTTAGAAAGAACTCCCTCTCCTCTATATTCTTCCCTTTCCCTTTTTCTCATTCTCCCCTGTTCTATTCTCTACACCATTTTTGGTGCTTTCACTGAGAGTGACCATGCCGGACACTCGATCAACGGCGGAGACCCTAGAGCACCTCTCCTCCATGATGTCCCAGCTGATGCAGAGTCAAGCAGAGGATCGTGCGGAGAACCGACGCATGTCCGCAGCCCAGGAGCAGCTCACGGGCTCGGTTCATGAGCTTCAGTTGGCGGCGGCTAGGTCCGGCAAGCAGCCGCTTGATGAAACAAACGACTCCCACAGCGTTCCTCTCTTGGAGACCCCACCTAGAACACCCAGGCCGGCTACTCCAAGTGGTAGCATCTCAGAGCAGAACAGAGCGGTACCCTTCCAAGTGGTCGAAGCAACAGAAAACCAGATAGTAAGTGTGAACCAAGGGATGCGAGTAGAGGTTCCATGGAGAAGATATTGATGCTTGGATTTTTCATGTTGAGATGTATTTTGAACAAAACTCTATTCCGACAGAGCAACAGGTGACATGCGCCAATTACTACCTCGGCGGAGAAGCTCTTCAATGGTATCAGTATCTCAAATATGTGCCGCTCATCCAGGGCTGGCCAGAGTTTGTGGTGGAGATACGCGAATGATTTGGTCGTGACCATTATTGGAGGCCCGGAGTGGCGCTCAACAAGCCTACACAAAGAGGGACGGTGGCTGAGTACATTGCGGAGTTAGTTTCCTTGGTCCCTAGCACTACTGGAATGACTCCCGGAACCCTCTTGGATCGCTTCTTGGCCGTACTAAAGGAAGAGGTACATCTCGAGCTTGTGTTGTTGGATCCTAGCAACCTTCGAACTGCCATGGGAATGGCTAAGATAGCCGAGCAAAAGCTAAGGGCGAAACCACCGCCAGCAAGAGTGTTCACACCCCGTGGGTTCACTCCACACTCTGGTGGATCAACAGCCCCCTTTAGCAGCTCGACTCGACCCCATGGACCACCCTCTACTGGAGCTTTACCTATCAAGAAATTGACACCCTTGGAGATGGCCGCAAGAAGAGAAAAGGGTTTGTGTTTCAATTGCGATGAAAGGTACAAGCCGGGGCACCGATGCAAACCTAAGTTCCAATGCTTAGTGTTAGAAGAAAACCCGTTTGAAGAGGAAGTTCCAGTATATGAGAAAGAAGATGGGTTGGAAGTATTGTAAGTTGGTAAGGAAGAAGGAGTGGTGGAAGAGGCTCCTAACATCTCTTACCATGCCTTGGAAGGTCGTATACCATCAAGCTAAGGGGACGGCTTCAAGGGATGGACATTGTGGTCCTGGTCGATAGCGGTTCGACGCACAACTTCTTACAAACAAGGGTGGCGAAGAAGGCCGGATTAACCATTGAACTTTCAAGGCACCTAAATGTTACCATCGGAAATGGAGATGAGCTACAATGTGAAGGAATGTGCCAGGGTGTGGATGTCGGCATTGGGGAGGCCAGTTTCAAAATCAACTTCCATCTTTTACCCATCTATGGTGCCGAGGCGGTTCTAGGAGCGCAATGGATGGCTGGTCTAGGATCGATTGTATCCGACTATGCAAGTCTATGGATGAGCTTTCAACATGAAGGACAACATGTTACTCTGCATGGGATCAAGCCTAAGGGCTAACTATCTCAATTGTCACTGGGTCAATTACGGAAGGCAACTAAATCAGGGGGAGTTGCATCCCTTTACCAGCTTACAGTTACTTCATTGGCTAAAGATGACGACGTTAAGAACGCAAGTGAGTTACCTGAGATCCCAAGGTGTCTTGACCCAGCCCAGAAAGATGAACTCCTCCAGTTACTGTCTCGTTTTGGTGAGGTATTTGCTGCTCCTCGGGGTCTTCCCCCACCACGCCCCATTGATCACCGGATACCCTTGCAGCCAGGAACCAACCCGGTTAAAGCTCACCCATATCGGTACCCTCACTTTCAGAAGTTGGAGGTGGAAAAACTTGTCCAAGAGATGTTGTCCGAGGGCATCATAAAGCCTAGTCACTCACCATTCTCATCTCCAGTGCTTTTAGTGAAGAAGCGTGACGGAAGCTGGAGGTTCTGTGTTGATTACCGCGGCCTCAGTGCAATCACAATCAAGGATCGGTACCCTATTCCCACGGTAGATGAACTTTTCGATGAATTACATGGCGCTAATATTTTCTCAAAATTGGACTTGCGTGCAGGTTATCATCAGATCAGAATGCATAATGAGGATGTATCCAAGACGGCTTTTAGGACCCATGACGGCCATTTCGAATTCTGGGTAATGCCATTAGGCCTTACCAATGCGCCGTCCACATTCCAAGTGGCCATGAATGACTTACTACGCCCTATGCTACGACGCTTTGTGCTGGTCTTTTTCAATGATATCTTGGTGTATAGCTATGGTTGGAATGAGCACTTAACACACATGAATGAGGCACTTACGGCCTTGTCTATGCACTGTTATTTTGCAAAGGCCACGAAGTGTGAGGTGGCTAGCTCAAAAATACAATACTTGGGCCATATTATATCATGCAAGGCAGTGGAAGTAGACCCAGAAAAAATCAATGTAATTAAGCAGTGGTCGCTGCCCACAACACTTAAACAGCTTCGAAGCTTCTTGGGATTGGAAGGATACTACCGACGTTTTGTTCCCCATTATGCTCACTTAGCTGCTCCGTTAACACACCTGCTTCGCAAGGATGCTTTTATATGGACGTCCGCGGCTACTAAGGCTTTCGAAGCACTGAAATTTGCTCTCTCGTCCACCGCTGTCCCAGCGTTGCCAAATTTTTCAATCCCATTCGTTGTCCAGACCGACGCATCAGGGTCGGGTATAGGTGCCGTTTTGCTGTAGAATCAGCAGCCGCTATCATTCTTCAGTAAGTAATTCAGCAAAAGTATGCAGCAAACCTCGACTTATAACTACGAATTATGCACTGTAGTCATGGCCGTTCACAAATGGCGTTAATATCTTCTTGGGTCGAACTTCGTAATAGAAACTGATCACCAGCCATTGCGGACCATCCTCACTCAATCCATACACACTCCGGAACAGCAAAAGTGGATTGCGAAGCTTATAGGGTTTGATTTTGAGGTGATATACAGGCCGGGACGAAACAATGCTGCTGCCAATGCCTTGTCTAGAATCAGCGAAGCGACACTAGCTTCCATGCAGAGATGTTCTCGTCCGATTTTTGGGATTCTACAGATTCTGTGGAGTCTTTTTCGTAAAAACCCAGATCTTAAGAAGATGTATCAGGACATTCAATTCAGCCCGGACAAATACCCAGGGTATCAGGTGCGAGATGAGTTAATATTGTATGAGAATCGACTAGTAGTGCCAGAGGATCAGACCCTTAAAGAGCTGATATTTCAAGAATATCATGATGCGCCAATAGGGAGACACGCTGGGACGCAGCAAACTCTAGCACGTATCAGCTATCACTTCTTTTGGCGAGGCATGCAAGCCGATGTTAAGGCTTATGTGCAAGACTACGGAGTTTGTCAACAGGTTAAATCCTTGAACTCGGCTACTCAAGGGCTGCTGCAGCCTCTTCCCTTGCCTACGGGGGTCTGGACGGACATTGCAATGGATTTCGTAACCCATCTGTCGAGCTCGAAGGGAATGTCTGTAATCATGGTTGTAGTTGATAGATTAACCAAGTACGGCCACTTCTCGGCGATGCAATCTGGTTTCAAGGCAGCAGGCGTGGCGAAGGTATTCATCAAAGATATAAGTCGGCTTCACGGAATCCCCAATAGCATTGTGTCGGATCGTGATCCTATCTTCATGAGTCATTTCTAGAAGGAGCTGTTTAAATTGCAAGGTACACGACTCTGCCACAGCAGCGCCTATCATCCGCAATCAGACGGCCAAACGGAGGTACTTAACAGGGTGCTCGAAGACTACTTAAGGTGCTACGTAAACGATAATCAAAAAAACTGGAGTGAGCTTTTGCCTTGGGCGGAATTGCACTACAACACGACTGAACATACGACAACTAAGTACACTCCTTTTGAGGCCGTTTATGGCCAAGCTCCGCTACCTCTAAAGGATTATATTCCTGGCCAGTCTCTTGTTGCCTCTGTTGATCAATTACTCTCTCGACGGACTCATCTCATGGGACAGTTGAGGGAGAAGCTGATGCGTGCGCGGCTGAGAATGACGCAACAAGCCAACAAGCACCGCCAAGATGTCGAGTTTACGGAAGGCAACTGGTTTTACGTTAAACTTCGTCCTTACCGAAAAAATTCTATTCGGGGGCAGAGATGTTCAAAGCTGTCAAAAAGATTCTACGGACCATTTGAAATAGTGGCTAGGATTGGTCCGGTTGCATATAAGCTCAGGCTACCTGAAGGAGCTAAGATACATGATGTTTTTCATGTATCAATACTGAAGAGAAGTCGCGACACATCCGGACGGCAGCCAATCCTTTGCCAGAGTGTTTCAGTTCTGATAATCCGACGGACAAACCTGAGAAGATTCTGGCAGTCAGACAAGTTAAGCAGATGGGAAGGTGGATAGAACAGCTCTTGATTAAATGGTAGAACCATGATGAGTCCGACGCTGCCTGGGAAGATCGCACAACTATGCTAAAACAGTTCCCTGAATTTCACCTCGAGGACGAGGTCGTTTTTGATGGGGGGAGTAATGTTATGAGTGGGCCACCAACTGACGGACTGAATGGAGAGGAGCTAATAATGGGCCGAGGAGCAAGGAAGAAGTTCCCCACCAGAAGGTTCCATATCGAAGAATGAGGTCGTTTTGCAGGCGAGCTTCCCGAACCTTCCTTATCTAGAATACAAGCTGTCATTTGGCTGTATTCATAACGGCTTGTGACACGTGTTTGGTTAGCATAATTTTAGGTGTCTTATAAATCACCTGGACTGAATTCAATAAAGATATGCAAAAAGTTAGAAAGAACTCCCTCTCCTCTATATTCTTCCCTTTCCCTTATTCTCATTCTCCCCTGTTCTATTCTCTGCACCATTATTACACCCTTTTACCGATTAGTTTATCTAATATTTTTCCGCTTGGAGTTTCGGGATCAACACATGTTAATTTCCCCGTGTAGGTTTTGTGGTATGCCATTACAAACTACAAGACATGGATTTTTGTGCTTTTATATGGATACTCTATGGGTGTTGAGCTATCTACTGACAATGTCGTTGCTGAGTACTTTTATGACAGGTTTGATTGTTGTGACACTTACTTTTCTCTATGAGCAAAAAATAAAAGAAGTAATTGTTCTTACAGAAGATATACGACGACTTTCAATATTAATCTGTGACTTGATCTTGTTGAACAGATTTGATCTAAAACTCCACACCGCGGGAACGATTGCCGCATGTTTTGGCATGGCAAACTTACTGGCCAAGCCATTCGGCGGATGTGCATCAGACAAGGCAGCAGTATATTTCGGAATGAGAGGGAGACTATGGGTGCTTTCAGTGTTGGATCCAGAGCTTCGTTCATCTGAGGAGGGTCCCAATATTTTTTTTCCAAACAACAAGGATATTGGATCCGGCAAAAAAAATGTCCGCTAATGATGCGGCGATTTTTTCGAACAACAAGGTCCGCTAATGATCAGCCAACCTTCTGAAGCTCATAAAGGTGTCATCTGATGTCCATTGAAAATGATCTACATATGGATCGAAAGCTAATTGAATATTCTATAACTTTCGTGTTTAACTCAAGATGAAATTCGGAAGTTAAATCGATAAAAACATCGACCAAAGATAGATGATTAATTGAAATTTGCCGAAATTGAGGGGGTCTGAGCCAATCTTCTAAAGCTCTTAGAGGCGTCATCCGGTGTCCGTTGAAGATGATCCATATATATATATAAATCTAATTGAATGCTCCACAACTTTCATGTTTACTTAAAGATGAAATTTGGTGGTTAAGCTGATAAAAACAGTCACCAAAGATTGATGATTGATTGAAATAAGCCAAAATCGAGGGGGTCCGAGCCAACCTTTGAAAGCTCATAGAAGCGTCATCCGGTGTCTGTTTAAGATTCTTTTTATATGGGTAGAAAGATAATTGAATATTCTATAACTTTTATGTTTACTCCAAGATGAAATTCAGAGATTAAACTCATAAAAAATAGTGATCGAAGATAGATGTTTGATCAAATTTTCCAAAAAAAAAAAATATAATTTTATATGTAATTTTTTTAAAAGGAAAATCGAGAGGGGTCCTGACCCCCAGTTGGCGCACAGGCAGCGTGTGGTGCCACATTTGGAGTCATGAAGTCATCCCTTTCATTTCTCGACATTCTCTTGGAATCGTCTCAGGAATGACCGGCGCAGGAAGAAACTTTGGGTCAGGCTTAACTCAGCTCATTTTCTTCTCAACTATGAGATACACAACTTCCGAAGGACTTTCGCTCATGGGCATCATGATCTGTGCTTGCACGCTGCCCGTTGCCTTAGTCTATTTCCACCTTCCAAAGATGCCGTCAAGGGGACTGAAGTGCATTACTATACAGAAGAGTGGACTAAGGAAGACAAAGTAAGGGTCTGCACGCCGGCAGCGTTAAATTTACTGAAAACTGCATGTCTGAACGCGGCCGTCGTGTTGGATCAGCTGCCACTCACCCAAATAACACACCCAATCGGGTCTGAAGTCTACCTATATATACGGTATACCCTTTGTGGTTAAATAAACTAGAACTGCAAATACCTGTTTGCGACTAGAGATGGAAGTGGGTACGAAACGTGTCCCGCGTGGGTCTTGGGTCGATCCGATCCAGTCCGACCCGCGCACCCAACTCGTGGGTCGAGAATGGTGGGTTCAGCTCGTGGGTCGGGTTGGGTTGATTAAAACTCAACCCAGCCCGACTCAGCCCAACCCACGGGTTCGACCCGCAGGTTCGTGGGTTGACTCGACCTACTAACTGCTTCGATGTCAACTGTGGCATCCGAAACATGTTTTTCTGCAGGTACAAGGGTGTTGGATGACAAAAGATCACGATTGAATGATACTAAAATTGAGATGTGCATTTGCTTGAAAGACTGGCTTGCTGCTGAAAGAAGAGAACAAGACACGATAAAAATTGATTATGAAACTGGAGATGAACAAGAATGATTTTTCACTAGTATTATCTTTCACTTTATGAGTATCTTTTATGATCAATTGACCTTAGGCTTGTAAAGTTGAACTATTAATAAAGTTTCAACTTAGAATTTGTGTCAGACTTTCACTTAAGTGTGTAACTTTCCCGAGCCAGAAAGTTTGACTCCCATTTAATAAATAAACTAATTTTTTAAATTAATATTTACTGAACTTTTATTTGGTTTGTTACTTAGATAATAAGTTATTTTAAATATAAATTGTATGAAAAAATTTGATATTTAATAACAAAGTATTTTAAAATTTTAATTTTAATTAAAATTAATAATTTATGGGTTCAACGTGGGTTGACCCAACCCGACCCAGCTCATTTATGATGGATCCGATCCGTGGGTTGGGCTGGGTCTAAATTTTTCCCTTCGACCCGGCCCGTGGGTTGACCCGTTATTGTTTCAACCCAGCCCGAACCCACACGAATTACACTGTTTCGACCCATTCCATCTCTATTTGCGACCCATTTCATGTAAAAGTGCCTTATCTTTTATCCCATTCTTCTTTCCATGTATTCTATCAAAAAAAATTCTTCTTTCCATGTACTCTTTGATTCTGAATGAATTTATTAACTTTTCTTTTTTTTTCGATGGGTATTAACTTTTCTTTGACTTCCAACATATGACTCTGTTTAAATTATGAGAATTATATTATCAAAAAAAAATTTAATGAGAATTATGAATAGATTTCTATGAACCTAATAATCTCTTTTTGAAAACTCAGAATATGCGGGTTCATATTAATAATTATTCATAATTCTAATTCTCTTTTTTCTTTTTCTTTTTTTAAAAAATGAAAACTTAAAAAAAACCTATCCTTTACTGAATTGGAACATGTGACCCAGTGCCCAAATCGGCTACAACAGAGAGGGCTGAGCCCCTAAGTAAAAACACAAACTAGCTAGCAGGAGTAACTACTAGGAATGATAACACACTAAAAACATTTGACTAAGAGCCAGTTTTGCACCATTGAGGAAGGTTCAGATAATCCCCAATCAAGGCCATACGAACGGAAACTGGTAGCTCCCTATGGGAGTAAAAGTATCTCGAGTCTGTAGTCGGGTGGAAGGTCAAAGCCAGTGCACTGCTGTTGATCTTCGGGTCTACCTTGAGAACTTGTGTATTTGCCAACTTCTTAAGCTCCCTCCAAGCCGGGAACTCCTCCCAGCGACCTTCGAAGGTCTCTCCTTGGAGCACATAAATTTGGGTATAGGAACATTGAAGGAGGGCAATGATTATATCATGCTGGAGAGTGATAGCGATTGTCTCCTGAAGACTTTCCAGAAAGGGGGAGTTTTGTTAGATTATTTATTAATCAAATGTTTTGAATCAAAATAGTTTAAGATGTGTATACTATCATAATTTATAAGTCATATATTAAAGTGATCTATTTTCTATTATACAATTGACTTTAGAGTATAATTAAAGTTATGATCATGGAATTATGATATGTGTAGATACCTGTTTGATAATAACGTTTCTTTTGAGGGGAAGAACTCGTAATTATCAGGAATATGGTGATTATGTACAACACCATATTAAGGGTAGTGGTTCCCGGTCTTACGCAGTTTTTCAGTTTACTTCTCTCTCAATAGTTTACTGGTGAAAGACTACTGCGGAAAGACTGGAAGATCCATTGCAGGTGGCAACCAGAAGAGTTCAGAGTCACCAACGGAGATTTGTTCATCTTCTGCAATTTCTGTGTGCTTAATTAACACGAATATTAGCATTATGATCGATCTTGTGTATATGAAATTAATCTAACAATTGGTATCAGGCGTTTTTGGTGGCTCGTTTGGACTCGATGTGCTGCGCTGCTATTTTTTTCGGTTCGCAGGCGTTGATGCGTGGACCAGTTGTTCGTTCCATTCGGATCTCAGATGTTGTTGTCCGTAGCTCGATTGGCTTGTTGTAGCTCAGTCGCACGCGGTATCTCGGATTCACTCGCTTTGGGTGGGGATGGATCCGCTAAGTCTCGCTCAGATTTCGGCCTGAATGTTACGATGGATTGATGCGTTACTGTTGCGAGACTGTTGAACGAAACGTCAAATGCGTTACTGGGATTGCTGCGTTAATGGTTTGAATGCAGCAATTGATGGGTTTATGCGTTAATGGCGTTACTGCTTTGCTGTTTTAGCTTCCGATGAACTCGCGAAGAATTGGTCAAGCTTTGCGTTTGAAGAGTCGACATTTTTTTGATGTGCTGATGGGCTGCCCGCTGCTGCGTTAAACATAAAAATAAAAATAAATTTTTTTTGAACGACAGCCGCTACTTCAATTAAACAAAACCCTAGCCGGTTTCAATATTTGGTTTTTTATTTCACTTTGGGCCGGATGCGTGGGCCGTGGATAATGTTGGTGCATCAGGCGTGATTGGCAGCCATCATTTTAGTAAATAAATTAATTTTGGCTGCAGAGAGAAATTGAAACCCTAGTTGGCTTCATTTTGAGGAATTGAACTGATTGGTATAATTCTTTAATGCCTTCAGTTCTTTTTTGATTGAATCGGTTCAGTTCAAATCGATACGGGTCAGTTAGATTTGAACCGGTTGCGGTTCATTTCAGTTGGAATCGTTTGCGGTTTGGTTAGAATCTGATTTGATTCCGGTTCACTATAGGAATCAGTTCAATTTGGTTATTTGGTCCAATTGAGTTTGATTCAATTAAAGTGATTTGAGCAAATATGATAATGCGGCTCAATTCAATTTTTGGTTTACTTCAGGATGATCCAACTACTTTTGATTCAATTCTTATGGACTTCAATTTTGTTGTTATTGAAATGAACAGATTGGTCCAGTTCAGATGAAGTTGTGGTTCAGTTCGAAACGAACCGGTTGCGGTTCATTTAGATTTTAATCTGATGTGGTTCAAAAAAAGTGAACCGATTGCATTCAGTAAGGAATGAACTTGGTTTCGGTCCAATACGGGAATTTGGTTCAATGTGGTTCAGTTTTGTAATTTGGTCCTATTAAATCTGATTCAATTCGAATGATTTGGACTGGTTCAGTTATGCGGTTCAAATCCATTTTCGGTTTCAGTTACACTTAATCAATTAAATCAGATTTAATTTAATTAAAGGTGGGGTGTATTACTGAAAAATTAAAGGTACGTACATATATGACATATGTGTTCATTTTTTGGGCAACACTTAGAGTGTATTAATTAAAGCATAATTGTCACAAAAGTGACCTCTTATGTGCAAGTTAATACATGACGGATGTTGGATAAGAATATGTATGTAATTTACATGGATAATTAATTGGCCCCAATGAAAATTATTATCTAATGTAATTACGTACATATTTGTGGTAATGACATGTGATGATTGTCAGGATGAACTTTGTGTGAATAATTAGTACATCAAAAGATGGCTATTTATTTAACACTGTTTATCATCAATGTTTGATTACTACACCAAGAGTGCCACTTACAGTTAATAGTAGTATCCGAAGATTTGTTGTTAATGTTGTGCTGGGTATCTTGATATGTCATATTTATTTACTTTATGTGAGCATGAAAAGCTGACTTATGTCTTGTTCTCTTTCAGCTTACATGTCTGTCACTTCAGTTGCTGTCAACCTCAATAATATTCCCGTACTAAATGGGACAAACTTTGAGGAGTGGAAAGAAAATATTAAGATTTTTTGGGCATCATGTATCTTGACTTAGCATTGCAAGAGTCGAAGCCGATTCATCTTGCCAATTCAAGAAGTGCATTTGATCGTACTCATTTGAGAATGTGGGAGCATTCTAACAGGCTGAGTCTGAAGATTATTTGTCGTGGCATTCCAGAGGCTTTCAGGGGTATAGTGCATGATGAGATTTCCAGTGCCAAAGATTACCTTGCGGAATTCGAAAAGCGTTTTGTTGAAAACGATAAGGCAAAAACAAGTGAGTTTTTAGCAAACTTCATTTCAATGAAGTACTCCGGCAAGGGTAATGTCAAGGAGCATATTATGGAAATGTCTCAACTTGCTTCAAAACTAAAGGCCTTAAAGCTCGAGTTATCTGAGAACATACTCGTGCATTTGGTGTTAATCTCTCTTCTTTTAGAGTATAGTCTGTTTAGGATTTCCTATAACTGTCAAAGGGAGAAGTGGACTCTCAATGAGCTCATTTCATTTTGTGTGGAAGAAGAGGAGATGCTGAAGCATGACAAAGCTGCTAATTCTAAGGCTCCAGTTTCAACGCTCATGTTACATGTCATTACTGTGAGGAAACTGGACACATGAAGAAGAAATGTCCCAAGTGGGCTAAGTATATCGCTTGGCGGGTTAAAAGGGGATTGCCTGAGCTGCCGATGACCTATTGATGCTGAAAGATGCATCTATTATGGGAGTAGCTCATGCGGTAGAGGAGGAGGCAATGTTGAATTCCAGATTATTAGCATTTGATTATTTTGATTGGACTTAATAGATACTTTCGTTGAATCGTCTTTGGACAAAACTCAATTTATATTTCCAAATTGAACAAATTCAGGTATTATTGTTCATTCGGTGATAGTAAATTTATTTTATCTATTAAACTCTAATTTTTTGGGGACCGATATGTAGGGCTGGGCACGGGTCGGTTCGGGCCCATTTTTTGTAAAAACCGACCCGAAACCCGAAATTTCGGTTCGGGTCGGTTTCGGTCTTTTTGAAAATGAAAACCGAAAAAGCCCGATTTTCGGGTTTCGGGTCGGGTCGGTCTTTTTCGGGCTTTTTTTAAGGGTTTGGTTCGGGGTTTTTTCGGGCTTTTTTCGGGTTTTCACGATTTTTCGGGCTTTTTTCGGGTTTTTTTGGGCTTTTTTCGGGCTTTTCTGAAAAATGACAAAAAACAAATTTTTCGGGTCGGTTCGGGCTATCGGGCCGAAAAATTTTCAAAACCGAGACCGAACCGAATTAAGCCAATCGGGTCGGGTTTTTTCGGGTCGGTTTTCGATCCGACGAAAACCGACTCGTTCGGGCTTTTTCGGGTCGGGTCGGGTTTTCGGGTTTTCGGGTTTTTCGCCCACCCTACCGATATGCATTATGTATGAAATGGTGGGTTACTATTTTATTAGTCAATACCAGAGTTGCCTATATTGATTGATAAATAACTGTACATTCCAAGTAAGAATCTCAATCTTTAGGCGCTATTGGTTCATATCGGAAATATACCTTAACCTAGGAACCTTACTCTTTCGCCGCTATTGATTCGAATTAAGAAACCCAACTGCCAATACTCGCATAACTACACCACCGTTGCCCGATTGGTTGTTGCAGTATGTAGAAAATTTTCGTAAAATTTTGGAATATTTTCCAAGAAAAAAAACAAAACAAAAACTTCAATTATTGTCAATTATTGTCAAATAGTTTAATCTGAAGTTTGGATATAATCAAAAAAAAAAAATCTGAAGTTTGGATAACTGAAGAGGAAGGGGTGTGTAGGTTAACTGCAGCTTCCTTGAAGCAAGTGTGCGCAGTTTAAAGCCGTAGGGTTGGTTCATTCAAACCTCAATCGAACAACGCATAACATAGAGAGAAACAGCAACAAGAATTCATCGATTTTAATCTTCGACGCAGTGATCGGGGCTGTAGTTCCAGTCGATGATCATCGATGAGTCGGATGAAGCATCTACTCCGGAAGCTCCACATCGGCGGCGATCCACGCCCGGTGATCACTTCGGATCCGTCCCCAACTTCAGCCTTGACGACGATCGAGGCGGATGCGGTTGTGCAGAATAATAGGGCGGAGGAGTTTAGTATTTTAGAGGAGGAATTTCAGGTGCAACTGGCGCTTGCTATATCCGCTTCGGATCCCAATGAGTTTACGGATCCTGAGTCGTTGCAGATCAAGGCGGCCAAGCGGATGAGCTTGGGTTGTTCGTCTTCCGCCGCAGCTGTTGCGGCTGTTTCCAGTTCCGATGACGGCGAGTCCATTGTGGAGTTCCTTTCGCTTCGGTATTGGGTATGTTCATTTTTTGGATTTTATTTTAATTTTTTGTGGAGTGCGAGTCCGATAATGGATTATTTGTTAGGATTGGTTGTCTAAGGAATCTGTATTTTTAGGTTTAGTGCATTGGTTGCTTGGAAGGACTAGTGGCTTCTTATGTGGTACACTTGAGATAGCTCAATTTATTCTGCCCTATTAATAGTATCTAATTGAGCTGGATTGTTACTGTAGCAAGCATTCCCAAAATGTACACAACTAAACATTTTATCTTTGGTGTTAATAAAGTGGCACAATGGGTAATGCATGGGTTGCTATATATTCTGAGTTCTGATAGACCCTAAAACTTGTAAGTTTGTTGGGAATGCACGTCCTGTACTTTCTTGTCGTGAGGATTACCATGGGGCAAGGGCAACTGGTATTTCATGTAGCAATTTCATGGATTTGCTTGAGACGTTTTCACCATGCACTGAGTTGTATGAGGCACCCATGTATTGTGGGATTTTCGTAACAGTTTTTAATGAGTACGCTGGTTGTAATGCAGAACTATAACTTTGTAAATTATGACGAAAGAGTAATGGATGGGTTTTATGATGTTTATGGAATTACCGCAAGCTCAGTCACAGAAGGGAAGATGCCTTCACTGGCTGAACTTCAACTATTGCCTGTCACGGGCATTGTTGATTATGAAGTGATATTAGTGAACCGGTCTATTGATATTGACCTACAACAGCTTGAGCAGCAAACATTTTTTATATCAATGGAATGTGAAATTGCTTGTCACGATCCCATTTCAAATGGGGTGATTCAAAAGATTGCTGATCTTGTCGTTGATAGAATGGGAGGTCCAGTCAGTGATGCAGATGAAATGTTAAGAAGGTGGACCCGAAGGAGGTATGAACTATGGAATTCTCTCAGCAATATCGTTCTTCCACTGGGATGTCTAGATGTTGGACTTTCACGCCACAGAGCCCTGCTCTTCAAGGTTGTCACTTTGGGGCTGCTAACACTTGCACAGTGTCTGTCTTTTCGCACTATGAAATCTTCTTCTAAATCGTTCTCGATTGTATTTCTATTGTCTCACAGGTACTGGCGGATAAAATAAATCTTCCATGTATGCTGGTTAAAGGAAGCTACTACACTGGGACTGATGAAGGAGCCGTGAACTTGATCAAAATTAATAATGGAAGGTAATGGCAGCTTTCGGTCTATCCATTGATTTTATAAAAATAAGCTCTCCAGCTTATGCCTTATTTGAGATTTGTGCTGGTTAGTATGTATTTACTTGTCCATATTAGTACGAATGATTTCTCAACCCAATCCTTTATCCATTGAACAGTTGTCAGTTGTCACTAAGTATTCCGAATAAAATGATTGTGCCAGATCACAATTGTTGTTTAAGTACTTTGGATACAAAATTAGCTGTTAAGGTTGGGACTGTTCAGGTTTTTCTAGTAATCTCGTGCGGAGGAAACATATAAGGTTCCTTCAGTATTTGATCTATCTCTTGGATAACACTGTGAGAAGATGCACTCAGTGATTGGGTTAATGTGAAAAGCCTGCATCGATAGCTTCTCTAAAGTCCAAGCATTACGAGAAAAGCAGTCTAAATTATTCTAACCAGCCTGTTTCCTGTATCATATCATGATGTAGAAAGCTTGTCTTAATGCATCTGCTATGTCGAATTGATGCAGTGAATACATTATCGATCTCATGGGTGCTCCCGGAATGTTGATTCCTTCTGAAGCCAGCATTCGCCTTCCATTTGCTGTAGATGGAAGGTCCGTCACAAGTATCACTGAAAGCCACGCGGATAATTCTCTGATTGCCGCAGACACTGAAGCATCGAGTATTTTAGCTGGCAGCATAGCTCCCAAAACCAGCAACTGTGAGCTAGCCCAAGCATTCAGATTCGAACATGACTTTGGGAGACTTCCACCACTGCCAAAATCTCGTGAAGGTTCATTGGGCTCAAGTGAAAGGGCTTCATCATCAGCTCAAAAGATGAAAGTTAATGATGTTTCCGAATGTGTCCTCAGTGCAGCAAAGAATCCAAGATTTGCCCAGAGACTACATGCTGTCCTTTTAGAAAATGGTACATCACCTCCTATTGATCTGATTTTGGGCATGGGTATGGGTATGAAGCAAGAGTCTGCCAAGGAAGGGAACTTTATGTCAAATAATGAGCAGTCTCTTTTAAGGTCAACATCTGTAGGAGTGAAGTCCCAGAGTAGTGTTGGGTTTGGTGCAAGAAAAGGATTGTGCATTGATGGGTCAAATGCCATTAGCTCTGACTTGCCTATCCATAGTGATGGCAGAACATGTGATTTACCAATTGATACAAGAAATGTTTTAGTTGCAGTGAACATGGACGCTTCAAATGAACAGCCAGCTAGGTCTTGTCAAGGGCACCATTCTACCTCAGCTGGTGATAAGGACCAGCATATACAAGATAGATCTGTAAATAGTGTTAGTAACATTAGAATAGAGGAGCACCATGAAAGATTGGGAACAACACAAGGTTGTCAACCAATTATTTCCGCTGGACACTGTGAGACTATTGAGTCAATGCTGCATGGTGCCGAGTGGGAAATACAGTGGAAGGATCTTCAGATTGGTGATCGAATTGGTATTGGTAAGGATTAGAACCGTAAGTTATACTTTCTGGTATAGTAATAAAGCATCCGTAATTTGGTCCCTGATGAAATCATTGCAGGTTCATACGGCGAAGTCTTCCATGCAGATCTGAATGGAACGGTGTGTTTTATTAACTTGGAACTGTTTATAATGGAAGAAAAACCTTTCGAGTTCAAAAATTAGTTATCTTACTAAATCATGCTTTCTCGAAATTATACTTGCACATAATTTACAGCTACTTATGATGTTATATTTCTTTGCAAACTCACAACGCTAGTTTCTCTTTGTTATTGTATTGTATGTTGATACGCTTATGTAGGTGTAGCTCTTAAATTCAAAAACCACATAAACTTCCGGACAGATTTTCATAGTTCTCCTTCTCACCAAGCTTTTTTCGTCTCTCATTCTCATGTTCGAAAAATATTCCATGATTGTAAGTTGAATTTCTTGTTTATTCATGTATATTATTTAGCTCTCCATCTTGCGGCTGCACAAAAGTGTCAGAATTTTGAATAAATATACGCATGTAGTAAGTAGTATATTATGTCTTTTAATTGTAATTTTGTGCAAAATGTGGCTCTTTAAGATTCCCTGGAAATTGTATCAGGAAGTTGCTGTTAAGAGATTCTTGGACCAAGATTTAACTGGTGATGCACTGGTACAATTTAGATGCGAAGTAAGCAACAGACTATCTTTAATAAACAATTATTATACATTGTTTCGGAACCATTTTGTGCATATAAATAAAACCACATTTAATGGTTTTTCTGCTTTGCAGGTAGAGATCATGTTAAGATTACGGCATCCAAATGTCGTTCTCTTCATGGGTGCAGTTACCCGCCCCCCTAATCTTTCAATATTGACCGAGTATCTTCCCAGGTTCATATACTTAATAGTTATTATGCTGTAACCTTTAAGATCTTAAGAGCTGTTTTAATGTTGTTTGCCAACTTTGGTGGAAGGACATTTCTGAAAAAAAGAATTTGAAAATCCAGCAAATAAGCAATTTCGATTTCTTATATTTCTATCATGACTATGAAGGGGAAGCCTGTACAGACTTTTACATAATCCCAATCATCATATTGACGAAAGACGGCGAATTCGGATGGCGCTTGATGTGGTATGACGTATGAGTTTAAAAACATGTCTCTTTTTGTTATACATACACTCCAAGCATGCCTTTCTGTTTTATACACAGGCGAAAGGATTGAATTACCTGCATACAAGCCATCCTACAATTGTGCATCGGGATCTTAAGTCACCTAATCTTCTTGTTGATAAAAATTGGGTAGTCAAGGTTCGTCCAAATTTTGTTTAGCTTGTGATGAAATATGTGGTATTTATACCAATTACCAATGGAACATATTTGTCAGATTTTAAGCCTGTTGAAATACACATCAAATTTCTAAATCTTAATCTTTCCTTTACAGGTTTGTGATTTTGGATTATCTCGCTTGAAGCACCAAACTTTTCTGTCTTCAAAGTCCACCGCTGGAACGGTATAAAAGTACCTGATATTGAATATTGTAACTTCTTAACCTGTGTAGCATGTAGCTGATTTCGTGCTTTAATAATAACTGTTTTGTCCAAAATCCAAAATAGTTAGATTGATATTGTTTTGATATTTTTCAGCCTGAGTGGATGGCTCCAGAAGTTTTGAAGAATGAACCATCCAATGAAAAGTGAGACTAGTTTATTTGGCCCTGACAGTGTAATTGCTTGTTATGCATATTCACAGAATATTACTTTCTTGACTCTTTGCAGATCAGACGTATTTAGCTATGGAGTAATACTGTGGGAGCTGCTTACCCTACGGGGTCCATGGAGTGAGCTGAACGCAATGCAGGTTGTAGGAGCTGTTGGATTTCAGAACCGACGTCTTGACATTCCGGCAGATGCTGATCCAACAATATCACAATTAATATCTGATTGTTGGCAAACGTAAGTTGTCAATATGTGATCTTTGTCCATGAATGTGTTGCCTATCATGAATTATTTGAAGTCTTCTTTTGTAGATTAGTGCTGCTCCCTGGACAGTAATGGGGAGATTGACATGCACATCTATGTAGCTGGGTATCTCAGAGGGCACTAAGCCAATGTTCTGCTCTAAAAATAAATAAATCCCAAGTAATTCTAGAAGCACAAAAGTCAGAAATTTACATGGTCACAATAATACAGAATTAATGCAACTTGCACATGACAATGGCTTATAATTTATATATTCGCTTTGCCTTTGCAGAAATTAATTTTTGATTATCTATCCTGAAACTTTTTTGCTTTACTGCAGTGAGCAACAATTGCGACCCTGTTTTGCAGAGATTATGCAGCGTCTTAAGCGTGTTACTCGTCTGCACACAAAAAGAGCCAACTATTTAAGCCAGACATAACCGTGACTGGTATATACTACAAAAAAAAAGATATAGACTCATCATTGTATAAAAGATTGAGCCTGGTAATCAAAGATCCAGGATCAGCATATGCTTTGTTGTAAAGACATGAAAAGCATAATAGAAAATGAAGCTCGGGAAGTGTTAACCCTCAACATATAGACACAGCACAGCCGAAGCAAAAACAAGAGTCGCCCGTCCCAATAAACAAGTGCAGCAATCTGCAGGGTATATATACTACAAATAGGACAACAGAGACCATCTTGTTGTTGACTCTTCACAAATACTATTTTGGGGCTGAAAATGTGACAGAGTATGAAGCCATCAATAAGAAGCCAACAAACAAAATGAAGGAAAATGTTTAACTAGATTAACAATCGGTGTTTCCTAACTAGTTAAAAGCCAAAATACCTTCAAGAAATATGTAATATAAATTTTGCAGGGCAAATGTAGAAACTTTTTTTTTTGATGGTTAAAGGCACTGAGCCTAACACAGCAAAACAATCTGGGAGAATAGGTCCAACAACACCTACCAAACTCAACCGACCCCACTAACTCACTAGAACTACCAGCTACCAGTTATCAAACAAAAACAAGACCTGTCTATGACAACTTCAATACAGCCTCACTGAGCTGAGCTGCACAAGACACAATCATGAATACCAAAAAATGACTGACGGCAACATAGTACAGACTCAACAAACTAAATAGAATTCTCCCCTATTGCCTCGTGCAATAAGCCTCAATGCCAAAAGGCCCCAACAACAGTAGTCAATCTTCTGCAACCTTCATAGAAATAACAAACTCATGCCTTAACTTCATGATGTAGTTACTCCCACCTTCTTCAAGAATCCTTAGCTGACCTGAGACAGTGCCCATATTCCTTTGGGATTGCATCCATCTTGTGTTAGGATTAGGTAATCTAGTCTTAGCTGGGTTTTGTCCCATAGGTCATCTGGGAAGCTAAGTGAAGATGGCTAAAGGGATGAAGAATCAAAGGAGAAGCTGCTAGGATGAAGAACCAAAGAAGGAGCTCATGCCAGAGCAAACGTCGTTTCATGAAGGCAGAAAAGGGTTAGTTTGAAGTTTAATGGAACGACGACGTATTGAGCTTTGAAGACTGGCGCGAGAGTGGGCTGATGCTGCGTCGTTTGGTGAAGACTTGGACTTAAGTGGAGCTGCGTCGTTTTGATGGAGCGCGAGCTGGGTTTTGGATTGGTCGATACGCCAGCGTTTAGGTCGTGCTCGAGTGTTGACTTATAAGGAGTTCAATTTGGGGATTTAGTGTGCTAAGCCGATTTCAAGAAAGCGAAGTGCGATTGACCGATTTCGAGAGCGAGGCTTCGATTCAGTTCGGGAGAAGACCGTCAGAGGTTCGTCGGACGTCGTTCGAATTCGTGGCTCAACGAATTCCTCGACAGGCGTTCCATCGGAGCTGTTCTTCCTGGTGCGAGTCCGGGTTCGGCTGGAATCATCTTAGAGTGATTGGAGTCGTTGAAACGGTGGATTCGAGGAGCACAACGTCTAGTGTTATCCATGGGCATCCCCCCATGCCTTCTTCTTCAGTTTTTGGTCTTTAGTCCTTAGTTTAGGATTAGGTCAAGTTGCCCTAATTAGTTCTGTGATGTTGCATCTGAACATCTTGATTGCATATTGGATTGTTGGGTTGGATCTCCCTGAGCTGAGGTCCCCTTGAGTAGGTTTTGCCCGAACCAAGTAAAATATGCTTGTGTGCTCCCTTTGTTCATTTTTGTTCAAGAACTCTTAACATGAATTGAACCTAAAGCATATAAGTTGGTTGATTAAAATCTACAAGTGGTATCAGAGCCTTTTAGCGTCTATCATTGTTGATCTTGGTGCTATAAGGTGATTCTTGGATCAAAAATAGAGTTTAGTACCCTTGGCGCTCCGCCCTGTGGCTTGTTGAGTCCGGACGGGTACTAGACCACATTTTTGCTGTGTGTAATAGATCTTCGGGTCATACTTTGTTGGTGCTCTGTTTGCTTGATTGAGTGCTTGGCTTTGCTTGAAGATATTCTCCTGTTTCTGCCCTATTTTATGCTTAAGTCTCTTGCCTTGATCTTTCTTTGCTTGCAATCATGTCTGATATTATTAGACTTAAGCCATTTGATGGCAATATGGATTTCTCTATGTGGTCACTTAAGATGAAAGCCATATTAATTAAGGAAAAGTGTTGGAGAGCAGTGGAAGAAAATTGGGTAGTGTCCACCACTGATGATGCTAAGAAAGAGATGAGGGACATGACACATTCTGAGATTATAATTAGACTTACAGATGATGTAGCTAGACAAGTAATGAAAATAGCAAATCCTAAGGAACTTTGGGATAAACTAGGAGAAATGTATTTGTCTAAGTCTCTCCCTAATAGGATTTCACTACTTAGCATATTGTTCACCTTTAAGATGGATGTTCATACGACCATCCAAGAAAACTTAGACATCTTCCTTAAAATAACTCAAGTTTTGGATGGATGTAAGGATACTATAAAAGAAGAACGTCTAGCTGTGATTATCCTTAATTCACTTCCCCATTAGTTCGATATTGTTAAGGATGCAATTCAATATGGAAGGGATGAGCTAACACTCAGTAAGATCACTGAAATTGTAATTCAGAAGAATGAGTCCCTTAAGGTGTTTAAGACTAAGTATGGACCTAAGAATGAAGTGAATATGTTCAAGGGTAAGAAGAAGTTTCCCTCTAAGCAAAATAGGTATGATAAACCTAGTAATTCCTCTCAAAAAGTCTCTAGGCAGCCTGATAGAAATGGTGCTTCTCAGGGCACCAAGGTTAAGTGTTTTTACTGCAATAATATACGACATTATGCTAATCACTTCCAAAAGAAGAAGGATGACATTAAGAGTGGTAAATATGTGAGGGGTAACCAACAATCTAGGCAGTCCAATGTATGTGAGTCTGGGCCGGGTCTGGTTTTGACAATGAATTGCTTGTTGTTTCTAGTGATGTGAATGATTTATCATGGATTCTTAGTGCTGTGAATGATTTATCATGGATCCTTGACTCTGGTTGTACAATGCATGCTACTCCACAGACATTTGTTTGATAAATTTGATCTTTATGATGGAGGTGAGGTTAAACTTGGTGATAAAACATGTTTGAAAATAAAATGAATAGGATCAGTCCCTATTAGGATGTTTGATGGAAAGGTTAGAACCCTGCAAAAGGCAAGTTGGGTTCCTAACCCTAGAAGAAGCTTGATATCTGAATCTGCCTTAGAAGACTTAGGCTGTGATATTAACTCCAAAAATGGCATAAGACAAATATCTAGAAATGGGACTGTCCTTATTAAAGCTGTTAAAACAGGTGGTCGTTACTATGTTGTTTCTTCACCTGAGATTAATGCTGCTAAATCAGATGATAAGAACCTTGAATGCACTAAACTCTGGAATGCTAGACTAGGACATATTGGAAATAAAGGCTTGCATCATTTGTATGTACATGGCTTGCTTAAAGATAAACTAGTTGAACTGTCCTTTTGTGAGAACTGCATCTTAGGAAAGAAATCTTCTCATTCTTTTGAAAGGTCTAACATGTCTGCATCTGCTCCTCTTGAATACGTTCATAGTGATCTTTGGGGCCCTGCCAAGGTGCCAACAGTTGGTGGTAGATTGTATTTCTTGTCATTGGTTGATCATTTTTCTAGGAAGGTTTGGGTGTATTTGCTTAAATCTAAAACTGAGTGTTTGAACATTTTCAGAACTGGAAAACTCTTGTTGAAAATCAAACTGGTTTGAAACTTAAGTATTTAAGGACTGATAATGGTTTAGAGTTTTGCAACAATGAGTTTTATGATTTCTGTAAAAACCATGACATTAGAAGGCATTTAACTGTTCCAGGCACCCCTCAACAGAATGGTATAACTGAGAGGATGAATATAACTTTATTAGAGAGAGCTAGCTAGATGCATGCTTATAAGTTCTGGTCTTAAGAAATCTTTGTGCGGTGAGGCTGTTATGACTGCTGCATATCTTGTGAATAGATCTCCATGTTCGGCCATTGATTTTAAAATTCCCCAAGAGCTATGGTCTGGTAGAAAAATTTCTTGAAGTCATTTCAAGCCCTTTGGTTGTACTTGCTATGCACATTCTGTGTAGGGCAAGCTCAATGCCAGTGCTGAGAAGGCTGTTATGCTTGGTTATCCATTGGGTGTTAAAAGATATAAATTGCTGTTAGTTAATCCTGGAGGATATAAAGTCATAACCTCCAGTTCTGTGACTTTTAATGAGGATGATTATAATTTTAAGTCTCAACTAACTTCTGATTCTTTTGGTGCAGGTACCTCTAGTACTACCCAAGACCTGGAGACTGACCATCAGAGTTTTGTCCCTGGTGGACAACTCGGGTAGACTCTAGATGCCCAAGATGATAATCAAGATGATGGTGGACATAACCATCAAGGAACTGAGTTGTTTCCTCCTATTGAGGAGCTGCAAACACCCTCTCAATCTCAAGCACATCACCCTCAGGAAGATATGGATGATGTTGCGGAAAACTCTCCAGTTGCGGAGAACTCTCCATTTGCGAAAAATTCTCAACCTCAGACTGAGGACCAGCTAAGTGCCTCTTTCCCTACCCCTGATAATGTAGGTCACATGGTTGACAATGCTATACTATTTGGTAGTGAAAATGTGTCTGATGATGTCCATATTGATGCCCCTGATTTGTCTAATTATCAGTCAGCAAGAGATAAAGCTCCTAGAGCTAGAAAACCAAATAGGAGATATTTGAATGTGGCTGAGTCTGTTAATTTGTTTGAGTATGCTTTACTTGTTGGTAGTGATTAGAAGTATATCACACCTGATACACTTTAATCTGCATTGTCTAGTAAAGAATCAGATAAATGGAAATTGGCTATGTGTGAAGAAATTGAATCTATGCATAATACTAGAACTTGGAAACTAGTTGCTAAGCCTGAAAATGCTAAGATAATTGGTAGTAAATGGATCTTTAGGATCAAGGAGGGCAGTACACCAACTGATCCTCAAAGATTCAAAGGAAGACTAGTTGCTAAGGGATATAATCAAAGAGAAGGCATAGATTACCATGAAATATTTGCTCCTGTGGTTAAGTATAAGACATTGAGAATGTTGCTTGCTATGACAACTATATATGATTGGGAATTGCATCAAATGGATGTTAAAACTACTTTTTTGCATGATAGTTTGAATGAGACAATTTATATGAGTCAACCTCCTGGTTTTGTTGATAACACTCACCCTGATCATGTATGCCTACTTATGAAATCTATATATGGGTTAAAACAATCACCAAACAGTGGAACATAAAATTTAACTCATGCATGTTAGGTTTAGGCTTTATGAGAAGTAAGTTTGATGCTTGCTTGTATTTGAAAAGGCCAAAACCTGATTTGAATGTCTATCTGCTTCTATATGTTGATGATATACTTATTATGAGTAACACTAAAACTGAAGTAGAAAAACTGAAAGCTAATTTTGACATGAAAGACTTGGGACTAGTATTATCAGAGATAGAAAGAACAAAAAGATGTATTTATCATAGCATGATTACATTGTTAAGGTGCTTGATAAGTTGGCTATGAATTGTTCTAGGCCTACTGCAGTATCCTTAGGAGGCACTTAATATTAACCAAAGATGACTGTCCTAAGAATAAATCTGAACAAGAAAAAATGTCCAATGTTCCTTATGATGTAGCTGTGGGATCAGTTATGTATTGTATGTTATGCACAAGGCTTTGGCCTTTGGCATATCAGTCCTGAGTAGATTCATGTCCAATCCTGGTGATCCTCACTAGCAGGCCATGAAGTATTTGCTCAGATATCTTTGTGGAACTAAGTCTTTTGGTTTGGTTTATTCTGGTTATGGATTGAAGTCTGAATTGTTTGCTTATGTGGACTCTGATTATGCTAGCAATAGGGATAATAAGAAGTCTACTAGTGGTTTGTTCTTCACTTGGTCTGGTAATTGTATCTCATGGAAGGCTCAACTTCAGTCAGTTGTGTCACTCTCCTCAACTGAGGCAGAGTACATAGCTGCTACCGAAGCATCCAAGGAAGCCTTATGGCTTAAGGGCTTGTTATATGAACTTGAAAATGAATGTTATGTGCCTATTGTCGTTACTAATAGTAATAATCCTTTGCATTTATGTCATAACCCTGTTTACCATGAGAGGAGTAATCATATTGATGTGAGGTTGCATTTCATAAGAGATAAGATTGAAATGAGAGAGTTTGAGATGAAGAAAATTCTGGGGGATTCGAATCCTGCAGACTTTGGAACCAAGGTTGTGCCCACTAACAAGTTCTAATTTTGCAGGAACTTCCTGCATATTGAGGAGGCACAATGTGACCCTTGATAAAGGGTTGGACCAATGAAGCTTGGGTGATGATCCTCTCAATGACCCAAATTTGCAATCAAGATTAGATTTGGTACTCAGCACAACTAGATAAGAAGGGCAATTGTTCGGATTAGGTAATCTAGTCTTAGCTGGGTTTGATCCCATAGGTCGTCTGGGAAGCTTGGACAAAGTGAAGATGGTTAAAGGGATGAAGAATCAAAGGAGAAGCTGCTGGGATGAAGAACCAAAGAAGGAGCTCAGGCCAGGGCAAAGTGGCGTTGTTTCATGAAGGTGGAAAAGGGTTAGTTTGAAGTTTAATGGAACATCGGCGTATTGGGTTTTGAAGACTGTCGCAAGAGTCCGTTATTACAGTTGTGCTGATGCTGCATCATTTGGTGAAGACTGGGACTCAAGTGGAGCTGCGTCATTTTGATGTAGCGCGAGCTGGGGTTCGGATTGGTCGATACGCCAGCGTTTAGGTCGAGCTCGAGTGTTGACT
This sequence comes from Rhodiola kirilowii, assembly GCA_033675215.1. NCBI lineage: Eukaryota > Viridiplantae > Streptophyta > Magnoliopsida > Saxifragales > Crassulaceae > Rhodiola > Rhodiola kirilowii. The sequence goes on along the minus strand of CM066203.1, from coordinate 39,029,484 downwards.
TATAAGGACTTCAATTTGGGGATTTAGGGTGCTAAGCCGATTTCCAGAAAGCGAAGTGCGATTGAGCGATTTTGAGAGCGAGGCTTCGATTCAGTACGAGAGAAGATCGTCAGACGTCGTTCAAATTCGTGGCTAAACGAATTCCACGACATGTGTTCCATCGGAGATGTTCTTCCTGGTGTGAGTCTGGGTTCAACTGGAATCATCTTAGAGCGATTGGAGTCGTTTAAACGGTGGATTCGAGGAGCACAAGTCGTCTGCAACGTCTAGTGTTATCCAGGGGCTTCGGAGGGAGCTTTGATCCCTCCATTCCTTCTTCTTCTTCTTCTTGCATGACCTGGCAGCGATGGATTCCCGTGAAAATTTCGACGTTCGTATGGCGTCTTCGTCATCGTGCCATTGCCACAGATGACTCGGTGCAAAGCTGTGGCATCCCTCTTGCCTCCAAGTGCAGCTGCTGCCGATCTCCTCAGTCTGAGTCCCTAGATCATCTCTTCACCACTAGTGATAAAGCCTTGTTAGTCTGGAACATAGGTCGGAGTCTGTTTGGTGTGCGCCGCCCTGGGTGTCTCAAGCAGCTTTGGGCCTATTGGGTGTCTGATCACAAGTTAAAAACATACATTGACAGCCTGCGCCTGCTTTGGGTCTGTTGTGGTGTTTGGGAACTCTGGAAATATCGCAATCACACTATCCATGCTGAAGGGCCATATGACGTTATGGGCAAAGTGGAGCGTTGGCTGATCTCTCTGGCTCCCTTGATCAGATTGCCTTACTTCCCGTCCATGGAAAGTGACCTCATCCTCCTCAATTTTCATCTCCCCAAGCCCTACAATCCTCGCCGGAAATGGACTGCTTGGACGCCGTGTCCCACTGGCCTTACCCTTAATGCAGCTTGGGAATGGCATTCTGAGCGGACTTATGTCCGCGTTCATCCTCAGGGACCACCGGGGGAACATCAAATGGTTTCAAGTTACGCCAACTGAAGATATATTAAACAGTTTATTCCTGGCGCTCCGCCACCTCTGCAGCATCAACCTCAAGCCCGGGGCAATTCAATCGGCTAACCCAGCCATCTCTGCTCTTCAATCGTCAAAGCCGTTCCATGGAGTTGTCTTGCGTATTGTCGCGCTTCTTGGCAATGTTCCCGCCCATCGCATCTGCCCTGCAGCCAACAGGCCCGCCATTTCCCTTGCCTATGCAGGAAGGATCTCCTCCGGGGAGGACTACACTGCCCTGTCGTCGACTGTTTGGTTTGAGATTGCCGGAGACCTCCTTAAGCTCCCCTCGTCGTGCATGGCCTGTTCGGTGTGCGCTCCGTGACATCGGGCCCTTGGGTTTCCTCCCCTTGCGTCTTCTGCTTCTCTTTGTAGCTAGTTTCTAGCCCATTGTTTAGCCTATTTTAGGCGTTGTCCCTATTTAATAAATGTAAGTTTTAGCCAAAAAAAAAGGTCAAATTGCCCTAATTAGTTATGTGCTGTTGCATCTGAACATCTTGATTGCATATTGGATTATTGGGTTGGATCTCCCTGAGCTGAGGTCCCTTTGAGTAAGTAAAATGTGCTTGTGTGCTCCCTTTGTTCATTTTTGTTCAAGATTTCTTAACATGAATTGAACCTAAAGCATATAAGTTGGTTGATATCTACATCTTATTCCAGCTCCATTTGTTCCTTCGTGCTAGCTTTGCTGCTGAGTCGATGTCCACCAGTTCTTCTCTAACGATATGATCAATACTCCAGTCATGGTTGCGCTCCAGCAGAAGGAAACACTGATCAACCCATTGATGCACTCCAGGCAGTTTTGATTTGCCCTTCAATATAGCATCCATCGCCTCCAAAGAATCAGAATAGAAAATAGCCTTCTTCGCTCCCAGTTTAGCCGCCATTTTCATCCCCCTGCAGAATTGCCAGTACCTCAGCCTCTCCACGCATGACCTTCCTAAAGCCATCCAACCTGCATTAAAGTCTTCAACAAAATTTTCCGTTTTTTCTACCGCCACTTAACCTGTCAAATTAGTTATAGAGTCCAAAGACCCATCACAGTAGAACTGTTTCACTCCCTCAGGGAGCTGATAACAGCCCCAAAGTCCAAGAGTGAACTTATTTTTGCCGTTCAACCATTTACTCCATTGACATGCTTTCACTCTCCCAACAATCTCACCATGTTAGTTTTAGTGGCATGTGTTTTGTCAAAATTGTGTGAAGTTGTTCAAGTTGTTGTCCAAGGAAGAGTTCAAGGCCAGAGAGAGACAACCGACGTGAAACAAGTATGACGCAACAGATGTTTCCTAATTCATATTAAGCTAGTCGGCGCTGCATTTTACATCCTACGAGACAAACTTTGAAACTTGTCGCAATAGCTTTGTTGCATATGAAGGTTTATACGACTACGCTTTGATTTGTTTGTCGCAGTAACTTCAATATGCGACAAAAGTTTATGCGACGCAAAATGATTGTCACATAAAGATGTTAACACGACTTCCGTTTAAGCGACACAAATTTTATGTCCAGGCGCTGCCTAAGCGGTCGTAAATTGCTCTGCCGATTTGTTAGTTCGATTTGTTCGGTTCCTATTGTTCTCGTATTTTGGGATGCTGACTTTAGATTGAGTAAATTGACTTTGAGTAGTTTGGGTTAGCTTGGTAATCTAGTACGCATGCTCATTTTTGTTTGATGTTTCTATGGGATATGGCTAGTGGATGGTTTAAGTGTGAGTCTGTCAACACCTGTGAAGGTAAAAAAGCTTATCAATTTCAGTTGATGGTGCTACTTCAATTCTATGGAGCCCTTTAAAATTTCGGTTCCAAGTGTGAGCTTTTAGGTTCATACTCATTTGTTGTGCTGGTAGATATGTTGTGAAGATCTTGGAGATTTTCCTATGTGCTGGACGGTTTGTATATAATTCTATATTGTTTATGAATGTGCAGGTGTTTGGCTTGCTTGATACCCGGACTTTGTGCTATGTTGGCTGCTACTTGTTCCATTTTCCATAAGTGTGTCATGGATCCGCTGTGCTATATGAATCTCAAGTCAAGCAGTATAAGACAGATAAATATCTCAAGACTCAAGATGATGTGGATACGGATTGATTTTCTCCAATATATTCTTCAGTTAAGGTACAATATAGTGTTCATGGTAATTGCCCGTTTGTCTCCTTCAGCTATATGTCTGTCTTATAGTTTGTTGTTAGCCATCTGAAGGGTGCTTAATGGTTACTTGGTCTTCATCCTGCAGGATAAAACTTATCACAATGCAGGCAAATTGTTGCTTTGGATTGGAAAGGAAGATAGATGACCTCTAGCTCGTGTTAAATTTGCTAAGATGTAAGGAGCAATAGAGTAGCTAGCGCGAGGGATGATGATGATGTATTTGTAATGTTTGTCTAGTTTTTTGGGATTGAACTTTTGTATTGTTAGTACATTTATTTAAAATAATGTAATTTTTAATTTTTAATTTGAATATAAATTTTATTTAATGATTTATGTAAAAGTAAATTCAAATATAAAGTTTTATTTAATATTTTAATATATTTGTAACATTGAAATAAAAAAATAAAAAGATTTTATGCGACAATTATCGAATTAAATTTAATATTTATCATCTCATTTTACGGGACTAAATATAAAAATTGCCGCATAAGAGTTTAACTTAACGCGACATGTGTTTTTTTCATTTGTCGCGTATACTTTTCGCTACTCCGATTTCGCGACCATTTTTTCGCGACACATTGATCGTCACATAAAGTTTATGTGACCTTTTTAGTTGTTTATGCGATGCGGTAAAAGTGTGTTCTAGGATGTAAATTGGCGTAGTGTTTAAATTGAAGATATGATGCAGATATTGAAGTCGGTTGACGCATATATATGGTGCATATCTTAAAGTCGGTTGAAGTCATCTTAGGAAATATTTGTGTATGAAGATTTTTGGAAAGAGATAATCAAAGATGTAAATTAAAGATTGAAGATATACTTGAAGATTATTAAGATATAGGAGGCGCATGGTTTTTACGAATATTTCCTAAAAGATCTAAGGAAATATTTCCTAAAGGATATTTGACGGTTGAAGATAGGAAACCTAGATATCTTAGGTTTTCTCCGCCCTACATAATGAGGTTTGAGGCATTTGCATTACTCAGCACTTTTGCAGAAATAATTAGGACTGGGTTTTTTTTACCGAAAAACCGAATCGAACCAAAACCGAACCGAAACCGAACAGATTTAAACCAAACCGAAACTTAACCGAACCGAATATCGGTTTATCATACCGAACCGATTTATATTGGTTTGGTATCGGTTTTCATTTTGAGAATTTAGGTAAAACCGAACCGAACCAAATATTGATTTCCATGGACCTTTGCGACGTATTTTGTATGCCTAAAGCCCATAAGGTGTCCAAATGAGTCGAAATTTAGCTTATTGGAAAGCTAATTCAAAGGGCTACAACTTTATAGTTGACACCAAGAGCAGATTCGAAGGTTTAGACCTCCAAAAAGGCAACAGAAGTCAAGTTTACCGACAAAACTGAACCAAAACCGACAGAACCGAAACCGAACCGATTCTATCGGTTTACCGAAAAGTCGGTTCGGTTTTCGGTTTCATTTTTTACTAAACCGACGAGTCGGTTTGGTTTCGGTTTTATCGGTTCGGTTCAAGTTTTTTAACCTAACCCAACCCTAGAAATAATACACTCAGATCGGGAGGTGGAGGCAAACGACTATCAAACTTATTATTCCGATAAGGTCACGGCGCTCAAAATCAATTTGTATTGGGTGATGTACAGACTAATCGTGGAACAACTAGACGACACGAGCACTGCTGATTGGTTACTGCGCATTTGGAGGAAGGCGCTGATCTTTGTGGAGGATCATCTTGTGGAAGCAGACGGGATTCTATGAGCTAGGGGAGTCTAGATAGCAATTACGGGAGTGTGACACACGTCGTCTGACGCATCAAATTTAATATTTATAATCTCCTGCTAAAAGCTAGTGTAGGGCAAGCAGGGTCGAACCCAAGGGAGCTGGTGTTGTTGAAGCTGTCACTGAAAACAATTAAAAAGAAGGGGGTTGTGAGTGATTTTGAGTGCAAAAGAGAAGATAGCAGCGAAGACAATCAGAGAAAACATTCGGCTTAGGGTTTCTATTGTAACACGTTTATCATAGATTTCTAATGATCAAATCTTATGTTTCTAAGTTTGGTTGTTCCGACAAAGGTAACTACCCTAGTATCCCGACAAAGGTGATACGCCACAATCTAACCCGACAAAAGTGTTAGACTTCTAGTTCTTTCCTAAACTCATCCGACAAAGGTAATACTAAGGATAGGTGTTACTATCTATCTTTACAACAAAGTATCCAGTAGATGTTAACGGTAAGAATTAATTGTTTGATTAAGCTTTGCGACAAAGCTTCCATTTAAACTCACAAATTAATTCATGTGATGAAGAACAAGATCTAGAGAAACATAAAATTGCATTAAGAATGGAAATCTCAAAACGTAGTCACAATGTGTGAAACCCTAAACTGAAATAGAAAATTAGCTACTCATCGTCAAACACAAATATTTTTGATGAAAAAGAAGTAGAAATCTCTTCTCTTGTCGAAAGCTTCGTGTTCTCCTCAAGAGCCGTCTTCTCTCTTCGTAGATTGATTGATGATTGAAACCCTAACCCAAACCTTTTATTTATAGCAAAAAACTGGGTTTCCAAGTAAGTTTTTGGGCTGAATTTCCAAATCCCGGCCTGCTGACATCATCACACGCGTTGCTGACATCATCACCTCGTCGACTCGCCGCGCCCAGCGTGCACATTAGCACCGCGCCCTGCGTTGACATTAGCGTTAACGCTAATGTCTTTCTACGACGCAATCCACAGTATTTGGTCTACCCTTTCTGCGCGCCAGCTGCGACTTCGACTCTGGATTTGACCTTCCAAATGACCTCGACTACTCTCGCTGTAACGACATGTAGGTAATATTTTTATGATCAGTGGTCACTTCCCAAAACTCTTTCGAACCTCCGAAGGTCTGATCTGCCATTGTGGTGTTTTCGGCACAAAATACCGTCTTCTATGCGCGTTTCCTCTTAGAGCTTCCGAGACACCTGGAATGCAAAACCATACTAAAAAGTAAATGTTCACATATAAAAGTGTGGAAATAAATTGGATTAGTTAGTTCAGCGAGTCGTATAAATACGACTCATCAAACCACCCCACACTTAAACTTGTTCGTCCCGAACAAGAACAAGTCATAGAAGGAAAACAAATATAACACCACAATTTCTTTGACGTCCTGGATAATGCCACATGAACATGAGTTGCTAGTCTAAATTAAGCTTTTCTATGCATAATTCAATCGTTACTCAATCATCATGCTCAACACAGAATTAACTTGATACATGTTACCTCTGAGCTGAAATTCAAACCAATTCGGATGAATGGGAGATATTTATCTTTAGACCCATGATCTGCATTCGTTGTCCCGAACTCTAGCTATATGGTTACACTTCATTGCTTTCTCTGGCACATGATTCATTCGAGCTTTAAATGTTCGAGCTTTTCTTTCTTCTTTTGTTGGACAGCTTTTGATATAGTGAACTTTCTTTGGCTTTTGGCTCTTGATGTATGAATGATGTACTTCACTTTTCTGTATAAACCTTCACAATTTGGCTGATTTTTATTGAGCTTTGCTCCTTTGTTGCGAATAGCTCGTTGTTTTCTTCCTTTCTTTTGAAGGAGGTCCAATCATCGCCCGCAAGCATATGGAAATACCTCCCTGCTCTTTCTCATCCTCGCCCTTTTTGACGCGAGTCAGGATGAGGGTCACTTACCTCTTCCTGGTTACATCGGACTAGAGATAGGACGGTCTGTTTTCCCATCCCGCCTACCTACATAAACGCTGCAGCGGTGAAGCAAACTCTGAACTATAAAGTCTCGAAGCGCTAGCCTCCACGAAATCCACATAACCATATAACTCGAAATTTGGTCCTTTGAATGCTTCGTTAAGTCTCTCTAGGACATTTCTATCAACTCCACATCCTTGTTTATCTCAACTCAGAAGGACACGTAGTAGGTTAAATTCACATGTAAAAGGACAATTCAGATTTCACGAGAGGAATGCAATATAGTCAGCTCATCTATTTCACATCAACATTCAATACTGCATATTCAAGAACAGAAGAGAAATTCATACTTCCAAATTTTTTTCTTTTTCAAAAGGAAACGTGCTGACAGAATACATATGTAAGAAAAATAAATGTTCTGACAAAACAGACAGACAGACTGACTGACTCTCCCACCCCACACTTTTGAACCAAGCCGTGTCCTCACGACACGACTTAAGTTGAAAGACAAACAATGCAAGACGTAAATGTATAGGGAAAAAGATAGAAATAAAAGTGAACAGAAACTCCCCTCGTCTCATTGCGTGATGGTGAAAATTTTGTTCAAATGAGTCGGTCAACACCGGTCAATGGTCAACCGTGCCCAGTGTAGACGTTAGGGTTGTGGTCAACTCTTAATGTTAATGTCCGGCGCGACACTAATGTTGCCTGTGGACGCAGTCGTAATGTTTGTGCTCGGCGCGACCTACACTGAGTTGGACCTATTTTTTACCTGCAAAACAACTTCTTTCCCACATAAACTAAGTCAAGATACACTAGTTAGATGACACAAGACTGAACAAGACTCAAACAAACAAAAAAGACAAAAAAATGAGAAAAACATAAATTTTACCGGGCTACCTCCCTGCGAGCGCCTTTGTTTTACGTCGTTGGCTTGACAATACCTCATTAGAGATCACAGGTTGCGATCTCATGGATGTGTGAAGTCAAATTTCGCCTCAACAACTCCTTTATTCTGCTCATGGCCCTCATGGGATGGTTCTCTCACATCTCTCCTCCACCGATCAGGCAAATTAGCCTTCACATCCTCCTGAGTTTGCGAGGACACTTCGCTCATAGCTACTGTTCTAGCTGCACAACCAGTCTCATCCGCTAGGTAAGGAGATATGACACCGAGATATGGTGTGTGCACGATGTCCGGTGGCTTCTTCATGCATGGACGGGCAACATTCTCGTAAATATAAAAATTTGATGTTTTGCCAGTAAACGCAAGTGACAACAAGCCTATTTCCATGTCAATCTTGGTCTTTGAGGCAAAGAGGAATGGACGTCCCAAAATAAGTGTTGGAGGATCGTCATCTCTAGCATCTCCCATCTGCAAAACATAAAAGTCTGCAGGAACAACAAGGTCTTCTACATGGAGTGTTAGATCCTCAAGTAACCCAACATGATGAATACGTGATTTATCTCCTAACTCTACCAACAGTTTAGGGGTTTTAATGATCCCAGCTTCAAAGAATAATATAAAGAGTATGGAATGCCATTAGTAGCAGCACCCAAATCGATTAAGTAATGATATATTAGAGTCTCACCAACACCACAGGTGATTGTGAAGGCACCTTGGTCCTTACACTTTCCAGGCGGTGCCTCATGACTCGTAGCAAGTGGGTGCTCCTTTGTTGGCTTTTTTGGCACATGCTTCGCCTCCAACTCATTTTCTAGCTCATCCTTATCGATCACATGGCCTTCAGGAGCTCTTACTTGCAAAGAAAATGGAAGGGAAGGATTAGTTTTTTAACACGCATCAGTGCGGACCGCGTCTGCTTCATACGTAGCCGTGCCTGATATTGACATTAGCATCAAGCTAATGTCTACTGTGGGCGCGATCAGCTCTGACTCAGGCTCTTTGTCCCTATTTTGCACCCTCGGTTCGTCTACCACTGCTAGTGTATTGATGTATCCTGTCGGGTTAGGGATGGTGTGTGATGGTAGCTGATGGACCAAAGTTATACGAGTCAGAAACACAGTAAAACCCCCTTAATTAGACTGTTTGTCTATCTAACTTCTACGTGTTAGTCCCGATATATTTCCACAGGGCATTTTAGAGACTGAAGTGAAAACACGCTAAGGAGAGGATTTTAAGCTGAAAAGATAACAAGAGTCAATCCAAGGTCAAGATCATATGCCGACTGAAGAAATATCAAGGATCCTGACGTTGAATTGACCATAACAAATTAATCAGAGGAATCAGGAGTGGAGTCAAGACAGCCCGGAGAAGAAACACATTGACAGTTTTGTGAAAAGACTGCACAAAACTGTACAAATCTCACATTGGACAAGGATGACCGGCCACTTGAAGAAGTGGTGGCCAAGGGAGGAGCTCCTCCTCCTTGGCCACCGCCTACCGTTGGCTTGGGGTGGTGGTGACCGGCAGCTTTTGCCCCTCCTCCACATGTCACCACCACCTTCCTCCTCCTCCTCCACCACTCCTCTTCCTCCATGTGTGGCCATCTCCTCCATCCATTTTCTCCTCCAATCAAAATGCAACACTTACCACCCATCTCCACCACCCATCTCCTCCCCTTTGGGCTATAAAAGGAGGAGCTCCTCCTCCTCATTTCACACACCAAAATCTCAATTTCACTTCTCTCTCTAGAAGTTGGTTTATTTGTAACGTTGTAATTTTGGCTTTGGAAATAAAGGATAGCTCCCTTGGCGCTTCAACGGTTGTAAGTATTATTTTTAGTATTTATTTAACTGTTGTCTTTAATTCCTTAGTATAATGTTTAGCGCGATGAATAGTAGCTAAACTTGTAGTTCGGTCTAAGGGGCGCACTTGTATTATAAAATGTTTTAAGACTATTAACTTAGTGTCTAGTCTTAGTATTCAAAACTTGTTCTATGTGCCATATATAGTCAGAGTTTCCAAGGTTGAGTGGATGCTGTAACAAGCAAAGCTCTTCTGTGGGAATTCGTGATCATACTCAGGTAGTGGAAGCTGTAACAAGCAAAGCTATCTGAGGAGTTCGACTCATCCTAAACCCCATCTGGTCGAGCTTAACTGTGAGATCAGGTGGATGCACCCAGGCTAGCATACCTTAGGGTATTGGCGCTAGACTGAAATAGAACAGGAGTTGCTTTAAACCGGTGTTGCAAGTCTTGAGCTGTAACTAGCCTCGATTCACCGTTTGAATACTTAGATGATTCACTAATGGTCAATGATAAACAGAATATAATACAAGTCCCCTGAAACCGAACATTTCTCTTTAATTATAAACTGTCATTTACTTTCCAGTATTAAAATCAACCAACCAACCAATCAATCAATCAAAATAGCTGGTAGCTTTAAAACCAACCAACCGACCTTAAACACGCTCCCACGCTGCGTAATCCCCCCGAAGAACAATTATTCCCCTAGTTCCCTTGGGTTCGACCCCTACTTACCAAGTACTACCCAGTAGTATAGTTGCGAGTAGCGGACTATTATAAATTTATTTGCACAATCGCTTTGACGACGAGCGGTTCTGTCAAATTGGCGCCGTTGCCGGGGAACTAGTCATCGGATAACTGTTCTTCCCTCCCCTTTCTTTTTCTTTCTTTTTCCTATGTCATTACCCGTTACGCATGCATGGACAACGCGATTTCTGCCCCTGTTCGGAGGAACGGAGGGAGAAGACCCTGTACAGCACTGCCGAAACTTCCACCAAGTCTGCCATAACATTAAACCTGAAAACGAAGTGTTAGAAGAATTAAGCTGAAATGCTTTAAATTCTCTCTAACCGACTTCGCCACGATATGGTACTACACATCCACCGCTTGCAGTGCAGAACGTTTCGTAGACCTCTGCGTTCCGTTCCTGAAAGAATTCTCCCCACCATCTTTACGCCAAGAAACTCGCGAAAAGATCCTGAACCTTCAACAATCCCGGGATGAGACTTTGGACGAATACTACATGAACTACGATGCCATCGTCTCAAGCTGCCCGCACCATGGATTTACGAAGAAAATTCTTCTCCAAAAATTTCTTCGTGGGATGATGTCCGAAGAGCTGGGAAGAGTCAACGAAGCTATGAGAAGGTCTGCCGCAAACCTCACCATTGCAGACATGTGGTACCTGATAACTGGCCTAGCCGCTGCCACAAGACGAGTTCCCCACACTGACAAGGAAATGCAGACAGAAGAAGCTGACCCTGAGGCTGACAAAGAAGAAACCACCGAGACGTCAGAAGAGACTCCCGAACCATCCGAGGAATCAGACATGGAAAGCACCGGAAGCAACGAAGTAGAAGTCCAGAACACCACTGACGAACTGCCCAAGCCATACCCGACTATCATTACCCAGGCAGCTGAAACTATCTACGACCAGTTCTTCACAAACCAACATTACGAGGCAGAACCAAGCCTCATGAGGCCTTCCCGACTTTTCCCCTTAATTAATGAGCAAGTCGCCGCGAACTATGCGATCCAAGAAGAAGCTCAAAGGAGAATGGGAAAAGGGCCTGAGCAGAATGACTCCTACATGGAGCACGCTTTCGCCATGACTGGATAAGGCAGCCCTAAACAGGAGAACACCCAGTTCAAAAAGCTGATAGTGAAAGGTCCCTCGCCTTCTCAGAGACGTTGGAAGGAGATACCATCAGAACTGGACCCAAACCCGTCATCTGCTAAAAAATCAGGAAGACTCACCGCAAGAATCAAAGTCGGTGGAATCAAGAAGTTTGACCTCAGCCACCGATGGGATCCAAACCAATGAACCACAAACGAGGTATCGTCGAGCCAACGACGTTAAACAAGTGCACTGGTCGGGAGGTAACCCGACACTATCTTACTTTTCCGCACTTTAATTTCTGTCTTTTAAATTCAGTATTTAGTTTAAAGCTTGCATGACTTTTGAACTAAGGCACGCCTTCGTTCAAAAGTGGGGGGTGAGAACCGCCTATGTACATAAATAACATGCAGCTATTTTTCTTTTTTTAGTAATAGTATCTTTTTGAAAATATGAACTTAAGAATGTGAAAAAGATAAATCATAATTCATGCATTAACCTTGTGAGAATTCAACTGTTTAAAAACTCAGAATGTAACTTTCCATTTGTCCTTTGTGCTGAGATAACTAGGGATGTGGAGTTGATATAAACTGCCCTAGAGAGGCTTGGCAAGCAATCAAAGGATCAGATCAAACTATATGGTTTTCGAAGTCAGTGGAGGCTGCACTTCGGGTTTTCAGTGAATAATTGAAGTCAACTCCGCCAAGAAGCATCTATGCAAAGGCGAGGACGGGAATCAGACCGTCCTCTCTCTAGTCAAAATAGCCGAGAAAATAGATGAGCGACCCTCATCTTGACCCGCGCAAAACGACAAAGACGAGAGGAGCGGGGAGGTATTTCCATAGGCTTGCGGGCGATGATTGGACCTCCCAAAAAGGCTTGAGAAAATGGACTTGCAAAATCACAAAAAGGCGAAAAACTCAAAGAAGAAAATCAAAAGAGGCCAAAGGCCCAAAATTGTGAAGGTTTTAACCGAGCAAAAGTGAAGCACTCAAAAAGTCAAATCAAAGGCCAAAGGCCGATTCACTACAACAACAAAAAGCAGTCCCTCGCCAAAGAAGAAAATCAAAAAGGCTCAACTCACTGAAACCCGAATCGAATCACGTGCTAGAGAAAGCTACCAGAAAACCATATAGTGCGAGACGATCCCAAGATTGCAGTCCAGAAGCCTAAAAAGGGCTATCTCCCGAGACATCCAATATAATTTGCATCTCAGCACGGAGGTACAAGTATTAAGTTTCTTCTATTTATTTACGCAGTTTAATTTGGTAATAAGTAAGCAATGCATGAATTAGGATAGATCGAGTACCACAGTCTAATTTTCATATTCCAAAGCCAAACTTAGAACTTACGCCCTTTAATAGCATTGTTCGGGACGAACAACTAAAAGTGGGGGGTAATCTGATGGACCAAAGTTATACGAGTCAGAAACACAGTAAAACCCCCTTAATTAGACTGTTTGTCTATCTAACTTCTACGTGTTAGTCCCGATATATTTCCACAGGGCATTTTAGAGACTGAAGTGAAAACACGCTAAGGAGAGGATTTTAAGCTGAAAAGATAACAAGAGTCAATCCACGGTCAAGATCATATGCCGACTGAAGAAATATCAAGGATCCTGACGTTGAATTGACCATAACAAATTAATCAGAGGAATCAAGAGTGGAGTCAAGACAGCCCGGAGAAGAAACACATTGACAGTTTTGTGAAAAGACTGCACAAAACTGTACAAATCTCACATTGGACAAGGATGACCGGCCACTTGAAGAAGTGGTGGCCAAGGGAGGAAGCTCCTCCTCCTTGGCCACCACCTACCGGCGGCTTGGGGTGGTGGTGACCGGCGGCTTTTGCCCCTCCTCCACATGTCACCACCACCTTCCTCCTCCTCCACCACTCCTCTTCCTCCATGTGTGGCCATCTCCTCCATCCATTTTCTCCTCCAATCAAAATGCAACACTTACCACCCATCTCCACCACCCATCTCCTCCCCTTTGGGCTATAAAAGGAGGAGCTCCTCCTCCTCATTTCACACACCAAAATCTCAATTTCACTTCTCTCTCTAGAAGTTGTAATATTTGTAACGTTGTAATTTTGGCTTTGGAAATAAAGGATAGCTCCCTTGGCGCTTCAACGGTTGTAAGTATTATTTTTAGTATTTATTTAACTGTTGTCTTTAATTCCTTAGTATAATGTTTAGCGCGATGAATAGTAGCTAAACTTGTAGTTCGGTCTAAGGGGCGCACTTGTATTATAAAATGTTTTAAGACTATTAACTTAGTGTCTAGTCTTAGTATTCAAAACTTGTTCTATGTGCCATATATAGTCAGAGTTTCCAAGGTTGAGTGGATGCTGTAACAAGCAAAGCTCTTCTGTGGGAATTCGTGATCATACTCAGGTAGTGGAAGCTGTAACAAGCAAAGCTATCTGAGGAGTTCGACTCATCCTAAACCCCATCTGGTCGAGCGTAACTGTGAGATCAGGTGGATGCACCCAGGCTAGCATACCTTAGGGTATTGGCGCTAGACTGAAATAGAACAGGAGTTGCTTTAAACCGGCGTTGCAAGTCTTGAGCTGTAACTAGCCTCGATTCACCGTTTGAATACTTAGATGATTCACTAATGGTCAATGATAAACAGAATATAATACAAGTCCCCTGAAACCGAACATTTCTCTTTAATTATAAACTGTCATTTACTTTCCAGTATTAAAATCAACCAACCAACCAATCAATCAATCAAAATAGCTGGTAGCTTTAAAACCAACCAACCGACCTTAAACACGCTCCCACGCTGCGTAATCCCCCCGAAGAACAATTATTCCCCTAGTTCCCTTGGGTTCGACCCCTACTTACCAAGTACTACCCAGTAGTATAGTTGCGAGTAGCGGACTATTATAAATTTATTTGCACAATCGCTTTGACGACGAGCGGTTCTGTCAAATTGGCGCCGTTGCCGGGGAACTAGTCATCGGATAACTGTTCTTCCCTCCCCTTTCTTTTTCTTTCTTTTTCCTATGTCATTACCCGTTACGCATGCATGGACAACGCGATTTCTGCCCCTGTTCGGAGGAACGGAGGGAGAAGACCCTGTACAGCACTGCCGAAACTTCCACCAAGTCTGCCATAACATTAAACCTGAAAACGAAGTGTTAGAAGAATTAAGCTGAAATGCTTTAAATTCTCTCTAACCGACTTCGCCACGATATGGTACTACACATCCACCGCTTGCAGTGCAGAACGTTTCGTAGACCTCTGCGTTCCGTTCCTGAAAGAATTCTCCCCACCATCTTTACGCCAAGAAACTCGCGAAAAGATCCTGAACCTTCAACAATCCCGGGATGAGACTTTGGACGAATACTACATGAACTACGATGCCATCGTCTCAAGCTGCCCGCACCATGGATTTACGAAGAAAATTCTTCTCCAAAAATTTCTTCGTGGGATGAGGTCCGAAGAGCTGGGAAGAGTCAACGAAGCTATGAGAAGGTCTGCCGCAAACCTCACCATTGCAGACATGTGGTACCTGATAACTGGCCTAGCCGCTGCCACAAGACGAGTTCCCCACACTGACAAGGAAATGCAGACAGAAGAAGCTGACCCTGAGGCTGACAAAGAAGAAACCACCGAGACGTCAGAAGAGACTCCCGAACCATCCGAGGAATCAGACATGGAAAGCACCGGAAGCAACGAAGTAGAAGTCCAGAACACCACTGACGAACTGCCCAAGCCATACCCGACTATCATTACCCAGGCAGCTGAAACTATCTACGACCAGTTCTTCACAAACCAACATTACGAGGCAGAACCAAGCCTCATGAGGCCTTCCCGACTTTTCCCCTTAATTAATGAGCAAGTCGCCGCGAACTATGCGATCCAAGAAGAAGCTCAAAGGAGAATGGGAAAAGGGCCTGAGCAGAATGACTCCTACATGGAGCACGCTTTCGCCATGACTGGATAAGGCAGCCCTAAACAGGAGAACACCCAGTTCAAAAAGCTGATAGTGAAAGGTCCCTCGCCTTCTCAGAGACGTTGGAAGGAGATACCATCAGAACTGGACCCAAACCCGTCATCTGCTAAAAAATCAGGAAGACTCACCGCAAGAATCAAAGTCGGTGGAATCAAGAAGTTTGACCTCAGCCACCGATGGGATCCAAACCAATGAACCACAAACGAGGTATCGTCGAGCCAACGACGTTAAACAAGTGCACTGGTCGGGAGGTAACCCGACACTATCTTACTTTTCCGCACTTTAATTTCTGTCTTTTAAATTCAGTATTTAGTTTAAAGCTTGCATGACTTTTGAACTAAGGCACGCCTTCGTTCAAAAGTGGGGGGTGAGAACCGCCTATGTACATAAATAACATGCAGCTATTTTTCTTTTTTTAGTAATAGTATCTTTTTGAAAATATGAACTTAAGAATGTGAAAAAGATAAATCATAATTCATGCATTAACCTTGTGAGAATTCAACTGTTTAAAAACTCAGAATGTAACTTTCCATTTGTCCTTTGTGCTGAGATAACTAGGGATGTGGAGTTGATATAAACTGCCCTAGAGAGGCTTGGCAAGCAATCAAAGGATCAGATCAAACTATATGGTTTTCGAAGTCAGTGGAGGCTGCACTTCGGGTTTTCAGTGAATAATTGAAGTCAACTCCGCCAAGAAGCATCTATGCAAAGGCGAGGACGGGAATCAGACCGTCCTCTCTCTAGTCAAAATAGCCGAGAAAATAGATGAGCGACCCTCATCTTGACCCGCGCAAAACGACAAAGACGAGAGGAGCGGGGAGGTATTTCCATAGGCTTGCGGGCGATGATTGGACCTCCCAAAAAGGCTTGAGAAAATGGACTTGCAAAATCACAAAAAGGCGAAAAACTCAAAGAAGAAAATCAAAAGAGGCCAAAGGCCCAAAATTGTGAAGGTTTTAACCGAGCAAAAGTGAAGCACTCAAAAAGTCAAATCAAAGGCCAAAGGCCGATTCACTACAACAACAAAAAGCAGTCCCTCGCCAAAGAAGAAAATCAAAAAGGCTCAACTCACTGAAACCCGAATCGAATCACGTGCTAGAGAAAGCTACCAGAAAACCATATAGTGCGAGACGATCCCAAGATTGCAGTCCAGAAGCCTAAAAAGGGCTATCTCCCGAGACATCCAATATAATTTGCATCTCAGCACGGAGGTACAAGTATTAAGTTTCTTCTATTTATTTACGCAGTTTAATTTGGTAATAAGTAAGCAATGCATGAATTAGGATAGATCGAGTACCACAGTCTAATTTTCATATTCCAAAGCCAAACTTAGAACTTACGCCCTTTAATAGCATTGTTCGGGACGAACAACTAAAAGTGGGGGGTAATCTGATGGACCAAAGTTATACGAGTCAGAAACACAGTAAAACCCCCTTAATTAGACTGTTTGTCTATCTAACTTCTACGTGTTAGTCCCGATATATTTCCACAGGGCATTTTAGAGACTGAAGTGAAAACACGCTAAGGAGAGGATTTTAAGCTGAAAAGATAACAAGAGTCAATCCACGGTCAAGATCATATGCCGACTGAAGAAATATCAAGGATCCTGACGTTGAATTGACCATAACAAATTAATCAGAGGAATCAAGAGTGGAGTCAAGACAGCCCGGAGAAGAAACACATTGACAGTTTTGTGAAAAGACTGCACAAAACTGTACAAATCTCACATTGGACAAGGATGACCGGCCACTTGAAGAAGTGGTGGCCAAGGGAGGAAGCTCCTCCTCCTTGGCCACCACCTACCGGCGGCTTGGGGTGGTGGTGACCGGCGGCTTTTGCCCCTCCTCCACATGTCACCACCACCTTCCTCCTCCTCCACCACTCCTCTTCCTCCATGTGTGGCCATCTCCTCCATCCATTTTCTCCTCCAATCAAAATGCAACACTTACCACCCATCTCCACCACCCATCTCCTCCCCTTTGGGCTATAAAAGGAGGAGCTCCTCCTCCTCATTTCACACACCAAAATCTCAATTTCACTTCTCTCTCTAGAAGTTGTAATATTTGTAACGTTGTAATTTTGGCTTTGGAAATAAAGGATAGCTCCCTTGGCGCTTCAACGGTTGTAAGTATTATTTTTAGTATTTATTTAACTGTTGTCTTTAATTCCTTAGTATAATGTTTAGCGCGATGAATAGTAGCTAAACTTGTAGTTCGGTCTAAGGGGCGCACTTGTATTATAAAATGTTTTAAGACTATTAACTTAGTGTCTAGTCTTAGTATTCAAAACTTGTTCTATGTGCCATATATAGTCAGAGTTTCCAAGGTTGAGTGGATGCTGTAACAAGCAAAGCTCTTCTGTGGGAATTCGTGATCATACTCAGGTAGTGGAAGCTGTAACAAGCAAAGCTATCTGAGGAGTTCGACTCATCCTAAACCCCATCTGGTCGAGCGTAACTGTGAGATCAGGTGGATGCACCCAGGCTAGCATACCTTAGGGTATTGGCGCTAGACTGAAATAGAACAGGAGTTGCTTTAAACCGGCGTTGCAAGTCTTGAGCTGTAACTAGCCTCGATTCACCGTTTGAATACTTAGATGATTCACTAATGGTCAATGATAAACAGAATATAATACAAGTCCCCTGAAACCGAACATTTCTCTTTAATTATAAACTGTCATTTACTTTCCAGTATTAAAATCAACCAACCAACCAATCAATCAATCAAAATAGCTGGTAGCTTTAAAACCAACCAATCGACCTTAAACACGCTCCCACGCTGCGTAATCCCCCCCGAAGAACAATTATTCCCCTAGTTCCCTTGGGTTCGACCCCTACTTACCAAGTACTACCCAGTAGTATAGTTGCGAGTAGCGGACTATTATAAATTTATTTGCACAATCGCTTTGACGACGAGCGGTTCTGTCAGTAGCTTTCCCGGATCTCTCTTCAGCTCGAAGACTGTCTGGGCGAAGTTGGTCATCTGCTTAGCCAGCTTCGCTAATGATCCATCGATCTTCACCTGATTTTTTTTGCATAGTGGTGGCTAATTGCTGGGTGCTAGCTACCAGCTCCTTCACCACATTTTCCAGTGACTTGCTGGAACTCTAATTACTAGGGCCTGCTTGATTCTAATTCTGCCCTCGCTGCTGGTACTGACTCTCATTATTGTATCCTGACAGGTGTCATTGTACCCGTCAAAAATAATATTTATAGTTCCGACTAGCAAGTGGTAAGTCGGGTCGTATCCACAGAGATTGATATGAGAATCTGTTCACTAAGTATGAAAGTGACAATGGAAAATTCAAATAAGTAAATAGAAAACAAAAGCAAGCAACAATGATCACTTATCAAGAGAGAAATTGTCAAACAAATTCAAGTATATAATATCAAAGAGTAGTGCAAGCTAGAACCTTCGACTGTGATGCAAGATCAAATCATTGACAAATCCGTTTTGATTTCTAATGTTCTACAACTTAGAGCTCCCCCGCTAAGGTTATACTCCCCGTTCTTGTTCTAGTACTTAATCTCGCGCTAGCGATAATCAAGACCCTAACTCGCTAGAGTTGCATGAAGATTTAAACAAGTTGTCCTAGGGTGTTTAATCCTAGTGGTATATTACTCGTGTCCTAGTTTGCTATCCCCATTAGGTTGCTAGTAAACTTGACAATCGCAATCAACAAACAAACAAAAGCTCCCCCGCTAGGTTTCCACTCATGTTCGCAAAATCAACTCCATAAACAATGCATAGTAATATGACACAAAACACAAAAATCAATATAGGTCTCAAGTCAAAACATCACAATGTCGAGTTCTAGCCTACACATATGAGTTTAGCTACTCATCCTAAGGGAATAAATCATCAAGTTTTTGAATAGAATGAAACGAAATTACTAATGATGAATTCTCCCCAAGCTGCAGCTCAACTCCAATACTTGAATCCAGCAACGAATCCACGCTCAAGCTTCTTCAATTGGAACCCTACTCCGAGAGTTCTCTTCTCCAATCCTTTACTCCGAACTTTCATTCCCAAAATTCACACCAAAATAATCCACCAAAAATCGTCCTAAATCCACACTAAAATCCACACCTTTTGTTTTCTGCAAAAGTTGGCTCAGCAGCCCAACCTTTCTTTCATGGGCATCGATTCCCCTTCTTCTCTTCTCTTTTTCTCCTTATATCTTCTCCCAATCGTGAATTAGCCTCTTCAATTTTGTCTCTTCGAAATCTGCTTCCTTCTTCCCCGAGAAAAGACTCCTCGACTTTAGTTAAATTCCTCATGAGAATACAAATCCAATTTTAGTAAATTCAACTGCCAGCTGGACCCGCGGACATCTTCATCATTTAACTTCCGCGGAGGTCTGAACAATTTCCCAAACTCTTCAGACGTGTGCGCTTTTATTCTTCAGACGTCCGCGTTTTTTGTGTTCGCACAGTTCAGACCTGACGCATGAAAATAGCTTGCGTTCGCATGGTACTGTGCGCTCGCATACTTCAAGAACGCGCTCGCACTCGATCAATCTTCAAGAACTTTGGACTTCATTTCTTCGACGCAAAAATCTTCTAACAGGATCCTTTTAGCCGATATTCCTTCCATGGTCTCCGAATGCACCTGAGAACGAAAACTACACACAGGTAGTGAAATAATACACATGCAACCACTAAGAGACGGGGTTTTAACACAGAAAATAGTCGTACAACTACGACTTATCATATCCTCCCTGTTATTGATGGTACGGTGGGTGATAGTATTGCTACTGCTGAGACTGCTGAGGTGCATGGTTGTTGTAATTTTGAATTCACCCACTGCTTTGACGTTGGCTTGTGTGTCCTCCTATAGAGTCGGGCAAGCATCCGTTTTATGATTAGTCGCACAACAAAACTTACAAGGCTTCACCTGGACCGTCTGATTTATCATGAGTTTCTGCATCATCTCTCTCATTTGTTTCACCTCCTCGGTCATTTTGTTTGATGGGACTCAGCCTTTGAGACGTTCCTAGTTTTGCTGAATTCATCTTGCCTGCTAACTTCTTCTCTGAACCTAGCATTCTCGGCCACCTCCATTATCAAATTTCGCACTCTAGCTGGGGACAGATTCATTATGGTCCCATTAAGCTGAGGCGTCTAGCAGCATCCTATCGAGAGGCCTCAGACCATCAAGAATGTACTCAATTATCAACTTCTCTAGCACTCCTAAGTTGCAGCAGCTCTGCTCCAGTTGATTGAATTTTTCCAGGTAGTCGTACATCGACTCGTCTGGTCCCTGCATGATATCCTGTAGCTGCCTGCAAACCTGTGCCACCTTGGCAGCTGGGTAGTATTTGGCCAAGAACTTCTTCTGCATCTAGTCCTATGTCCTGATGCTGCCTGGAGGAAGAGACAAAAACCAAGTATGAGCCATGTCAGTTAAAGAGAAGTGAAAAGCTTTCAATTTAAAGTTCTCCACTGAGACTCCTTAAGGTTGGAGAGTCTGGCAGATGCCATGAAGGCTCTGCAGATGCTTAGTGGCTGACTCTCGCTGTTGCCTTGAGAACTTCGGCAGATGGTGTACTACTGCGGTCTTGATTTATATTTCAGCTAATTCTGGCCCTTCATAGATACACCATGGTTGAGTTTGAAAATTGGGAGCAGACAACTCCTTCATTGTGGGTTCATAGTAGTCTCCATCCTCGTCTTCCGGCTCTCTATTGATTTGTTGCTGATGTGGTAGTCGTGGAGGCAGTTGCCTCTTGTTGTTGTTATCGCATATCACACTACCTGCATGAGACATCACGACACAAGTAGCAAAGCACACAAAAACTAAAAACTAAAAACAAAAATAAGAATAAAAACAAAAACAGCTTCACCAAAGCGCAGCTCCCCGGCAACGGCGCCAAAATTTGACATGTGTCATCTGAAGCGTCAAATTTATTATTTATAATCTCCTGCTAAAAGCTAGTGTAGCGGCAAGCAGGGTCGAACCCAAGGGAGCTGGTGTTGTTGAACCTGTCACTGAAAACAATTAAAAAGAAGGGGGTTGTGAGTGATTTTGAGTGCAAAAGAGAAGATAGCAACAAAGACAATTAGAGAAAACATTTAGCTTAGGGTTTCTATTGTGACACGTTTATCATAGATTTCTAATGATCAAATCTTATGTTTCTAAGTGTGGTTGTTCTGATAAAGGTAACTACCCTAGTATCCCGACAAAGGTGATAGACCACAATCTAACCCGACAAAGGTGTTAGACTTCTTGTTCTTTCCTAAACTCAATAATCCGACAAAGGTATTACTAAGGATATGTGTTACTATCTACCTTTACGACAAAGTATCCAGTAGATGTTAACGGTAAGAATTAATTGTTTGATTAAGCTTTGCGACAAAGCTTCCACTTAACCTCACAAATTAATTCATGTGATGAAGAACAAGAACTAGAGAAACATAAAATTGCATTAAGAATGGAAATAACAAAACGTAGTCACAATATGTGAAACCCTAAACTAAAATAGAAAATTAGCTACTCATCGTCAAACACAAATATTTTTGATGAAAAAGAAGTACAAATCTCTTCTCTCGTTGAAAGCTTCGCGTTCTCCTCCAGAGCTGTCTTCTCTCGTTGAAAGCTTCACGTTCTCCTCCAGAGCTGTCTTCTCTCTTCGTAGAATGATTGAGGATTGAAACCCTAACCCAAACCGTTTATTTATTGCAAAAAACTGGGTTTCCAAGTCAGTTTTGGGCTGAATTTCCAAATCCAGGCCTGCTAACATCATCACACGCGTTGCTGATGTCATCACCTCGCCGGCTCGCCGTGCTCAGCGTGCACATTAGCACCGCGCCGTGCATTGACATTAGCGTTAACGCTAATGTCTTCCTTCGACGCGATCCACACTGTGCGGCCTTCCCTTTCCGCGCGCCAGCTGCGACTTCGACTCTGGATTTGACCTTCCAAATGACCTCGACTGCTCTCAGTGTGAACTGGATAGTTGTATAGAATTGAGTCACCTACGCAACGACATGTAGCTCGTATTTTTATGATTAGTGGTCACTTCCTAGCACTCTGTCGAACCTCCGAAGGTCTGATCTGCCATTGTGGTGTTTTCGGCACAAAATGCCGTCTTTTATGCGCGTTTTCTCCTAGAGCTTCCGAGACACTTGAAATGTAAAACCACACTAAAAATTAAATGTTCGCATATAAAAGTGTCGAAATAAATGGGATTAGTTAGTTCGGCAAGTCGTATAAATACGACTCATTAGAGTGTTAGAGGTACCGGCTGTTTAAGAGGGATTCTTTAAACTTAAGATATTTGTACTCTAAACTTACCATAGTGAATTGCTTTCCACCGGGTTATGGAACAGCCCCCAGACGTAGGCTCGTTAATATCGAACTGGGTAAACATCTTGCGTGTCTCTACATACTTTGTTGCACGTAATTTTATTTTTCAGTAATCGACATAAAGTTGTTTTTCTAGTTGTCTCATACAATTCCAGAACAACATCTCAACACACACGGGAGTATTTCAATTGGTATCAGAGCAGATCACTCAATACACAGAGTGAGATCCGAAGGCAGTTGAGATGGATCTAATGGAAGGACAAAATATCACGCGACCACCGTTGCTGGAAGAAAATAAGTATGGATAATGGAGGGTGAGAATGAAGGCTTTCCTGAAGTTGCTGGATGACTTGGCCTAGAGAGCTATTGAAAAAGGCTGGAGACCCCATGTAACAATTGGAGAAGGCAGAAAGGAAGTTCCACTTGAAGAAGACAAGTGGAATGAGGCAGAACGAAACGCTCAGGCTGGGAACTCTAAAGCAATGAACGCCATATTCTCGGCTGTTGATGGAAAGAACTTCAAGATGATCTCAATCTGTGAGATAACTAAAATAGCCTGGGATATTATGAAAATTGCTCATGAAGGTACGACTAAAGTAAAGATCTCAAAGATGGAGATGGTCACATCAAAATTTGAATGTCTGAAGATGAAAGAGGACGAGACCATAGCCGACTTAAAAATGAGGGTCCTTGATATCTCGAATGAATCATTCGCACGTGGAGAGTCCATCAGTGAAGAAAGGTTGATAAGGAAGGTGCTAAGGTCATTACCACAACAATACGCCATGAAGGCAATTGCTATCAAGGAAGCCCAGGATGTGACGACTATGAGACTGGATGAACTAATGGGATTTGTGCAGACTCATGAGATGGACTTGATAGAAGAGGAACAACACAAGAAAGTTAAGAGTGTTGGACTGAAGTCCGAGGTAACTAATGTTCAAGACAATGAAGGAGAGATGTCTGAACAATAGTATGCTATGATAGCGAAGAACTTTGGAAAGTTCATAAGAAGACTAAATAAGAACGGGTCAGATCTAGGACAGTCATCTAGCTCAAGATTCCAGAAGGATGGGAAGTTCTAAAAGAAGAATAAATCTGGAGACTACAGCCAAGACAACAACGGCAAAGGGATCCAATGCAGAGAATGTGAGGGCTACGGACACATTCAGGCAGAGTGTGCATACACTTATAAAAAGAAGAAAGCCTATGCAGTCAACTGGAGCGACAGTGAATCTAATGATGAGAATCAGGAAGGCGAATCCAATAACTTCGTAGCTCTAGCAAGTGTCACTAACCAGTGGCTGGAAGGAGTTGAGCTAAACTACAAGCATCCTCTGAGGATCCTATAGAGTACTCGACCAGCAGTGATGATGAAGAAATCACTAAAGAATGCATTGCTGACGAGTACAAGGAGTTGTTCAACCAGTGGCTGGAAGGAGTTGAGCAGAACAAGAAGGTTCATTGTAGCTTGGCAAATCTAAAGGAAGAAAAAGAAAAGATATGGGAAGAGACAACTATTCTGGTTGCCCAAAAGGTGGAACATCAACAGATGATCGAGGATTTAAAAGTCCAGATGAAGAAAGAAAGAGAAGAAAGAGCTAAACTTGTTGCACAAAAGGCTGAACTGCTGGCAGTTATTTCGTCACTAAAAATTTAGATTGAGAAGAGCTAAGAATAACATTCTGGAATCATCAATGAGTTGAAAAAGAAGAATGCCGCATTGAGTCGAAAATAGGTATATCTACTTAATACTCTGGATGCCTTGAAATGTCAAATTGAGACAGACAGACTTATTCATGAGGAAACATTGGAAGAGTTGAACAACCTCAAGAAGTCAGTCAAGATGGTCAACTCTGGATCTAGGACACTGCATTCTATTCTAGGATCTCAAAGGATAGGTGGCAGCTACAAAGGTCTTGGTTTCATTGGCCCTTCTGGTTCCAGGAAGACAACGTTTGTGAAAGCTGAGGTGTGGACCTACAAGGAACCGACCGATCATCACTGTGAGAGAAGAAAAGGATGGTATCCTCCAAGGAGACAAGACAGTCGAAAGTGCTACTACTGCAACCGAGCGGGAGACATCAAACCAAGATGTCACAAATTCCAAAAGTTTCTCAGAAAGCAGGACCAAGCGCCTAAACCTCGGGTGAGACAAGTCTGGAGAGTCAAACAGAAAGATGAGGTATGTCACGTTGCCTTTAACTCTGCCAGTCACCTGAAGAAGGAGAGATGGTACTTTGACAGTGGCTGCTCAAGACACATGACTAGTAACTAAGATTTTTTGACCGATCTAGAAGAATTCAAAGGAAAATCGGTAACCTTTGGTGATAGAGTACAAGGCAAGGTACTTGGAAAGGGAACTCTGAATGTTCAAGGACTTCCCAGATTGAAGGAAGTTCTTCTTGTTAAAGTCCTGCAAGCAAATCTTATTGATAAAACTCAGCTACGTGATGGTGAGAATCATGTCCAGTTCACACAAGATGAATGCGTGGTGTTGAACAAGAATGATGAGCGAGTTCTGACAGGAAGAAGGTCCTTTAACAATTGCTACTTGTTAAACCTTGGTCGTCCTACATCTGAAACAACATGCTTGCTAAGCAAAAATGAAGAGATGAGTCTTTGGCACTACCAAATGGGACACCTGAATTTAAGGACACTAATGAGGGTTGCCACTGAAGGACTAGTTCGTGGGTTACCTAAAGTGGATGGTGATGTAAGTACTATTTGTGGAGATTGTCAGATTGGGAAACAAATCAAAGTCGCCCACAATGGAACAACTCAGATCAACACTAGGAGACCTCTGGAGTTGGTGCACATGGATCTGATGAGGCCAATGCAAGTGGAAAGCTACTATGGGAAGAGGTATGTTCTAGTCGGTGTTGATGACTACTCTCGATTCACATGGACAAGTTTCTTACGAGAAAAGTTAGATGATGTTCAGGCATTTGTTCAATTATGCACTCGACTGGAGCGCGAAAGAGAAGATAAAGACGGACACTTAGTAGCAGTAAGGAGCGACCATGGAAAGGAGTTTGAGAACAATGCTCTTACTGACTTCTGCACGCAAAGGGGGATTAGTCAATAGTTCTCATCCCCAATCACACCTCAACAGAATGGAGTTGTCGAAAGGAAGAAATAAACCATTCAAGAGATGGCTCGAGTGATGATCCATGCGAAGAAAGTGCCATTGATGTTTTGGGATGAAGCTATGAATACGGCGTACTATGTCATAAATAGAGTGATGATTCGGACTGGCACAGAAAAGACATGCTATGAGTTGTGGAAAGGAAAGAAGCCGACGGTAAAGTATTTTCATATCTTTGGAAGTCAATGCTATATCCTCAGAGACCGGGAGTACCAACATAAGTTGGATTCTAAGAGTAATGAAGGGATCTTTCTGGGATACTCTACAAACAATCGTGCTTACCGAGTCTACAACAAGCGCACTGGAGCCATCATAGAGTCTATCAATGTGATAGTGAAAGATGTTCTGACAGAGCAATCTGAAACAAGTAAGGAGGATGATGAAGTTATATCTCGCCCGGGATAACATATTGCTCCCCTTCGAAATCCTAATGCTCCTGAAGTTGTTCCGGAGGAAGTGTCAAAACAACATACTAATGAAGATAACCAGACAGATGACAAAGTTGACTTCAAATCACCACCTACCCCTTCTCGAGTCCTTCAACCTTCTAGAACAATTGAGAAGAATCATCCCATTACGGAGGTGATTGGTGAACCAACATAAGGCATGAAGACTCAAGGAAAATTGGTAAACTTTCAAGAATTAGCTGGCTTTACATGTTTCTTGTAAACTGTGGAGCCTAAAATGTCAAAGATGCAATTAATGACGAATACTGGGTGGTGTCTATGCAAGAAGAGCTTGGTGAGTTTCAGCGAAACGATGTTTGGGATCTTGTTCCACGACCTGATGGTGTGAATGTCATTGGAACAAAGTGGATCTTCAAGAACAAGTCCGATGAACAAGGGAACATCATTAGGAACAAGGCGAGGCTGGTTGCTCAAGGTTACAATTAGATTGAAGGGGTGGACTTTGATGAGACGTTTACCCCAATTGCTCGATTGGAGGCCATAAGATTGTTGTTGGCACTTGCCTGTCACCTAAAATTCAAGTTGTTCTAGATGGATGTCAAGAGTGCCTTTCTGAATGGGTTGCTAAGTGAAGAAGTCTATGTGGCGCAACCAAAGGGCTTTGAAGATCCTCACCATCCTGACCTTGTGCATCAGCTAAAGAAAGCTCTTTATGGACTCAAGAAAACGCCCAGAGCATGGTATGAAATTCTTACAGAGTTCTTAATCAACCATGGTTATGTGCGAGGGGGAGTAGACAAGACGTTCTTCGTCAAACACACAAGGTCAGACTTTATTATTGCTCAAATTTATGTGGATGATAATGTGTTCGGCTCAAGAAATCAAAAGATGGTGGACAAGTTTGTACAACAAATGCAGAGCAAATTCAAGATGAGCATGGTAGGAGAGAAGTCCTACTTTCTGGGATTACAAGTGAAGCAGAAGATGGACGGTATTTTTATATCCCAAAGCAAATATGATAGGAATTTGATCAAGAAGTTTGACTTGGAGAAATCTGCACATAAGAGAACCTCCGCTGCAACTCATGTGAAGATCACTAAGGATGAAGCTGGTACAAGTGTGAACCAAACCTTGTACAGGAGTATGATTGGGAGCTTACTATACCTGACGACCAGTAGACCAGACATTGCTCATGCCGTAGGAGTCTGTGCCAGATATCGAGCTAATCCCAATGAGAGCCACATAATGAACATGAAAAGGATCATCAAATATGTATGTGGAATAGCGGACTATGGTCTTTGGTACACTAAGGACACAAACTCTTGTCTGGTAGGCTACTGCGATGCAGATTGGGCAGGGAATGCTGAGGATCGTAAAAGCACATTTGGAGGTTCTTCTTTCTAGGCAACAATCTAGTGTAATGGTTCATCAAGAAGCAAAATAGCATATCATTGTCAACAGCTGAGGCAGAATACATCGCTGCTGGAAGTTGTTGCACCCAGATGTTATGGATGAAACAGATGCTGGAAGAATATGGGGTGCAACAAGATGTGATGACACTATTGTGACAACATGAGCGCAATCAACATATCTAAGAATCCTGTTCAACATTCCAGAACAAAGCATATCGATATCAGACATCACTTCATTCGAGAGCTAGTTGTCACGGCCTAATTTTTCGGACCGAAGAATGGAGGTTTTATTAGGCCATGACATGGCTAAAGGGACAAAGTGTAGTGACCCAACACTTAGTCCAAGTGATCCAAATGGGGAGGGCTTGGAACTTAGCTCAAAGGAGTCCAAAGGAGCAAGCCCAACACTTAGCCCGAATAGTCCTAAGGAGAAGGCCCGATCAAGCCCAAGAAGAAGAGCCCAAAGGTGGAGACCTAAAGCCCAATATCTAGAGTCTTCTTGAAGGGTAGGGAAGCTTATGTAAGTTTGTAGAACCTTATGTAAGTTTGTAGAACCTTAGGAACATTCTTGAACTTGTAATTAATAGGGGTAGGGCTAAGTGTATATAAAGGGGAGGAGTCATTTGTTCCAAACCATCCTTTGCAATACAAAACACTTTCTCTCTCTAAGTTCTATAAGTTCTCTTTGATTTCTTTGGCCCACTTCGGCTTAGCCGCGTTGAGGTGTTTGGGGAAAGGCTTACTTAGCTAAGGAACTTCGAGGCAAAAGTCTAGCTAAGTGCCGCACGACTTAGCAAGAAAAAACTAAGTCCGTGACATAGTGGAGAAGAAAGTGATCACATTGAAGCATGTATCAATAAAGAAATAGCTGACAGATATCTTCACCTAGCCATTGGACAACGTGCAATTCGAGACACTTAAATCCTCATTGGGTCTGTGTGTCATTGACAACTAAGTTGTTCCAGCAAAACTTGGTCAGCCGGAGCTTGAACGAGATATATTTTGAGGTCAAACACGGAAGGAAGGTCGAAGAATTCAAATTCTGCTACGAAGAGTGACGATTGGTCTAACCCAAATATTCAAATATATTAAACAGCTCATAGTGACGTGGCGACTTAAGAAGGTGCGAGCAAATATAAGGCATGCCAAAAGGAGATTGGGAATTTAAAATTCAAATCAATTGCGTCTGTCTCGCTCTTTCTCTCCCGACGAAACCCTAGATAGTTTTGATTGAGCAGTTTCGACCTGGTGAACATAAGAAAGAACAAGACTGCTAAGGCGTCTACCACTAAAGCATCATCAAAAGCAGTCGGTGAACAGAAGATTGTTCAAGCAATTCCTAAACAAATGAACAACAAGGCGACAACATCAAAATTAAAACCAACGGTGGCGAAAAAGGTGACCGTTCAGGAGAAAATAGTGACGGAGAACCATGTTAAGGAGGCGACCACTGAAAATGTAACTTAGGAGAAACAGATTCCTAAATTTGTTCCTGTTCAAAACCCTAAGAAGGTGACATCCATGAAGCCTGCTATGAGTAAAAGATCTTGCCAAGAAGACGGCACAAGAGGTAGTCTGCAAAAGCTCAAAAACTATTAATGTGCATAGTCCTAGTGTGGCTGGTGTATCTATGGAGGGTTCGAAGGTGATGGTAGAAAAGCCAAAGGTTGTGGCATCGGTGTAGGGGGAGAGTCGTCCTACTTTTGGAGTTATAGCTTCTCCTAAAGTACAGGAACAAGAGTAAAGGTGGTTGCTCAAAAGAAAACGCTAGTAAAAGAAA
This sequence comes from Rhodiola kirilowii, assembly GCA_033675215.1. NCBI lineage: Eukaryota > Viridiplantae > Streptophyta > Magnoliopsida > Saxifragales > Crassulaceae > Rhodiola > Rhodiola kirilowii. The sequence goes on along the minus strand of CM066203.1, from coordinate 39,000,090 downwards.
ATTTTAGAATAATAAGACGTATGGTGGTTATGTATGAATCAAAAGAAGAGGTTGATGATGTGACTGTGAATGAGGATGTAGACTTGAATGTTGAATTATCTGGTGAAGATAATGCAGAGAAGGCTGATGATGTTCCGGAGAATACTAATGTAATGGAGAAATCAGATCCTGAACCAGAAGAAGATGTAGTGGAATCAAATGATGAGACAGAGGTTGAACCTGAAGAAGAGGAAGAAGCTGATATAGAAGAGCAAGTTGAGGCTCCAATAGAAAGTGAAGATGGTCAGACGGAAGTTGCCGAGGGACGTGAAGAAGTGTCAAAAAAAAGAAAGAGAGCAATCACAAAATGAGTCGAGCAGGCAAGCTGACTGACTACAAGAACTCTTTGAAGTTGTGGAAGAGTATGTAGAAGAAGAGATGAATTCTAAAGCTGCTACTAAAGAAAGGGAAGTTCATCAAGCAAACAAAACACATGAGGATGCTGAGTTGGCAGAGCTAGTTGTTGGTTCAAAAGATGCAACCGAAAAGGTGTCCGAATTGGTGGAAGATATTCCAGAAGATGTTCCAGTCAGTGAAGAACAGATGGGCAAGACAAAGCATGCAGTTAAGTCAAAGAAAGCCGTGGTTAAGCCAATCACAGAACATAGTAAACCAACACTGATTAAGAAGAGAAAGGCTCCTGCTCCTGCAGAGAAGACTGTTGAGGCTGAATCTTCCGGTAGAAGGAAGGTAGCTACACCGGTAGCAAAGAAACCCAGGACAAGTACAGTTGCGATAGGGGCTAAGAATGACAAAAAGGATGAAGTGGGGTTGGTCTAGTGGTTAGCCACCCACTACCTAGGATCAATGGTCCCGGGTTCAAGTCACTCTGGGGTGTAGGAGTGAAAATCATTATATCCCCATTTTAAGAAGAAAGAAAAAAGGATGATAAAAAGGGTAAGAAGGTGCTGTTTGACTCTAGAGTAGTCATAGATGGAGTATGATTTGTGACATGTGTCGTCGTGCAAGTCAAATTTAAATTTATATTTCCCTACAATGAGCTAGTAAAGCGGCAAGTAGGGGTCGAACTCTAGAGAGCTGGTGAGGTTACTTGTTGTCCTGTGAACAAATTGATTGGGGTTTGTGTGAGCAGTTTGTTAAAAGTGCAAGAGAAAATAAAAGGAAGGTAATTCAATCAGAGAGAGCATTCAGTCTAGGGTTTTTATTGTGACTCGTTTATCATTAACTTCTAATAATCTGATTTTTGTGTTCCTAAGTGTGGTTACTCCGTTCCAGGTTATAACCTAAGTTAGGGCCGTTCCAAGCACCTACACCATAATCTACTCTGTTCCAGGTTATAGACTTCTAGTTCTAGCAAACCTAATACTTCGTTCCAGGTTATATAGGGTTAAGTGAAACTACTCGTTCTAACGGTCTAGTATCAAACAAGCAGCAAATATATAGGCTGAATTGCTCGGCTAAGTTTTACCATTCCAAGTATCCGCTTAGCTTTGCAATTCAGTCCGGGATAAATAAGCACAAGAACTAGTAGAACACGAAAATAGCATTAAGCAAAGAGTCTCAAAACTTCGTCACAATATATTAAACCCTAAACCGAATAATGAATTTAGCTACTCATGTCCATGGAAAATAACAAAAACAATGTAAAAGAAAGTAGAGGAATTCTTCTCTCGTCGAAGGTTTAGAGTAACGGGGAATGATGAGAGAGAAGCTCTGGATTTGTGTAGATGGAGAATGAGCTGATGGGAGATGCTTATGCCTTGACCCAAGGGTCTTATTTATAACAAAAACCTAGGGCTTCCAAGTCCGGATTTGGAACAATTCCAAAAACGAATTAGGAAACATGTCCAAATCTTGACTTTTGCTTGGCTTGCAAGTAAACTTAGCCAACAAGTTAACTTGGCCAACATGCATGCTTAAACCGCCACGCTTGGATGACCCGAAGAATTGCATGGACGTGGTGGAGCGCGGCCTGGTCACGGCCTCACTCGGTTTTGACTCGGCTGACTCGGTTCTGGCTCGGCTTGCACCGCCTTGGACTCGACTTTGACTCTATATTTGACCTTCTATATGACGTCGGATGCTCTCGGTGTGAACTAAAGAGTTGTAGGGAATTGAGTCACCTTTGCAATGGCATGTGGCTCGTATTTCTCTAATCAGTAGTCCATTCCCAGCACTCTGTTGACTGACCAAAGGTCTTATCTGAAACTGTGATGTTTTTGGCACAAAATGCCATCTTTTATGCGCGTTTCCTCCCAGAGCTTCAAAAACACTTGAAATGCAAAACAACACTAAAAAGTAAATGTTCGCAAAATAAAGTGTCAGAATTGATGGGATTGGCTGACTCGATGAGTTGTATAAATACGGCTCATCAAATCACCCCACACTTAAACTTGTTCATCCCGAACAAGAACTGGGTCATAGAAGGAAAATAACTGAAAAACCACAATTTCTTCGACGTCCTAGATAATGCTACACGAATATGAGTCGCTAGTCTAGACTTGCCTTTCTACGCATAACTCAATCGCTACTAAAATTATCATGCTCAACACAGAATGAACTTTGATACATGTTACCTTTGAGCTGAAATTCAAATCAATTCGGATGAATGGGAGATAGTCCTCTTTAGACCCATGATCTGCATTCGCTGTTCCGAACTCTTGCTATATGGTTATACTTCATTACTTTTTCTTGCATGTGATTCATTCGAGCTTCAAGGTTTTCTGAGCTTTTCTTCTCTTTTTTTTGTTGGACAGCTTTTGTAGTGACTTTCTTTGGCCTTTGGCTCTTGATGTAAGAATGATGTACTTCACTTTTTATTGTATGAGACTTCACAATGTGGCTGATTTTTTTCTTGAGCTTTGCTCCTTATTGTGAATAGCTTGTCCTTCTTTCCTTTTCTTTTGAGGAAGGTTCAATCATCGCCCGCAAGCATATGGAAATACCTTCCCGCTCTTTCTCATCCTCGTCCTTTTTGAAGCGAGTCAAGCTGAGGGTCACCCACCTTTTTTCCCAGTTACTTTGGACTAGAGATAGGACGGTCTGTTTTCCCGTCCCGCCGACCTACATAAACGCTGCAGCGGCGGAGCTAACTCTGAACCATATTGTCTCGAAGTGCTAGCCTCTACAAAGTCCATATAACCATATAACTTGAATTTCGGTCCTTTGAATGCTTTGTCAAGTCTCTCTAGGACATTTCTATCAACTCCACATCCCTGTTTATCTCAACTCAAAAGGACACGTAGTAGGGTAAATTCACATGTAGTCACACAATTCAAATTTCACGAGAGAATTGCATCTAATCAGCTCATCTGTTTCGCATCATCAAAATCCAATACTGCATATCCAGAAAATAGAGAGAAATTTCATACTTTCAATTTTTTTTAAAGGAAAACGTGCAGACACTATGCAGGTGCAAAAAATAAATATGCTGACACAACAGACTGACTCTCCCACCCCACACTTTTGAACTAGGCCGTGCCCTCACGATACGACTTAAATTCAAAGACACAAATAATGCTAAACACACAAACGCATGGGAAGCAAATAGAGAATAAAAATGAACAGGCACTCCCCTCGTCTCGTCGCGTGATGGAAAGAATTCTGGTCAAACGAGTCAGTCAACACTGGTCAACGGTCCAATGCGTCTTATGAAGACTTTAAGTCCCGCGTTCTATAGAGACGTTAACGTAATGTTAACACTGAACGCGGCTAGCTAATGTTAAGGGCGGACACAATCTGCACTGAACCGCACCTGTTTCCTGCACGAAAAACATCTCTTTTCCCAAAAGAAATGTGAGGAACATGACTTAAGACTCAAACAAATATAAAAAAAAATAAAAAAAATGAGAAAAACAAAAATTTGCCGGGCTGCCTCCCTGCGAGCGCCTTTGTTTTACGTCATTGGCTCGATGGTACCTCGTTAGGGATCACAAGTTAGGATCCCATGGACGTGTGAGGTCAAACTTTGCCTCAGCGACTCCTTCAATCTGCTCAAAGCCCTCGTCCAGTGGTGTGCTCGGGTCTGTTCTCCACCGATCAGGTGGATTCGCCTTCTCATCCTTCCAAGTTGGCGAGGACACCTTGATCATAGCTACTGGCCCAGTCGTATGCGTGGTCTCATCTGGTGGTTCTCTCGTGTCTCTCCATTCGGGGTTCCATTCAAATGTTCCATGTCTCGGTCGCTTCCTCATGTATGGACGGTCGGAATCCTTGTGAATACGGAAGTTTGATGTCTTGCCAGCAAACGCAAGTGACATCAAGCATGTTCCCGTGTCAATCTTGGTGTTAGTGGCAAGGATGAATGGTCGTCCCAAAATAGGTGTTGGAGGATCATTATCTCTAGCATCTCCCATCTGCAAAACATAAGAGTCAACATCACGGGTGATTATGAAGGTACCTGGGTCCTTACTCTTTCCAGGCGGTGCCTCATGACTCGTAGCGAGTGGGCGCTCCATCGTTGGGTCATTTTTCTCATGTCTCGCCTCCAATTTGCCTCCTAGCTCATCCTTATCGATCACATGGCCTTCGGGAGCTCTTACCTGCATAGAAAACAACGGAAAAGGGTCAGTTCTTGGTTAGGCATCAGTGTGGGTCGTGTCCGCTGTAGACGTTATGGGCGCGTCCGGCCTTAACATTATAGGCGCGTCTGATTCAGACATAAGCATCGAGCTAATGTCTCCTTCGGACACGGTCGGCACTGATTGCGACTCGTTTTCTTCATTTTCTGCCTCTGGTTCGTCTATCATGGCCTATGCGGTGTCGTGCACAATCCGCACTGAATTAGCTTCCACAGTCTGTGACTTATCATCCGTTTTGTGCAGCTGACCTTGTCTCGATTTCTATGCCATATCATCTATCAGGTCCCATGCGTCATAAATGTCTAAATTCATTACTGACCCTCCTGCTGCGGCATCAAGCATAGAACACTCCAGTGGCATCATCCCATTAAGAAATCTCTCAAGAATAAATAAATCTGTGAATCCCATTGCGTGGATAGCTTCCCTGAATGTCATCGAAGCGCACATAGTACTCATATAATGTTTCGCCCTGGAATTGCTCAATGGTAATAATTTTCTCACGAATTTCCACTCGAAGGGATGGCGGAGAAAACTTCTTTAGAAATCGGGCTCGTAGATCCACATAATGACTTTCACAATCTGTATATGATGAGTAATACCAAGATTTTGCAGAGTCAGTTAAAGAAAACAAAAACTATTTTAGTTTAAACCTCTCTAATGACTCTTCTTAGGCTTTATGCGGCAGCAGACTGAATGGAACGTTTTCATATGTGCCACGGGGTCTTCTCCGATGGTACCTCTAAATTTGGGGAGACGCCGAATCATCCAAAACTTAACCTCGCTTCCCTCGTATTCATCTTCCTCATCGTCTTTGTCGTCACGAATTGGTTCACTATAATAGGAATACATAGCGAACCATAAAACAAAACAAAAGCAAAAAAAATCAGAAAAATAGAAAACAAAAAGAACAACTTCACCGAAGCGCAGCTCCCCGGCAACGGTGCCAAAATTTGACATGCGTCGTCGTGCAAGTCAAATTTAAATTTATATTTTCTCTACAATGAGCTAGTAAAGCAGCAAGTAGGGGTCGAACCCTAGAGAGCTGGTGAGGTTACTTGTTGTCCTGTGAACAAATTGATTGAGGTTTGTGTGAGCAGTTTGTTAAAAGTGCAAGAAAAAATAAAAGGAAGGTAATTCAATCAGAGAGAGCATTCGGTCTAGGGTTTTTATTGTGACTCGTTTATCATTGACTTCTAATAATCTGATTTTTGTGTTCCTAAGTGTGGTTACTCCGTTCCAGGTTATAACCTAAGGTAGGGCCGTTCCAAGCACCTACACCACAATCTACTTCGTTCCAGGTTATAGACTTCTAGTTCTAGCAAACCTAATACTCCGTTCCAGGTTATATCAGGTTAAGTGAAACTACTCATTCTAACAGTCTAGTATCAAACAAGCAGCAAATATAGGGGCTGAATTGCTCGGCTAAGTTTTACCATTCCAAGTATCCGCTTAGCTTTGCAATTCAGTCCGGGATGAATAAGCACAAGAACTAGTAGAACACAAAAATAGCATTAAGCAAAGAGTCTCAAAACTTCGTCACAATATATTAAACCCTAAACCGAATAATGAATTTAGCTACTCATGTCCATGGAAAATAACAAAAACAATGTAAAAGAAAGTAGAGGAATTCTTCTCTCTTCGAAGGTTTAGAGTAACGGCCGGAATGATGAGAGAGAAGCTCTGGATCCGTGTAGATGGAGAATGAGCTGATGGGAGATGCTTATGCCTTGACCCAAGGGTCTTATTTATAACAAAAACCTAGGGCTTCCAAGTCCGGATTTGGAACAATCCAAAAACGAATTAGGAAACATGTCCAAATCTTGGCTTTTGCTTGGCTTGTAAGTAAACTTGGCCAACATGCATGCTTAAACCGCCACGCTTAGATGTGCTGAAGAATTACATGGAAGTGGTGGAGCGCGGCCTGATCACGGCCTCGCTCGGTTCTGACTCGGCTGACTCGGTTCCGGCTCGGCTTGCACCGCCTTGGACTCGTCTTTGACTCTGGATTTGACCTTCTATATGACCTCGGATGCTCTCAGTGTGAACTAGAGAGTTGTAGGGAATTGAGTCACCTTTGCAATGGCATGTGGCTCGTATTTTTCTGATTAGCAGTCCATTCCCAGCACTCCGTCGACTGTCCAAAGGTCTAATCTGAAACTGTGATGTTTTTGGCACAAAATGCCATCTTTTATGCGCGTTTCCTCCCAAAGCTTCCAAAACACATGAAATGTAAAACAACACTAAAAAGTAAATGCTCGCAAAATAAAGTGTCGGAATTGGTGGGATTTGCTGACTCGATGAGTCGTATAAATACGGCTCATCAATTTGTCTGAGAGGAACAAGCTGAGAGATGGAATCTGATTGAGAAGCGGAAAATTGTGGCAGAAAGAATTCTGGAAGCAGATAAGTACTTTGCCAAAGAAATAGTGAAGTTGATTAAAGAGATGGATCTGTGGTCATCAGTTACTATGGCTAAACCTTTTGTTGCAAGAATTATGAGGGAAGCAATTGTTAACCTTCTAGAGGGTTTTACTGATATGGAGAATGAGTCCTACGGGAAGCTGCATGTAAGGGGGTGAGAGGTTGTGATCATCCCTGAAGTTATAAATGATTACTATGGAGTGGAAGGACGAGATGACAGAACCAAACTGGAACAAGCTTGCTGAAGAAATCATTGTCGGGGTGCGAACTAATTGGAACAAGTCAACCATGGCAACCATTGATCTATTTTTAAAGCATTCCTTGCTGCATAGTATAAGAGTAAAGAACTGGTTACCTAACCATTATCGTACTAGTGTGAGTAAGACTATGAGACTCCTCCTGAGAGCACTGTGAAGCCAGCAGAAGATTGACTTGGGACAGTTGGTGTTTGATCAAATTGCCTCACATGCTTCTTCAGTTAAGATTAATCATTTTATCGGGTTTCCATCTCTTGTTTACGAGCTGATTTTATCCCAGCATCTTGATACCAAGACCAACCGCAACAAATTGACGAGTGCCCCAAAAGTTCTTGTGGCAGATTATAAACACTTTGCGGGTAAGCACATTCTGGACCTGGAACAAGTTATGCCTGAGATGAGCAAGAAGAAGCCCTCTGAACAGACTTTGCGTGAGCTCGGCTCTGGAGTTCCTGTAGCAACTCGCAAGAAAGCAATCGCTCATCTAGAAGAGGAACTGGTAGAATTCAACGAGAGGATAGTCTCGCTCATGGCTAGAAAAAATAAAATCACAAAGCTCTTGGTGGAACTACGATATTCTGAGGAGGAGGAAGACGTCGACTCAGATGATGAGGACTCAGACTACTAGTCACATGGTGATATCTCTGCTCATTACTACAAACAATTCTGATCTTTTTGTTATTCAATCTATTGAACTCTATTATTATATTTGAACTTTTGCTACTATTTGTACCCTCCTTGCCACTTTGTGGCAAAAAGAGGGAGTAATTTGGAGTTTGAAATCTCTTTAAAAGATTCGTATGTGCTTGAAATTTTTGGAGTTTGAAATCTCCTCCAATATTCATTCAGTAGCAATTTTCTGGTAGTACAGCTTGTGAAATCCCCTTCAAAGATTCATCTGTAAAAGTAGTACAGGCAGATACAGGTAGATGTTTTGCCAAAAAATGCCAAGGGGAGATTGTTAGTTTTAGTGGCATGTGTTTTGGAAAAACTCTATGAAGTTGTTCAAGCTGTTGTACAAGGAAGAGTTCAAGGCCAGAGAGAGACAACCGACGTGGAACAAGTATGACGCAACAGATGTTTCCTAATTTATATTAGGCAAGTCGGCGCTGCATTTACATTGAAGTTATGATGCAGATATTGAAGTCAGTTGACACATATATATGGTGCATATCTTAAAGTGGGTTGAAGTCATCTTAGGAAATATTTGCGCATGAAGATTTTTGGAAAGAGATAATCAAAGATCTAAATTGAAGATTGAAAATATACTTGAAGATTATCAAGATATAGGAGGCGCATGGTTTTTAGGATAATTTCCTAAAAGATCTACGGAAGTATTTCTTAAAGGATCTTTGGCGGTTGAAGATAGGAAACCTAGATATCTTAGGTTTTCTCCGCCCTATATAATGAGGAATGAGGCATTTGCATTATTTAGCACTCTTGGAGAAATAATACACGCAGATACTCAGATCGGGAGGCGAAGGCAAACGGCCGATGAACTTATTATTCTGATAAGGTTACGACGCTCAAAATCAGTTTGTACTGGGTGCTGTACAGACTGATCGTGGAACAACTCGACGACACACGCACTGCTGATTGGTTATTATGTATTTGGAGGAAGGCGCTGATCTTTGTGGAGGATCATATTGTGGAAACAGAGGGGAGTCTCTGATCTAGGGGGAGTCTAGATAGCAATTATTGGATTGTTAGAGGTACCGGCTGTTTAAAAGGGATTCTATAAACGTAAGCTCCTTGTACTCTAAACTCATCATAGTGAATGACTTTCCACCGGACTAGTGAACAGCCCCCCAGACGTAGGCTCGTTAATGCCGAACTGGGTAACCATCTTGCGTGTCTCTACATACTTTACTACACGTAGTTTTATTTTTCAATATTCAGCATAAAGTTGTTCTGCTAGTTGCCTCATACAGGTCCAGAAAAACATCTCAACACCAGAACCCTAACACAGTACCACAGCCATTCGTCTTGTTTATCATTCCCCACTTCCAATACAGCCCCTACGACACCCAAGTCTCTCCCTACCACTCTTGCTTTCCAATAGTCCCTAATCACATGTAAAATATTTGCTCCCTTATATCCCCAATACCCACACTCCAGTTTTATTTCACGGCCTCTTCTCCACAGGTTTCTCGCATCAGCGACTCTATGTTAGGATTAGTCCCCAAGTAAAGAATTTCACCTTGTTAGAAACCGACATCCATATCCTTCTCCAAAAGCTTTCCACACCAGCGATATCAGAGGATTCACCTGCAATACCTGTCAAAGTCCAAACTAATCATCTTATAGGACGACTTACACAAAAACTCTCCTGAATTCTCCCATTTCCAAATGTATCTCCCTTCACCCTCATCTAATGTCACTCCCTGTCTAAAAAGATCTTTTACCATAAAAATGCTTCTACATGCATGGGATGGTCTGTAGCCTATATTTGCCTCTAAAACACTCCGCAAAAGGATGTAAAGACTGCATTTCTCTATGGTGATTTGGAGGAAGAATTTAAAAGGATTCAAAGTACCTGGAAAGGACAAGCTGTTGTGTAAACTTGAGAAGAGACTGTATAGTTTAAAACAAGCTCCACGACAATGGTACAAAAGGTTTGATAGCTTCATGAGTAATAATGGATTCACAAGGTGTCAAGCTTATCATTGTTGTTATGTGAAGAAATCTGATAAATCTTATTTGCTTTTATTGTTATATGTTGACGATATCTTAATAGTTGGTGAATGCAAATTGGAAATTGAGAAAATCAAGATGGATATTTCTAAAGAATTTGCAATGAAGAATTGGGTGCAGCAAAACAAATCCTTGGAATGAGAATTATCAGATATGGTGCTCAGCAATTTTGGTCTGGTTGGGTTTTTCGCTGAACACAATGGAAACCAACACACAGCAGCAGAAGATTAATTCCCGAGCAAGGTAGGTGTAACTTAGGTTACTCACACTAACCTAATCTATGATACAAAACATTGCGCAACAAGATAATGGGAGCAAATGGGACATGCGCTTATGCAGCAACACCATCTAATCTAATGGGACATTTGCAACATACATCCCGTGTTGTATTAGATACATTCTTATACAACACATTGTGCAGCTGCGTGGCTAATTTTTATGCCAAAATGATAACGTAACATTCTCTTATGTGACGATTAGATCATGACATAAGATGTTCAGAACTTAAGCCATGCGGTTTTGGAAATGTTGCATTAGAGATGACACAGTTTAACAGACATCTATGCAACGGAAACATATCCCACTTACGCAACGCTCTATGATAACATATGCCACAGTTTAGGTAAAGAAAAGTAACAAACCTTGGAAACATATGCAATAGAAAATCCGTATTTCTATGGATCAAAAATCACCTACAAATTTGGATGACATAGTTTCAACCCAAATATCAACAAAATATATCTAAACAACTTAGGTAATTAAAACTCCATCCTAAAATGACAAAATTCAAGGGTCATCTCTTGCCGCATTCCCACTCGATTTCTCTTCAAGAGTTTGGATCCTCTCCTCTAGTCATTTCATCATAGCTTGTGATTCCGCTTCTTATCGGGCAGAGCCTCTACTTGTTCTTTCGCAGCTCCTCTCTGATCATCTCAAGCTCTTCACGTACTTCCAAATAAGCTTTAACCTTTCTAGGTGCACCCCTAGAAGCCTTAGGCCGTTTGCGACGCCTCGTCACCTCATCAATGATCGCTTCTTGCATCTTGATGGGCATAGAATCTACTGTAGAATTCAGGTCAGTTTCCCCATCCAGCAGTCAGCCATTCGCTTCATCTTTTCCTGCAAATGAATTCAATGAATAAAGGGCACCAATGAAAGCAATGAACAAATGGGTGTCACAATTATTAAATTGATGGGCAGTAACATAACCAACCAATCTGATACACTACTTACACACCCTACCTACACAAACCTGCCAACACAGAGCAACAAAACTAAAAATGTCTCACAACAATTCTAGGTTAGTTTCATCGCAATGTGCACATCAATTTTTTTGTGTAAAATAATTATTCACAGCAATTCATCACACCAATGATGAATTCACAGCTATAGATGTTTCACATCGATTCTCACAACAATCGATCACTCAATGTTCATCGCAAAGAATCGTTATCTTATCTCGAAAAGCTACACTCTTACGCTGTTCATAGCAATGTTTCACATCAACTTTAACATATATTGAGCAACTTATTACCTGCAAAACAAAAAAATATACAAGTAGCAACAACAACATGTATACAACTTATATGGGAAGCAATCACAAAATAAATGCAAAAAATAATATATGTACAACAAATAACAATACACACACCAACATAACACCCATCACAATAATAATATAAACTTGTAAAGTGATCACAAGAGCAATAGTGAATGAATTAAAATGATCAAAGAAAAAATATGAGTAATAAGTTTAGAAATAGCTTCAGGCAAAGTTAAGGTCAGTGTGGCTTAGCATCTTGGGAATGCCTTACAAGGCATGGGTAGATGAGAACTTCCAAAAGATTGCGGAACCCTTGGAACTTACTTGAAGATGAATGGGGACTACCTGATATGTGGACTTGGCAAAGCTCGAATTCTAGTGAAATCCAAAATAATTGAAAGGATTTGTGAGGTACTAGAAGCGGAAGTGGGGGGAAAGATATATGAAATCTTAGTCATTGAAGAGTGTTGCTTTAATGGTACTGAAACGGAATGCTCACTGGATGAAAACTTTGAAGTAGTGGAGGAGACAAGGTCAACCAATCACATAGCAAGAGACATAGTAAAGGCCCGACCAACGCTACCGGAAGGACAAAATAGTGAGGGTTTCATTGGATTGCCAGAGGTGGCGGAGCAGAGTGGAGTTGCGAGCAAGACTTCAGCTAAGGCCAGACAATCACATGTGTTGGTTCAAGAATCAAGAGGGGAAGGAAACTTTTCAAAAGACACTGACAAAGCTGTGAATTCTAAGTTTGAGACATTAAACTTGTTTGAGAGGTCAACAATGCCAGAAAAAGAAAGGGCGCAGTATATGTAAGAAAGAAGGGGACATATAAATGTTATGAATTTACAAAGCAACAAGAAATGGAATTAGAGAAAACAGACAATCCAAAGGATGTAGGCAGTTGTACCATATTCTAAACAGACAATCCTTGATGGATCCATTTTAATATAACGAACAAAACAAGTTTAGAAATAGACCAGCTGGGGTGCCCCTTTTGGATCAGCACCGTACACTTCTTTAAAAGCCACCAAATGAGCTACTTTGTGACCCTTTTGGAGAAATCGCTCTGCCTTGTAGGCGACAGGCTGCTTGCATGAACGGTGGTTTACCCATTTTTTGCTGACTCTAAGACTCTTCATTTGGGAACTCTTTACCTGTTTGCAAACATTTCAAAGGGATCAGTTTTATATTCATAAGTATATGAATGTACTATTAGACGGATAATACCTTCACTTCTGGCTAATTAAAGTGGTTTACAAGCCAATCCCACTGGTCGAGCCGATCCTCAAACTCCTCTAGAACGCCTCCGAATTTTGTTGATAGAACGTGTAGCATTTGCATTTCCAGCCCCGGAAAAGGTCCGATGCAATACTCATGATCAATTAAACAGCCATTCTTGATTCTTAATCTCAAAAGAACACTACATCCTTGACCCGATGTTTATGCTCGCATCTTTATTACTGGCAAACCACACTCCATCCTTCACAATCCCAGTTGGAACACCCTCTTGCACATTGCATGATGTGTCTCTTTTCCTATTTCTGGCAGCACTTGCTCTCCCTGCCTTTGTGCTCACACTTGTTTGCTCCTTCGTTCCAGTAGCTTGTATTGTGACCTTCTTCTTCTGTTTCTTTTTCTCAGCCTGCATTAGGTCAGCCAACGGAAAGGAATCCTGATCCGCCTCCTGAATTCTGGAATCTGGCTTCTCTTGACGAGCTTCTTCCATTACAACATCCTCATGAACCTGATATTCGATCTTGTCCGGTACAGCTAATTCACTAGTCACCTTTTCAGAGACTTTCTCATGTTTGGGATCCATCTCCTGCTCATCAGAGCATCTATTTTCTTGCTTCAGGCCTTGTGACTTGGACAACTTCATCAATTTGCTTGTACATCTCATCAAGTTTGTCATCCTCCTCAGATAGGTCTATTTCCTCGGTAGCACCATCTATGGTCTGGACTGTGACTTGTCCCCCATCCTTCTTAGGGACAGTTTCAGCTTCAGTTTCTTTTTCTTCACCCACCATCTCATTCACTCTTTCTGCTGAGTCACCAGTCTTATCAGGCTCTTCATCTAACACCAAGCGTCTCTTACCAGAACTCATGACTACTCTGTCACTCTCTGAATCTAATAAGGCAATCATTCTTCTTTTAATAGAGCTAATCCAGGCCAATCTAGGGGTGTCGCACCTGCGAGCCACAACTTTCTGGCAAATACCCCTTTTCTGCAACACAAATCCAGTAGCATGAAGCTTCTCCTTCAATAATTTGGGTCCATCTACTGCATGAATCTCAGCCTTACCAGCTTCACCTACCTCCACAACTTCATTCACTACAGACTTACCCTTATCCGCCCCCTTTGAGACCACCATAGATTCGACTTTCTCATTTATCTCAATACTAATTGTCTTTTCCTTAGAGGGTTTAGCACTACCAATAGTAGGAATTGAAATTGTAGTATGAGGAATAAGGTTTACCTTATCAGTGAATTTGTCGGTCTTCTTTTCAATCTCCTTGCTGATTTCAGAAGTTGTAGATTTAGGGTCCGACTTCAAACTCTTCGTGGTGGCTTTCTTCACTTTTGGCACAACAAGCTCATCTCCCTTCTGTTTCTACTTTTCGATCTTAGGGTTTGCTGAGTCTGTCACATCATACGACTCCAATTTGGCCTCTTCCTTTGATTTCTCACTCTGTGTTGCTCGCCTTCGTCATCTTGGGTTTTACCACTTTTGTAATTTGTGGATTCACCGTCGGAAGTCCTGAACCAACGCCGTTTGATGATTTCTTCTTTTTTGCTTTTGGTTCAGGCGAGGCTTTGACTGCGTTCTTGTGTGTGTTCACCATTGTTCCCGACTGACAGTTGCTTGGAAGAATTTTAAAGCTAGGGTTTCGGAAATCTTTAGAGAGGATGAGCAACTGTTGAATATTTGATTTTCAAATACTTAGTCTCCTGAACTTCCCAAAACTGGCTTGCTTACGTCACTAGAAATATTTGGTCCAATCACCGCCTTCCTTCCAATGGTTCATAATACTGCGAATATTTTCAATCTATCATTTAATTCTAAACACATACCATCTGTTCCATCTCTCTTCTTTGATAGGTCAGCCCAACTGATTTGTTGAGATTATGCTTCTGGCTGACCTCCGCCTGAGACAGTTAGTTGTTGACTACACATAGACCCAGAGAGGATCTAAGTTTCTCGAATTGAATATTATCCAGCGGCTTGGTGAATATGTCAGCTAGTTGTTTGTCTGTCACATGCTTAAGAGTGATGACATTCTTCTCCACTAGCTCTCTAATAAAATGATGTATGATGTCAATCTGCTTCATCCAAAAGTGTTGTACTGGATTCTTGGATATGTTGATGGCGCTCATATTGTCAAAGTACAAAGTCATCTCCTCCTGTTCCACTCCGTATTCAGACAACATCTGCTTCATCCACAGCATCTGAGTGCAGCAACTTCCAGCATCAATATACTCTGCTTGAGCTCTAGATAGTGAGATGCTATTCTGCTTCTTACTGAACCAGGAAACCAAATTGTTGCCTAGGAAGAACTGACCTCCAAATGTACTCTTTCAATCTTCAGTGTTTCCTACCCGGTCAACGTCACAGTATCCGACTAGGTATGAACTGGTGTCCTTGGTGTACCAGATGCCATAATCAGCAGTTTCACAAACGTACTTGATGATCCTCTTGACTTGCAATAGATGACTCTCATTCACATTTACCTGACATCTTGTGCATACTCCTACTGCATAAGCAATATCTGGCTGCCTATCATGATTATGTACAGTGTCTGGTCAACACTCGTTCCAGAATCATCCTTAGTGATTTTTATGTGAGTAGCAGCTGGAGTCCGTTTGTGGCTTGCCATTTCAAGATCAAACTTCTTGATCAGGTTCTTGGCACACTTGCCTTGTGAGATAAAGATGCCAGCATCCTTCTATTTCACCTAGAGTCCAAGGAAGTAGTTCAGCTCTCCTACCATGCTCATCTTAAACTCCTTTTGAATTTGTTTCACAAACTGGTCCACTAGCTTATGTGTACTGGACCCGAACACTATATCGTCAACATAGATTTGTGCAATGATAAAATCTGACCTCATATGCTTGACGAATAGAGTGTTATCTACTCCCCCTCGCACATAGCCATGGTCGACGAAAAACACCGTGAGACGCTCGTACCATGCTCTGGGCGCTTGTTTGAGTCCATACAATGCCTTTTTCAATCGATACACGTGAGTGGGGTGATGTGGGTCTTCAAATCTCTTTGGTTGAGCCACGTACACCTTCTCGTTCAGAAAGTCATTCAGAAATGCACTTTTAACATTCATATGGAATAGTTTGAACTTCAAGTGACACTCTAGGGAAAGTAGCAATCTGATGGCTTACAATCTTACAACAGAGGCAAAGGTCTCATCAAAATTAATGCCTTCTATCTGAGTGTATCCCTATGCCACTAATCTGGCTTTGTTTCTGGTGATGGTGCCCTTCTCATCAGACTTGTTCTTGAAGATTGACGGATGCACAGTCGTCGTGTGCGAAAGTCAAGAATAAATTTATAAGTCCGCTACTCGCGACTTCACTACTGGGTAGCAAGTGGTAAGTAGGGGTCGAACCCAAGAGAATTAGGGGGATAAGTCGTTCTTTGAGGGATTGTACAGGCGGGGAACGTGATTTTAGGGTTGATTGAGGTTTTAGCGCGAATAACTACGTGACTTTTTGGTTGGTTTTGGTTTTTAGTGTGGAAAAGTAAATGACAGAAAAGTAAATACTGAAAATAAAAGGAAAGACTTACAGCGGTTGTTGCGTGATTGGCAAGTCTTGCGGAACGTCAGCAGTTGATATTGCAGTTAAAAGGAAGTATTCGATTGCAGGGGCCTTGTATCATAGTCTGTTTATCATTGACCTCTAATGATCATACTACGTGTTCAAAGATGAATCGAGGCTATTTCTAGCACAAGACTTGCCACATCATTTAGAACACTTGTTCTATTTAGACTAATTCCTCCTTTCGAAGTATCTTAGCCTTATGTGCATCCATTTGATCTTCAGTGACGATCAACCAAATGGTTTTTAAGAGAGGTCGAACTCCTCAGATAAGCTTTGCCCGTTAAAGCATCCACTTACCCGAGTATGTTCACGAACCCCACGGAAGAGCTTTGCCCGTTAAAGCATCCACTCAACCTTGGAAATTCTAACCTAATATGTGGCACATAGAACAAGTTTTGAACACAGAGAGGCACTAGGTGCAGGGTCTAAAACATTGTATGATACAAGTACACCCCTTCAACCGAATGAAGGGTTTAGCTACGAATATCCATAGAGGTGGATATCATAGCTAAGACAGTAAAGTAAAGAGAATACTCAAGAACCAACAGGAGTAAACTCAGGAACTACTAGAATACTCAAGAACCAACAGGAGTATTATAGATTGAAACAAGTGTTTACAAGAGTGGTGCCCTAATCTAGAGAGACGTGAAAGCTTCTCTCACTAACTTGTGGAATTGGAATGAGAATGGGATGTTGATTACAAAGGGAATGGCTTGGTATTTATAGCCATGGGGGAGTGAGAGATGTGGAGGAGAAGGGAGCCACTTAGCACAAGCTCATGGAGCTCTCCAAAGCCGCCGGTGATGTCATGAGGGGGGGAAAGCCGCCGGCCACATGTCCATGGAGGAGAGGAGGAGAGCTTAGCCGCCGGCTAGGTGGAGGATGGTGAGTGGTGGAGTGTGTTTTGTGAGCTCATTCCAAAAAGCCATCAGTCCTTTCAGCTCCGGTCTGACTCTGGTTGCCTTTCGGTTGGACTTGTTTTGAGTGATTCCATGTCAGGTTCATGATATTTCTTCAGTCAGCATCTGGTCGTGACTTGGAATGACTCGTAATTCATATTTAGCTTTAAACGTCCTCCTTAGCATGTATTCTCTCTAGACGTCAAAATACCCTGCAGATAAATATCGGAACTAACAAGCAAAAGTTAAATAGACAAAGCGTCTAATTTGGTGGGTTTATCTGTGTTTATGATTCATACAATTATGGTCCATCAGATCACCCCACACTTTTAGTTGTTCGTCCCGAACAATGCTTTTTAAAGGGCGGCACACACTCTAAGTAAAATATGAAAGTGAGACTGTGGGACTTGATTTATCTTAATTCATGCATTACTTACTTATTACCAAACTAAACCGTGTAAATACTTAGAAGAAACTTGATACTTGTACCTTCGTGCCGAGATGCAAATTAATTCAGATGTTTCGGGAGATAGCCCTTTTTAGGCTCCCGGACTGCATTCTCGGGATCGACTCGCACTATATGGTTTCCTTGTAGCTTTCTGTAGCACGTGATTCGGTTCGGGTTTCACTGAGTTGAGCACTTTGATTTCTTTTTGGCGAGGGACAGCTTTTGTAGTGAATCGGCCTTTGGCCTTTGATATTGAGTTGGAGTTTCTTCACTTTTGTTCGGTTAAAACCTTCACAATTTTGGCCTTTGGCCATTGATTAGCTTCTTTGAGCTTTTGCTTCTTTGTGACTTGCTAGTCCATTTTCTCAGCCTTTTTGGGAGGTCCAATCGTCCCCCGCAAGCATATTGAAATACCTCCCCGCTCTTTCTCATCCTTGCCGTTTCGCGCGGGTCAAGATGAGGGTCGCTCATCTATTTTCCCGGCTACTAGGACTAGAGATAGGATGGTTTGATTCCCGTCCCGCCTCTTGCATAAACGCTGCACGGCGGAGATGACTTCAATCTTTACTGAAACCCGAAGTGCAGCCTCCACTGACTTCGAAAACCATATAGTTTGATTCGATCCTTCGAGTGCTTCCCAAGCCTCTCTAGGGCAGTTTATGTCAACTCAACATCCCCTGTTTATCTCAGCACAAAGGGACAAATGAGAAGTTACATTCTAAGTTTTTAGACAGTTGAATTTTCACAAGGTAAATGCCTGAATTTAGATCTATCTTTTTCACATTCTCAAGTTCATATTTTCAAAAAGATAATATTAAGGGAAAAGGAAAAAGAAAAAAAAACATATTTATGTACAAAGGCGGTTCTCACCCCACACTTTTGAACGAAGGCGTGCCTTAGTTCAAAAGTCATGCAAATATATACAAGAGAAGGAAATAACATTAAGGAAAAGAGAAGAACTGAACTCCCTTTTACTGTGTTGTGTCGTGGAACGACATGCCTCGGAGCTGGATAATCGAGGGAGTTCGGCTGAGGCCTTGAACTCTCAGCGCAGGCCCGATAAATTCTCGGAAGCTGCCTGGCTGATCTGATCTTGCTCCAAAAATCGATTCCTACAAGGGGTCATTCTTTCAATACAAAAAGTGGGTGAGAGCGACTTACGGTAAAAACTAAATGACAGAAAATAAAATTACTGAAAGTAAGATAGGTGTCGGGTTACCTCCCGACTAGTGCACTTGTTTAACGTCGTTGGCTCGACACATGGGGATCACCGGTTGGGATCCCATGGGCGGCTCAGGTCAAATTTTGCTGTAGCTCCTGCGTTGATTCTAGCTTTGACTCTTCCTGATTTCATGTGAGATGATGTGCTTGGGTTAGAACTCCATGGTTTTGGTGGTTTCTCCTTCCATTGTTTCTGAGGAGGCGAGGGACCTTTGACCATAGCTGCTGGTCTTGTCACTCTCTTGGTCTCTTTTGGCAGGTCAGAAATTTGTGTACTGAGTTTCGAGATAGGTACAATGTCTGGCGGTTTCCATGTTCCTGGGCGGCCATTATAATCATCGATGTAGAAATCTGAATTTTTGCCGCCAAATGTAAGTGATAACAAGCCCTTGCCCATGTCGATCCATGCCTTGGTGGCGTAGAGAAAAGGTCGTCCCAATATAAGCGTTGGAGGTCCGTCTTCGCTGGTCTCTTTTGTTTCTATTACATAAAAATCCACAGCAACTACGAGCTCTCCTACATCGATTATTAGATCTTCTAGCATTCCAACCGGTAAGATACATGATTTGTCTCCCAACTCGATATTTGACCTTGGTGGTTTCAATGGGCCAAGCCCTAATAAGTAATATAAGGAGTAAGGCATGGCGTTGACGGCAGCCCCAAGATCGATTAAGCACTTGCGAATTCGGGCTTCACCAATACCACAGGTGACTGTGAAGGCCCCTGGGTCCTTATCCCTTTCCGGTTGTGACTCCTGATCTGAAGTGAGGGATCTTTCCATTATCGGGTCATTCTGCTCATCATTTGGCTCTGGATTTGTATGATCGGGCTCTTTTAACTCCTGATCTTCTAGGTAAATATTTTGCACCGACGCATAGATGTTAGTTAGGGGGTCCCTCCTGGGACCATTAGAGTCCGAATTGTTATGGTCATTCCAGCCAGATGCTGGTATGTCAAAGTGTGTAATCGGTGGAGGTGTCATGTTAACCGTGAATGTATAACGTCCATTGTCAGCATGCGTGACCCACGTTCTGCCATCATTGGGTCGGTCTTCTTCTTGATTCCAATCAGGCCGGTGCCTACGGGTGAAGTGTTTGTTTGTAAGTCTGTAAGTTGTGGATCGTGCTGTTTTTTCCAGTGCTACCTTCATGTTTGACTTCCTTATCATGCTGACATTCGCCTTCGGGTTTTGGATGGTTTGTGAAGGTAGTCGACCAGGTTCACTAGTGAGTGTTGACATTGCGGTGGCGAGCTGGGACATTTGTTTGGTCAATTCTGAAATTGCCCCGTCAGTTTTTGTTTGATATTGGTGTAGCGAAGTCCCCAATTGATTTATGCTTCCTGCGAGCTCCTTCATTGTGTCATCGAGCGACTTGTTTGGTTCCTGCTGATTGTTCAGGCCGGCTTGTTACTGATTTGGTCCTCTTTGCTGATATTGGCCTGCTGATGGAGCGTTCTGGTTATACTGCCGGTGGGGGGGGGGTTGGTAGAATGACTGAGCTGGTTGTGTTTCCTTCTGAGGATAGCTGTTTTTATGCCAGCTTGGGTTGGTTGTTTGACCATACTGTCTGTTTTGTTCGGCTATGTCGTTGCTGTTGTTGTTGTATCCTGGGTATCCTCCCACTGCATTTATTTCTGCCGGTTCCTCTTCTATTAATGTCGGGCATGTGTCAGTTTTGTGGTCCGTAGAACCACAAAATTCGCAAGGTTTTACTGGAACTGGATGTCTTCGTAGGACCTGAATCATCATCTCCTTTATTTGTCTCATCTCTTCTGGCATGGAGTTTACTGATGTCTCGGCTTGTGCTACGTTTTTTGTTCGGGAGAATTCATCTTGGCGAGTAGTCTCCTCTCTAAACCGGGCATTTTCAGCAACGTTGGCGATGAGATCCCTTATGCCACTTAATGATAGATTCATCATGGATCCTCCAGCTGAGGCATCCAGAAGCATTTTGTCTAAAGGTCTTAATCCATCAATGAGGTACTCGATGATGAGTTTCTCGGGCAGTCCAAGGGTACAACAGCTTCTCTCCAGGCGATTGAACTTTTCTAGGTAGTCGTACATGGTTTCATTGGGCCCTTGCTTGATGTCCTGTAGCTGCCTTCTTACTTGCATCGCTCTTCCTGCTGGGTAGTATTTGTCTAGAAATTTCCTTTGCATCTGAGTCCATGTTCTGATGCTACCGGAAGGCAATGAAAGGAACTAGTCATTTGCCGAGTCAATGAGGGAAAAATAGAATGCCTTTAACTAGAAGTCGTCTATACTCACTCGATTGGGCTTTAGATTTTGGCAAATGCCATGTAAGCGTTGGAGATGAGTTGTCGCAGATTCTCCATGTGCTCCTGAGAATTTGGGCAAGCTAAGGGCCACTGACGCGTTGATGGTAATGTACTCTAGTTCAGGGCCCTCGTGAATGCACCATGGTTGCGTTTCGAAATCTGGGGCATTGAGTTCTTTCATAGTAGGTGCACGGTAGTTGTTATTACCATAGTAGTCATCGTAGGCAGGTTCTTGTCTTGGCACGTGTCGAGGTTGAGGGCGTGGGGGACGTATAGGAGGTTGTACTAGACCAGCTGTATTTCGGTCCTCGGGTGGTTCTTGGTTTCTTCGGATGGCCTCCCTATCACGAGCTCTTCGGTTTCGCATGATTTGTTCTGGATCATCGACAAATGGAAGCGGTGCTTCATTGGTTCGATCGTACAGGTTTATCTCGTCGTCATCCTGGTAGTCATGGTGGCTTCCTTCGCGAGACATGGTTGTTTTGCAGCGAGTATCGATTCAAAGAACTTATTCGATTAAGTAACTAATTCCCCGGCAACGGCGCCAATTTTGACAGACGCACAGTCGTCGTGTGCGAAAGTCAAGAATAAATTTATAAGTCCGCTACTCGCGACTTCACTACTGGGTAGCAAGTGGTAAGTAGGGGTCGAACCCAAGGGAATTAGGGGGATAAGTCGTTCTTTGAGGGATTGTACAGGCGGGGAACGTGATTTTAGGGTTGATTGAGGTTTTAGCGCGAATAACTACGTGACTTTTTGGTTGGTTTTGGTTTTTAGTGTGGAAAAGTAAATGACAGAAAAGTAAATACTGAAAATAAAAGGAAAGACTTACAGCGGTTGTTGCGTGATTGGCAAGTCTTGCGGAACGTCAGCAGTTGATATTGCAGTTAAAAGGAAGTATTCGATTGCAGGGGCCTTGTATCATAGTCTGTTTATCATTGACCTCTAATGATCATTGATGGACCATAATTATACGAATCAAATACACAGTAAAACCCACCAAATTAGACTGTTTGTCTATCTAACTTCTACTTGTTAGTCCCGATATATTTCTACATGGTATTTTGGCGCTTAGAGAGAAAACACGCTAAGGAGAGGATTTTACGCTGAAAAGATGTTACGAGTCATTCCAAGGTCAAGATCAGACGTTGAATGAAGAAATCTCAAGATCCTGACATTGAATTACTCAATTCAAATTCAACCGAGGAACAACCAAAGTCAAACCGGAGCAAAATTGGACTGATAGTTTTGTGAAAAGACTGCACAAGACTCACAAAACTCATCCATTTGCCAAGGTGACCGGCGGTTTTTGGAGAAGTGGTGACTCATGGGTGGCTTCCTCCCCTTCTCCTCCTTGGGTGACCGGTGGCTTTGCTTGGAGGTGGCCAAGGGAGGAAATCCTCCTCCATTTCTTCCCTCCAACCGGCGGCTAAATGAGCTTCCATGAGAGCTTGCCATGTGGTGGCTCCTCCACCACATCTACATCTTCACCTCCTCCTCCCTTGGATGCAAATCATCTCCACCCTCCATTCTCCTTTCCTTTGGCTATAAAAGGAGCTCATCCCCTCCTCATTTGTATCATCCAACAATTCAAAATCAATAAACACTTATCTCTCTACATTTTGTTACTTTGCAAGTTTGGTTTGAAATTATAATACTCCTGTTGGTTCTTGAGTATTATAATACTGTAGAGAATACTCCTGTTTGTTCTTGAGTATTCAGTAGGATTGGGAATACTCCTGTTGGTTCTTGAGTATTCCACCCCCTCTCCTCTTACTGTTTTCAAAAACCCCCGAGTATTTAGCTATGGTATCCACCTCTATGGATATTCATAGCCAAACTCTTTATTCGGTTAAAGGGGTGTACTTGTATTGTAAAATGTTTTAGACCCTGCACATAGTGCATCTCTGTGTTCAAAACTTGTTCTATGTGCCATATATAGTCAGAATTTCCAAGGTTGAGTGGAAGCTGTAACAAGCAAAGCTCTTCCATGGGGATTCGTGAACATACTCGGTAAGTGGAAGCTGTAACAAGCAAAACTTATCTGAGGAGTTCGACTTATCTAAAAAACCATTTTGGGAAATCGTAACAAAAGATCAAATGGATGCACATAAGGCTAAGATACTTCGAAAGGAGGAATTAGTCTAAAGTAGAACAAGTGTTTTAAACGATGTTGCAAGTCTTGCGCTTAGAAATGGCCTCGATTCATCTTTGAACACTTAGTATGATCATTAGCGGGCAATGATAAACAACTATGATACAAGGCCCCTGAAACCGAATGTTTTCTTCAGATTACAAAACCCCCCTGTATTTACTTTTAATATTAGTATAACTACAATCATCAACCGCTCATCTTCCGGAGGACTCGCAAATCACGCATCACTCACTGTAAGTCTTTCTTTTTACTTTTCAGTATTTATTTTCAGTAATTTACTTTTCCGCACTCAAAACCAAAAACAACCAAAAAAGTCACTTAGTCATAACCGCTAAAACTCAATCAACCTTAAAACACGCTCCCTCGCTATACAAATCCCTTAAAGAACAACGTATCCCCCTAATTCCCTTGGGTTCGACCCCTACTTACCACTTACTACGCAGTAGTGAAGTCGCGAGTAGCGGAAAATATAAATTTATTTGTACAGAGAACATTGCACCTTAACGACAGTGCAGTGGGCTCCGTCAAATTGGCGCTGTTGCCGGGGAATTAGCCATCGGATAAGTTCTTTAAATCAATACGCGCCTCAACCATGTCTCGCGAAGGAAGCCACCATGACTATCAGGATGATGACGAGATAAACCTGTACGAGCGAAATGATGAGGTGCCACTTCCATTTGTGGACGATCCGGAACAACTCATCAGAAACAGAAGAGCTCGTGATAGGGAGGCAATCAGAAGAAATCAAGAACCACCCGAGGACCGAAATGCAGCTGGTCCAGTACAACTCCCTAGATATCCACCACCCCCTCAACCTCGACAAGTGCCGAGACGAGAACCCGCTTTCGATCACTACTACGGAGATAACAACAACTACCGTGCACCTACTATGGGAGAACTCAATGCCCCAGAATTTGAAACGCAGCCGTGGTGCATTTTCCAGAGCCCTGAACTAGAAAACATTGTCGTCTACATCAACAATTTGCCAAGGTTCTCAGGAACTAATGAAGAATCTGCGACAACTCATCTCCAACGCCTACATGGCATTTGCCAAAATCTAAAACCCAATCGAGTAAATATAAACGATTTCAAGTTGAAGGCGTTCTATTTTTCTCTCGTTGACTCAGCAAGCGACTAGTTCCTTTCATTACCTTTAGGAAGCATCAGAACATGGGTTCAGATGCAAAGGAAATTCCTGGACAAATACTGCCCAGCAACAAAAACAATGCAAGTAAGAAAGTAATTACAGGACATAAGGCAGGAACCTAATGAAACCATGTACGATTACCTAGAAAAATTCAACCGCCTGGAGAGAAGCTGATATACCCTTGAACTACCTGAGAAACTCACCGTCGAGTATCTCATTAACGGATTAAGACCCTTAGACAAAATGCTCCTGGATGCCTCAGCTGGAGGGTCCATGATGAATCTATCATTAAGTGGAATAAGGGATCTTATCACCAACGTTGCTGAGAATGCCCGATTCAGAGAAGAGACAACTCAGCAGGAAGAATTCTCCCGGACAAAAAATGTGGCAAAAGCTGAAACATCGATGAGCTCTATGCCTGAAGAGATGAAGCAGCTAAAGGAGATGATGATTCAAATCCTACGAAGGTAGCCAGTTCCAGTAAAACCTTGCGAGTTCTGTGGTTCTACAGACCACAAAACTGACGCATGTCCGACATTAATAGAAGAGGAACCGGCAGAAGTGAATGCAGTGGGAGGATACCAAGGATACAACAACAACAACAAAAATGACAGAGCCGGACAAAACAGACAGTATGGTCAAGCAACCAACCCGAGCTTGCGTAACAACAACTATCCTCAGAAGGAAGCACAACCAGCTGTCCCTCAACTAGCTCAGTCATACTACCAACCCCCCCACCGACAGTATAACCAGAATGCTCCATCGGCAGGACAATATCAGCAAAGAGGACCAAATCAGTACCAAACCAGCCCGAACAATCAGCAAGAACCAAGCAAGTCGCTCGATGACACAATGAAGGAGCTCGCAGGAAACATTAATCAATTGGGTACTTCGCTACACCAATACCAGGCGAAAACTGACGGGGCAATTTCAGAACTAACCAAACAAATGTCCCAGCTCGCCACGGCAATGTCAACACTCACTAATGAACCTGGCAGACTCCCTTCACAAACCATCCAAAACCCAAAGGCGAATCTTAGCATGATAAAAAGGTCAAACGAAAAGGCGACGCTAGGAGAAGTTGCACGATCCCCAACTTACAAACTTACGAACAAGCACTTCGCCCGGAGGCGTCGACCTGATTGGAATCAAGAGGAAGACCGACCCAATGATAGAAAAACATGGGTTACACATGCCGACAATGGACGGTACGCATTCACCGTTTGTATAACACCACCACCGATCATACACTCTGACATACCAGCATCTGGATGGGATGACAGTAACAATTTAAGGTGGGACTCCCCAACTAATATTTATGCTTCGAAGCAAAATATTAAGGGATCCGATTATACAAATCCTAAGCCAAGGAACGGGCAGAATGGCCCGACAATAGAAAGAGCCCTCACTTCAAATCACGAGCCACAACCGGAAAGAGATAAAGACCCAGGGGCCTTCACAGTCACCTGCAGTATTGGTGAAGCACAGATTCATAAGTGCTTAGTCGATCTTGGAGCTGCTGTCAACGCCATGCCCTCCTCCTTATATTACTTATTAGGACTTGGTCCGTTAAAACCACCCAGGTCAAATATCGAGCTAGGAGATAAATCGTGCATCCGTCCGGTTGGAGTGCTAGAAGATGTAATACTCCATGTGGGAGAGCTCGTCATTGCTGCAGACTTCTATGTAATACAAACGGGAGAGACCAGCGAAGACGACCCTCCAACAATAATGTAGTACCAGTGGGTTTATCTGTGTTATGATTCATTGGAGAACCCTGCAGAGAACCCCACATTGGAGAACCGTCTGAAGGGATGAAAACTCGAGGAAAGGAGATCAATTATCAAGAATTTGTGGCATGTTCCTGCTTTCTATCCACCATAGAGCCAAATAACATCAAAGAAGCAATCATTGATGAGTACTAGGTGATGGCCATGCAGGAAGAGCTGGGAGAGTTCACAAGGAATGATGTTTGGGATCTTATTCCACGACCCGAAGGAGTAAATATCATCAGAACAAAGTGGATCTTTGATGGACCATAATTGTATGAATCATAACACAGATAAACCCACCAAATTAGACGCTTTGTCTATTTAACTTTTGCTTGGTAGTTTCGATATTTATCTGCAGGGTTCTCCAATGACTTCAGTAATGGGATGATTCTTTGCAATCCTCCAAGATGGTTGTAGTACCAGTGCATTATCATGTGTCACAGTTGGTGCGTTCGGCTCACCGTTGGAGGAAGAGTCTGAAGTATTCTCGATGTCAACAGGCGCTCCTCCAAGACCTTCATCTTCCTTAGTCTGGTGGGACTGAGTTGTCGTGTCAGATGGAAGTCCATTGCTTTCTTCATCACATCCTAAAATGTGTGTATCAGGGACATCGTCCTTCACCTTCACAATGATTGACTCCATCATAGTTCCAGTGCGCTTGTTGAATACCCGATATGCATGACTATCAGCGGAATACCCAAGGAAGATTCCTTCGTCACTCTTAGGGTCAAGCTTCTGTCTGTACTCTCGATCATTTAGGATATAACACTCACTCCCAAAGATGTGAAAGTATTTTACGGTGTGTTTCTTCCCTTTCCATAGCTAATAACAGGTCTTACACGTGCCTGTTCGGACAGTAACTCTGTTAATGATGTGGCAAGCAATATTCATTGCTTCTAACCAGAACTTGAGAGGAACTTTCTTTGCATGAAACATTACTCTGGCCATCTCCTAGATTGTGCGATTCTTACGTTCTACCACACCGTTTTGCTGTGGAGTGATAGAGACACGAACTTATGAGCTACTTCGTGTTCAGCACAATAGTTAGCAAGTGTGATGTTCTCAAATTCTTTACCGGGATCACTTCTTTCCCTCTGGGGAAGAGTAGCCAGCTCAATGGACCTTTGAGCAGTGACGGAGCCCACCGCACTGTCGCTAAGGTGTGGTGTTCTCTGTGCATAAGCTAATTTATGTTCCGCTACTCGTGACCTTACTACTGGGTAGCAAGTGGTAAGTAGGGGTCGAACCCAAGGGAATTAGGGGGAAAAGTTGTTCTTTGAGGGATTTGTACAGGATGGGAGCGTTTTTTAGGTTGATTGAGTTTTAGTGCGGAAAAGTAAGTGCTTTTTTTGGTTGGTTTTGGTTTTTAGTGCGGAAAAGTAAATGACAGAAAAGTAAATACTGAAAATAAAAGTAGAAGACTTACAGTGGGTGATGCGTGATTGGTAAGTCCTCCGGAAGGTGAGCGCAGTTGATATAGCAGTTTATACTAAGAAAGTAAATGCAAGAGGGTTTGAATATAAGGAAAGCATTCGGTTTCGGGGGCCTTGTATCATAGCCTGTTTATCATTGGCTCTTAGTGACCCTTCTACGTATTCAAACGTGCATCAAGGCCATTCCAAGCACTCGATTTGCCACACTGTCTAGTCTTTTGCAAAAGTGTTCGAAAGTGAATCGAGGCCATTCGAAGCACTCAACTTGCGACACCGTCTAGTCTTTTGCAAAAAAACGTAGAGCACTTGTTCTACTTAGACTAATACCCCATTCCAAGGTATATTAGCCTATGTGCATCCATTTGGTCAGTCATTCCCGAGCAACCAAATGGTGTTTTAGAAAGGTCAAACTCCTCAGATAAGCTTTGCCATTCCAAGCATTCACTTATCCGAGTATGTTTACGAACCCCACGGAAGAGCTTTGCCATTCCAAGCATCCACTCAACCTTGGAAGTTCTAACCTAATATATGGCACATAGAACAAGTTTTGAATACAGAGAAGAGGCTCTAAGAAGTGCCTAAAACATTTTATGATACATGTACACCCCTTCAACCGAATGAAGAGTTTAGCTACGAATATCCATGGAGGAGGATATCATAGCTAAATACTCGGGGGTTTTTGAAAGACAGTAAGTAAAGGGGAATACTCAAGAACCAACAGGAGTATTCCCAAATCCTACTTGAATACTCAAGAACCAACAAGAGTATTCTCTAAAACTGTTATAATACTCAAGAACCAACAGGAGTATTATTTCAAACCAAAGCTTACAAATGTACCAAACTTAGAGAGAGAAGTGAATTGTGATTTTGGGATGTTTACAAATGAGAGGGGAGGCATGTATTTATAGCCATGGAGGAGCCATGAGGAGCCAACACTTGGCAAGATGGGAGAGGAGGAGATGGATGTGGAGGAGAAGCCAACACATGGCAAGCTTCCATGGAGCTCCTTTAGCCGCCGGCGGCTTTGAGAGGGAGGAGGAAGAGCCGCCCCCCTAGGTGGCACAAGGGGAGTGGTTTGTGGCTTTTGTGATCTCATTCCAAAAAGCCATCGGTCCATTTCAGCTCTGGACTGACTTTGGTTGCTCCTCGGTTGGATTTGTTTTGAGTAATTCAATGTCAGGATCTTGAGATTTCTGCATTCAGCGTCTGATCGTGACCTTGGACTAACTCGTAATATCTTTTCAGCGTAAAATCCTCTCCTTAGCGTGTTTTCTCTCTAGAGTCCAAAATACCCTGTAGAAATATATCGGAACTAACAACCAAAAGTTAAATAGAGAAAAGGTCTAATTTAGTGGGTTTAACTATGTTTATGATTCGTATAATAATGGCCCATCAGATCACCCCACACTTTTAATTGTTCGTCCCGAACAATGCTATTAAAGGGCGGCACACTATGTAAGCTTTTAAAATATGAAAGTTAGACTGTGGGACTCGATTTATCCTAATTCATGCATTACTTACTTATTACCAAATTGAACTGTGTAAATACTTAGAAGAAACTTGATACGTGTACCTTCGTGCTGAGATGCAAATTATTTTGGATGTTTCGGGAGATAGCCCTTTTTAGGCTCCTGGACTGCAACCTTGGAATCGTCTCGCACTATATGGTTTCCTTGTAGCTTTCTCTAGCACATGATTCGGTTCGGGTTTCAATGGTTTGGTCGTTGATTTTCTTTTGGCGAGGGACAGCTTTTGTAGTGAATCGGCCTTTGGCCTTTGATTTGACTCTTTGAGTACTTCACTTTTTGTTCGGCTAAAACCTTCACAATTTTGGGCCTTTGGCCTCTTGATTTGCTTCTTCGAGCTTTTTGCCTTTTTGTGGCTTGCTAGTCCATTTTCTCAAGCCTTTTTGGGAGGTCCAATCATTGCCCGCGAGCATATGGAAATACCTCCCCGCTCCTCTCATCCTTGCCATTTCGCGCGGTTCAAGATGAGGGTCGCTCATCTATTTTCTCGGCTACTTTGACTAGAGATAGGACGGTCTGATTCCCGTCCTCGCTTTTTTTTCTTTTTGCATAAACACTGCATGGCGGAGATGACTTCAATCTTCACTGAAACCCGACGTGCAGCCTCCACTGACTTCGAAAACCATATAGTTAGATTCGATCCTTCGATTGCTTGCCAAGCCTCTCTAGGGCAGTTTATATCAACTCCACATCCCTAGTTTATCTCAGCACAAAGGGACAAATGAGAAGTTACGTTCTAAGTTTTTAAACAGTTGAATTTTCACAAGGTAAATGCATGAATTTTAGATCTATCTTTTTCACATTCTCAAGTTCATATTTTCAAAAAGATAATATTAAAAAAAGAAAAGAAAAACATGTTATGTACACAGGTGGTTCTCACCCCACACTTTTGAACGTAGGCGTGCCTTTCAGCAAGACTTAGTTCAAAAGCCATGCAAGCAGATATTATATGAGAAGGAAATGACATTAAGGAAAAGGGAAGAACAGAACTCCCTTTAAAGTGTCGAGTGAATGACATGGCATGAGGCTGGATAATCGAGGGAGTTCGGCTGGGGCCTTGAACTTTCAGCGCAGGCCTGGTAACTCACGGAAGCTGCCTGGCTGATCCGGTCTTGCTCCAAAAACCGATTCCTGAATAGTCATTTCTTCTATGCACCAAGTGGGTGAGAGCGACTTATTGGAAAAAAACTAAAATGATAGAAAATAAATGACAGAAAGTAAGATAGGTGTCGGGTTACCTCCCGACCAGTGCCTTTGTTTAACGTCGTTGGCTCGACAGTACCTCATTCCTGGATCACTGGTTTGGATCCCATGGGTGGCTCAGGTCATATTTCTGTGTTATCAAGTTGACCTCGCTATGGTAATGTTTGACTCGCTGCCCATTTATCGTGAATCTTCTCCCATCGTACGGGCTTTCCAACCCAACTGCCCCATGGTTGAATACCTCAGTTATAGTGAAAGGGCCGGTCCATCTAGATTTAAGCTTCCCGGGCATTAATTTCAGTCGCGAGGAGAAGACCAGCACTTGTTGTCCTTTCTCAAATGAGCGTCGGAGGATGAATTTGTCATGATATAATTTGGTCCGCGCTTTGTAGTCCGTTTGCCCTTCATAGGCCTCAAGCCGCAATTCCTCAAGCTCACACAGATTAAGCTTCCTATCCAGTCCTGCAGCTTTTAAATCTGGATTGCAATGCTTGAGCGCCCAATAGGCTTTATGTTCTAATTCCACCGAAAGGTGGCATGTCTTCCCATAAACAAGCCGAAAGGGGGAGGTTCCAATTGGCGTCTTGTATGCCGTTCGATAAGCCCAAAGAGCTTCGTCTAGCCTCTGACTCCAATCTTTCCTACCTGGTTTCACCATCTTTTCCAGAATGCCTTTGATTTCGCGGTTGGAGATCTCCGCTTGACCGTTGGTTTGGGGATGGTATGCCGTGGATGTTCGGTGGTGGACATGGTAGCGCTTCAAGGTGGCAGCCATCATGCGGTTGCAAAAATGAGTTCCTTGGTCACTGATTATGGCCTTGGGTACCCCGTACCTACAAAACAGGTTAGTGCGCAAAAAATCTATGACAGTTTTTGCATCGTCGCACCTTGTGGCCTTAGCCTCTACCCATTTTGACACATAATCTACAGCAACAAGAATGTAAGTATACCCGCAGGAGACTGGGAATGGTCCCATGAAATCAAGGCCCCAAATGTCGAAGACATCATTGACTAATATGGGCACTTGAGGCATCTCATTTCTAGCTGTCATATTTCCTACTCTTTGACACCTATCGCATTTTTTACACTTTTCATAGGCATCTCTAAATAGACTTGGCTAGAAAAAACCGCTATCTAGGATTTTTCTACCAGTTTTCCTAGGCCCGAAGTGTCCTCCACATGCAAACTCATGGCAGAAGCTAACGACAGAAGCTATTTCATTATCTGGGATGCATCTCCTAAGTATTTGATCTGCTCCTATTTTCCATAAATAAGGATCATCCCATAAGTAGTGTCTAACATCATGCTTTAGTTTCATGCATTGTGCTTTAGTAAAAGGAGGAAATGTACCTCCTACAAGGTAGTTGACGATTGAGGCGTACCATGGCACCTTGGTTGAGATTGCATAGAGATGCTCGTCTGGAAATGATTCGGTTATGTGCCCCTCTTCTTCCTTTCGGATAATCCTGCTTAGGTGGTCGGCCACAGTATTCTCGATCCCCTTTTTGTCCCTTATTTCCACATCAAATTCTTGCAGTAGTAATATCCACCGAATGAGCCTTGGCTTGGCCTCCTTCTTCTTCATTAGGTAACGGATAGCAGCATGGTCAGAATAAAATATCACTTTTGCTCCAAGTAAATAGGATCTGAATTTTTCCAGAGCGAATACCACTGCCAAGAGTTCCTTCTCGGTGGTGGAGTAGTTCCGTTGGGCAGGATCTAGAGTTCGTGAGGCGTAGTAGATCACACCCGCCTTCTTATCAATCTTTTGGCCGAGAACTGCTCCTACAGCAAAATCGCTTGCGTCGCACATGATTTCGAATGGTTTTCCCCAATCCGAAGTTTGGATGATAGGTGTGCTAGTGAGGGCTTTCTTCAGATCATCAAAGGCCTTTTTGCATGCATTGGTGAATTCAAAAGGAACTTCTTTTTGGAGAAGAGTGGATAGAGGCAACGCCTTTTTGGAGAAGTCTTTGATGAATCATCGGTAGAATCCTGCATGGCCAAGGAATGATTGGATGTCTCGGATCGTGGATGGGTATGGTAGAGTCATGATCAGGTCGATCTTTGCTTTGTCCACTTCCATGCCTTCTTGTGAGACGACATGTCCCAAGACTATTCCGTGTGTTACCATGAAGTGGCACTTCTCGTAATTGAGCACTAAGTTCATGGACACACATCGTGCCAAAACCGTTCTCAAATTGCTTAAGCAAGCGTCGAATGTGTCTCCATAGATGGTGAAGTCGTCTATGAAGACTTCAATGAATTCTCCGATCATGTCTGAAAAGATGCTGGTTACTACCCTTTGAAAAGTCCCCGGGGCATTGCATAGGCCGAACGACATCCTTCTGAAGGCAAATGTACCGAATGGGCAGGTGAATGTAGTCTTCTCTTGGTCCTCAGGGGCTATGCGGATCTGGTTGTAGCCTGAGAACCCGTCTAGGAAGCAAAAATATGGCTTGCCTGCCAGTCGGTCTAGCATTTGGTCGATGAATGGCCGAGGGAAATGGTCTTTTCTTGTGACGGCGTTTAATTTTCTGTAGTCGATGCACATTCTCTAGCCGTTCTTGACCCTTGTTGTCACCATTTTTCCTTCGGCATTTTCCTCGACAGTGATCCCACTTTTCTTCGGGACCACGTGGACAGGGCTCACCCATTGGCTATCCAATATGGGATAGATAACATCCGCATCCAGGAGCTTCTGTATTTCCTTCTGGACGATCTCCATCTTGATTGGGTTGAGTCATCGCTGAGGTTCTCTTGACGGCTTAGCTCCATCCTCGAGTAAGATGCGATGCATACAGACCGCCGGGCTAACTCCTCTTAAGTCGGCTAGAGTCCATCCAATAGCCAACTTGTATTGTCTCAGCACTTTTATCAAACAACGCTCCTGGTCTATTTCCAGGCCACTCTTTATGATTACCGGGAGCGTGTTATTTTCCCCTAGGAATGCGTACTTCAGATGCCCGGGCAAGGGCTTCAATTCTATTCTGGGAGCTTGAATTACTGAGGGTAAAAAAGTATTTGATTTGAATAATTTTACCTCGTTGACTTCATATCCTAGTGCGAGGGGCTCCGAGATTGTTAAGTGGGCCTGCGTTTCTTGTAAGCCTTCGGTTAATTTGTATGAGTGTTCGGCTCCATTGAGTATGGCTTCTAAGGGATCTGCTCCTGGTTCTGATTGAACTTCTTGGACTAGGTCGTCCAAAGCGTCGAGAGCGTACACTTCCTCGAGCTCCATGGGATGCTTCATTGCTCTAAATATGTCAAAGCTGAAGACCTCTCCTTCTACTTCCATTGATAGCATCCCACTTCCGCAGTCTATTTTCATTTTTGATGTTTTGAGAAATGGACGGCCGAGAAGGATGGGTGCATGGTCTGTTGGCCCGCCATTCTCCATTTTTAAGATGTAGAAGTCTGCTGGAAACACCAATTTGCCAACTTGAACTAGGACGTCTTCTATTTTGCCCTCGGGCTGTTTGCACGACCGATCTGCTAGTTGAATAGTGAGACCGGTGGGTTTGAGCGGCCCAATCCTAAGACATGAGTAGATAGAGAAGGGAAGAACATTGATTGATGCTCCAAGGTCTAGCATGCAGTTCTCGATCCGGATGTTGCCAATTGTGCATGGAATGGTGTAAGTTCCTGGATCTCCACATTTGGGGGCACTTTTCGTTGTATGACGGCCGACACGTTTCTACTCATCAGGTCTTGATCGCATCTAGTACTCTTCCTCCGGTTGTTGCAAAGTTCTTTTAAAAACTTGGCATACCGAGGAATTTGCTTGATGGCTTCCAAAAGGGGGATGTTGATTTCGACCTTGCTGAACGACTCGAATACGTCCTCATCCATGACATGTTGTTTTTGCACGCGAGTCGGTACTGGAAATGGAAGCGTTGCGCTGATTTTAGGGGTTTCGGTTCTGGGTACCGGGCCAGGCCTGTGTTCCTTGGACGTATTCTCTTCTTCTTCGGTTACGTCCCGCTCTTCCTCAAATATGTCGTCGTCTTTATCGGCCGCATCATCCTCTAGAGTTTTGAGAGATTCGGGCCTCATTTGCTCTTCTCCGGGCAACCTTGGGTCTTTTTCCTTCTCTTGCTCCAAGGGTTTGCCGACAAGCGTTTTCCCACTCCTAAGAGTCAAGGCATTCACATCTTCCCTTACGATTTGAATGGTTTGTGAAAGGAGTCTGCCGGACTCATTAGCGAGTGCGGTCACTGAGGCAGCGAGTTGAGAAATGTGATTCTTCAAGTCCTTTGTTTCGGCTTGGTTTTGATGCATAGTAGTATTCAACTGCTGCACAGTACTTGACAATTGTATTAACATGTCCTCAAGTGACTTATTTGGTCCCTCTTGTTGGTTGCTCGAGCTTGCTTGGTACTGTTCTGCTGACGGGGCATCCTGGTTGTACTGTTGGTGGGGGGGGTTGGTAGAATGACTGAGCTAGTTGGGGGACAGCTGGTTGTGTTTTCTTTTGAGGGTAGCTGTTGTTACGCCAGCTAGGGTTGGTTGTTTGACCATTCTGCCTATTTTGTCCGGCTCTGTCGTTGCTGTTGTTGTTGTATCCATGGTATCCTCCTACTGCATTCACTTCTACCGGTTCCTCTTCTATTAATGTCGGGCATGCGTCAGTTTTGTGGTCCGTAGACCCACAAAATTCGCAAGGCTTAACTGGAACAGGTTGTCTTCGTAGGAACTGAATCATCATCTCCTTTAATTGTCTCATTTCTTCTGGCATGGAATTTACTGATGTCTCGGCTTGTGCTACGTTTTTTGTTCTGGAGAATTCATCTTGGCGAGTAGTCTCCTCTCTAAACCGGGCATTTTCAGCAACGTTGGCAATGAGGTTCCTTATGCCGCTCAATGATAGATTCATCATGGATCCTCCAGCTGAGGCATCCAGAAGCATTTTGTCTAAGGGTCTTAATCCATCAATGAGGTACTCGATGATGAGTTTCTCGGGCAGTCCAAGGGTACAGCAGCTTCTCTCCAGGTGGTTGAACTTTTCCAGGTAATCGTACATGGTTTCATTGGGCCCTTGCTTGATGTCTTGTAATTGCCTCCTTACTTGCATTGCTCTTCCTGCCGGGTAATATTTGTCTAGGAATTTCCCTTGCATCTGAGCCCATGTTCTGATGCTACCGGAAGGCAAAGAAAGGAACAAGTCGTTTGCCGCGTCAATGAGGGAAAAATAGAACGCCTTCAACTTGAAGTCGTCTATACTCACTCGATTGGGTTTTAGATTTTGGCAAATGCCGTGTAAGCGTTGGAGGTGAGTTGTTGCAGATTCTCCATGTGCTCCTGAGAACTTGGGCAAGCTATGGGCCACTGATGCGTTGATGGTAATGTATTCTAGTTCAGGGCCCTCGTAGATGCACCATGGTTGCGTTTTGAAATCTGGGGCATTCAGCTCTCTCATTGTAGGTGCGAGGTAGTTGTTGTTCCCATAGTAGTTGTCGAAGACAGGTTCTTGCCTAGGCACTTGTCGAGGTTGAGAGGGTGGGGGATATCTAGGGGGTTGTACAGGACCAGCTGCATTTCGGTACTCGGGTGGTTCTTGGTTTCTTCTGATGGCCTCCCTATCTCGAGCTCTTCGGTTTCGCATGATTTGTTCCGGATCATCGACAAATGGAAGCGGCACCTCATTGTTTCGATCGAACAGATTCATCTTGTCATCATCCTGGTAGTCATGGTGGCTTTCTTTGCGAGACATGGTTGTATAGAGGTGATTTCGAGAATTGAGAGAGAAAGGAAAGAACAGCTAATCCGACGGCTAATTCCCCGGCAACAGCGCCTGTTTTGACGGAGCCCACCGCACTATCATTAAGGTTTGGTGTTCTCGGTGCAAAAGCTAATTTATGTTCCGCTACTCGTGACCTTACTACTGGGTAGCAAGTGGTAAGTATGGGTCGAACCCAAGGGAATTAGGGGGATAAGTTGTTCTTTGAGGGATTTGTACAGGATGGGAGCGTTTTTTAGGTTGACTGGGTTTTAGTGCGGAAAAGTAAGTGCTTTTTTTGTTGGTTTTGGTTTTTAGTGCGGAAAAGTAAATGACAGAAAAGTAAATACTGAAAATAAAAGTAGAAGACTTACAGCGGGTGATGCGTGATTGGTAAGTCCTCCGGAAGGTGAGCGCAGTTGATATAGCAGTTTATACTAAGAAAGTTAATGCAAGAGGGTTTGAATATAAGGAAAGCATTCGGTTTCGGGGGCCTTGTATCATAGCCTGTTTATCATTGGCTCTTAGTGATCCTTCTAAGTATTCAAACGTGCATCAAGGCCATTCCAAGCACTCGATTTGCCACACTGTCTAGTCTTTTGCAAAAGTGTTCGAAAGTGAATCGAGGCCATTCCAAGCACTCAACTTGCGACACCGTCTAGTCTTTTGCAAAAAACGTAGAGCACTTGTTCTACTTAGACTAATACCCCATTCCAAGGTATATTAGCCTGTGTGCATCCATTTGGTCAGTCATTCCCGAGCAACCAAATGGTGTTTTAGAAAGGTCAAACTCCTTAGATAAGCTTTGCCAGTCCAAGCATCCACTTATCCGAGTATGTTTACGAACCCCACGGAAGAGCTTTGCCATTCCAAGCATCCACTCAACCTTGGAAGTTCTAACCTAATATATGGCACATAGAACAAGTTTTGAATACAGAGAAGAGGCTCTAAGAATTGCCTAAAACATTTTATGACACATGTACACCCCTTCAACCGAATGAAGAGTTTAGCTACGAATATCCATGGAGGAGGATATCATAGCTAAATACTCGGGGGTTTTTGAAAGACAGTAAGTAAAGGGGAATACTCAAG
The DNA here is from genome assembly GCA_033675215.1 of Rhodiola kirilowii. Classification (NCBI taxonomy): domain Eukaryota; kingdom Viridiplantae; phylum Streptophyta; class Magnoliopsida; order Saxifragales; family Crassulaceae; genus Rhodiola; species Rhodiola kirilowii. The sequence continues at coordinate 38,962,863 of CM066203.1, read as the reverse complement.
AACCAACAGGAGTATTCCCAAATCCTACTTGAATACTCAAGAACCAACATGAGTATTCTCTAAAACTGTTATAATACTCAAGAACCAACAGGAGTATTATTTCAGACCAAAGCTTACAAATGTACCAAACTTAGAGAGAGAAGTGAATTGTGATTTTGGGATGTTTACAAATGAGAGGGGAGGCATGTATTTATAGCCATGGAGGAGCCATGAGGAGCCAACACTTGGCAAGATGGGAGAGGAGGAGATGGATGTGGAGGAGAAGCCAACACATGGCAAGCTTCCATGGAGCTCCTTTAGCCGCCGGCGGCTTTGATAGGGAGGAGGAAGAGCCGCCCCCTAGGTGGCACAAGGGGAGTGGTTTGTGGCTTTTGTGATCTCATTCCAAAAAGCCATCGGTCCATTTCAGCTCCGGACTGACTTTGGTTGCTCCTCGGTTGGATTCGTTTTGAGTAATTCAATGTCAGGATCTTGAGATTTCTGCATTCAGCGTCTGATCGTGACCTTGGACTGACTCGTAATATCTTTTCAGCGTAAAATCCTCTCCTTAGCGTGTTTTCTCTCTAGAGTCCAAAATACTCTGTAGAAATATATCGGAACTAACAAGCAAAAGTTAAATAGACAAAAGGTCTAATTTAGTGGGTTTAACTGTGTTTATGATTCGTATAATTATGGTCCATCAAGCAGCTTCTGACTTGTCACACAAATATCTGGTCCAGGTAAATCTGGTGAAGTCATACACACACCAGGACATAATTCTTGCCTCCGTAACTCTCAAACTACATTGGTCTCATCAAGTCCATGTGCACCAGTTCCAGTGGTCAACTGGTATTGATCTGGATGGTCTTCGGAAGAGAGGCCTTCGCCTACTTTTCAATCTGGCACTCTCCACATATAACATCCTCCTTTCACTGTGGGCATTCCTCGAATAAGTCCTTCTGTAGAGATTTTTTTCAGGGTCTTGAGCTTTAGATGCCCCAAGTGCCTGTGCCATAGCTCCATCTCATCAGTTTGTCTTACCAGACAGGCAATTGCAACTAGTGTTCCACCAGTGGCTAGCACGTAACAGTTGTTTGATGACCTGATCCCTTCCATCAGTGAGTCTTCATTCTTATACAACAACCGACATGAATCATGAGTAAACTTTACATGATGTCCTCCATCACACAGTTGACTAATGCTAATCAGATTCACCTTCAACCCATCCACCAGGAGGATATCCTCGAGCTCAGGTAGATCCGGAACCTTCAATATTGCACAGCCGATCACTTGGCATTTTCCTCCATCTCCAAACGTAACAAACTGGCACTTGCTTACAGGTTTAATATGTACAAGGTGATTAGGGTTACGTGTCATGTGAGACGAGCATCCACTGTCGAAGTACTAGCGATCTTTCTTCATGTGATTGGATGAGCTAAAGGCCACAAAGTAGATTTGTTCCTTTGCTTTTGGTCTCTAGACTTGTTTCATCTGAGGAGTGGATTTTGGTTCCATTGCTCGGCTAGATACAGGGGACACCTCGATTTGATGTGCCCCATCCGATAGTAGTACCAACATGTTCGAGTGTCCTTCCCCCATTTTGTATTAGATCTCCTTTGGTCGGCCATAGGCGGCTTTCTCCTTTGATTCATAGAATGCTCCTCAGGGGCTTGCCTCATCCTCTGTCCAAGCCTCTGGGCAGGCTTCGATTCAGCCTTGACGAAGGTGGTCTTGGCATAATTGTTTCCACTAGTGAATCCGAGACCTCTATGTCCATCTCCAATTCTTTGAGACTTTAGTATGGCATCTAAATTCTTTGAGCTAGAGTTCACCATCTTCACAAATCTTTTGAATTGGCTCAATTCCTCCATGGTGACTGCATGACTGTCTCTTTCCATTTCCATTGTTTAGGAGGTGAACCTCTCTGCGACTCAGGTCCACTATACTTCTTGGATGAATCTCTCGGTTCTTCTCCATCTTTACTTTTAGTGTCGATATAGTGCCTATGAGTTCCACCTTCTGGGCGAGTAGGGATGAGCGTTCCTTATTCATTTTGATCATCTGATCTTTTAGACTACTGACTTCTTCCTAATGTTTGACCTTCTGAGCGACCAGGACTTCCACTTCCGGCCACAGCTTATCTTTCTCTTCTCTCAGGCTAGTCACTATTTCATCAAGCTTCTTGTCCAGATCAATCACCATTAGCCACTTTTCATAGAGTTCTTTATAGGTCTCAGCTATGCACTCATCTGTGATCTCATTATCATCACTGCTGGACGATTCGACAATAAGGTGTTCTGACTGAGCACTAGAATACTAGTTGTCACTCAGGTGACTTCTGTCATCAAGCATACTTCTGAGTGTAACAAGTTGATAGTCTCATCCTTCTCTTCCTCGTTGTCAGACTCGCTGTCACTTAAGTTAGCAGCAAGCGCTTTCTTCTTCTTGAGTGTGTTGGCCCACTTAGCTTGAATATGACCATAGCCTTTGCATTCTCGACATTGTATTCCTTTGCCTTTGTCACCAGAGAAGTCCTGCTTATATTCAGTTTTACTTTTTCCTTTCCTCCAATTTTGAAAGTTAGTTCCAGAGAACTGTCCTTGGTCTGAACTTCGTTTGTTGATCTTTCTTACCATTCTACCGAAGCTCTGCGCCATCATAGCCAACTGTTCAGTTCAGCAACTAGACTCACACTTTTCTTTAGATAAACCAGCTTTCAAAGCAACTCCCTAGCTTCTTCTTGGTTCATCATCTTCTGGAATATGTAGCTCATAAGTTCTCAGAGACCCCATCAGATCCTCCAGCTTAAGTTTGGTGATGTCGTGCATTTCTTCAATCGTAGTCACCTTCATAGCAAATCTTTGGGGTAAGGATCTCATTACCTTGCTAGCCATCCTTTCTTCCTCAGTTGGTTTTCCTAGTGTTGTTGCCTCATTTGAGAGATCTAGAACTCTTGCATTGAACTCGGCAATGGTTTCCTCCTCCTTCATTCTTAAATCTTTGAATTTGGTAATGAGCATCTGCATTTGTGAGTTCCGTACTTTTTTGGTTCCCTTGTGAGCGATCCTAAGGATATACCATGCTTCCTTAGCAACCTCATAGTTAGCAATCAGTTTGAACACATTCTCGTCCTTTCCTTAGAATATGCATTCACGGCCTTAGAATTACCTATAACAGCCTTCTCATCTGCCTCAGTCCATAGTGCTTCAAGTTTAGGCACCACCACTTCTTCAGTATTGGCCATCGATGGTGGAGTCCATCCAACTAACACAGCTGTCCACACCTTTTCATCAAGGGATTTCAGAAAGGCCTTCATCTTGGACTTCCAGTAGCCATTATTCGGCCCTTCAAGCAGTGGGGGTCTGTTAGTGCTTTGCCCTTCCTTCATACTCATCTTGAACAGTCGTCGAATCACACTGTGTATGTTGAGTGTCTGCTCTGATACCAATTGTAATTATGGTGTCTATATCAAGATGCGAACAGGCTAGTGTTCCAACAGTTATTGGCACAGTACTTAGACAGAATCTATTCGTAAGTAAAAATAGGCACACACAATGTAATACCCATTTCACCAACCAGCCTATTCTGGGGGCTTCCCACGTCCTAAAGGGTAGCAAATCTTATTAAAAGCGTATAGCTATAGATAAGGGTAGCAAATCTTATTAAAAGCTTAGAGCTATGGCCGGACTTACACTTACACAACTCTCGTTTGTAACTGGCTAGCATCTAACACTTCTCTCCTTGATTTGCAATCTCGACCCCCCTCGATCCCCAAGTACGAGACTCCCTCCCGAACCTTGCTGAAACCTCTCCCGAAGTTCTGACGCCTTCTCCCGAACGCGTATGTCAGTGGTGGTGTGTGTAACGGTTTTTTCCACGGACAGGTCTGATCAGCACATTGAACAGACTGCCTCAACGCCGATTAGTTTTCCGGTTTTGAAAACTGTCCGGCCGTCGTCTCCTCCTCCTCCTTGGCTAAGATCTGTATCGTGTATAATTTCTTCTCTAGACAAACTGCAGAATAGGAAACCCCTAGCCTTGTATTTATAGTACACGGTTGGTTCCCTATTCGATTGAGATACTCTATCTCGAATATTTAGGAAATCTTTCCTAAATATTCCCAAACTTCCAAATCTTTTGATCTTAAATATCTGCTGAGTATCTTCCTTGATAATGTTGGCTTCTAGATAATATTGCTGGATCTTGATAATGTTTTCAGAATATTTCGCCAACCGATCAAATCTTCAACTGACTCCAAACTGCCTATTTTCGATATTTGGAAATTTCCAAATTAGAAAACTTCCGTTCTTCAGTTCAGCGCAACATGCGGGTTCCAATCTTCGGTTGAACAGATCTTTGAGTTATGCTTGAACACTCTGAAGTTGTTTTACCAAAATCCATGCCACACCTACGAACATCACATTCAAACAACTACACATGTATAAACTTATAATAAAGCCTAAACCCACTACATGACCAATTATTCTACGCGATATCGTCCAGTGAGACGCGCCACATTAACCTCTACGTGATATCGTCCAGTGAGACGCGCCACATTAACCTACACACATACATGCTCTATTACTTTCTCCTCTTTTTCTCATGGGTGCCGCTACATCAGCTCTAGTGGCTCTCTATCTAGTTCTTGTTCGAGATTTCGTCAGTTTTTCTTTTTCCGTACGAAATCAAAGTAGCCCATTCTTGTCGACCTCAAAATGGGCCTGACCCAAATCTTACATCGGCCTATGAATGCCGCCTTCAACCAACGGCTGACGCGCGTCTCTCTGCATAAGCAATCCACTTCATCTGTGCCGTTTTTAGCCTCATAGTCATAGTCATAGAGGTCCTTCCAGAATTTCTCGAAGGTAATGTTTGATTAAGACCTCACTAGGTGCGCTCCAAGCGCAAAGATTCAAACACTATCGTGCCGGCTGCATCTTCGTTGACTTCTGAACGACCTCCGCTGCGACTTCGATTGGCTAATATTTTCTCCCATTCCGAAACCCTCTCGGTATCCTGTTAAATTGCCGGAGCTTTTTGAGTCGTCCTCCGTCGCGTACTGCCCACTATTGTTGTTCGTTTGATCGCAATGTCAAGCGACCCTTCGTCTTCGAGTTTGCCAAATTCAGGTGCAGTGTCTGATGAAATCATGAGAAAGCGTGTGTTGTCTAGCAAACTGTACTTTGATGTGCCTCCTTCGAAGGTTTAGCTGCATTCTTTTGCTCGATTCTATATCTGACATGCCTCTCTTGCATTTGATCAGATTTAATATGCATTTGATCAGATTTAATATTTCTATGATTTCTCTTTTTGGTTTCAGGATCCTTTGATATATTCGTCATCATATGACATTTCGTTTTTTGGCTTGGAAAAGATGTAAGATGTTTATATAATGATTCTTCAGTTTGAATAGTGTTTATATATACCTGTTGGAATGTTTCTTCATTCTGAGAATATTCCAAATTGGTGCAGGCATCCATTTGATGCCGGGAAATGGGGCCGCATATGTCAGTTTTTACAAGCTGATGGTGTTCTCGACAAGAAACGCATTGTTGAGCCACGGGAAGCTTCGAAACATGACTTACTTGTGGTATCATTAGAATTTTTTTTCTTTCCGTTTATGATTTCATTCTTTTTACAAACATTTTTGTGGTCTTTCTATGGTTTGCAAATGTAGTTTGTTAATTTGGGTGCAGATACTGGCCGGATGCCTCTCTTTTAGCTATTTATTAACTGGTTATTATGAGCAGGTACACTCGGAGGCGTATCTGAATAGTCTTAATGAGAGTCGAAATGTTGCTGCAATTATGGAGGTATTGATCTTATATTTGTTATTTTAAGGTACGCCATTTCACTCTAGTTTTTCTTCTGCTTTTCTACAAGCTAATTATTAGTTTCCTGGTGTACATCTTACTGTAGATTCCCCCTGTGGCATTGGTACCGAACTTTTTGATACAAAAATTGGCTCTTCATCCATTCAGAAAGCAGGTGGGCATATCAAACTTCTTCTTTTCTTAGGACTTGGCAGTCCCCTCCCAGGCAAATGGATCGGTGTAGTTTATTGTCTAATATGTCTCTATCAGGTTGGTGGAACCATTTTGGCTGCTAAACTTGCTAAAGAGCGGGGATGGGCCATCAATGTCGGTGGAGGGTTCCATCATTGCTCTGCAGAGAGAGGCAGTGGATTCTGCGCTTACGCAGATATCTCTCTTTGTATACACTTCGCCTTTGTAGGGCTTAATATTTCAAGGTAGAAAAAACGTCAACCAGATTTATGTCGTCATGCGCAAACCTGCAATCCGGAGTTGATAATGTTTTGTGACCAACAATCTCACCAGAGCTATCCATTCTTATTAAATAGTCTTGTTTGTAGGGTGATGATAATTGATCTTGATGCACATCAAGGAAATGGTCATGAAACTGACTTCTCAAATGATGGTATGCGACATTGCTATCTATGTACATGACAATATGTTTTATCAATTATCTAACTGTTAAGTCTTCTTCCTTTGGTTTTTGACCTCGCAGATCGAGTTTACATAGTTGATATCTTCAATCCCAATATATATCCATTTGTAAGCTTTTATTAATACACAAAAAGGTTTATTTTTTTCGTATTAGGGTTTAGCCTTGTTTCATTGTATTCTTGATGCCTCCTCAATTGCGTAGGATTATGAGGCAAGAAGATATATTGATCAGCAAGTTGAAGTTAAGGTAAGGCTTGAAGATTTTAACTAGCTGTTCAGGGATTCTACAGATAATTCTTCCATGAACAATTGCACTCCATATTTACAGAGTGGAACAGGAACAGAAGAGTACTTGGAGAAGTTGGATGAAGCGCTTCAGGTGTGAAACTTACCATTACGATCTCCACAGTAGATGTTTTATTGGAAAAGAAGAACTACAGCAAGTCAGCAACGTACAATGTGTAGTAGTACTGTACTAAGCCACTTTGTTGTGCAACTGCAAATTAATCAGTTTTTCGGCATATGACGTTGATTCTCCAAAGTCAGTTAAAAAAATTTGGTACGCTATTGTGCTATTATCATTTGATGTCTGTAGCATAGATATTAAGTAGCTAGGATTGTTGGATGTCCTTAGGTGATATGTCAAGTCCTCTTTCCCCTTTACATATTGTGCCGAGTACTTTGACTGTGACTTCAACTTTGATGTTTAATGTTCTCCCTTGAGCTATAGGGATGGTAACCTCCTTGCTGTATAGAATAAAACTTAAATCGTGACAATATCAGTGTTTCCTTTTCACCATAGCTTGCTGGTTGTAAGTCTGCACCTGAGTTGATCATCTATAATGCTGGGACTGATATCTTGGATGGAGACCTGCTAGGGAGATTGAAGGTAGTGTCATTTGTTATATTTAGAATCTGCATCTGTAGCCAACATGAGTAAGCAAGCATGATACATATAGGTTTTGGCAAAAATTCATAGGTTTACATCTTCAGTTGCGCTGACCCAATGCAATTTATTCAGATAAGTGGTGAAGGGGTAGCCACCAGAGATGAGAAGGTCTTCAGGTTTGCTCGTGACAGGAACATCCCTCTTCTCATGCTCACATCAGGTTTCTATTCTTCATTTGTTTGTTAATATTAGTCATATGCCGCAAAAGGTTCTGACATTCCTTCAGTCTGCAATATATACAGACAACAGAGGAGCGTCAAATAAGAACCCCTTTATTTTTCGAGTACTTGAAAACTCAAACTGCATCTTTGAAAACACATCATCAAATTATTGTATTGGTGAGATTTGGGTTCTTAAGTTCTCGAATTATAAGGGATTTTCAACCGAACGCCCCCTACATATATACAATTAGATATATAAACCCCTTATCCAAAGGATGACAATTCAGTATTTATTTTGATTTCAGGTGGTTATATGAAATCCAGCGCCAAAGTCATAGCTGATTCCATAAAGAACCTAAGCACAAAAAAGTTAATAGATCTGTCAAAGTGAAAATCTATGGGAAACTCCATCAGTCAGCGGCTCAGTACTATTGCCTGCCCGACATCTTCAAGCACGGAGTGCCAAAGAGTACATAAATAATCACACTACACTTATGTTTATATGTTTGTTTATGCATCGTGACAATTGCAATGTTCCCAATTATACATAATTTTACTTTGAACATTTAATGCATGAATTCTCTGACGATCTATTATCAAAATGATGTGATTATATATTCTTCTTCTTTTTTGTTTGTCAAGGTTGACTGGTTGTGGGTGTCGCAAATGCCATAAATTGATCTAACAAAAAACAGTCACCCACAATGGGCAGGGCATGATCGAACAAATGACATTTTTGAAGGGCTGTTAAAAAAATTAGGGTCGGTCTGGCTTCACTCAAAATTTTGACCCTAGGGACGGTCTTAGGACCGAACACTGAAAAGGCTTTTAGAGCTGAACCGAACGGACTCTTAATTTTAGGGCCGGGCTTAAAATAATTATTTATCAAGCATGTCAATAAAAATCACAAATTTTTTATATGAAGCACATCAATAAAAAAAATTACAAAGTCACAAAATATTCGCATCAACAACTTCATCCTATTCTTTTTTGGCTGAAGTCTTCTTTACACTATGTACTTGTTATGGACGCTTAAGCGATAGATATTAAATAGTATGCTTATATACAAATTTAAACTTACGTAGGTACCTCGTGTTATGTATACGGGTTATAAAAACACTGTCATAGCCAATTAAATATAAATGATAGCATAAACAAGCGGTATGAACTTGTAGGACTTCAAGCAAATTATCAATCCACTTGATTGCTAGTAATTAGACTTTGGAGAATGTCTCCTAGACTTTGAATGATTAAGCTTACAGTATGAACAACTTGTCATTTGTTAATCCTTAAATTCAAGACTAAGTATATATTTCAAAAAAAATTGGCTTAATGTGTATATTTCAAAAAACATATAAAAATTAATCTAATCGACTAAGCGTATATTTCAAAAAAATAATTGACTAAGTGTATTATAAATTAATTTATAGAATGTAAAATATGGAAGGGCTTAACGGTCGGACTTTTTTAGGTCGAACCGAATAGAACATTATTAGGTCATAATTAGGTCGGGCTTTTTAGGGCGGATAGTGCCGGGCTTAATTAGATCATAGTTTGGTTGGGCTCGAGGGCCGAACAGGGCTTTGAAATCATGGCCTTTATTTGACTTTGAACCTTTAGGGCTTAGGGCTCAAGGACTTCAACTTAGGGTCGGACCGACCTTAAAGCTCGTAGGTCATAGAGCTTTGTACAGGCTTTCGAACTCTAAGACTGAATGTTGACCCCTAACTCACTATTTGACTGAGATGTCATTTGGTGCACTAATTTTATATGCTGAATGCATCTAATCAAATGCATGTACTATGCAGGGAATGCACGAAATGTACGTAATGTACAAAATCCATGATATGTAATCCTCATGCGTATAGTAATGATGCACGATATGAATTTTTTTGGTGACTCTTATCATATTTAAGGTTTGAGTAAAAATTAGGTACAAAATATATTTTGGTGCAAAATGTAAAGTTCATCAAAACTGGGTTATAATTTATCGCCGAGAAACCAAAAGTACGACATAGTTCGTCACAAGTAATTTATAATTCGTCACTGAATAATTAACCATAAATGAGATTTACTACGGAATTTAATCTCATCCGTCCAAATGATCAAGGACCGTGATTGATTGATTTGTAATTTTTTTTAAAAATATGACATTTGCACTGATTATTTTTCCTGCACTGGATTATTTTGCACTGGATTATTTTTCCTAAGGTTTAATGAAAAGTATATGCATTTGAAGTTACAGTTACACGGTACGGTCAAGGTCGGCTCAAGAAGTCCGAGGGCCTCAAGCAAAAATAAACAATTGGTCCTTTTTATAAACAACTATTGTAAATAGGGAAATGTACAAAAAGGTTCTCTGAACTATCATCTCTTTCCAATTTGAGGTATGAACTATCATAATTTCCAATGAGGGGGCAAAATAAAAAATCCGTTAAAGTTAACTCCGTTAGTCAAATTACAATTAAATGTCATTTACTTTAATTTTATTTATACACTTTCATTATATATTTTTAACTTTTAATTTTACTATAATTTTATTATAATTTTATCTATATATTAAATGTTTAGGGTTTCATAATTTACCATTATATGTATGAATAAAAATTAAACAATTACTTTTTTTATTGTAAAATTTTCAAGTTCTTTTCTAATATGATGGGTGAGTATAGTATTTAAATTGTCATAGTTTCACAATTGATCTTAAATTATTTTTATAAAAATTCATGTTCATAAGAGTGTTACTATAAAAAAGAATATAAATTTAAGGATAAATTGAAAAAAAAAATTTAAAATTTTGTCCACTCATATTATATGGTGAATTGACAAACTTTAAAAGTTCAAATTATTGTACTCATGCATCATATACGGAAAACATCTTTAAAAATTTAGAATATGAATCAAAATAATATATATTTAATTTTAATTCATTCATGTTATATGGTAAATTATGAAACCTAAATAATTAATTTAAATGTATTACCGATTTGTGATATGAAATTTAAAAAGAATAAAATATTATAATAAAATTAGAAGTAAAAAAATCTAGAATGATAGATATATATATTAAATTAAAGTAAATGACATTTAATTGTAATTTGACTAACAGAGTAAACTAATGGAGTTAACTTTAGAAAAACTTTCTAATTTAGCAAAAATTGAAATTTCATTTCTCTCTCTAGCCAATTTCCAAATTGGGTTTCTGAAATGGCCACTTTCTCTTAGGCGCCGTCAACAACGGCGCTTAATGCCCAGTGTATTGTTTACATCGATATCATGCTGAGTCACGTGCCTATGTGACAGCTTAAATTAAGGCGCCCCTGAGGGCAGCGCCCAAAAAATCAGCACAAACTTTAGGCGCTGTTAAGGACAGCGCCTAAACCTAAACTTTAGCAAATAAACCTCCTCTTCCTCCTGACGATGATCGGGCGTCTCCACTTCCATAGCTGAAGATGAACCTGCACTACTATAAACGATGTATTATGCATTGGTTCAAAAAAATGCATTATGCATCGATTCGTCTTTAGGCATCGGTTCTCAGGGAAACCGATGCGTAAGGTACACATTATGCATCGATTTTTGATGAACCGTTGCATAATGTATACCTTATGCATCGGTTTAGAAAACTGTTGCATAAGGTACACTTTATGCATCAGTTCATCAAAAACCGATGCATAAGGTACATATTATGCATCGTTTTTTGATGAATCGATGCATACAGTGAGTTAAAAAACTTAGGTTTTATTTTGAAATATCGTCAATCCGCCCGCAGCTTCTCCGAATTACCATTCTCGACGCTCTCCGCCTGCTTAGACTCACCATGTCCTCGTCGTTCGCCTTGTGTCGCGTCGCCCTCGATCAGTCCGCACATTCGTCGCCTCGCTCTGACGACTGTTAGCTCCGATTTCGCTCTGACGACTTCGTTAGTTATGTGTCTCCGACTGTTGGCCTCCGAATGTTTAGGAGTTTCCTCGATTTCCCTCCGACTATTTAGGATTTGTGTTGCCATTATTGTTAGACTCCGACTGTGGCATTGTTCCGACTATTAGACTCCGACTGTGGTGAATTCGACTCCGACGATAGTTAGACTTCGACTGTGGTTCTCCTCTCCAACTTTAATTTTTGAGGTGAGTTATCTTTTTTTGCTCTATCATTGTTGAATGACATACATAACTAGTTGGATTCATGTATGCTTGCTTATAGTTTTATTTTAAAACATAGATTCCAACGGTGGTACTTGTAAACGGTGGAAGTTGCATCTTTTTTAATCCTTCGAACATCATTCCATATAAGGTATTCTATTGTGTTAATTGTTTATAGTTTTCGAACTTGGACATTTCGTTTTTGTTGCTCTTTCATCGTTGAATGATGTTAATAACTAGTTGGACTTAAGTATGTTAATTTTATTGATATTCTTTTGTTTAGGGTTAAAACTTAACATTTGCAATCTACATCCTCTTCTCTTTGGTTGTTCTTTGCTTCTTCAATTCCTGGTATTTGATGGTTATCATTCTTCTTTATTTTCTTATTAACATGGAGTTTGAATTTATTTTTCCTTGTTTAATAATTTGTTTTTGTTGTTTATAGCTCTAGTTCGTACTTGTTGCACACCCATCATTAAGGTTCTTCTTCGCAAGTTTCTATTCTAAGGTAAACCGCAAGTTTATGTAACTCATTTACTACTTTTTAATTGTTGGAGTTCTTGTAATTCACTCAAATGTAATTGTTTGTTCATGTAAATTAGTAGTATGTAACTAATAATATTTACATGTTTCATGTAGTGGATTTATAATGAATCAAGAGTGGGTATCCGGTAATAGGTTGAGTCAGGAGTACGAAACAGGGATTATGGATTATTGTGCGTTTGCGTCGTCTTATGCGTCTAGAAACAACATGGAACATGTCTTTTGTCCGTGTATGGGTTGTTGGAATTACAAAAAGGTCAAACCGAAGAAGTTACATAAACACCTTTTGTTAAAGGGGATTGACCCATGATATAAGGTGTGGTATATGCATGGCGAGGTTGAACAACAAAACTTTGAGCCTCCACCCGTAGAAAGTTTGCCAGAGGATAATGATGAATGGGAAGAGGATAATCTAATTGAGATGGTTAACTTCTGTTCTTAACACATTTGTTTTTAAGTTAGTGGGTTTTTTTAGGTGGCATTAGATGTTATGCGTCATCTTTCCGAGACAACTTAAAGCTCTTTGGCTTGATTCATCGATATAAGAGAAGGATATAAACCCTGATGCAAAAGAGTTGGTGGAGACGTAAGTTTAGAAATCACTATTATCTTATAACTTGTATTGAAAGTCACTAATTACATTATGGTGTTTGTTTTAGGGGATTAAATCGATACTACCAAGGATGTGTACCGAGGAGTACACGTAAAGTAGAGTGGAAGAAAATTATGGTATTCACAAATTAGAAATTTTTATTAAATATTTTTTTTCATTTATAAAGTATGTCAACTGAGATTCTTGATCGTGCAGTGTCCAAGACAACCACCTGGCCATTTATGTGGTTATTATGTCCTTCGATATTTTCGGGACATTATAGCATATGTACGGGCTAATAATGGTGCGGAGGTTGAAGACCTTAAACAAGTGAGCTTTTTAGAGATATATATACATATGTTATTAATTTAACTGTTTAATCAATAAAAATATGTGTATTTATAATTTTGTGTTCATTTAATCGTTTTCACTCTTTAATTGTTGATTTAGTTCTCTTGTTTTTATAGTGTTTTCCTAATGGAATAGAGTCATACGAACATGACAAGATTCTTGAACTGCGGGATGAAATCTCCAGCTACCAACGTGAGTATCTGACCAATCATTCTGCGGTATAGGACATTAACTTGGACACAGTTGTTATATTTTGTGGCATAGTGTCAATTGTACCTAAGACAAATATATGTATGAATGATTGTATTGCAAAATCAGTGCAATGATGTTTTGAATGTAAGCTGCATTGTATTTAAAAATTGGAACATCAGGGTATATTTTTTATGTTTAATTTCAGGTGGATTTGAGCTTTTGTAAGCTAAATCTGCCAGTTTTTTTGAATGATTATGCATCGATTTTTGAAGAAACCGTTGCATAATCTCCAACATTATGCATCGGTTGTCCTGGAACCGATGCATAATTTCAAGATCTTATGCAACGGTTTCTTTAAAAAATTATGAACACTATGCATCGGTTCGGGGAAAAACCGTTGCATAATGTGCAGACATTATGCGACGATTTTTACTGAACCGATGCATAATGTGCAAACATTATGGACTAGTACTACTAGCTGGTGCAACATCCATAGATGTCATTGAAGCTGAACTCACCGGGGCTGAAGTTGAAGCTAAATCCGACGTCGTTGCATGGGCTGTTATCGACACTGAACGCGATAATGAACTCGATGTTGCATGGGCTGACATGGAGGAGATTAACACGCAATGGAACTCCCTTCTTTAGTCTTTAGTCATTCCATTGCGTGTTAATCTCCTCCATGTCAGCCCATGCAACATCGAGTTCATTATCGCCTTCAGCGTCGATAACAGCCCATGCACTGACGTCGGATTTAGCTTCAACTTCAGCCCCCGGTGAGTTCAGCTTCAATGACATCTATGGATGTTGCACCAACTAGTAGTACTAGTCCATATGATCAGCAAGCTTCATCATCGTCAGGAGGAGGAGGAGGTTCATCTTCAACTATCACTACGCCAATTTACATCCTACGTGACATTTTTTTATGTCGCAACAACTGCTAAATTTGTCGCATAGACTTTATGTGACGTTTAGTGTGTCGCGTAAAATCAGTCGCGTAATCGGCGTAGCAAAAAGTTAACGCGACAATTCGAAAAAGCGATAGTCGCGATATGTTAAACGTTTATGCGGCTAATGTTTCAGTTTGTCACGTATTCATATAGCTGATGTCCACTCCTAATGAGCGTATATACAGTCTCCAATGGTGTAAAAGAGCGTTGACGACAACTGTTGAACATAATGTTGTCGTATAAACTACGTTTCGCGACAAACAAAGAAAAAATAGATGTCGTATAAACCGCATTTCGCGGCTAAATGTGAACGTTTATATGTCATATAAACTGTCATTCGTGACACAAATTAAGCATATAGATGTCGTATAAATAGTTTACACGACTTTACTGAACGTATATATGTTGTATAAACTATCATTAGCGACACATATTAAGCATATAGATGTCGTATAATCATTTTACGCGATATATAATGAACCTTTACATATCGTATAAAAGGGATTTCGTGATTTATTTTGAATATATAACTGCCGTATAAAAGAGGTTTGGCGACTAACATTTAACAAAAAATTGTGGCAAAAACCTGTATACCAAACATGAACTAGTTTTCATTTTAAACACACAAAATAGCATCCAACAAGCAAACAACAAGAATCCGAGCAAAGCACAACTAGGTGTGCACCCAAACAAAAGCACAACAGTTTAGCAAAATATTAATCAACTTAGTTTTTAACAGCAGCAGCACTAGTGGCACCTTCCGAAGCATTCTGGCTTGCCAAATTTGCCGAACCACCACGCACCACCAAGTCCTCGAGCACACGTATCCTTTCTTCAAAGGCAGCATTCATTACCTCGAACTCATCTTTTTTCTTGGCCAGATCATCTTTCAGCTGGGAGCTTCTTGCACCTCCTCTAGGAAGTGGTGGTCTCTTGAACGCTTTACCAGTCCCGGACATATATGTTCCACGAGTCTGCCCAACCACTTGGCTTATGATGTCAATCTGAGTAGCAATTGGAAGGGGTTCAGTTAATTCACTGTGGTCAGATTCATCACCATTCTGATCTGCCAACGCTTGACGAACCATTTCTTGCATTTTTTCCTACAAATTTAAACATTGTAAAGTGTAAATACAATCACAAAGCACAATGCACAATCTGCCAAGACAGCAGAAAATAACAGCGAACATGAAGCTTTAACAAGTAAAGTTTGACATGAATTACATCATACAACATGAACAAGACCCAATTAATTTTTAACATGGAAATGACATACAACAGGAGCACATGTTTCACCAAGATAAACATGGCAGATAATATTGCACAATAACAAGAGGATTAGGACATGTTAGATAACATTGCAGATAACACTTGTTTGCACATGAGCAACAACACATCGTACCCAAATCCTTATACATAACATACATAATAAAAAAACATATATGGGACAATATGTGGGATAATAAGAATCAACAAATACAACCAAGTGAAACATAAACATATAGAAATTTCAAGTACATGAAAATTAATAAAAAAGATACGTACTGCAAGTGCAGCACCCTTGGGATCACCCGAGTAGACTTGGGAGAACGTGGCTATAAATTGTGCCTTATCTCCCTTGGCAGCGAGTGCGGAAGCCCTCAACTGAAATGAACGTTTTCCAGCCCGATGGTTAATCGTATTAGGATCATTGCGCACGTCTGACATCTTTTTACCCCGCTCCTGTTATAAGAAAATGTAGAATTTTTCGCAATTTGATTTCCAATCACGAAATCTCTCAGTGGCTTTCCTGAAAATGTAGTTCCACAGCTGGTCATCTTCTTTCTCAATAACAAAGTTTGGCTGCAAGGAACAAAAGTATGTTTAAAAGTTTGCGGACAAATAATGAAGTAAATGTAAAGAAGAAATAGAAAGTACTCACCCTCAAATGATCAAACACAATACGCCGATCCTGTTCCTGAAGTTTTTTGAATGACGAGGCTATCATTGGAACCTTGTCCTTCACAGCACTACCAATCTCATGTATAATTAGGTTATCAACAGCTTGGCTAGCAGGCACATTCCGGCCAGGTAAGAATTCTACCTTGATCAGCTGCCCTTTATTATGCGTCACCTTATAGTTGGCCACCTTTGAACCATTCACGACTCCACGTACCTTCTTTGTCTCTCCACTTTCATCCCCTGTCATTGACAAATTCACTATATATGTATTTAAAAACTACCTAATCAACAATAACATAAACTTCATAAAAAAACACACTAATCAACAATCACACAATAACAAACAGCCTTGTTACCTGTTAGCACAAAATCAGCGCTCTTGCATCCAATGCTCGGAATATGCTGCAAACTGTCGTTCACATCCTCATCATCATCCGATGAACTGTTGTCGAATGAGTACATTGTTTCAAACTCTGGAGCTGTGGGTTCTGGAGCAGGGGTGATCGCTTGTAATTTAGCGTAAATATTCGAATAGAATTCAAATATTATTGCTAGTCACGATTAATCAAAACAATTTATATTGACTCGGGAAATCCGAGGTCGTACCCAAAAGATAGGTGATTAAACTAATGGTGCTAAAGATTCAATTTAGAACGTTTGTGGTTTGGGGGGGGGGGATTTGTTGTTGATAGCAAGTTTTTACTATCCAAAGGAGATTTTAAACAATGAAACAAGTAAACAATTGATTAAAAGATGACTAGGGATTACTTCCCCACCTAGACAATTATTGTGACAATGATATTGGATGCCAATGATGAATTTACATGTACATGAGTAGAATTTAGCCATGCAACATTCAAGCTAAGTTCAACTCGCGCTACAACTTAGAATGAAGGGGTTACATCTCGCATAGGACCTCACACTCGCGCTCTATTGGCCCTATAGAACATGCATGTCTAGTCTCACACTCGCGCTCTATTGACTAGATAAACACATTCTTGTTAAGTTCAAGCCATTCTCATTAGAATTTAGGTGTCGCCATGTAACACAAAGACTCTAATGCCTCTTCTTTCATTTCATTGAAGTCATATTGATCAACGTGAGCTACATCAAACATGAGATCAAGCTAAGTTCCCATTGAGGACATTTCACAAACACCTTATGGGCAACTATAAACATTTAGTTCAAATGAAGAAGATTCATGTGCAAACTCATTCAAAATTAGCATTAATGGTGTTTACATCATCACAAATGTGTCTAGGGGATCCATAATCCCCAATCAAAGTCACTACTCACTCATGGTGAGATTACAAGCAAAACAAATGAAAGAGATGGAGTTTAGGAGTCTAAAACCAATATGAGATTGAAGAGTATGAGAATCCTTGTTGTTGATCTTCTTCTCCACTCAATCCACCTTGAAATCAGTGCAGGTCTCCTCAAAATCCGTGCCAAAAAAGTCCTCTTCGAAAATCCCCAAAAGTTTCTATTTATAGCCAACATTAGGGTTTCCGGTACTGTAGCTCCAGTCGGTCGACTGGCGGGAGCTGGTTTTCCCAGTCGGTCGACTGATGCTGAAAATGTGGCTGATGAAGAGATTTGCCAGTCGGTCGACTGGCTGGTCCAATCGACCGACTCGATTGACAAGCTTGGAGGGCCATCTGGGGCATTCGTCAACTCGACCGACTGGAGGTCTCAGTCGGTTGACTGGATTGGCATAAAAATTCGGTCCTGCTGAAAGTCTATTGACTCGGTCGACTGAGGGTCTCCAGTCGGTCGACTGGCGGGAGTTTTTCTTTCACTCCTTCTGAATCATCAATCAACTCGACCGACTGGTGCAGGGGAAGTTCCCAGTCGGTCGACTTGAGCTTCTTTTTGCCCAAACTTGCTCAAATCTTCGAATTTTCTCCAAATTCTCGTGTCAAGGTCCTGAGCTCAATGTACGATTGCTCCAAGCCTGAAATGCAATGATAGTGGTCAAATGGCATCGAAATAGCATCGGGAATGGACCAAAACTCTTCGTAAATGGGTATGTAAATGAGTCGAGAATTCGACTCATCAAAACACTCCACACTTAGAGTTTGATCGTCCCGAGCAAACAATAAGAACAAGCCAAAGAGACACAATGGTTAAACTTATTTCTAACTACTCTAACACAAATTTACAACCTAACTCCTTTTCGTAGGTGTGACGAGTGCATTTAGCATATGCACCAAGCCTTTAAACCCCTAGGCTACCCTAGTGGACGAGTTATAGTCTCGTGAGAGTTTTCAGAAGAGGGAATACTCACAAATCCCAGGTGCACTTATCCCATGAGAATTGAATTCAAGAGTGTTTAACCAAGGCTATGATTTCTCAAAGCAAATTCCTCACCCCACGCTAGGGCTATCCTCACAATACTATCAAAAGGACTTTCGAACCACTTTGAGTACCTTTGAGATTGTGCATTCAAGGTCATCAATACTAGAGCTATCAATCATCTCGTCCAAATGTCTATTCATTTTCAAGGCAATACAATAGAAGTAGAGCTTTTAGTTTGCACAAAAGGTGTCAATCGCTCGCCTATGCTAGCTAGGGCTAGTCCACGGGCTCGCGACATGGAACTCGTTCCCAAGTTTTAGGCGCTTAAGCCGTAATCCATAAGGGAAGAGGAGTTCGACACGAGAGTTCTTTACAAACAAGTCATAAACCAAATGAATACTCCCGTGCAAGCACATGGGTCGTCCAAAAGTTGTTCCAACTAGCACACAATGCAAATGTTGAATCCCGCACAATGAATAATGATGGAAGAACATAGAGTCAAGTTTTAAGTGCCTCTTATTTTCTTTTCTTTTTTTATTTTTTTTTGAATGGCCTTTGGCCTACAAATGCTTTCGAGGGGGGACTAACCTCCCTAACCCCCGGCATTTGTATCATTTTTCATTTTTTTTGTGCGTGGGGCTTCGCCCTCTTTTGACTCCACACTTAAAACTTGACAATATGTTCAGAAAGTGTATGGAATGTGCGGGGAACAAACATGAGTAAAGCACCGTGTTAGAGAACTCAAGTCACCAAGGAATATTCAAGGGGTCTAAGTTTTTCATGAAGATTTTTAAAAGTGCTTGCTATAGCTTGATCCAAGGTATTTCAACGAAAATACTTAGAAAATTAGATAGACGAGAGATAGCAATGATATTGGTTTTCAAGAATACATATTCAATGGACTAGGTCGGTTCTAAGTTCAAAATCCAATAAATGTGATAAATAGGCTAGATATGATTTATAGAAATTGGAATCGATAGTCACAAGCCTATGTGGTTAAGAACACTCTCATGTAGGGATAAGGTGCAAAAGATGCAAGTGTCCATCAAAAATGATATGCAAGGCATGCAAACATGTGAACTATGCGCATAGAACCACTCCACACTTAACTCAAGCTTAGTCCCTAAGCGCAAAGAATGATAAAATAAAGGCAAAGGCGCATAGGAACTCCCCTCGTTTGTAGAGCCGATGACTAAACTCATGGGAGTGAGAAATACCCCTTTGGTTGCAAATGTAGACAAGAAGGTGAATTTTGAACATGAGAAGAATATAAATGTGCATGTCCTGTAGAGTGAACAGTAGAAATGGTAAACACCCTCAATATCATATGAAATGTAGCATACAACCAAAAGCAAGTCAAGGGCAAATCACTCAAAATGGCATACATCATCCAAAATTTGCGCCAAAAGGCGACTTAACATCCAAAACAGTCATCCAACGTAACAAGTAAAATAGAAGATAAACATGTGAGTGCTAAATGAAACATGGAATCATGATGTAGCCTCGTCGTCTCCGGGCCTAACTGAATCAACGACACCCTCATCATCAGGCGGTGCCGTGGTGCCCGTCATCAGTGGGCTCTCCTCCCTGAAAGAACGAACCGGCTCCGCGGTCTCTCCTGAGAGACGTGACCCCGCCTCTCCGACTTTGGAAGCTGGCGTGGTAGGCAAGGGAGAGGCGCCACGAGGGACAGAAAACTCAGGAGAAGCTGGGGAAGCAACTGGGCCACCAGAACCACTGACCATGGATAACACTGTGGACCGAAGTCACTCCCACTCCTGGCGAGCTCTCGCGTTAGACTCTCGAACAAAGTCCTCAAGGTGAGTCAAGCCGCTCCTCAAATCAGCCACTCCACCCTTCAGGTCAGCAATGTCAGAGGAGGTCCTCTGTCTCCACTCGGTCAGATCCTTTGTGGCAGGGGGAGGTCTCTCCACAGCAGCGTCAGCGTGAGGCAAATCCTCTTGAATGAGTGGCTCCTCAGGGATAGGGTCATCAGGATCGTCGGCCGGAGGAGGGGAAGGTATGGGAGAGGCAAGAGGGGAAGGGGTGAGATGGGTGCTGCAATACAGTGGATTCGCCCTCTTGAACAACCGCCTCCGATACGCGGCATTAGACACGAGGTCTGGCTGATGAGGCTTCATGTCGACCTCCCAAGTATTCCCGTCCTTCTTGACGATGTGCATACGCTTCATGGTTTTCAGAGTAAGAGTACTCTTGGAAGGCTTGGGGCATCCCTCAGGGCCGAAGGTGAAGTTACACCTAAGGGCAATCAAAGTAATCAAGGAGCCTCCTCCTAAGGCGCGGTTCCTCGCACCCTTATTCACAATGTTCTTGAAACGAGTAGCAAGGGTAGCGAGCCAATCAATGCGCTCCTCGTGATCAATGGCAAGCATGAGGTCCATGTCCGGGAGAGTGAATGAACGAGCCTTCGCCGTCCGGGTGTTGATCCCAATAGCAATGAGACGATGTATGATCTTTCACATCGGGTCGGTGATCGCCAAAGAATTATATGACGAAATGAACCACTCGTTCCTCCCTGAAATCCGCTTCCAAAATCTGCTCTGATCATGTTCGGAGTATTTCCGGGCTATGGCATCATAAGGAGGGAATCCCAACCATTCACTGATCACACTCTCCTTAATCTCAAAAATTCGGCCACCCAATACAAATTTTTAGTAATATTCCCTTCCTTCCTCCCCCTCCTCTCTGATCCAATCAAATGAGCTAATAAACTCCTTCACTACCCTCTCATAGCAACCGGGATCATCATTCAATAAAAAGTTCAAACCACAACGGGAGAGGCGCGAATGTACCTCATCGGTGACCGTACTGTCAATGCCTCTGAGGAGTCCCATGTCGGGGTAGAGAGTGGGGATGACAGTCTTCCTCTTCCTCACGATCGTGGCCAGATTGGTCCGGTGCGTCTCATCCATGAACTCGAGAGGTACTGAGAAAGGGTAAGGAGTCGGGCAGGGCAATGGTCCATCGAAAGGTCCCTCATTCGGCAACACCGGGACAATGGCACTGGAAGACGGTGCAAGAGCTGGAGGAGAGGGTACTCTGGGCATTGGAGGTGAAGGGGCTCTAGGAATGGGTGGCACGGGAACTCTCCTCTTCTGCACTGGTCTCTTCGGTGGAGGCCTTTTCCTCTTAGGCGGAGGCGTGGGAGAAACCGGTGTAGAATCCAATTCCTCCTCCGAGGATGAGCTAGAGTCTTCTAGCGAAGCTCTAAACTGTTTCCTCTTGTGAGAGACGAGAGGCATGTCATCCTCGTCGTCTTCGCTTTGCTCGATAATGCGCTCAACTCGTGTAGGCTCATGGGCAACCTCTTTCCCTTTTGATGTGGATTGAGACGAAGGATGGGCATGAGGCATGGTTGAACTGATGAACAAGCTGAGCAAAAACTGAGCAAAAACCCGCTGAGTCTCAATTAACTTGACCGACTGGCGTGAAGCAGATACCTCAGTCGGTCGACTGGCTGGCGATTTCTTGGGCAAATCTAATTTTTCGAAATCGGGCTCGGCGGTGTGAATTGATGCCAGGGGTTTGTTGGCGAGGATTTGAGGAGTAGAATGAGCGGTCGGACGAGGACGGAGGACGCCGGAATGAGGAGATCGGCCGGTGCTTAGGGTTTCCGATCGAAATCGAGATGTGGACGGAGAGCGGCGCGGCTGGGCTGGCTGGGGACGGCGGGGTGGTGGAGAAATGATGGCGACGGGAAGGCGAAGCTTGGTGATGGCCGAAAGTTGAATGTAGGGTGGTTGAGGTCGGAGTCGGTCGATTTGTGTAGGAGTGGGGCGAGTGAAATGAGATTTGAAATGAAGACTGGGGTATTTGGATATGATAATCTCAGTCGGTCGACTGGGAGACGAGTCGACCGACTCGAATGACGAAAATAAGCGTCTCTCTGAACCGTCGCTAACTCGACCGACTGGGGTACGAGTCGACCGGCTCGATTGGCAAGAAAATGACGCCTCGCTGATTCTTCGCCAACTCGACCGACTGGACGTTTGGTCCTCTCTCAGTCGGTCGACTGGGGGCAAATTCCAACTCCAATGAATTTTCTTCTTCTTTTTCGAACTCCCCAACTCCACACTTAAGATTTTTACTCCGCACCACGAAATAGCACCGCGCAATGATCATACAAATTCAATTCAAACATAGTCATGCTTCACCAAGAAATCACTAGCATAAACATGTTTCGCAATAAAATGCAAGCTAGGATCAAAGACTCCACACTCACGACATCATCGTCACAAAGAATATTCATGCAAGCACAAAACCACACCAAGCACACCCACTCATGCATTTTGGATCATACAAGCACCAAGTTCACATACATAGTTCTATGACGCATACCAAACATATATGAAATTAATTGTGCATCAATGGACAACTCACAAACCGGGGTACCTCCCGTGAGGGCCTAGTTTAACGTCTTGGCAAAGACCGAGCCGAGGTTTGATACGTAGAGAAGCAAACTAAGAGAAGTCCCGAGCGGGATCCCTTCTCTAGCGGTATTGCGTATAGCATTCACGAGGGTGCTTCCAATAGGTCCTGGTTTCCATCAGCAGCATGATAGATCTTAACTCTTTGCCCGTTTGCCTTGAAGATGTTCTCATGGTTGTCAATTAGCTCTAGGTTGCCATCGTTGAAAAATCTATGAATTTTATATGGCCCAAACCACCTAGACTTGAACTTCCCGGGAAATAACTTGTATTTAGAGTTGAATAGCAAAACCTTGTCTCCCACCGAGAATTGTTTCTTCAGAATGAGCTTGTCATGCCATCTCCGGGTTTTCTCCTTATAGATTCTTGAACTCTCGTAGGAGTCTAATCGGATTTCATCTAGTTCATTTAGTTGAAGGAGTCTCTTTTCCCCCGAAGCTTTCGTGTCAAAATTTAGCTCCTTGACCGCCCACATGGCCTTATACTCGAGTTCCACCGGAAGATGGCATGATTTGCCATACACTAGCCTGTAAGGAGACATCCCAATTGGTGTCTTGAACGCGGTCCTATATGCCCATAGCGCATCATCAAGCTTCAACGCCCAGTCCTTTCCTGACTTTCCAACTGTCTTTGTCAAGATGTTTTTTATTTCTCTGTTTGACACCTCGACTTGACCATTGGCTTGAGGATGATATGGAGTGGAACACCTATGGTAGATCCCGTGTTTCTTTAGCATGGACTCAAATCTCCTTTCCTTGAAATGGGAGCCATTGTCACTGATTACTGCTATAGGGACTCCGAATCTTGGGAATATGATCTTCTTGAACATCTTAATCACTACTTTAGCGTCGCAAGATGGGGAAGCTATGGCTTCAACCCATTTGGACACATAGTCCACCGCTACTATAATAAATGCATTCCCTTGTGACGACGGTAGGGGTCTCATGAAGTCCACGCCCCAAACATCAAAGATCTCCACTTCTAATATGCCTTTCTGAGGCATTTCCTCCCTTCTAGCTATGTTTCCCATTCGTTGACATTCATTGCAAGCTTTGACAAATTCATACGTATCTTTAAACATGCTTGGCCAATAGAAACCCGATTGAAGAATTTTAGAAGTGGTCTTTGAGGCCGAACTATGGCCACCATAAGAAGAAGAGTGACAACAAGCTATGATTTCCTTGAAGTCTTCCTTGGGCACACATGTTCTATATATCCCATCCGAGCATAGCTTGTATAAGAACGGGTCATCCCAATAATACCTCGAGACGTCATGCAAGAACTTGCTCTTCTGATTGTAATTAAGGCCTTCTGGAAGAATGTTGCATGTCAAGTAATTCACAAAATCTGCACACCACGGGGCATCATCTTCGGCACTCATCAAATATTTACCGACAAAAGAGTCTTGGATAGGCGCCGAGAACCACTTTGAATCATAGAGCTCGACCCTTGAGAGGTGATCCGCTACTACATTTTCCACCCCTTTCTTGTCTCTAATCTCAATATTGAACTCTTGTAGAAGGAGGACCCAATGAATAAGCCGTGGCTTTGCATCTTTCTTAGCCATCAAATACTTAATAGCGGCGTGGTCCGTGTAGACAATAGTCTTGGTTCCAACGAGATAAGGCCTGAATTTTTCAAAGGCGTAGACTACCTCTAACAACTCCTTTTCGGTGGTTGTATAGTTCATTTGGGCATTATCGAGCACCTTGCTCACGTAGTAGATCACATGGAGCTTCTTCTCGACCCGTTGTCCCAAAACTGCCCCAATGACATAGTCACTTGCATCGCACATTAGTTCGAAGGGAAGATCCCACTTCGGCGGTTGCACTATAGGTGCCGATACAAGGTTCTTCTTCAGTTTTTCAAATGCCTCAAGGCATCCTTCATCAAAATTGAAATCCACATTGTTGCAAAGGAGATGAGTCAACGGCTTGGCAATTTTTGAGAAATCCTTGATAAACCTTCGGTAAAAACCGGCGTGGCCTAGGAAACTTCTCACTCCCTTTTGATTTTTCGGAGGAGGTAGTTGCTCAATAACTTGAATTTTTGCTTTATCAACTTCCACTCCTCTTTTAGAAACTAAATGCCCGAGCACAATTCCTTCTTGCACCATGAAATGGCACTTCTCCCAATTTAGCACCAAATTCGTCTCGATGCACCTAGAAAGAACATGAGAAAGATTAGCTAAACAATCATCAAACGAGGTTCCATGAATGGAAAAATCATCCATGAAAATTTCAATGCATTTCTCAATATAGTCACTAAAGATGGACATCATGCAACGTTGAAAAGTTCCCGGTGCATTGCATAAACCAAAAGGCATGCGCCTAAACGCAAAGGTTCCATATGGACATGTAAAAGTGGTTTTTCCTTGATCATTTGACAAAATCGGAATTTGGTAAAAACCGCTATATCCATCTAGGAAGCAAAAATAATCATGTCCCGCAAGCCTCTCAAGCATTTGATCAATAAATGGAATAGGAAAGTGATCTTTCTTAGTTGCCTTATTTAGTCTCCTATAGTCAATGCACATCCTCCATCCATTCACGGTTCTCGTAGGGACCAATTCCCCTTTTTCATTTTGCACTACCGTGAGTCCTCCCTTTTTAGGGACGACGTGGATGGGGCTTACCCATTCCGAGTCCGGAACGGAGTAAATGATGCCCGCATCTCTTAACTTGGTAATTTCTTTGAAAACCACCTCGCTAAGTTTAGGATTCAATCTCTTCAACAATTCCCTAGAGGGTTTCACATTTTCCTCAAGATTTATCCTATGCATGCATAGTGAAGGGCTAATTCCCGTAATATCATCAATGGAGTAGCCTAGGGCTTTTCTATTAGCCTTCAAAACATGCACAAGTTTGGACGTTTCATCCTCATTCAAAGTTGCACCAACTATAACGGGGTAAGTAGCATTGGACCCAAGAAATTCATACCTTAGATTCGAAGGTAGAGGTTTTAACTCTCCTTCGAATTCCTTACCTCTTGGCACCGGGTCTTCCTTATTTTCATGAGCCCTCGGCTCTTGCTCACCTTCCCCCAAAGTCATGTCGCCCAAATCCTCATCTACCATATTCATCAATGTAGCAAAAAGTGTACTAGAGTCGTCTAACTCGATAACTTCATTCTCAAAAGAGGTTAGCCCAAAATTTTCACAAGATATATCAAGCATATTGCATTCAAAGGACGAAGTGGGAGCCTTCATGGCATTTTTCAGAAAAAATTTCAGTTTTTCATTCCCTATCTTCAATTCAATAGACCCTTCACCACATTTAATGACCGCCTCAACGGTGTTTAGAAAGGGTCTACCTAGGATAACGGGTGTTTCTTGCTCACTATCCATATCTAGCACATAGAAGTCTACGGGGATGAAAATTTTTCCAACTTTAATAGGCACATCCCTTAGGACTCCATTAGGAATTCTAGAACTCCTATCGGCTAGCTTCAAAGAAATGGTTGTGGGATGGAGCTCACCCATATCAATTTTCTCATACAACGAATAAGGAATCAAAGAAATGCTAGCTCCTAAATCACATAAGGCTCTATCAATTTCAATTTTTCCTAAAGAGATAGGTATAGAGAATGATCCTTGATCTTGCATTTTTTAGGCATACGACTTTGCACAATTGCACTACATTCCGCATTCAAAGCTACCATGCTAGTCCACACGTCCCACATGTGAAAAGCGTCATTGAGAATGCCAAATCATATGACGCTATAGCTAGCTGAAAAGCACTCCATTACTTGAGCCCGAATGAATCACGTGCAAGAAAAAGCAGCAAAGCATAACCATATAGCAGCGAGTTCGAGTCCGAGAATGAGGGTTCATGGGTCTAAAAAGGGCTATCTCCAGATACATCCGAATTGATTTGCATCTCTACTTCAAAGGTAACACGTATCTTTAGCCCTTGTTTTTTCGCACAATGACATTAGTAACAAGCATGCATAACAGGCGAGGTCTATAGTAGCCAAAGTCACGTCCATGTAGCTCGTCTAGGATGACCGAAGCTTTGTGGTGTTACATTAGTTCGTTCCTCCTATGACCTAGTTCTTGTTCGGGACGAACAAGTTTAAGTGTGGGGTGGTTTGATGAGCCGTATTTATACGACTCATCGAGTCATTAAATCCCACCATTTCATTCACTTTATTATGCGAACAGTTACTTTTTAGTGTTGTTTCGTATTTCAGGTGATTTGGAAGCTCTAGGAGGAATTGCGCTTAAAGATGGCATTTTAGGCCATAAATGCATCACAAGATGATTTTGGAGTCAAGCGGAGTCAAGGAACTTCATTCGGGAGCAAAAGGGCGCAAATCGGACGCTCCGGCAGATTTTTGGGCCCGGTGCACCATGACTGAGACCCCTACTTTGGAAGCCTCCCCGGCCTAAATCGTCCACACATGGGGGTGATTTCAAGGTCCAGGAATCAAGTATGCATGTCCACCTAGTGCCCCAGGTCAAGAGCCCGGCCAAAAGCTTGTCCGAGGCCGGAGTAAATAATCGTCGAAGTCACTAGTCCAATCAGCGCAGATTTCAGGACTTAGCCAAATTCAGGGCCTGTTTTCCGGCTGGCTGAGATGCCAACTTTGAGAGCCGCCCCGGCCTAATCCGTCTACACAATGGGGTGATTTCAAGGTTTGGACATCATGTATACATGTCCAGATAGTGCTCCAGCTCAAGATCCCGGACAGAAGAGTGTCCGAAGGCGAGTCAAATCGGCCCCAAAGTACCCAGTACGATCAGCATTCATCCGAGTTCCAGCCGAGTTGAAACTGAGTTGAGTCCGAGTTAGACCGAGTTTGACCGAAATTAAAGCCCAAAATTCGTCCAGCCCAATGTCATATTAGGGCAAACTTACATCTAGGGTTTCGGAATATTCAAGAAGGTTTAAGGTGGCTTAATTATCAAGCAAAGGAGTAGCTTAAGGATAAAGCAAGGAAGATATGGGAATATTTCCTAAATAATCTTTTGGGATTATTTAGGGAACTTTGGGGCATTCTCAAACTCTATAAATAAGAGCTCTCCTCAGCCTTCTAAAGCATCCCAAAAACGTGGAGAGCTCCTCTCTCCACAAATTCCTCTCTTCCTCACACAAGGCCCTCTCGGCCGAAACCCTTGCTCCTCCCTTGCTCCGCCCTAGCTCCGCTGCTCCGCCACTGCCACTGCCCTTTGCTCAGCCCCTGCTCAGCCTTTCTCAGCCCTTGCTCAGCCCTCACGGCCCGGTTACTTAGTATTCTCGGCATAGTGAAGTTTACATCGTTTTTTATTACTCTTGTTATTATTTCTATGACTATGTGTAACTAATCCGCTTATTCGGATTAGGGTTTTGATATTGTGACGATGTTTTTGAGATTTGGTTTTTAATGCTTGTTTCGTTATTCCATTAAACCTTGTGCTAATTATCTCGATTAATATTGTGAAACTAAGTTGATACTCGGAAAGGTTAGACTTAGTAGAACGATATAAATCTCTTATTTACTATTTGTTGGATACTAGACCGTTGAGAACAAGTAGGGCACGAATTTAATATGTCTTGGAATGGAATGTTAAATTGCGAGGTTTAAATTGTGGTATAGGCGTCCGGAAAGACCCTATTTTAGGTTATGACTTGGAATGGGAGTAACCACACTTAGGAATTTAGAAACATGATATTTAGAAGTCGATGATAAAACTAGTCACAATTAAGAAACCCTAATCTGAATATTTCTCTCTGATTATTACATCTTCGTTATTTCCTATTTTCTCTTATTTCCTAAACTGTTTTCTCACAACCAATCGTCTTTTCTTTTCTTTTTCAGAGCAAAGTAGTAACCATCTAGCTCCCTTGGGTTCGACCCTTGCTTGCCACTGTACTAACCCACAGTCTACAGTAAGGAATTATAAATTTAGATTTGCAGGTACAAACGACGCCTGTCAAATTTTGGCGCCGTTGCCGGGGAGCTAAGCACGGTGAAATTTGTTCTTCTTTACTTTTTTCGTTTATTTTTCTGCTTATTTCGAAATTTGCTACTCGGCGTTATTTCAATTTCAACTGTTCGATTTTCAATTTTCATTCTATTCGATTTCCAATTTCTAGCTCTCAGAGGGTTCTGTCACCAAGACTTACGAGTCTAAGGATTTTGGGTTTTAAGTGGGACCGCTGTGACCCCTCCAATCTCCTGGGAACCCTTTGTTGCTAGTCTGTTCTTGCTATTTCGGTGTTTTCTATTTCGGTGCTTGGTATTCTCGTAACATGTCTCATGCAGGAAGTAGAGCTGGTGGCAATCGCCGCGAAGAAGAAATCGAACAGGTCATCCGAAACTTGGAAAGGGAGTATTCGAAACTTAACGAGCAAAGCCCGCCGAGACAGAATGGAGAGAACGGGGGAGCTATCCCGGAACAACAACAACAACCTCAAAACCAACAACAAAACCAACCCCAACCGCAATATCCTCAGTACCCTCAGTACCCACCACCATATCCACCATTGCCATACTACCCACAACATTCACCACCCTCCCAACAAGAAATCCAAGAAAATATCATGCACCTTGAGCAATCCCGTGATGGAACTTTGGATGAGTACTTACGGTACTTTGATTCCCTTGTGATAAGCTGCCCGCACCATGGATTCACAGACTTATATCTTCTTCAGAGGTTTCTCGCTGGGATGTTACCACATGAGTGGAGTTGGCTCAATGAGGAGGCCGGAGGCTCGATCTACGACTTGACCATGAGTGCTACTTGGGACTTGATAGACGATTTGGCCGAGAGATCTAAACCAGTACAAGAGCTGGCAGCTAGCAACCAGCAGTTGGCCGACAGAATGGAGCCTATCTCGGAGCCCATAGAACCAGCAGAGGATGAGGACCAATGGTTAAAGGAAGAAGAGCCGACCGAGCCACTGGAATCAGACCTCATTATCAAGCTGCCCGAGACATGCTTAGACCTCATTACAGATCCACCCGAGGCAGAACCAGTCCTTACCATCAAGACACCCGAGGAAGAACCGGTCATCACTATCAAGGCAACCGAGGAAATTAAGGTCACATCCATCGAAGGTTCTACCTCAGAAAAGGGCGCAGACGCCTCTACAATTGCTGCGCGAACGTATGAAGAATTACCCATACATCAAGAGACGTCCGCGGCGGTTAGGCAGGAGACGTCCGCAGGAAGCATTGACTCAGGTAAGGACCCAGGCATTCTCACCCGCGACATTGATTCTTATATTTTGCAGACGGGAGATGCCAGTGCTCACAGCCCTCTTGCACTCATTCTGGGGCAATCGGCCATCTCGGACATTAGGATCAAGAATAACATGGGAGCAGAAAGGTTGTCATCTGCATTTGCTGAAAAGAAATCAAACTCCCATGTTCACAAGGATGCCGACCGCTCGTACATGAAGAAACGACCGAGACATGGCACGTTTGAGTGGAGGCCAGGATGGAGAAACACTAGAGCACAACTCGATAGACCAGTAACTAGGATAAAGGTGGCCTCGCCAGCTCGGAAGGATGTAAAGGTGAACCCGCCTGATCATTGGAAGACAGAGCCGAACGAGCAGGTGGATGAGCACTATGGACGAACAGAAGGAAAGGCCGAGAACAAATATGACCTCACACGCCCATGGGACCCTAACTTGTGATCCCTACAGAGGTACTGTCGAGCCAACGACGTTAAACAAAGGCGCTAGCAGGGAGGCAGCCCTGCACTATCTGCATTTGCATCATTTATTTTTCTATTTATTATGTCTTATCATCACATTGTACTTGGGAAAGGAGATGATCTTTATGCAGGGACAGAGGCGAACGTATCAGAGATGTTAGCAACAGACTGTATCCGGCATGAGTAGTTCACCCCTCGAATAAGTTGCGTCGAGAAACATGAGCGTTTACAGATTTTGTCACAAAGACTTACGAGTCTAAGGAGGTTGGGTTTTAAGCGAGACCGCTGTGACTCCTCCAACCTCCTGGGAATCTTTTATTCGTCTTAATGTCATTGACGCAGACCTTTCATTGTGTGATGAACTCACGTTGCGATACAAGCTCCAATGGTGCTCTTCGAGGACTCATAGGAGAATAATCAGTTGTTTCTGATCGTCACGCACGCACGAGGGAAGTGCCTGTCCTTACTCTATTCTTATTTCCCTTTGTTTTATTGCATGCATTGTGTGTCTTGACTTGAGTCGTGCCGTGAGGACACGGCTCATTTCAAAAGTGTGGGGTGGGAGAGTCAGTATTGAGTCAGCACATTTATTTCCTGCACCTTGCACAGAGTCAGCACGTTTTGAGTCATTTTTTTAAATTTTTGTACATGATACTTCACTATTTCCTAGACTTGCAGTATTGGATAATGATTAGGTGAAATAGATAGAGCCGATTACATGCATGTCTTTGGTGAAACTAAGTTGATACTCGGAAAGGTTAGACTTAGTAGAACGATATAAATCTCTTATTTACTATTTGTTGGATACTAGACCGTTGAGAACAAGTAGGGCACGAATTTAATATGTCTTGGAATGGAATGTTAAATTGCTAGGTTTAAATTGTGGTATAGGCGTCCGGAAAGACCCTATTTTAGGTTATGACTTGGAATGGGAGTAACCACACTTAGGAATTTAGAAACATGATATTTAGAAGTCGATGATAAAACTAGTCACAATTAAGAAACCCTAATCTGAATATTTCTCTCTGATTATTACATCTTCGTTATTTCCTATTTTCTCTTATTTCCTAAACTGTTTTCTCACAACCAATCGTCTTTTCTTTTCTTTTTCAGAGCAAAGTAGTAACCATCTAGCTCCCTTGGGTTCGACCCTTGCTTGCCACTGTACTAACCCACAGTCTACAGTAAGGAATTATAAATTTAGATTTGCAGGTACAAACGACGCCTGTCAGTTACCATGTGCACTAAAGAAAATTTCACGTCGAAGTCAAAGGCATCCTCATCCGGAGGCATGATAGCCGAGCCATTCCCTTCAAGGGTGGGAGTCATATAATCTCCCACGGGCCTTTCATCCTCTTCCTCTTCATCATATCTATAGTTTCGGTTTTCTCTACGAGGAATTGGAGGATTCCGTATAGGTTTTGATCATCAACATTGTTCCGTCTAGCGGGAGGATCTTCTTCCCTATCCTCTTCCATTCTAAAGTTTCGGTTGTTTCTTTGAAGAGCGGGAGGGTTCTCTATCTCATCTTCCATTCTAAATCCCGGTGGCAAGTAGGGTAGTGGATTTAGGAGTGGAGGTGGACGAGGTCTTGGGCCTTGGAAAGCCGGAGGAACAATAGGATCAAGGGGAGGCGGGTTCTTGCGAGGTCTACCTCTTGGTTTCTTGACGGTTGGGAGGTTTGAAGTTGAACCGGTAGCTACTTGTTTTTGCTCCTTAAATCTTTTGTTCATTCAAGTGCCTGCGAGAACAAAATAAATTCTTAGCAATGAAAGGCAAGAGAAACTAACACAATCAAGCTCAAAACAAGCAATAACTATCGAACAAGGGAAAGTAGACAAACTAAACGATCTAGTAGCACCTAGTTAATTAACCTATCCCCGGCAACGACGCGATTTGATCGCTTGTAATTTAGCGTAAATATTCGAATAGAATTCAAATACTATTGCTAGTCACGATTAATCAAAATAATTTATATTGACTCGGGAAATCCGAGGTCGTACCCAAAAGATAGGTGATTAAACTAATGGTGCTAAAGATTCAATTTAGAACGTTTGTGGTTTTGGGGGGGATTTGTTGTTGATAGCAAGTTTTTACTATCCAAAGGAGATTTTAAACAATGAAACAAGTAAACAAACGATTAAAAGATGACTAGGGATTACTTCCCCACCTAGACAATTATTGTGACAATGATATTGGATGCCAATGATGAATTTACATGCACATGAGTAGAATTTAGCCATGCAACATTCAAGCTAAGTTCAACTCGCGCTACAACTTAGAATGAAGGGGTTACATCTCGCATAGGACCTCACACTCGCGCTCTATTGGCCCTATAGAACATGCATGTCTAGTCTCACACTCGCGCTCTATTGACTAGATAAACACATTCTTGTTAAGTTCAAGCCATTCTCATTAGAATTTAGGTGTCGCCATGTAACACAAAGACTCTAATGCCTCTTCATTCATTTCATTGAGGTCATATTGATCAACGTGAGCTACATCAAACATGAGATCAAGCTAAGTTCCCATTGAGGACATTTCACAAACACCTTATGGGCAACTATAAACATTTAGTTCAAATGAAGAAGATTCATGTGCAAACTCATTCAACATTAGCATTAATGGTGTTTACATCATCACAAATGTGTCTAGGGGATCCATAATCTCCAATCAAAGTCACTACTCACTCATGGTGAGATTACAAGCAAAACAAATGAAAGAGATGGAGTTTAGGAGTCTAAAACCAATATGAGATTGAAGAGTATGAGAATCCTTGTTGTTGATCTTCTTCTCCACTCAATCCACCTTGAAATCAGAGCAGGTCTCCTCAAAATCCGTGCCAAAAAAGTCCTCTTCGAAAATCCCCAAAAGTTTCTATTTATAGCCAACATTAGGGTTTCCGGTACTGTAGCTCCAGTCGGTCGACTGGCGGGAGCTGGTTTTCCCAGTCGGTCGACTGATGCTAAAAATGTGGCTGATGAAGAGATTTGCCAGTCGGTCGACTGGCTGGTCCAATCGACCGACTCGATTGACAAGCTTGGAGGGCCATCTGGGGCATTCGTCAACTCGACCGACTGGAGGTCTCAGTCGGTCGACTGGATTGGCATAAAAATTCAGTCCTGCTGAAAGTCTATTGACTCGGTCGACTGAGGGTCTCCAGTCGGTCGACTGGCGGGAGTTTTGCTTTCACTCCTTCTGAATCATCAATCAACTCGACCGACTGGTGCATGGGAAGTTCCCAGTCGGTCGACTGGAGCTTTTTTTTGCCCAAACTTGCTCAAATCTTCGAATTTTCTCCGAATTCTCTTGTCAAGGTCCTGAGCTCAATGTACGGTTGCTCCAAGCCTGAAATGCAATGATAATGGTCAAATGGCATCGAAATAGCATCGGGAATGGACCAAAACTCTTCGTAAATGGGTATGTAAATGAGTCGAGAATTCGACTCATCAAGGGGCTGGAGGAGGATGGTTAGAAGCAGGTACTACTGGATTCATGGAAGCAGGGGGTGGAACAAAAGCGGGAATTGTGGGTTCTGGTGGAGGAGGATTAGGTGGACTAGCTGCCTTTGCTAAACTCCGTGGGGACCTTCGAGGTAGTAAGGGATTTGGTCGTCTTGCAGGGTGATGGACCACAATTGTATGAATCATAAACACAGTTAAACCCACCAAATTAGACTGTTTGTCTATCTAACTTCGATGTTTTAGTCCCGATACATTTCTACAGGGTATTTCAGAGCTTAGAGAGAATACACGCTAAGGAAGAGCTTTTAGCACAGAAAAGATATCAGGAGACAATCCAAGGTCAAGATCAGACGCTGAATGAAGAAATCTAAAGATCCTGACATGGAATCATTCAAAACAAATCAAACCGAAGAGAAACCGAAGACAATCCGGAGCTGGAATACACCGATAGTTTTGTACAAACTGCACAAAACTCACAACCACTCTCCTCATGCCACATGGACCGGCGGCTTTCTCCTCACATCCACCCCTCCTCCTCTCCCACACCACCACATGTCACATCCTCCTCCATCCACACCAAAAGCCGCCGGCGGCTTTGCCTTCTCCTCTCCCCTTGTGACACTTGTCTTCCTCTCCTCTTCCCCTCCTCTCCACCCTTGGATGCTAAACCACATGCCCTCATCTTGGCCATCCATTCCTCTCCTCCATGGCTATAAATACCAAGCCATCCCTCCTCATTTCAAAAGCCATAAGCAATCACAACACACCACACTCCACTTCTCTCTCTAAGTTTGTTACTTTGTAAAGTTTGGTTTTGATATAAATAAAAGTTCAGTTTGTTCTCAAATACTTTAGTTCGATCTTGAGTACTCCTGTTTGTTCTTGAGTACTCAAGCTTTCAGTTACAGTTCAAGAGTTACTCCTGTTTGTTCTTGAGTAATCTCTTTCTCTTCTCTCTTTACTCTTGTCGGTTCTTGAGTATTCTTTTCCAAATCCCCAAGTATTTAGTTATGATGTCCAACTCTATGGATATTCGTAACTAAACTCTTCATTCGGTTGAAGGGGAGTTCTTGTTTTATAAAATGTTTTACTTCGTTTAGTTTCTTTTCTCTGTATTCAAAACTTGTTCTATGTGCCATTTATAAGGTCAGACTTTCCAAGGTTGAGTGGAAGCTACGAAAGGGCAAAACTCTTCTGTGGGAAGTCGTGAACATACTCGGGTAAGTGGATGCTACGAAAGGGCAAAGCTTATCTGAGGAGTTCGATCTATCTTTAAAACCATTTGGAAACTGGACCAAAGGGACCAAATGGATGCACAAAAGGGTAAGATACTTCGAAAGGAGGAATTAGTCTGAAGTAGAACAAGGGTTTACAAACAGTGTGGCAAATTGAGCGCTACGAAAGGGCCTCGATACACGTTTGAATACTCAGAAGGGTTACTAAAAGAATGAACAGGATATAATACAAGGCCCCCTAAGACCGAATACTTCTCTTGCAATCACAGAATCCCCTTTGTCTTTACTTTTATTGTTCAATCAACTGCAACTATCAACCGCTCACAATCCGGAGGACTTGCAATTCACGCATCACCCACTGTAAGTCTTCACTTTTAATTTCAGTATTTACTTTTCTGTAATTTACTTTTCAGCACTCAAAACCAAAACCAACTAAAAAGTCACGTAGTTGTTAGCACTAAAACCTCAACCAACCTAAAACACGCTCCTTCGCTGAACAAATCCCTTAAAGAATAACCTATCCCCCTAATTCCTCTGGGTTCGACCCCTACTTACCAAGTACTACCCAGTAGTATAGTTGCGAGTAGCGGACTATTATAAATTTATTTGTACAAATCGCTTTGACGACGAGCGGTTCTGTCAAATTGGCGCCGTTGCCGGGGAATTAGCAAATGGATAGTTGTTCTTTTTTCTGTTATACATAATTCACCATGTCGTCGTACTACGGAAGCAAGCCTTGGTACTATGAGGAGTTTTCCCCACCACCCTTCGAACTTGAAGTCCGTAAGAAGATCATCTACCTTGAGCAATCCCGGGACGAAACTTTGGACGAGTACTTGGCGTACTTCGATTCCATTGTGGCGAGCTGCCCGCACCACGGATTCGCATATTCATATCTTCTTCGGACATTTCTTACTGGGATGAGACTTCCGGAGCTTTGCTTGTTAGATACTGCCGCAGGAGGGTCAATAATGGAATTAAGCGAAAAGGAAGCCTGGGACCTCATTGATGATTTGGCCGAGAGCACAAAACGAGGGCCAATGCACCAAACTGAAGATAAGGCACCAACGATGAAAGTGGACTCAGTACAGAACGAGCCCGGCATCACACCCATTGCAAGCTTGCCCGCAGCAAACCCGGAAGGAGACATCAGTATAAGGGCAGTAATGGACGTGGAGGCGGCTCTAAAGGAACCAACATTGGAGCCCACAAAGCTGACAGAGGATGAGGACGCATGGATAACTGAAGAAGAGCCTACATGGGATCTCACTCCCGAGCCATCCGAAGTAATGGACGAATCAGATACAGAAAGCATCGAGGAGGAGTCTTCATGGGAACTCACTACCAAAGCGGACGAGGAAATCAAGCCAGGCCCAGTCCTCATTTTCAATTTATCCAAGAAAGACCTGGCCCTTGTGGTGGAAGTCCCCCAATTTGTCCCCTCGGTTTGTATGCGGATCTCAGCCCCTGAAGATGAAGTAATCAATGATGAGGTGCAAGGCGAGTTGGAGCCAGAAAAGCCAACAATGAAACACTCCCTCGCCACGAGCCAACCAAGCAGCCCTGAAAACTCGCTCGTTCTAGGATGGCCAATCATCTCTGCCACAAAGAAGCGACAAAGACATGGCTCGGTGCAATGGAAGCCCGGAAGGAGGAACAAGAGAGCTCGACTTGATGAACCAGCTAATATGGTCAAGGAATCCTCGCCCTCTCGAGGATATGTAAAGAAGAAACCTCCGGATCAAGGGAGAGCAAAACTGAGCCCGCTGCCATATGTGTTCTTTGGGCAAATCAAAAGGGCAGCTGTGAAGAAGTTCGACCTCAAGCAACCATGGGATCCAAACACATCTGCTCGCAAGAAATCGGGAAAAGGGCCTGAGCAGAATGACTCCTACATGGAGCACGCTTTTGCCATGACTGGACAAGGCAGCCCTAAACAGGAGAAAACCCAGTTCAAAAAGCTGATAGTGAAAGGTCCCTCGCCTTCTCAGAGACGTTGGAAGGCGATACCATCAGAACTGGACCCAAACCCGTCATCTGCTAAAAAATCAGGAAGACTCACCGCAAGAATCAAAGTCGGTGGAATCAAGAAGTACGACCTCAGCCACCCATGGGACCCCAACCAATGATCAAGAACGAGGTACTGTCGAGCCAACGACGTTAAACAAGTGCACTGGTCGGGAGGTAACCCGACACTATCTTACTTTTCTGCACTTTATTTTCTGTCATTTAAATTTCCAATAAGCGCTCTCACCCACTTTTTGTATAGAAGGAATATCTTTCATGTAGGAATTAAGTTTGGAGCAAGACCGGATCAGCCAGGCAGCTTCCGTGAATTTACCGGGCCTGCGCTGAGAGTTCGAGGCCCCAGCCAGACTCCCTCGATTATCTAGCCTCATGCCATGTCGTTTGCACGACACAGTAAAAGGGAGTTCTGTTCTTCTTTTTCCTTAATGTCATTTCCTTCTCTTGTATATATTTGCATGACTTTTGAACTAAGGCACGCCTTCGTTCAAAAGTGTGGGGTGAGAACCATCTGCATGTTTTTCTTTTCTTTTTTAATAATATCTTTTTGAAAATATGAACTTGAGAATGTGAAAAAGATAGATCATAATTCATGCATCAACCTTGTGAAAATTCAACTGTTTAAAAACTTAGAATGTAACTTCTCATTTGTCCTTTGTGCCGAGATAACCTAGGGATGTGGAGTTGATAGAAATTGCCCTAGAGAGGCTTGGCAAGCACTTGAAGGATCAGATCAAACTATATGGTTTTCGAAGTCAGAGGAGGCTGCACTTCAGGGTTCGGTGAATAATTGAAGTCAACTCTGCCTTGAAGCATCTATGTAAAAGGCAAGGACGGGAATCAAACCGTCCTCTCTCTAGTCAAAGTAGCCGAGAAAATAGATGAGCGACCCTCATCTTGACCCGCGCGAAACAACAAAGATGAGAGGAGCGGGGAGGTATTTCCATATGCTTGCGGGCGATGATTGGACCTCCCAAGAAGGCAAAAAACAAGATGGACTAGCAAGTCACAAAGAAGCAAAAAACTCAAAGAAGAAAATCAAAAGAGGCCTAAGGCCCAAAAATGTGAAGGTTTTAACCGAGAAAAAGTGAAGCACTCAACAACGTCAAATCAAAAGCTAAAGGCAAATCACTACAAAAAGCAGTCCATCGCCAAAGAAGAAGAAAGAAAAAAGAAAAAAAGGCTCAACTCACTGAAACCCGAATCGAATCACGTGCTAGAGAAAGCTACAAGAAAACCATATAGTGCGAGACGGTCCCGAAGGTGTAGTCCAGGAGCCTGAAAAGGGCTATCTCCCGAAACATCCGAAATAATTTGCATCTCAGCACGAAGGTACAAGTATCAAGTTTCTTCTACTTATTTACGCAGTTTAATTTAGTAACAAGTAGTAATGCATGAATTAGGAAAAATCGAGTACCACAATCTTATTTTCATATTTTAACCAACTTACTTAGTAACGCCCTTATAAAGCATTGTTCGGGACGAACAACTAAAAGTGTGGGGTTATCTGATGGACCACAATTGTATGAATCATAAACACAGTTAAACCCACCAAATTAGACTGTTTGTCTATCTAACTTCGATGTTTTAGTCCCGATACATTTCTACAGGGTATTTCAGAGCTTAGAGAGAATACACGCTAAGGAAGAGCTTTTAGCACAGAAAAGATATCAGGAGACAATCCAAGGTCAAGATCAGACGCTGAATGAAGAAATCTAAAGATCCTGACATGGAATCATTCAAAACAAATCAAACCGAAGAGAAACCGAAGACAATCCGGAGCTGGAATACACCGATAGTTTTGTGCAAACTGCACAAAACTCACAACCACTCTCCTCATGCCACATGGACCGGCGGCTTTCTCCTCACATCCACCCCTCCTCCTCTCCCACACCACCACATGTCACATCCTCCTCCATCCACACCAAAAGCCGCCGGCGGCTTTGCCTTCTCCTCTCCCCTTGTGACACTTTTCTTCCTCTCCTCTTCCCCTCCTCTCCACCCTTGGATGCTAAACCACATGCCCTCATCTTGGCCATCCATTCCTCTCCTCCATGGCTATAAATACCAAGCCATCCCTCCTCATTTCAAAAGCCATAAGCAATCACAACACACCACACTCCACTTCTCTCTCTAAGTTTGTTACTTTGTAAAGTTTGGTTTTGATATAAATAAAAGTTCAGTTTGTTCTCAAATACTTTAGTTTGATCTTGAGTACTCCTGTTTGTTCTTGAGTACTCAAGCTTTCAGTTACAGTTCAAGAGTTACTCCTGTTTGTTCTTGAGTAATCTCTTTCTCTTCTCTCTTTACTCTTGTCGGTTCTTGAGTATTCTTTTCCAAATCCCCAAGTATTTAGTTATGATGTCCAACTCTATGGATATTCGTAACTAAACTCTTCATTCGGTTGAAGGGGAGTTCTTGTTTTATAAAATGTTTTACTTCGTTTAGTTTCTTTTCTCTGTATTCAAAACTTGTTCTATGTGCCATTTATAAGGTCAGACTTTCCAAGGTTGAGTGGAAGCTACGAAAGGGCAAAACTCTTCTGTGGGAAGTCGTGAACATACTCGGGTAAGTGGATGCTACGAAAGGGCAAAGCTTATCTGAGGAGTTCGATCTATCTTTAAAACCATTTGGAAACTGGACCAAAGGGACCAAATGGATGCACAAAAGGGTAAGATACTTCGAAAGGAGGAATTAGTCTGAAGTAGAACAAGGGTTTACAAACAGTGTGGCAAATTGAGCGCTACGAAAGGGCCTCGATACACGTTTGAATACTCAGAAGGGTTACTAAAAGAATGAACAGGATATAATACAAGGCCCCCTAAGACCGAATACTTCTCTTGCAATCACAGAATCCCCTTTGTCTTTACTTTTATTGTTCAATCAACTGCAACTATCAACCGCTCACAATCCGGAGGACTTGCAATTCACGCATCACCCACTGTAAGTCTTCGCTTTTAATTTCAGTATTTACTTTTCTGTAATTTACTTTTCAGCACTCAAAACCAAAACCAACTAAAAAGTCACGTAGTTGTTAGCACTAAAACCTCAACCAACCTAAAACACGCTCCTTCGCTGAACAAATCCCTTAAAGAATAACCTATCCCCCTAATTCCTCTGGGTTCGACCCCTACTTACCAAGTACTACCCAGTAGTATAGTTGCGAGTAGCGGACTATTATAAATTTATTTGTACAAATCGCTTTGACGACGAGCGATTCTGTCACAGGGCTTGAATTGGCACGTGCTGGAGGGTTGTTGTGCTGATCGTCTGGGGAATTTTGGGTACGATGAGGTTGACTGCTAGTTGTAGTAGTTTTCCTTTGTTTCTCAGGCCTTGAGTTGTTGGTCGTTTTTCTTTTCACAAGAGGAGATGCTGGAGGCTTTTGAATTAATTGAACGTCTGCCGGTGGTTCTGAGTCGGGCAGAGCTTCTGTAGGTAGTTCATTTGCCTTGCGTTTTGGAGTTTGACGAATCGAAACAGCAAGGCAAAGCTTTTTCTTCTTCCGAGTTGGAGTGGCTACTGGCACAGTAACTTTGTTGGTCGTATTCGGCACAGGTGGTGTCCTAATCTCATCCAGCTTCTTCAGGCGCCTTAACGGTCCTTCTCCTTCCGCCATTGCATGCAGGATTGCCCTTGAACGCTCAGTCTACCTGACATCAGGAACAACAAAAGGCAAACGCTCTTCCCGGGCAACCGAAGACTCAGAGCGTTCAAGTGGTGCAGTGGGGATCGGCTTCAGTGGTGGAGTGTTTAGTAACTTCCTGGATGGGCGATGGGTGGAAGGAGACCTAAGTTTCATCGGGGGGGGGGGGACGACTTGTAACGGTGACATCGTCGGGACGTCTACAAGCGGCCTTGTTCTTCAATTTTGCCATTGGTGTTAGTCGGATCGAACGGCGTCGGTGAGAGAGATCTTGAATTCGGCAGTCGTGTATTCGACGTCGGTGAGAGAGAAACGAGAGGAGGCGATTAGCTAGGGTGTGCAAAGAAACAAGAGGACTTAGGGTTTCATTTTGATGCCAAGCTTATTAGGCCCATGGGCCAGCCTGTTTATTTTTTTGGCCCAGGTCCTATGTTTATGCGATTAAACATGCTCGTCCACGTCGCGTAAAGATTACGAAATATGAATTTTCATAAACTCAAATGAAAATTTCAAAGTCCCGCCAAACCCTGCCCCAAAATTTGAAATGGTATTAGCGACACGAGTAACTTAAGTTGTCGCATAAACAAAACAGAACATAACAGAGAACATGTTTCCAAACACTTCAACTCACGAGAAATTTGTCAACACTTTTACACATGTTCTAAATGAGACACAAGATAACACACCAACACCTGCAGATCAACAATCATCATCCGTTGCATAATTTGATTGCATTGAATCGTCACTTCGATTCATTTCACCTTCGTCCAAGTACAATTGCCTCCTTGCTCTTGGAATATGTTGATTACTATGTTCCTCAATGGAATACCGACCTGCAGGTTGTACATCACTTGTAACGTAAGTGGGAATTTGCTCTTGATAAGGATCATCGTCTTCAACCGATAGGTAGGTGTCACACATTACATTTTCATCTTCTCTTGCAAGGGAACTATCACTATATAGTCCTCTATGTGATACAACATTTACAACCTTCCAATTGTCACCCGCTTTTAGATCATCCAAGTAAAAAACTTGTCTTGCGGTAGTGGCAAGACAATACGGCCAATCTTCATACCAAGTGGTGGAAGTGTCAACGGAAAGTAGTCCATGATCCCTCTTGGTGTTATCCCTATCTTTTGGATTAGTGTTAAACCATGTGCAATCAAAAACAAATACAGGCATTCCATTTGCGTACTGTAGCTGAATAATGTTCCAGATAATGCCATAATATGTTAAGTCACCGTCTTCGACCATGACACCCGAATTTTGAGTCCTTCTCTTTCGGTCGCGTTCCCAAACAACGAACTTCAAACCATTAACATTACACTGAGAGTGGCACACATATGATTGAGGCATGCGTGATAAACTATGCAATTCACTAGAATATGATTCGCTACGCTCTCTTTCCAAGATGTCCATTTGCAGTTGCAAAAGTTGTACAAAAACCCGATATAAAAAACAATGTCATTTATAGAAATGAATGACAAATGTAGTAAAGTAAATACATAATTTAGTAGTCATACCCAGCCGCGAAAATATGGAATAAAATGCTTAACACGCTCTTTCTTTGATCTGTTTGGGCATTCATGTTCAAACTTTTCAACATGCCCTTTTTTTGTGATGGAAACATGCCCTTTAATATACCATTTTGCTTGTACGCAGTGTTCCACCACGCACCAGTGCGCCATGTCAAGTTGTTTCTTACTCAACTTGATCCTCGGACAATTACCACTAACCGTGATAAGAGGAGAGTACACATCGAGGACATATAATTGGGCTTCTTTTGTTGAGTCCATTACCGTTTCATCGTTCATGTATAAGTTACAATACAGTACACACTCATGTGTAATGTATTGCTCAGCGATACAACCCTCTGGATATCTGGTATTCCGAACCGATCTCTTATACTCAGATAATTGTCTGTAAGGCGTAATAAGGCATAGTTAGTTTACAAATATACATGTATGTGAGCTAATTTAGTTTAAATTAACAAAGTGAAGGGAATACCTCTCAATAGGATACATCCAGCTATAGTGTATGGGTCCCTTAAGCAAAACTTGATCGGGAAGATGGATCAGTAGATGTACCATGATGGTGAAGAAAGCAGGAGGAAAAATCGTCTCCAATTTGCATAGAATGATAACTATATCATCTTTCATTTGAATTGCGTCATTGATCGTGAACTCCTTACAACATAACTTCTGAAACCATCGTGATAATGATATAAGTGGCTCAACTACATAATGTGGCAAGTATGATCGAATGAACACCGGAAGTAAACGCTGCAACATGACATGGCAATCATGAGTTTTTAACCCATTGAATTTTTTGTCTTCCACATTGATTTTGTTCTTCAAACTACCGGCATAACCATAAGGATACTTAGCATCCTTAATGAACTCAAATATCTCTGCCCTCTCTTCTGGTAAAACGGTATAGGATGCCTGTGAAACCTTATCTTTTCGGGAAGATGAGCCTGTCTTCTTCCACCACAATTCCTTCCAAATTCTTT
This sequence comes from Rhodiola kirilowii, assembly GCA_033675215.1. NCBI lineage: Eukaryota > Viridiplantae > Streptophyta > Magnoliopsida > Saxifragales > Crassulaceae > Rhodiola > Rhodiola kirilowii. Next base: position 38,919,323 of record CM066203.1, on the reverse strand, counting down.
GTTGCTCCAAACCTTCTCGAGCCTTAATATCATCCTTTGTCTTTTCCTGAAGACCGAGAATAGTACCAATGATGTTATCAAACACATTCTTCTCTATGTGCATTACATCTAACGAATATGGTTGTCTCAATGTGCTCCAATAAGGCAAATCGTAGAAAATGCTCATATGCGTCCAACACAACTTCTCCTTATTCACACCTCTAGATTTGAAATCTGGATGCAAGCTAATTGCGGGGTACTCATGGCTAAGAATAGAAGAGAAAATCTCTTCACCTGTTAATGTAGGTGGGGCATCTCGTAATTCCATTTCCCCATTGAATTTAGTAGTCTGATGCCTCCACGAATGATCCCTATCAAGCCATCTGCGGTGGCCTTGGTAACACATTCTCCCCGCTAGATGTTTAGCATCAATATCATCTAAACACAAAGGACAAGCTTTGTATCCTTTACACTTTAGACCTCCTAACATTCCCAAACCCGTAAAGTCACTGATTGTCCATATCACCGCAGCTTTCATATTGAATGTCGATCTTCCATGTCGATCAAATGTAAGTACACCTGTGTCCCACAAAATATTCAATTCATCTATCAGGGGTTGCATGAACACATTGAAGCACTTACCGGGAGATTTTGGACCCGAGATCAATAAAGCAAGAATATTAAATTCCTTCTTCATGCACATTGAAGGTGGTAAATTGTAAGGCATCACCACGATTGGCCATGTGCTATGAGAAAGACATGCTGCTCCGAAGGGATTGAAGCCATCTGTAGCCAATCAAGACGCACATTCCTAGCTTCTCGTGCAAAGTCAGGATATTTTTTTATCAAACTCTTCCCATGCTTCGCCATCTGCAGGATGTCTAATATGACCTTTTTCACTTTTCTCTCCCGGTGCCACCGCATCACCTTAGCTATATGTGGTGACATATAAAGACATTATAATCTTGGAGTTAAGGGAAAGTAGCGTACCACTTTTCTTGGAATCCGTCTATCAACATCACCGTCTAAGTATCTCGACTCATTACACATCGGACAATGTTCAAGGTTCTTGAAGTCTTTATAGAAAAGTGCACAACCAAATTCACATGCGTGAATAATCTCATATCCCATCCCCAAATTCTTCAGGAGTCTCTTAACCTCACTATACGAACCGGAGTAATTATTTGGGCTTGGGAGGAGATCTTGTGTGAGTCTCAAATGATCGTTAAAGCTCTTGTCGGACCATCCATTGTCGACTTTAACTTTCATTGCATTTATAATCATACCCAATACAGTTTTGTCACTCCCCACATATATGGGAGTGTGTGCTTCCGCAAGAAGTCGTTGATACTTATCATATGCCTCTTTGCCCAAATTTTCATTGTCAAGGTTATCTTGTTGTTCCGGAAAAGGGAAAGCATCGTGAAGCATCTCTATTGTCGGATCCATGTAATAATCACCACTTTCTTCAACCGTCCCATAACTTTTTTCCATAACATAGTGATGTCGTTGTGTGTATATTGATGATGAAGCATCGTCTTCTACTTCCCCATGAGAAGTCCAAGTCGTGTAGTCTTGCATTATACCGTTGCGAAACAAATGTGTTTGGATTTCATCCAATGACAACTTTGCATGGTGCAACCTACAACGCCTACATGGACATTTATGCTTAGTGATCCGGGGATTTTTTTGTTTGACGAAGTTTACAAAATTTGTAATACCCTGTGCAAACCGCGGATCACATTTGTCCGACAAATTCATCCAAGTCTTATCCATGGTTAAGTTTCCAATCCTATATTCACCAAAATTGAGACAAATTATTAGGGAGTTAAACCAACACATATTATTCCATCAAAGGATGCCGAGAGTGTTACATAGAATGCAGCAAATATCATGGAAACCAACAAAAACACAATCTGAAAAAAATGGAAACCAATTAATATCATGTAAAATGCAGCCCAAATGGCTAGCTAAATGCGCTGCTGTGTACGTGCTGCTATATCTACACATAAATTAATTAAGGGCAATTCTCTGCAGCCCAAATGGCTAGCTAAATGCTGCTTACGTGCTGCTCTGCTACACACAAATGGAGCCGAAAATGCCATGCTGCTGCTCTCTATATGCCCCAAAAATCCTACCAAAAGCAAACCCACAATTCTATGAAATTTAAGCACACACGTACATCATATAATGTTATATACATGGTGCTGGCCAATGCCCTGCAAGGAAGACAGAAAAAAGGGCAGCTGCGCATATATATGCTGTGCCTTCATGTTATTCTTGAAAAATAGCAAAATTTGGCACAAATTTGCCTTCCCCTGCTAGCTAGCTGCGCTCTCTCAATAATCTAACTCAATCTGCTCGTCGTACACACTCATATCCTCCCCCAAAATTTGACATATTGGCAACACAATACAGATCGAGTTTTAACTCCAACAAAACAGTTTGAAGATAATGGAAATAAAACTTATGGAGTGCGAGAGTTTTGATCTATACCTTCAACAAATTGTGTCGTTTACACGTGCAGATTTGAGCAAAAACTGATGAAAAACCCCACCATGGATCTTGCAGAGTATATTTACAGACACAAGGTGTTTTCAGACAAGATTTAAGGTTGTTGAGTCGAATTGAAGGCAGAGTACGGTACTGGGGTGTGTTCTGTTTTTCTGCATTTACTTTACCTTTACGCGACATACTTTGGATACACATGTCGTTTAATCCAAACACGGTAGCTACGTCTCTTTATTGCACAGAAAATTTGAAACATGCGAGGGTTGTCACGCCTGGACCTGCTTTGGGGATTTTAATTCATACTATTATGCGACAAATTTTTGGTTGTCGCAAAAATTATGTCACATAATATGTTTAACGTGACAAAAGTTCCGTGTCGCTTAACATAATGTCGCAATAACCATATTACGGGACATAAATGTCGTGTCGCTTAAAATAAAGTCGTGTAATCCTCTTTATGTGACAACATGTTTCGCGTCGCGTAAAATTATGTCGCATATTTGTGTTATTGCGACAAACACATCAAAGCGTAGTCGTATAAACTGTTTGATGCGACAAATCTTTTGCGACAGCATTCAAATTGTGTCGCGTAGGATGTAAATTGGCGTAGTGTATGGAAGTGGAGACGCCCGATCATCGTCAGGAGGAAGAGGAGGTTCATTTGCTAAAGTTTAGGTTTAGGCAGTGTCCTTAACAATGCCTAAAGTTTGTGCTGATTTTTGGGCGCTGTTCTCAGGGGCACCTTAGTTTAAGCTGCCACATAGGTACGTGACTCAGCATGATATCGATATAAACAAGACACTGAGCATTAAGCGCCGTTGTTGACGGTGCCTAAGAGAAAGTGAGCATTTCGAAAACCCAATTTGGAAATTAGCTAGAGAAGGAAATGAATTTCCAATTTTGGCTAAATTAGAAATTTTCTCTTAACTTTAACGGAGTTTTTGATTTTGTCTCCTAATTGGAAATTATGATAGTTCAAACCTCAAATTGAAAAGAATTGATAGTTCAGTACCTTTTTGTACTTTTTCCTTGTAAATATCATATAAAATGGGCCTTTGTGCTTACTTTTTTTGTCGAAATAAATTAGTATGTTGCCTAATTTATCACCAAAAGGGCCTTTTTTTTTTGCCAGAGAAAATTGTTAAATTCAAGCGGGCCTAAACCTAAACCCATCGCTTTGCTCTCTCGTTCAGCCGGCTCTGAATAGAGGAAGAAAAGAATCACCCTATGAACATTCTGACCGAGTCAAAAGTTGAGACATGAGACGTATTCTCTTGCACCCTTCTTTCATTAAATATACTCATTACTAAACGGCTACCACTAATCGCACCCCCCACCCCCCACACCCCCCATGTGGGGCCCAGGTAAAATTACTATTCTGCCCTTCTATTTATTATATGTATTATATATATTATATGTATTATATATATTATATATATTATAAAAAAAGATTTTAAAATATTTAAAATTTCTAAAAAAAGATTTTAAAATATATAAAATTTCATATTAATATATACAAATGATTTTAAAATATTTAAAATTTAGTATTAATATAATATATATTATATACTATAAATGATGATTTAAAAATATTTAAAAATTAGTATTAATATATTACATATATTATAGTTAATAATTTTAACTTACATGTATTTAGAAGTTAATATATGTAATATATATTAATTAATGAGATATTACTGTTAATTTAAAAAATGTAGATATTACTGGTAAGATGCTAAAGTGTATTCTTGCTTGTGAAAGAGGAGGGAAGTACAAACCTCCATTTCTAGTTGAAGAGATTTTATAAGTTCTACCATGGAAATTTTGTTTATTTAGTTACTCAAACTCACTCCTAATTATAAGTTCTATTAAAATTTTAAAAAAATCAAGTACAATATAATTTTTAAAAAAATTGCTACATGTTGTATTTTTATTTTAATTTTTTACTATTAATTATTATAGAATATTTTCTGATTAATAATAATAAATAAATATGATACAATTAATTTATAGAATATTAATTATTATTTAATTGAATATGGCATATGAATGTAATTAAATAGAAAGGGGAGGGCATTTGAATCATTTAACATGGAAGTTTTTGTCGTGAGGGGGGTGCGATTAGCAGCTCCCTTACTAAACAGATGAGAGATTCATTCAACTACACGCATCTCGACAGTTTTGATACTCAACCGAATAATAAAATCAAACAATAATTAACATGCAGACAAAATTTAGATAGTTTCAATAAAGTAAATTTATATCTTATCCAAAAAAGAAGTAAATTTATATGGTCTTCCAATCATCTCACCTCACTGCCAAAGGCAATGGCTGCTCTTCTCTCCCGCGCGATCCTACTGCTAGCTCTCTGCACCCTCGTCGCTGCCAATTCCGCCGTAGACGACTTACTCCGCCTGCCTTCTGAAGCATCTAAGTTCTTTCAAAACGAAGGGGATGACTCCGTCGGAACCCGCTGGGCCGTTCTCATCGCTGGATCTAATGGATACTGGAATTATAGGCATCAGGTTCGCATCAATCCAAAACTGAGATTCATAATTTATCAGCAGATGTACTTTAGTAATCTTTTTTCCAGCTAAGCTTGATTCACTTTAAATGGTTGCTATTGTGGTGGTGTTGGCGTTCTTATCGAACTTGACTTGGATCTTTTTTTATTGTCTCCGTTTTTTTTCCTAACAATTATTTACTGGTAATTTTGTTAGATTTGAATTTTGATTCAATCGTATTATAACAGTTATGCAGAGCTGCTTTGAATTTTGATAATATATTGATGGTTAAGTTTTAGTATGTCTGTTTCTTCTGCCGAGCTGTACTGTTCATGAATTGCTAACTGTCTGTGGTCGATTATGCTTCAGGCTGATGTTTGTCATGCTTATCAAATCCTGAAGAAAGGTGGACTGAAGGATGAAAACATTATAGTTTTCATGTATGATGATATAGCATATAATGAAGAGAATCCAAGACAAGGTATCATTATCAACAAACCTACCGGGGGTGATGTTTATGATGGAGTTCCAAAGGTATGCTTCAGCTTTATATTGGTTTGTATGCCAGTCTTTTTGTGATTTATACGGTCTGCTATGTGACAGGATTACACTGGAGAAGAGGTGACTGTTCATAACTTCTTTGCTGCCATACTTGGTAACAAAACTGCAATCACTGGAGGCAGCGGAAAAGTGGTAGACAGTGGTCCTAATGACCATATTTTCATTTACTACACGGACCATGGTGGCCCTGGGGTACTTGGTTAGTGACCTCGAAACTCGGCTAATGTGTATTTGCATACATCTACTTTCTAGCAGATTTTAGCTCATTCTTTTCTCTATTTCCTTGTTTTTATAGTTTTGGGGAACTGGGGGTACATAGTTATCCTATATGTCAACTTGTTTTGGTTTACTGAAAGGCCATATAGTCAGTAAATAACTTTTAAGGATTTTATGTGATTGGCTTTCAGGAATGCCCACCTATCCTTACCTTTACGCTGATGATCTCATTGATGCCTTAAAGAAGAAGCATGCTTTGGGATCATACAAAAGCTTAGTATGGTGCTACTCAATTTAATTATTTTATTATTGCTATCTGTATCAGGTATTCAGGTGTGAGGTTTTTGTTCATCAAAGGTCCTTGTTGCAGGTATTTTATCTTGAAGCTTGCGAGTCCGGTAGTATCTTCGAGGGCCTACTGCCTGAAGGCCTAAATATATATGCAACCACAGCATCTAATGCTGAAGAGAGCAGCTGGGGATGTTACTGCCCTGGGGATAATCCCAGCCCTCCCCCAGCGTATGATACATGTCTTGGGGACTTGTATAGTGTTGCCTGGATGGAGGACAGGTAACTGGAGTGTGTCAATCCCCCTACCATTTCTGTACAAATTAAGGATCTTATCAATGAACCATCCTTTCTATTTCTCTGGACAGTGACATACACAACCTGCGGGCAGAAACTTTGCATCAACAGTATGAACTGGTAACACTTTTTTACCAGCGTATCCAACATTAACATTTGTTGCTTTCATATTTTGCGTGTGATATATGGTGGCTTTAACATCTTTATTATGGGATACAATTTTCATGTACAATATTATGATATGCTCATTTTAACGGTTTCAGGTGAAGACAAGAACTGCTAATGATAATTACCTCTACGGCTCCCATGTCATGCAATATGGTGATGTTGCCCTTAGCAAGGAGAATATTTTCCTGTACATGGGTACTAATCCTGCAAATGATAATTTTACATTTCTCGACGACAACTCGCTGAAGCTACCTTCAAAAGCTGTCAGTCAGCGTGATGCTGATCTCTTGCACTTTTGGCATAAGGTTTGTCCATTATAGAGTGTATATTATCAAATTTGAAATAGTGAAGAGTTATTTTTCGAGTTCTAGATGGTACTCACTTATTGTCATACAGTAAGACAACCAAAACGTATAACATACTTTGGTTCCATGAAATACTTTCACAGTAGTGTCATCTAATGATTAGACCATCTTTTGTTGGTAGAAAACTTAATTTCAAGAATAATTTAGCTATATCTATCTGTTTTTGGTTTTATTTATAGTTCCACAAAGCTCCTGAAGGTTCATTCCGAAAAAATGAAGCTCAGAAACAGTTAGTGGAAGCCATGTCACACAGAGTGCACTTGGACCAGAGTATTAACCTAATTGGCAAGCTACTTTTTGGAATCGAAAATGCTCATGAGGTGCTGAATGCAGTTAGGCCTGCAGGCAAACCTCTTGTTGACGATTGGAGTAGGCTTAAGACATTGGTAAAAGCTCACACTTTCTTTATGCAACTCATGGTTAATGATTAATCTTGTACTTGAACCTGCGGATCTTTTTATGCAACTCATGGGCCACTTTTTAATGCAGGTAAGGACATTTGAAACAAACTGCGGATCTTTATCCGAATATGGTATGAAACACATGCGCTCCATAGCAAACATTTGCAATGCTGGAATCACCCTGGAACAGATGGCAGAGGCATCAACACAAGCCTGTGTTACCATTCCTTCCGTCTCTTGGAGCTCTCTTGAGAAGGGCTTCACTGCATGATCGCCGGTACTTGTCTTCGTTTCGTCTGCAATATCACCACATGCTTCTCCTTCACCCATTGGCAACATCATGGGATTTATGCTGGCTTGTATTGCTAAATCCGCCACTGTACATAATCTTGGCGCAGTTACCAGAAATGCATTAGCTTCGGTATGTGAATAGGCTTGTATTTTTATTTATGTATATCCTCAAACTCAGCGGGATAGGCTTGTATTTGTAATTATGAAGGTCCCATCATCAAACAGAAGCTCTTTCAGTGCTCAACACTTATTTGTGATTTTTGTTTTCTTTTATACCATTTACACTGCATCTAGATGACCATTGGAAATTGAGCCTTTAATGTGATGGAATTTATACGTCTTATTCTGTTTTCTAGCTAATACATGGCGGGCCTCTTATATCATAATGGTAACAGCTCTTTACAAAATATGTCCGGATTCAGTGTAATAATAATTTATGTCTTATGCCGGTTGGTACACGTGTGGGTGGGCATTGATAAGTCGTAGTTGTACGACTATTTTATATGTTTAAACCCCGTCTCTTAATAATTATCTGTATATTATTTCACTACCTGTGTGTAGTTTTCATTCTCAGGTACATTCGGAGACCATAGAAGGAATATCGGCTAAAGAGAGCATGATAGAAGGTGTTTTGCGTCAAAGGAATAAAGTCAACAGTGAATGAAGTCTGAGTCAAGGAATTACGCGGAGGTCTCTATAATTAAAAGGCGCGGACGTCTCAACAGTTACCATAATTCAGGAGACGTCCGCGGATCACAAACTCAAGGAGACGTCCGTGCGGAATTTCCAGCTAGATTTTCCTAAATTCGAAATTGAGTTTCTCGGGAAGAATCAGAAGACGAAAATCGAATAGCCACACGGGGAAAAGGATAGCTGATTTTGAAGAGCCATTGGAGAATTGGATGAGTCACTTTGGAAGATAAAAGGAGAAAGAAGAAAAGAAGGATTTGTCTTCCTTTTGGCCAAGTTTTGGCCGTGTGTTTGTTTGAAAAGAAAACAGGTCTTCTTTTGACCAAGGTTTTGGTCCGTGTAGTTTGGAGAAAGGATAGAACAGCAATTTGTCTTTGTTTGGCCAGTGATTTTGGGTGTGTTGGTGACACACACACTGAGTTCTGTTGGCCGTGAGTTTTTGAAGTATTTTGGTTTGGAAAATCAGATTTGATACACACGTTTGGAGAAGAGAAGAAAGGCTTGAAGGAGGACGATTTGAAGAAAGCTTGGAGAAAGATTAGTAAACTGTATTTTCATTTTATTCCATTACGAACTTGATGATGTATGCTATTACCATGAGTAGCTAAATTCATTGGTGTAGGCTAGGACTTGATATTGTGATGCTTTGATTTGAAACTCATATTGTATTTCTATGTTTTGTGCTATATTACCATGTATTGTTCATGGATTTGATATGCTAGCACGAGTGCAACCTAGCGGGGAGCTTTTGTTAGTTTGTTGATTCCGATTGTCACAGTTTACTAGCAACCTAGCGGAGATAGTGAACTAGGACACGAGTAATATACCACTAGGATTGACGCCCTATGACAACTTGTAGTGCAACCTAGCGGGGAGCTATAAGTTGTAAAACATTAGAAATCAAAACGGCTGGGTTAATGATTTAGTCTTGCATCACAATCAAAAGTTCTAGCTTGCATTGTTCTTTGACATTTGATACTCGAATTGTGTGACGGTTTCTCTATTGATAATTGATCGTGTTTTGATACTTGCGTTTTTATTTGACTTGTTCTTGTTTGAAAACCCCCCCAATTGTTACTCTAATACTTAGTGAACAGATTCTCAACCGATCTCTGTGGATACGACCCGACTTACCACTTGCTAGTCGGAATTAGGCATGCATTTGAAATGGACAAAGTCTCAGATTCGATTCCAGATAGACACTTTTAAGGGGAACAAATCATTGATAACTCGCTTTGACTATGTCACTTTATAATGGAGTGGTTGTACCTGATTGTCCTTGTTTACACGCTATCACACCAACCATTAAGGCATATGCAGGGTGAAGAGTGGGCAACCATTAGGGCATATGTAGCGTGAGGAGGGGCAACACCTCCTCACCCATCACCTTAATTTCTCATACTTCAAACCAAGCATAAAATTAAGTAGGAGGTGTTGCCCCTCTTCACCGATGCATTTGCTATTAGGTGTAAAAAATAATTTATGTTTCTAACTTGCCTTTCTATAGTTGGCACATTTTAATTAAATGCAACAAACAAAGAAGTAGTGTGAGGGGTGGTAGTTGAGCTGTCTAAACTCTTGGCTTTATAATCTAGAGGGAAAGAGTTCAATCCCCGTCACCTCAATGAACCAATTCCACCTAATTTAGGTGTGAATTTTCTTATCCCATCTAGAAATAGGTGTGTGGACGGCTTGTGCTTCACTTAGACGAGATGTGGGAATGATGAAATGATCTAGTACAACTTGTAAACTCACTATAAAAAAACAAACAAACTAGTACGAACCAAATTATGGAAACGCTCCGGAAGCTTGATTTATTGAGAATTATTAAATGATCTTGTACAACTTGTAAACCCACTATAAAAAAACAAACTGGTATGAACCAAATTATGGAAACGCTTTGGCAGCTTGATTTAATGAATGAGAATGGAACAAAGGGGCAGAAAGCTCCGAAGAGCTTGATATAATAGAGGAATAATGCCCCGAACAACCCTTGTATCAAAGGTTGAACTTGGCCCCAAGACTTAGCCCAACAAAACTATTCTAAGTGACCAAGAAAAGAATCATTTCTCAATATTCTTGATGTCTGCTGCTCCCGTCCTCCTTATATAGTTCCATGAAGTCCAATCGTAACCGACGTATTTAATGCCCTCTTGAAGGTGATCCCTTGATGTCCTTGGATCCTCGAATTTCCAAGAGTAACAACCATCTTTGATGATGCATCTATATCAATTTTTGACTGCTTTTATGCTGAGGGAGGGTCCAAGAAAGAATCCTATGATGCCCAAGTTTCTTCTCCATGTAGAGTGGGTTCATTGAAGCTTCAAACCGACATATCTTTGGTTCAGTTTCTCCACTGCGGCCTAGCCAATTCAGATACATAATCAAACCATAATTTGTGGTTCTCTTAGGATGAGCATTAGTCCATGAAGTGGCATCATTTTCTCTTTAATGAAGGGTTGATCCACTCGATTGATATGTCCACTTTAACCCGATATTTTTTTTACGAGCTTGCCTCATCGATCTCGCTGATTCTGAATTGGGTTTTGAACGTTGAGGTCCTATCATTTCCCACCCTATCAAAAACGACCTTGTCCTCAAAGTCATTGGATGCCTCGCCTTTGTTTCTTGCTGGTGTGAAAGAAGCTTTGCTTGACGGTTTTGAGTTGGTGGGTCATGTAGTCTTTTTTGATTGGCCCTTCTTGAGACTTGTTGGTGCTAGTTTCTTTGCTAGCTTGGACCTACTGGTTTTTCTTGATGCACTTGAGGATGCTCCCTTAGGTTGCCTTGGTGAAGTTGACCATTTCTTTGATATAGAGCTTGGGTGCCTGTGCCTCAATTCAGACTTGAGGGCTGATAGAAAGTTGGCACTTCGAGACTCAAAAGAGTGGATATCCACACTCTTCCCACTCAATATCTGTGTGGCCCTCTCCCCGCTCTTGACAAAAAAATTCCTCAAGTCCTTGCTTATGCTTGTTTCTATGTGCGGCCTGTTCCAAATAATCATGTCCTTTGTCTCCCAAGTATCACATCAAGGCTTCGTCTTTAGAGCGCTGCACCATGACTTTTTACTTATGATCATCACTTAGCAAGTACTCCCTGTAGTACCAGCCTTTGGTGTGCCAGTTCTTCAACTCGAACAATCCCAAGCTCTCCACTCGGTGTATTGCACCTTCTCCCCTTTCTACTCCATAGTCTGGATGATAATGTCTTGGGCTCTCAACCTGTCCAAAGTACTCCTCAATTGTTTTGAGCGATGGTTCCTCCTATAGATCCTTGGTGGCAGATAGGTAGTTTGCGAAACCTCGATTTGCTCATAGTCCCAACTCTTATCCCTCTCTGTAGGGGTGGGAAAAAATCGCACCGAATGTGAAAACCGCCCGCTCCGCACCGCAAAAGCGTGTTCGGTTAACGGCACCGCTTTTGGAAAAAACTGATTTGTCAAAAACCGCACCGCAACCAAATAAAGCGGTGCGGAAACGGTTCTTTATCTTAAACCACCCGGTTTAAACCGCACCACACCGCATATATAATTAATTATTAAATAATCTAATAATTAAATAATTAAATAATCAAAATTAATACGTTTAAAAAAACAAATCATAATTTCGGGCACAACCGCATGCCCAAAACACAAAAATTAATTAAATTTTGGTTGGCTCTTATGTTTAGGGTTTGATTTGTACATCTTTTGTCATTTGAATGTTTTAGCATTGTTTATAACATCCGATTTTAATGTTTGAAGCTTTGTTGTTGCAGGTAAACAAGTCAAATAATTGTAGCAGAAGCATATACGTTTTGATTATGGAGGTACTCTTTAAGTTAAAGCGTATAATTTTGATGCTGCTAAGCTTACATTGATCAAGATGATAGTTAAAGATGAACTACCATTTTCATTCATTGATGGGGAAAGATTTCAAGAGTATACTTATGCTTTACAACCTTAGTTTAGTATTCCTAGCCGCAGAAAAATAACAAGGGACATTTGAGATTTATTTTTATGTGAGGAGAAAATAAAGAATTTTAAACTTTTGTAATGCGGTTTAAAACCAAACCGCACCGCACCGCACCACATAATGTGATGCGGTGCATATTTGATTTTTTACTTCTGTAATGCGGTTTGCGGTTTGAAAATTTTCCAAACCAGATTATGGGGTGCGGTTGCAGGTTTACCCTTAAACCGCACCAACGCGCACCGCGCCCACCCCTACCTCTCTGTATCAAGTTCCGCCCAAAATAACTTGTAAGATGACTCATACTCGCCAATCTAAATGACTTGGAGAACCATAAGCTTGCATTTGTGCTCCTTGACAGCATAGATGTAGAAAAAGGTGTGGATGAGTAGCACATTGATGAGCCGTATTTATACGACTCATCGAGTCAGCAAATCCCACGAATTCCGACACTTTATTTTGCAAACATTTAACTTTTAGTGTTGTTTTGCCTTTCAGGTGTTTTGAAAGCCCTGGAAGGAAACGCGCATAAAAGATGGCATTTTGTGCCAAAACATCACAGCTTCAGATTAGACCTTTGGACAGTCGACGGAGTCCTGTGAATGGACCGCTGATCAAAAAAATACGAGCCACATTCCATTGCAAAGGTGACTCAATTCCCTACAACTCTCTAGTTCACACCGAGAGCATCCGAGCTCATATAGAAGGTCAAATACAGAGTCAAAGCCGAGTCCAAGGCGGTGCAAGCCTAGCCGGAATCGAGTCAGCCGAGTCAGAACCGAGTGGGGCCGAGCCAGCCGAGTCCAAGGCCATACAGATCTTGGCTCGTCCTTGCGTGTCGGTTTATGTTAATACTTGTTGGCCAAGTTTACTTGTTGGCCAAGTTTACTTGCAAGCCAAGCAAAAGTCAAGATTTGGACATGTTTCCTAATTCGTTTTTGGACTTGTTCCAAATCCGGACTTGGAAGCCCTAGGTTTTTGTTATAAATAAGACCATTGGGTCAAGGCATAAGCATCTCCCATCAGCTCATTCTCCATCTACACGGATCCAGAGCTTCTCTCACATCATTCTGGCCGTTACTCTAAACCTTCGACGAGAGAAAAATTCCTCTACTTTCTTTTACATTGTTTTTGTTATTTTCCATGGACATGAGTAGCTAAATTCATTATTCGGTTTAAGGTTTAATAGATTGTGACGAAGTTTTGAGACTCTTAGCTTAATGCTATTTTCGTGTTCTACTAGTTCTTGTGCTTATTTATCCTGGACTGAATTGCAAAGCTAAGCGGATACTTGGAATGGTAAAACTTAGCCGAACAATCCAGCCCCTATATTTGCTGCTTGTTTGATACTAGACCGTTAGAACGAGTAGTTGCACTTAACCTGATATAACCTGGAACAGAGTATTAGGTTTGCTAGAACTAGAAGTCTATAACCTGGAACGGAGTAGATTGTGGTGTAGGTGCTTGGAACGGCCTTACCTTAGGTTATAACCTGGAACGGAGTAACCACACTTAGGAACACAAAAATCAGATTATTAGAAGTCAATGATAAACGAGTCACAATAAAAACCCTAGACCGAATGCTCTCTTTGATTGAATTACCTTCCTTTTATTTTCTCTTGCACTTTTAACAAATTGCTCAACAAAACCCCAATCATTTTGTTCACAGGACAACAAGTAACCTCACCAGCTCTCTAGGGCTTGACCCCTACTTGCCGCTTTACTAGCTCATTGTAGGGAAAATATAAATTTAAATTTGACTTGCATGACGACATTTGTCAAATTTTGGCACCGTTGCCGGGGAGCTGCGCTTCGGTGAAAGTGTTCTTTATGTTTTTTGTTTTTGTTTTTATTTAGTTATTTTTCGTTCCTGCTATTCGCTTCAGTGCTTAATACCCTATTTTGAGCAGAATAGCGAATTAGCAAGATTCGAGTTCCCGGTGTCCGATTTCAGCCCATAATACCTTATTCTAAGCAGAAGAACGAGGCGGTCGCAAACCACCAGCTTTGCTCGTGACATAGGGTGTTTTTTGGCCATCCGGAACGCAAACCAATGTCAATGCAGTGGGTGAATTCCAACATTACAACAATCATGCACCCCAGCAGCCTCAGCAGTAGTACTATCGCCCATCATATCATCAGCATCAGGGAAGCTACAATAATCCGAGTCAGTACCAGCAGCGAGGGCAGAATTATAATCAAGCAGGCCCTAGTAATCAGAGTTCCAGCAAGTCTATAGAGGATATAGTGAAGGAGCTGGCAACTAGCACCCAGCAGATAGCCACCATTGTGCAACAAAATTAGGTCAAGTTCGATGGGACTCTAGCAGAGCTAACTAAGTAGATGTCCAGCTTAGTTTAGACTATTTCTGAGCTGAAGAGAGATCCAAAAAGGCTACCATCGCAGACAGTGCCTAATCTGAGAGGAAACATGAAATTCTGTAACCTGTTCAAGCTACTGTTCAAGGTGTAGACGAGACAGACCTGGAACACCATTGAAATAGTTCCGCACACAAACAGAATAGAGGCACACACAGATTGATACCTGGTTTGGCTTCACCTACTCTGGGGGGTTTCCCACACCCTAAAGGGATACAAATCTTCATTACGAGATTAGAGCTTACACGTGGACTTATGCTTACTCTTTGTAATTGCCTAGCCTCTAATCCTCCGTCTCTCAAATTTGCAAACTTGGTTCGCCTCAGCTTACCACGATCCCCTTTGTCCGAACCTTCTATCTGAACGTTGATGGACCATATTTATATGATTCATTAAGATAGTTAAACCCACCAAATTAGACTCTTTGTCTATTTAACTTTTGCTTGTTAGTTCCGATATTTATCTACAGGGTATTTTGAAGTCTAGAGAGAATACAAGCTAAGGAGGAGTTTTAAAGCTGAAAATGGATTACAAGACACTCCAGGCCTCGATCAGATTCCGACTGTAAAACTTTCATAAACCTGACATGGAATCACTCAAAACAAGTCCAACCGAAGGGCAACCAGAGTCTGTCCGGAGCTGAAAAGACCTGATGGCTTTTCGAAAAGATCACAAAACACACTCAACCACTCCCATCCACCTCATGGGGGCGGCTACTCCTCTCTTCCTCCTCACATGGCCGGCGGCTTTTGCCATGGAGAAGACATGTGGCCGGCGGCTCCTTGATTCCCTCTCCCATCTTGCCAAGTGTTGTCTCCTCATTGCTCCTTCATGCCTATAAATAGAGCCCTCCCTTGCCCTTGTAAAATCATCCCACAATCCACAAAGCTCCATAGTCTTGGGTAGAGAGAGAAGCTCTCTAGATTCACAACACCATCCTTGTAAACACTTTCCTTTGATATCGAAAGCTTTAAGTTCGTTCTTGAGTACTCTTGTCGGTTCTTGAAGTACTCAAGCATTTCTTTACTTTTCTTGAGTTTACTCCTGTCGGTTCTTGAGTATTCTCCTTTTACTTTCCTGTCTTTACTTTCGAAAACTTTACTTTACTGTCTTTCAAAAACCTTTACTTTTCAAGTACTTAGCTATGATGTTCTGTTCCATGGATATTCGTAGCTAAACCCTTCATTCGGTTGAAGGGGTGTACTTGTATCATACAATGTTTTAGACCCTTCTCTTAGTGCCTCTTTGTGTTCAACTTGTTCTAGGTGCCTTATATTAGGTTAGAATTCCATTGGTTGAGTGGATGCTCGGAAGAGCAAAGCTTTGCCATGGGTGATGAGACGTATTTATACGACTCATTAATTCATTAAATCCCACCATTTACGACATTTGATCATAAGAACGTTTACTTGTTAATGTCGTTTTGGATTTCAGGGCCTTTTGGAGTCTAAAGAGGAATCGAGCTTAAAAGAGGGCATTTTGTGCCAAAAATCGTCACAAGGAGTTCTTGACCATCTTATGAGCATATGACTCGAGGGATGCTCGAGAAAATTTGAGGTTTGCCCGAAGAAAATCGAGGGAGGCCCGAAATGGACCGGTCCTGCTCGAGAGGACCCGTGTCGCGACCCGAGGACCTGTCCGAGACCTGCCGAGAACACCGGGTCGCGCCGAGAGCACCAGGTCGCGTCCCAGGCGCAAGGACGGACGCGTCCGAGAAATGCCGGAGTACCCGAGCGCGCATCCGAGCTTCCAAGGCCGAGTACCCGAGCTCACACCCGAGCTTCCAAGGCCGCATGGCCAAGCGCATGCCCGAGCGCATGTCCGGGCGCATGCCGGGCGCATGCCCGAGCGCATGTCCGAGTCACTGCCGAGCCTCCAAGGTCCACAATCGAGTTTGTCGAGCAAAACCAGCCAATCTCACAATTCCGTCTCGACCAAAGTGATTCAAATAGTAGATATGTCGGAAGATTTCACCTTTCCAAAGAAAACGCTCGAGGGGATTGGGAGTTGGCCCAGATTCAAGCAAGGCCCCGCGTGCGCTGAAGGACCAAAACCAAATTGCTCGAACAAACGGCCGAATCTGGGAAAACTGGCTCGATCAAGTTGTTTGGAATGCCCACTTATTCGGAGGATCTCAATTTTCAGGCCGAACGCTCGAGCAAAACTGCCCTTGGCCGAAGACCAAGCCATTTCGACTCAACCGAGGGCCAAAAGCGGGCCCCACTGCAGTTCTCGGCTCGTCCTTCGAGGGCTGACATGGCCTGGCGTGTGCTCACTCCAAGGCAGCCTTCACCAATGCCAAGGACCCCTAGGCCAAAGAGGAAAGTTGGTTGGGCCATTGCTTGTGCCAAATCACTTATGCCACTCAAACTTGAAGATCAAGTCTCATCCAAGGGCCTAGAATCTTCCTCATTCCGTATATATAGAGCCCCTTGGCCCTTGTAAATGATAACTCGAAAATCTCACAAAAATCCATCCTTGTTACTCTTGTCATTTGGCTTGGAAATCGAAAAGTTCAACATCTCTCTACTCCTTCCCTTACTTGTTACGCATTTTACCTTTTGTCCTACGCATTTTGGGTTTTGAGCCTTCTTATTCCGGTTATGCTACTTAGCTCTCATATTCATTTCATGAATATGAGTGGCTAAACTTCCATAATTCGGTTTGGGGTCCCCTTAATGTTGTAGCAAGGCTCTAAGACCTTGATCTTAATGCTTCCTTGTGTTCATTTGCTAGTCATGTGCCAATGATATGGGAATGAATGCCTAGGCTAAGCTAATGCTACGAAAGGGCAAGGTTTAGTCGAATGGGTTCACTACCTTCATTGTGCTTGTTGTCATTGAAAAGTGAAACAAGCTTTAGCACCTAGTCTAGTACACTTCGAAAGAGGCTATTAAACTTGATCGCACTAGAAATCCAAGTCTTGAAAAGGAATGGATTGTGGTGTATGCGCTCGAAAGGGCCTTACTTTGGGGTTTTTGTCTTGAAAAGGAACTAACCCACAATTATGGATACAAGGATTGATCATTAGAGGTCAATGATGAGTTGAGCTACAACAAAAGCCCCTAGACCGAATTCCATTCTATTGATCACAACCCTTGACATTTACTTTTGCACTTGTACTTACATTCAATAAAACCCTTTCAAAACTCCCTTGCACTTACTTTCCTTTACATTTTGCACAAAGAACAACGAGTATTTGATATACTTCCCTTGGGTTCGACCCCTACTTGCTACTTTACTAGTTTACTAGTGAGTTCAAGTTAGTGGACACTACAAATTAATCTTTGATTTGCACAATCACGACTAGTGCTCATCAATGGGTTCGTGATCTTCTGTGGATAAGTGGAGGCTCGGAAGAGCACAGCTTATCTGTGGAAGTCAACCTCTTTAAAACACCATTTGGTTTATCAGGAATGATGATCAAATGGATGCACATACTAGAACAAGAGTTCTTTGTCTTGCAAAAGACTAGACGGTGTGGCAAGTCATGTCCTAGGAATAGCCTTGATTCACTTTTGAACACTTAGTATGATCATTAGAGGTCAATGATAAACAGACTATGATACAAGGCCCCTGATACCGAATCTTTCCTTTGATTCAAACATCACTTGTCACTTACTTTCAGTCTTACTATCAACTGCTTACTTTCCAGTAATTTACTTTCAGTAACTTTACTTTCAGTCCATATTAACTGCTTACTTTCTGCAAGTCTTGTCCTTCAAGCAATTTCTTTCCGCAAGTCTTGTCCTTCAAGCAATTACTTTCCGCAAGTCTTGTCCTTCAAGCAATTACTTTTCGCAAGACTTGTCCATCAAGAAATTACTTTCTGTACTTTACTTTTACTACAGACTTTATCAACATCAGCCCGGCATAACCTTTGGTACGCAACACGCTTGAAACACAGCGTGCGGCCAGTATCAAACGTGTGTGTGCGGTTGATCTTGAAATCGACTGTTCCAGCACTTTATCTTTCAGTACTAAAACCAAAACCAACCCCCCAACTGTTTTATTTATTTTTCCTTTTCAAAAGAACAACTATCCACTAATTCCCTTGGGTTCGACCCGTACTTACCACTTACTACCCAAAATAGTAAAGTCGCGAGTATCGGAGATATAAATTTATTTTTGCACAGAGAACATCGCATTTTAACGACGGTGCGGTGGGCTCCGTCAAAATTGGCGCCGTTGCCGGGGATTTAGCAAATGGATAGTTATTCTTTTTGTTGTTGTACATAATTCGCCATGTCTTCATACTACGACATAGAACCTTGGAAAGTTGGGGGCAGCAACCTTATGTTTAAAATGCTTAGCTGTCTCCCCCAATTCGGAGGTACCATTGAAGAGGACCCGGTGATACATTGCCAACATTTTCACCACATCTGCCGCCACATGAAACCTGAGAATGAGACGTTAGAGGAGTTTAAGCTGACATGCTTCAAATTTTCTTTAACTGAGTTGGCATTAGATTGGTATTACTCATGTGTAGACTATGAAAATGATTATCTTGTGCTGCGAGCCCGTTTCCTAGTGGAGTTTTCACCGCCATCCTTCCAACTTGGAGTCTGCAAGAAGATCATGAACCTTGAGCAATCCCGGGACGAGACCTTGGACGAGTATTATACATACTTCGATACCGTTGTTTCGAGCTGCCCACACCATGGATTCACCAACGACGATCTTCTTCAAAGATTTCTTGGCGGGATGCTGCCGCATGAGTGGAAAAGGCTCAATGATGCGGTGGGGGGTTCGGATATGAACCTAACCATGGCTGAAACTTGGGACCTCATAGATGATTTGGCAGAGAGCACAAAACGAGGGCCGATGTACGAAACTGATGATAAAACACCGACGGTGGAAGTGGACTCAGTGCAGAACAAGCCCGACATCACGCCCATTGCAAGCTTGCCCGCAGCAAAGCCGAGAGAAGACATCAGTACAAGGGCAGTAATGGACGTGGAGGCGGCTCTAAAGGAGCCAGTATTGGAGCCCACAGAGCCGACAGAGGATGAGGACTCACAAATGACCGAAGAAGAACCGGCCAAGACAGGCCATATCCCCAATCTGCCATAATCAGGCCCGGTCCTCATTGCCAAACCGGTCGAGCCACTTGAACCGGTCCTCATCACCAATCTACCTGAGGAAGTCCCGGAACTCATTGCCGAGTTGCCCGAGATAGTCCCGATGCTCGCTGCCATAATGCCTGAGATGTGCCCAGACCTCACTGCCAAACTATCCAAGAAAAGCATTGTCCTCCCTGCCGAGCTGGCCGAAGCGCCCGAGCTGCCCGAGCTGCCCGAGACAGACATGGCCCTTGTGGTAGAAGTCCCCCAACCTGTCCCCTCGGTTTGTATGCGGATCACAGCCCCTGAAAATGAAGTAATCAATGCTGAGGTGCAAGGGGAGTTTGAGGAGGTACAAGGTCAAGAAAAGCCATCAATGGAGCTCTCAATCACCACAACTCAACAAAGCGGCCCTGAAAACTCACTCGTTCTAGGACGACCATTTGTCGCTGCCACAAAGAAGAGGATTGGCATGGGAACTTGCTTAAGGTCCCTCGTGTTCAATGGCACAATTCAGAACTTCCATAATTGCAAAGATGCCAACCGGCCATACACGAAGAAGCGGCAAAGGCATGGCCCCAAAGAATGGAAACCCGGAAGGAGGAACAAGAGAGCTCGACTTGATGGACCAGCAGCTATGGTAAAGGGGTCCTCGCCTTTTCGGGGATATGTGAAGAAGAAGCCTCCGGATCAAGGGAGGGCAGAACCGAGCCCGCTGCCATATGAGTTCTTTGGGCAAATCAAAAGGGCAGTTGGGACAAAGTTTGACCTCACACACCCATGGGATCCAAACTTATGATCCATGTTTGAGGTACCGTCGAGCCAACGACGTTAAACAAAGGCACTGGTCGGGAGGTAACCCGACACTTATCTTATTTTTCAGTCATTTTTTCAGTCATTTAGTTTTTTACTTTGTCAGTCGCTCTCACCCATTTTTTGTATAGAAAGAAATGACTCCTTGTAGGAATCGATTTTGGAGCAAGATCAGACCAGCCAGGCAGCTTCCGAGAATTACCGGGCATGCGCTGAGAGTTCAAGGCCCCAGCCGAACTCCCTCGAAGGGAGTACAGTCTTCCCTTTTCCTTAATGTCATTTCCTTCTCTGTAAATATTTGCTTGCATGACTTTTGAACTAATCCGTGTTGTGAGGCACGCCTTCGTTCAAAAGTGTGGGGTGAGAACCGCCTGTGTACATAGTTAATTAACATGTTTTTCTTTTTCCTTTTCCCTTAATATTATCTTTTTGAAAATATGAACTTGAGAATGTGAAAAAGATAGATCTAAATTCATGCATTTACCTTGTGAAAATTCAACTGTTTAAAAACTTAGGATGTAACTTCTCATTTGTCCCTTTGTGCTGAGATATACATGGGATGTGGAGTTGATAGAAAATGCCCTAGAGAGGCTTGGCAAGCACTCGAAGGATCGAATCTAACTATATGGTTTTCGAAGTCAGTGGAGGCTGCACTTCGGGTTTCAGTGAAGATTGAAATCATCTCCGCCGTGCAGCGTTTATGCAAGAGGCGGGACGGGAATCAAACCGTCCTATCTCTAGTCCTAGTAGCCGGGAAAATAGATGAGCGACCCTAATCTTGACCCGCGCGAAACGGCGAGGATGAGAAAGAGCGAGGAGGTATTTCCATATGCTCGCGGGCAATGATTGGACCTCCCAAAAGGTTGGGAAAATGGACTAGCAAGTCACAAAGAAGTAAAAGCTCGAAGAAGCTAATCAAAGGCCAAAGGCCAAAATTGTGAAGGTTTTAACCGAAACAAAAGTGAAGAAACTCCAATTCAACATCAAAGGCCAAAGGCCAAAGGCCGATTCACTTCAGATGCTGTCCCTCACCAAAAAGAAATCAAAGTGCTCAACTCAGTGAAACCCGAACCAAGTCACGTGCTAGAAAAAGCTACAATGAAACCATATAGTACGAGTCGATCCCGAGAATGCAGTCCAGGAGCCTAAAAAGGGCTATCTCCCGAAACATCCGAATTAATTTGCATCTCGGCGCGAAGGTACAAGTATCAAGTTTCTTCTAAGTATTTACACGGTTTAGTTTGGTAATAAGTAAGTAATGCATGAATTAGGATAAATCTAGTCCCATATTCTCACTTTCCTATTTTTAAGTTTTTACTTGGATTGTGTTTACATCCCTTTAAAAAGCATTGTTCGGGGCGAACAACTAAAAGTGTGGGGTGATCTGATGGACCATATTTATATGATTCATTAAGACAGTTAAACCCACCAAATTAGACTCTTTGTCTATTTAACTTTTGCTTGTTAGTTCCGATATTTATCTACAGGGTATTTTGAAGTCTAGAGAGAATACAAGCTAAGGAGGAGTTTTAAAGCTGAAAATGGATTACAAGACACTCCAGGCCACGATCAGATTCCGACTGTACAACTTTCATAAACCTGACATGGAATCACTCAAAACAAGTCCAACCGAAGGGCAACCAGAGTCTGTCCATAGCTGAAAAGACCCGATGGCTTTTGGAAAAGATCACAAAACACACTCAACCACTCCCATCCACCTCATGGGGGGCGGCTACTCCTCTCTTCCTCCTCACATGGCCGGCGGCTTTTGCCATGGAGAAGACATGTGGCCGGCGGCTCCTTGAGTCCCTCTCCCATCTTGCCAAGTGTTGGCTCCTCATTGCTCCTTCATGCCTATAAATAGAGCCCTCCCTTGCCCTTGTAAAATCATCCCACAATCTACAAAGCTCCATAGTCTTGGGTAGAGAGAGAAGCTCTCTAGATTCACAACACCATCCTTGTAAACACTTTCCTTTGATATCGAAAGCTTTAAGTTCGTTCTTGAGTACTCTTGTCGGTTCTTGAAGTACTCAAGCGTTTCTTTACTTTTCCTGAGTTTACTCCTATCGGTTCTTGAGTATTTTCCTTTTACTTTCCTGTCTTTACTTTCAAAAACTTTACTTTACTGTCTTTCAAAAACCTTTACTTTTCAAGTACTTAGCTATGATGTCCTGTTCCATGGATATTCGTAGCTAAACCCTTCATTCGGTTGAAGGGGTGTACTTGTATCATACAATGTTTTAGACCCTTCTCTTAGTGCCTCGTTGTGTTCAACTTGTTCTAGGTGCCTTATATTAGGTCAGAATTCCATTGGTTGAGTGGATGCTCGGAAGAGCAAAGCTTTGCCATGGGTTCGTGATCTTCTATGGATAAGTGGAGGCTCGGAAGAGCACAACTTATCTGTGGAAGTCAACCTCTTTAAAACACCATTTGGTTTATCAGGAATGATGATCAAATGGATGCACATACTAGAACAAGAGTTCTTTGTCTTGCAAAAGACTAGACGGTGTGACAAGTCATGTGCTAGGAATAGCCTTGATTCACTTTTGAACACTTAGTATGATCATTAGAGGTCAATGATAAACAGACTATGATACAAGGCCCCTGATACCGAATCTTTCCTTTGATTCAAACATCACCTGTCACTTACTTTCAGTCTTACTATCAACTGCTTACTTTCCAGTCATTTACTTTCAGTCCATATCAACTGCTTACTTTCCGCAAGTCTTGTCCTTCAAGCAATTTCTTTCCGCAAGTCTTGTCCTTCAAGCAATTACTTTCCGTAAGTCTTGTCCTTCAAGCAATTACTTTTCGCAAGACTTGTCCATCAAGCAATTACTTTCTGTACTTTACTTTCACTACAGACTTTATCAACATCAGCCCGGCATAACCTTTGGTATGCAACACGCTTGAAACACAGCGTGCGGCCAGTATCAAACGTGTGTCTGCGATTGATCTTAAAATTGACTGTTCCAGCACTTTATCTTTCAGTACTAAAACCAAAACCAACCCCCCAACTGTTTTATTTACTTTTCCTTTTCGAAAGCACAACTATCCACTAATTCCCTTGGGTTCGACCCGTACTTACCACTTACTACCCAAAATAGTAAAGTTGCGAGTATCAGAGATATAAATTTATTTTTGCACAGAGAACATCGCATTTTAACGACGGTGCGGTGGGCTCCGTCAAACGTGCTCGACCTTATCTTGAAGCTCGGTCGCTTTCTCTCGAAAGCTGGTTGGTCTTTGTTGTGTGCTGCAGTAGGATCAAC
Source organism: Rhodiola kirilowii (assembly GCA_033675215.1). Taxonomy (NCBI): domain Eukaryota; kingdom Viridiplantae; phylum Streptophyta; class Magnoliopsida; order Saxifragales; family Crassulaceae; genus Rhodiola; species Rhodiola kirilowii. The sequence continues at coordinate 38,895,573 of CM066203.1, read as the reverse complement.
TCCAGTCAGTCTGAATAGTACACTGATCAGACTGAACTTGCACTGATGAATTTCCAATGGGGAAAAACAAACGGCCGTCGCTTTCTTCTTCTCCAATCGGTAGAGTGCACTCGTGTGTATCTGTAATTTTGAAAGCGATACAGATTATGGACGCCCTAGCTATGTATTTATATGCACGGGTGCTATCCAAAATCTACTCTAGATATCTCATCAAATATTTAGGAAATATTCCTAAATATTTCGATGTGTATCTTTATCAAATCGACTGGGAAGATCATGAGATAACTTCCTCGACAAGTCAGCCACGCCGCCTTCAATTTGATGTGAAGATATTCATTCGAATATCTGAGGCTCAAAATCTTCGCTGGCCGACTTCAGTTTGAAAAGATCTTCGATCTTTAGAACCTTCTGGAAAACATCCTTGCGTCTGCTCCACGCTGTACATGTGTACCAGGATGTGTTCGAACTCCCCCTGAACTCCTGCTCAAACTGTCTAAAGGCGTTTTTCCAAATACATGCCACTCAAGGGAACATCAATCCCCCCCTTGGCATTTTGGCAAAACCAAATCAACTAGATGACTAGAACTAACTAACTATCTAGACTTTAGACAAACTTGAGGGAACAAAAATTGGTCACCCTCAAAATACTCCCCCTTTTTGCCACAAACTGGCAAGGGGTCCAATCTAGTTCAAACAACAAATCAAACTGTGCCAGAACAAGCACACACAGAACGAATGTTTCAAAATAGAAAAAACATAGTTCAAGAAGACAGGGGGTATGGACCTTTATGCAGACAACTCATCATCCGAATCACCTTCAGACTCCACATCATCAGTGTCATCTTCACTTGGGTAGCTGAGGGCACGAGCTAGCTTGTTGATACGCCTGCGCTGTTCCTTGTCAGCTTCAATAATGGCATTCAGATCCTTAAGCAGCTTGCTTCTCTCGTCACGGCCCATCCTGGCTCCCCCTTGCTTTGAAGATTCTGGGACAGCCTTCCCTTTCTGACTTGACTTCTTAAGATCGTTCACATGATGGCCTTTGAATAGCTTGTGATCAACCGTGAACTTCTGTGGAGTCTTGGTGATACGATCACTCGAGGTCTTCAAATCAGGAGCCTGATGGATGATCAATTCATATATCTAGGAAGGGAAGCAAATCTGGTGGAGAGATCTCTTTGAGGTAGCGTGTTCGGCAATCTGTTTGAACATGACTCTTCCCATATTGAACTTCAACTTGTTCCCAATCTGATATATCAATTTGCCCATATCTCGGTTGAGTGTGGACCGGTGAGATGAGGGTCTCCAGTTGAACACTGCGATGAAGTACATCATTGAGTAGAACGTTGAAAGGTCAACTGTTTGAACAACGATGTCAGGCCGCCAACGGACTGAACCAGCAGTGATGGTGTCCACAATCTTTTCAAGGTCAGATTCCTCTTCATCAACGAGCGGGTCATCCATGGAAAAATACACATTGATGAGCTCGGGATCAATCTTGATCTTCCTCCCTCTAACGAAGAATACACCACATTCCGAGTCTCCAAGAACTCCAAACTTAGGGGGAAGGTTTGCAATGGCCTCTCGAACCAGTTGTTCGTTGAAGGGTTTACTCCTGTCCAGCGTCCAGAATAAGTCAGATTGCTTCAGCACATCAATGACTTCGTTCCCATTGTAACGAGACTCCTCCAGGACCCTTTCTAGGATAATCTTCTTTCTCAGAACGTACTCCCATTTTCTCGCAGCATCTCGATTTAAAAACCAAATTCCCTTCTTGACCACGCCAACTAGGATAGTATCGGAATCAGGAGATGGGACTTCACATTTTCTGGCATCTTCTGAAACAGGAATCGAAACGTCACGCTTCCTCTTTTTGGATGAATCAGCTCCCCCTGCAATGATGCTCACATCTGCATCCTCCCGTGCTGAGCCCTTAGCAGGTTTTTCAAAAATAATCTTCTTCTTTTCTTTATCCTTCTTTGCCTTCTTGAGGACAGCAATAGGGACGAAGTCCTGATCATCATCAGACAGAGTTCCTTCTTTTGACTGAGCATCATTCTCCATCATTGTATCACGGAAGGTTGAGAGATCTTCCTTCACCTTTTCACTATGAGAAACATCTTGTACAATAAGTGGGACGTCAGCTGTCTCCTCTACTGCCACTGAGGCAACAACTGTCTCAACACTCTGATGTACACCTGGTTTAACTACTGGAACGCTTGCTTCCTTCACTGAATCGGGATTAAGGGCAGGTGCAGACCCTATAACCCCTACACCATGGGCTTGAAAAAACTGTTCTGGACTTGACACAACAGGCACACGAGTCTTCACCTTTTGTAAATCTTTGACTACTTCATTAATATCCCTGTAGATGCTGTCCAGATCTTTATCTTTTTCAGCACGCTCCGATTCTTCGGCCAATGCATCATTCAACTCGACATCCTTCTGAGACGAAATAGCCACCTTGGTCACAATCTCAACTTGCTTTCCGTGATGTTCATCAACAGACCCATCACGGTCTTCACCAGACCCATCAACAGATGCTTCATTAATCATCAATTTCCTCGTCCCCGAGGACTCAAGAAACTGTTCTATCTCCTCATTCGACATTGCAGTGAGACGACCTGTAACAGCACAAATTTGAGCAAGATATTTCCTTGGAGAACCACATGCACGTCTACCATGCTTTCTGCGAGCGCCGGATGGACGCACATATCCAGAAGCATGGATCTTCTCCCTCCATGCCCTTGAACCACCAGCAACCTTGAACACATTCTTGCTGGGTTTCCCTTCTTTCAAACTTCTGACGGCAACTTCACCAGTCACAGCCCTACTGGCTTCTCCACCCTTCTCAGACAACACATTAACATCTTCTCCCACGACAATATTTCAACAACACCAGTGACTTTGGCAGAAACGGAAGAAACAGTCTGAGTTTTAGGGTTTGGGATTACCTCAGAATGGGGAAGAGCTGGTGGAGGAATAAAACTTGGCGATGTCGAACTAGCGTCGGTTGGATTAGACGAAACCTCCGTGGCAGGGGAGGGCACCGTCTTCTACTTTGCAGCAGGTTCTGGTCCATTCTTCTCCACCGCTCCGGAAGGAGGGTTTTCAGACACTGCTCTTTCAACAACGATCTTTGCTTCAGGAAGGGTTGCATAATCGGCGAGTAAAGGTGACGCCTTTTTCACCTTCGGAGCCTTTGATTTCGGAATTCTGGGCTTTGCCGCCAGTGCCTTGGAAGGTTGCATGCTCTCCTTCTTCTTTCCAGCGGACTTGATTCCGGATTTTGAGGATTTCCTGGTGTTCACCTTCGTCGTTGCACAGTCGAAAGATTGAGAGAGATTGCACGGCTGCCGTTCTAGGGTTTGGACGAGAGTGAGAATAGCGACTGAACCGATTTGAGTTTGAAAACTAAGTCGGCCTTTTCAACTTCCCAAATCAGTCTTCTCATAACGGCATGAAAATGAAAAAATCTCTGAAAATATTCTTTAAAAAAATATTCATCCTCCAAACTGCGTGTTCAGTTCCAGCTATCTTCCTTAGGTGGTCAGTCCAACTGATTTGCTGGAGTTCTGACTCTGACTGACCACCGTTGAGCACACTTAGTGTTTGACAACACATAGACCCGAGGAGGGTCTGAGTGGCTCAACCTGTGCATCATCCAGTGTGAAGATGTCAGACAGTGTCAGGTAGTTCATCTTATCAACCAAGCACTGTACGAACTCCTTCTGCATCTGTGCCACAAAATCGTCAACATGGATTTGTGTGATGCAAAAATCTGACCTTGTGCAAGGATTTGTCTTCTTCACTCCCCCTCGCACACATCCATGGTTGACGAGAAATCTGGTGGGACGCTTAACCCAAGTGTGGCGTGCGTTTAAAGCCATAGTTTCCAACCTGCATCGGACACATTGAACACATGTGGAACAGTTCCAATGGTCTGCTAGTACTGATATGTGATGTGATGGGATGCAACTGACCCAGATCCCCATGCAATAGTGTCATTTCACGACCTTGACTTGTGAAGTTGTCTGGTGTAGCAACTGTTCCAGCAGAATCAAGGAGATAGCCATTATTGTTTGTCGGGTAGCCTCTCATCAGGGTGCCTCCTTCTTTATTCCACACGTGACATGAGTCGTGAGTGAAACTAGCATGGTGTCCATCTCCACATTGCTGACATACGCTGATAAGATTCATTTTTAACCCTTCAATAATGAGGACGTCTTTGAGGTCAGGGAGATCCGGAACCTTCAATGTCCCACAGCCGATCACCTGACCCTTTCCTCCATCTCCGAAAGTGACAACTTGTTTCTTTGAAATAGGTCAAATGTGTGTAAGAAGTTTAGGATTACCTGTCATGTGAGTAGAGCACCCACTATCGAAGTACCAGTGATCTCACTCTATGTGGCTTGACAAACTGAACGCAGCCATGCATACTGTCTTGCTTGCCTTTGGAACCCAGACTTGTTGCATTCAAGGTTTACTCTTGTGTCCCACGGCTCTTTGCTCTACAAGAAACAGGCTGCACCTCGGTTTGATATGTCCAATCTGGTAGCAGTACCAGCATGTGCGGGAATCTTTCCTCTGATTAGAAGCTAAACTGAAGTGAACTTTACGAGTCCTTCTTTGGCCACCTTTGGATTTTTCTTGGGACAGATCCACTTTCTGTCTAGGGTGCTGTCTCACCATCTGTGCTGGATTCTGTTCAGACACTGGTTTTGCTTTAACAAACGTTGTACCTTTTGAGCTTCCTTCTCCTATGAACCTCAATCCTCTATGTCCGGACTCCATCCTCTGAGCTTTGAGAATCTCATTCAAATTTTTTGAGCCAGAGTTTAACATTCTTACCGACTGTTTGAGCCGAGTGAGCTCCTTCTCCGCTGTTGAACAGTCCATCTTTTCAGATTCCAGCTGAAGCTCTAGTGACTCCACCTTCTTTAACAGGAACACCTCCTTGCGTTTCAGATCAGTGATCGTTTTCTTTATTTATTTATTTATTTTTTAACCACAAATTTCATTAAGGAGCCATAAGGCTAAACGGATACAAGGGAGCCGAAGCTCTACAGGGGAGGCCATCAAAGATGATTATCATCCCGGAAAAGAGGGTTGCTAACAATGAGGGGGGCGACGCCGTCATCTTGCACCGAGCGACGAAAGCCAAAGGATGTAGATTCGCAGTCCCCATGGCAACGCTGGGGAAGGTTGTTCTTATCTCCACTGAGTGCTACGCGAGTGCCTAGAGGGATGAGGCCTGGGGTGAGATTTCCTTCAATGGGAGCTAGGCAAGCGAGAGAGAAGGATGCACCGTTGGCTGAGGCGCAGACTTTTTGAAAAGAGATAACCCCATAGCGCTGGATTAGCCTCCTTCCCAAATAAACCATTTCTATCTGGGCTTCTTACCAGTTGGAATTAGAAAGGTCTCTAATAGCCGGATGGGAGCTCTGAACTGACCACGAGCAGGGGAGACCGTTAGCGCCTGTCAAGGCTTTGTCGATGAGCCAAGGGAGGCTGCATCCTATAGAAGAGGGGATCTCAAAAGCGCCTCCAAATTTCCAGACCCCTTCGCGATCTCTAGCAACGAAACCACCCCTTGAAGCAGTTCCCTTGGCGACTATAGTAACATTTAGAGTGAAACGCCCAATGCCTGGGTTCCAAAGGGTCCAGTGACCGGGGAAATGGGGTCTAAATCCGAGAATGCCTAGGGAATGAAGATAGTCTGAATTCACGGCGCCCTTGTGGGGAATAAGACGCGCAAGATTCCATGCCCATGTATGCAACAGACATTGCCAGTCCCGAGTTTTGCCTTCGAAAATCAACGAGTTGCGAGCCTTCCAGAGCTCCCATAGGCCGCAACATGCTACACCCATGGCTAGCCTGTCCATGAAGTTTCTAGGATTTGGACAAAGCCACTTAAGAGCTAAGCCTTTGGTGCCATGAACCCTTGGCTTGTTGAAATGCAGACTGAGCCAACTCCAAAGAGCTCTACCCATGTCGCCTTCAAAGAAAATATGCGTCAAGGATTCTTGTCGGGGAAAACGACAGCACACACATCGAGAGGCAGGAGGAATGCCAATCCTAGAGATGGCCTCATCCACCGAAAGGATGTTGTGGAAGATCTTCCATATGAAGCACGAAATTTTGGGAGGAAGCCATTTCTGCCACAGCTTCTTTGCCCAGGAAAGAGAAGGGTGCTGCGATTGCCCATAAAGCCAAAAATGCCGAACTGAGAAACCTTGCCTGCCATGGCCGGACCACAAACAACAATCCATTGAACATCCTAGCGTGTATAGAGAAAGCTGGTGAGCTTGTCTCGCGGGGAGGACTGCTGAAAGCTCTTCTAAAGACATAGGATGGCTGGCGACCTCTCTAATAGTCAAATGCTTGAGATGGGCGGGAGGCGTAGCTCCTATTCTTTTTTTTTCTTTTTTTTTAACTGGACGGTGCCAGCGCCTTTATTAAATAGAGATCCAAAACGCCTGGATCATGAAAAGTACACAAAAGCCCTCAAGCGCCAGGGGAAGGTTATAAAATCCACCCCCTTAAAAACACCGAACAAGCTAACACAGAACAACATAAAACCTGATCGGAAAACCAAACAGTAAGACACATACAAGGAACAAGACAATACAAAGAAACCAAAATTAGAACAAGTTCCCTGCATCATTATGAGGAGAGGCCTGGATCATAGTGCCTTGGCCGTCAGCAGCACCATTAAGGGAGCAGTTAAGACATGTATGAAGATCAAAACAATTACAACTGGCCTTATGAATGCCGTCAGCTCTACACCAAGCTGGGAGGTTTAAATAATCAGCAGTAAGGCTGACTTGAACTGGTTTAGGCAGTTCAGTCATACTCCTGAAGATCCTTGAAGTACCAGTCCCCTTGGCAAAGGATAATGCAATAGCAGGTTGGTTCGAAGAGGAATGAATCTCCACAATAAGGCAATGAGCAGTCTTCTGTTTAGCTTCCCTCCAACAAATACATTTATCCCAGGGGCCTAAGTAAACATCACTGTGAAGAGAAAGCATATCCTGCTGTGAACAGTAAATGTATGCAATATTCAGACCATTGTTATCCAATTTGTCCATCAAACCACTAATAGCCTCAACAATATCATCTTCCACAACATCATAGGTAGCTGCCATTTTAAAAGTGCCCTTACAATCTCTGATAATACCAGCAACACTGTTATTATTGATAGTAATAGATAACGACAGACCTGAAGCTCCTGGGATCCATCGAATCCAAGAGCCCTTGATAGAGTAGCTAGGCTCCTTGATCTGAAGAGTATCCAAAATGATCTTATTAGATAGAGACCTTTTATAATTAGCTTTGATCATAGAAACCAGGGATGAAGCCCATCTGAGAAGATTTCTTTTGATATCTGGTTGTCTCTTATAAAAAATAGTGCAGTTTCTGAAGTTCCAGATCTCCCAAGAAGTGCAACAGGCCATGGTTAGGCCAAGACATTGTATGAAATCCTTGTGGTCAAAATTCTCTAACCACTCCTTTTTAAGCTGAACCAAGCTACTTGGAGCCTTTTTATTGAAAAGCATGCTGACAAAACTCCATATATATTCTTGGCCACATCACTATGGAAAAACAAGTGCAATGTAGATTCAGTGCTGGCCTGCTTGCAACATCTGCACTTGGAGGATATGGGGATACCCAGCTTGATAATAGCCTCATCCGTAGGAAGGCCACTGATGAGACGTATTTATACGACTCATTAAGTCATTAAATCCTACCAATTACGACATTTGATCATGAGAACATTTACTTGTTAATGTCGTTTTGGATTTCAGGGCCTTTTGGAGTCCAAAGAGGAATCGAGCTTAAAAGAGGGCATTTTGTGCCAAAATCATCACAAGGAGTTCTTGACCATCTTATGAGCATATGACTCGAGGGATGCTCGAGAAAATTTGAGGTTTGCCCGAAGAAAATCGAGGGAGGCCCGAAATGGCTAGCACCTGCCGAGCCTCCAAGGCCCACAATCAATTCTCTCGAGCAAACCAGCCAATCTCACAATTCCGTCTCGACCAAAGTGATTCAAATAGTAGATATATTGGAAGATTTCACCTTTCCAAAGAAAACGCTCGAGGGGATTGGGAGTTGGCCCAGATTCAAGCAAGGCCCCGCGCGCGCTGAAGGACCAAAACCAAATTGCTCAAACAAACGGCCGAATCTGGGAAAACTGGCTCGACCAAGTTGTTTGAAATGCCCACTTTATTGGAGGATCTCAATTTTCAGGCCAAACGCTCGAGCAAAACTGCCCTTGGCCGAAGACCAAGCCATTTCGACTCATTCGAAGGCCAAAAGTGGGCCCCACTTCAAATCTCGGCTCGTCCTTCGAGGCACGCCACTTTTGCACATGCCAAGACCTCTTTGACTCATGCCACACCCCTTTGGCCAAGGAACAAGTCGGTTTATGCTTTGGCCCCTTCCAAACCACTAATGCCACTCAAACTTGAAGATCAAGTCTCATCCAAGGGCCTAGAATCTTCCTCATTCTCTATATATAGAGCCCCTTGGCCCTTGTAAATAACAATTCGAAAATCACTCTAAATTTCATAGTTGTTGCTCTTGTCAATTGGCTTGAAGAAATCCCAACATCTCTCTACTCCTTCCCTTACTTGTTACGCATTTTACTCTTTGTTCTACGCATTTTGGGTTTGAGCCTTCTTATTCCGATTATGCTCCTTAGCTCTCATATTCATTTCATGAATATGAGTGGCTAAAACTCCCATAATTCGGTTTGGGGTCCCCTAAATGTTGTAGCAAGGCTCTAAGACCTTGAATCTTCATGCTATCTTGTATTCATTTGCTAGTAGTGACAATAGATTGGGAATGAGTACCTAGGCTAATCTAATGCTTGGAATGGCAAGAGTTAGCCGTATGGTCTCTTCACAACTATTGAGTTTGTTTTCATTGGAATGTGGAACAAACCTTGCACCTAGTTTAGCATACCTTGGAATGGGGTGTTATTCTTTAGTACACTAGTGATTTGTTCTTGGAATGGAATGAATCATGGAACAAGTGCTTGGAATGGCCTTGTTAGGGTGATCTCTTGGAATGGAGTAACCACACCTATGGATGCAAGATATATCATTAGAAGGTCAATGATGAGTTGAGCTATAACAAAGGCCCCTAGACCGAATTCTATTCTATCAATCACAATCCCTTTGCATTTACTTTTAGTTTTACTTTACAAAACCACTTTCAAAACCCCAAAACTTGTATTTACTTTATTTACATTTCGCGCAAAAGAACAATGAGTAGTTGATCTATTTCCCGTGGGTTCGACCCCTACTTGCTACTTTACTAGTTTACTAGTGAGTTCAAGATAGTGGACTGATGGACCATAATTGTATGCATCATAAATACAGTTAAACCCACCAAATTAGACTGTTTGTCTATCTAACTTCTACGTGTTAGTCCCGAAATATTTCCACAGGGCAATTGAGAGATAAAAGTGAAAACACGCTAAGGAGAGGATTTTATGCTGAAAAGATATCAAGAGTCAATTGAAGGTCAAGATCAAGCACTGAACGAAGAAATCTCAAGATCCTGACGATGAATTACTCAAATTAAATCCAAATGAGGAATTATCAAAGACAGCCTGGAGTGAAATTGGACAGATAGTTTTGTAAAGACTGTACAAAACCGTCAAGATTCATCCATATGCAAGGATGACCGGTGGCTTTAGGAAGAAGGATGAGTCACTAGGTGAAAAGGATGACTCATGGGTTGCTCCTCGCTTTCCTCCTCCATGGTGACCGGCGGCTTCCCCCTCACAACCACCCTCCTCCACTCTCCTCCCTCCAAGTGGCGGCTCCTCCTTCCTCCTCTCCAAAAGCCACCGGTGGCTTTGAGCTCCACCACAAGAAGATGACAAGTGGTGGCCTCTCCTCCACATGCTCCTCCCCTCCTCCTCCACCCTTGGATGCAAATGCACATGGCTCCATCTCCACCCTTCATCCTCCTCCTCCTAGCCTATAAATATGAGAGCCCTCCTCCTCATTTGTATCATCAATCCATACAAAAAACACTTATCTCTCTAAGTTTGGTCACTTTCTAAGTTTGTTCGGTTTATGAAATAATACTCCTGTTTGTTCTTGAGTATTATACTATAGAGAATACTCCTGTTGGTTCTTGAGTATTCAGTAGGAAATTGGGAATACTCCTGTTGGTTCTTGAGTATTCCACACCTTTCCCTCTTACTGTTTTCAAAAACCCCCGAGTATTTAGCTATGGTATCCACCTCTATGGATATTCGTAGCTAAACTCTTCATTCGGTGGAAGGTATTTTCTTGTATTATATAATGTTGTAATATCTTTTAGTTTCATTTCTTTGTATTCAAAACTTGTTCTATGTGCCATTTATAGTCAGAATTTCCAAGGTTGAGTGGATGCTACGAAAGGGCAAAACTCTTCCGTGGGGTTCGTGAACATACTCGGGTAAGTGGATGCTACGAAAGGGCAAAGCTTATCTGAGGAGTTCGACTTATCTAAAACACCACTTGGTCAATCGTAACTGTGAGATCAGGTGGATGCACAGAAGGCTAAGATACTTCGAAAGGAGGAATTAGTCTGAAGTAGAACAAGGGTTGCTTTAAACGATGTTGCAAGTCTTGCGCTACGAAAGGGCCTCGATTCATCTTTGAATACTTAGAAAAGTTACTAACGGTTTATTATATACATGTTATAATACAAGAGTACCTGAAACCGAATACTTTCTTTCAATCACAAAAACCCCCTGTATTTACTTTCCTAGTATAACTGTCCCGATCAACCACAACCATCAACCGCTCAACAACCGGAGGAATCGCAATCACGCATCACCCACTGTAAGTCTTCTAACCCTTATCTCTTTACTTTCAGTATTTACTTTCAGTATTTAATTTCTGTATTTACTTTTCCGCACAAAAAACCCAAAAAACCAAAAACAGTAGTTTAATTACTCGCGCTAAAATCTCAATCATCCTAAAACACGTCCCTGTTAGTAAAAGAACAACGTATCCCCCTAATTCCCTTGGGTTCGACCCCTACTTACCACTTCTACCCAGTAGTCGCGAGTAGCGGACTTTATAAATTTATTTGTACAATTTGCTCTGACGACAAGCGAATTGTCAAATTGGCGCCGTTGCCGGGGAGTTAGTTAATTAATCGGATAAGTTGTTCGAATCGATACGCACTTCATAACGACCATGTCTCGCGAAGAAAGTCACCATGACTACCAGGATGACGAAGAAATAAACCTGTACAATCGAAATGTTGAGATACCGCTTCCATTTATCGACGATCCGGAACAACTCATCAGAAACAGAAGAGCTCGTCATTGGGAAGCTAACAGACGAAACCAAGAACCACCCGAGGACCGAAATGCAGTTGGTCCAGTACAACCCCCTAGATATCCACCACCCCCACGCCCTCGACAAGTACCGAGACGCGAACCCGTCTTCGATAACTACTATGGGGATAACGACCATTACCGCGAACCTACTTTGGGAGAACTCAATGCACCGGATTTCAGAATTCAGCTGTGGTGTATCTACGAAGGCCCTGAGCTGGAAAATATCAACATCAACACTTCAGTGGCTGACAAGGCGTCGTTAGGACCTTGCAAATTGATATTTATAAACTCCTCGCTTTTGGCTCACTAAAAATAGTAGAGCGGCAAGTAAGGGTCGAACCCAAGGGAATTAGCTTGGTTACTTGTTGGTCTTGCGGAGGCAAGAACAGTTTTTCCACCAAAATCTGCTTAGATCATCGAATCACACTTGAATGTGCGTGGAGGGAGAGCTAGCTCCCTATGAGGTGTGAACCTCTTGGATATCTTCGCAACAATGGTGAGAAACTAGCTCAACTGCTTGTAAGTAAATAAATGAAAATACAACAGTTGGGGTTTTGGGTTTTTATAAGAAAAAAAATGACAAGTACGTGAGTCGAGTGCAATATGAGAAATATCCAGTCGTGGGTTCTTTGCTACATGTTCATCCTCGGCACTATGTGGATAAATCTATCTCATGGCGCGACGTTCCGGCTAAGGAACGCGCCCTTGACCTTGGCTTCCCTCGCGTTGGTTCGTAACACGCCGACTAGGTCGTGTTCTTGAGCCCCGGCTAAGGTAGCTCATCGAACGCAAGTTGAGGAAGGCGCCGGTCCTAGTCCTTCTCTTAGGTCAAGCTGAAATGTCTAGGGGTTTCGAGTCGCGCCGACTAGGTCACGTCTACGTACTTCGACTAGGTGGTACTTCGAAACCTTATCCCAAACAAATCAACTTGGCCTAAGTGTTACTATCTACCATTGCGACTAGCATCCGACAGATGATAACGATAGGGTCTCGAACCTTCGCTAAACTTTGTGGCTAGACATCCACTTAGCGTAGCTCTCGACCCATAGATTAGGCACAAGGACTAGTAACGAGATAGAAAATGTAAAGTGCGATGCCTCAAAACATGATTGCAACTACGAACCCACAACTAGATCGAGGGATTTAGCTACTAGTATTCATGGGGTGAATACAATAGCTTTGCATAAGTAAATGGAAAATGTAATACGAGAAGGGGTAGAGAGAGAGAGACGTGCAAAAGGAATAATCGCCCTTGAATTTAGAGAGAATGTTTCTAGATTTCCGGAATGAGGGTACATTTCCCAAAGGGAATGAAGTGGTCCTTATATAGGACTTTGCTAAGGAATATGCCAAACTTGATGCCCAAGTTGCTTGGCACAAGTGGAGTGGCAATCGCCCTTCGAACATTGGATTCTCTTCATTGGCCTTGGGGAACTTGGCGGATCCGACTTTGGCCTTGGAAGAAGCACACGGAGAGTGACGTCACGCCTCGAAAGACGAGCCGAGAAACGCGGGGGACGTTGACCATTGACCGTTGACGTTGAAGTGCTTGACCGGCCTTGACTTGGGCGAAGGTCGGATGGTGGCCTGGTCTTTGGTCGAAGATTCTCGGCGCAGACTAGGCACAGGGCCAGGTCTTGGCCGGGTGAATGCGCGCGAGGAGCCTGACGATGCACGCGGAGTGCGGTGCGGCCCAGTTCGGCAATTTAGCGCGAAGCGCTTCGGAACTCTTTGAGCGGTAGGCAGGCACACATCGAGGCTCGGTTCGACAATCAGCGCGGAGCGCTCTCAGCATTTCTCGGACGGAAGGCGCGGAACGTCGATGCTGAGCGGTACTTCTTCGGAAGGCCCTTCCGAGTGCCTGACGAGGCACACTCGGACTTTCTCGACGCGGTGCGAGCCAAATGAGGCCCCGACCGGCCAGAACTCCAACTGGTGGTTTTTAGGCATAAATGCCCTCTTTTGCGCGCGATTCCTCATAAGTCCTCAAAAGTACCTGCGATGCAAAAATACATTAGCAGGCAACTGTTCATATGACCTTGAATGTCAATTAGTGGGAATTGTTGACTTAATAAGTCGTGTAAACACGGCTTATCAAACCTTACACGACTTATCAGTGGCCCACAACTTACCGAAGTTCGCAGGAAATCGTGGAGAGTCAGCAATGGCCCATCTCCAGCGCTTACATGGTATTTGCCAAAACTTAAAACCGAATGGCGTAAACGTAGACGACTTCAAGTTAAAAGCGTTCTACTTTTCCCTCATTGACGCGGCAAACGACTGGTTCCTTTCATTGCCTTCCCGAAGCATCAGAACATGGGCTCAGATGCAGAAGAAATTCTTAGACAAATACTACCCAGCAGGAAGAGCAATGCAAGTAAGAAGGCAACTGCAGGACATCAAGCAAGGACCCAACGAAACCATGTACGATTACCTGGAAAAGTTCAACCACCTGGAGAGAAGTTGCTGTACACTAGGACTGCCCGAGAAACTCATAATCGAGTACCTCATTGATGGATTAAGACCCTTAGACAAAATGCTCCTGGACGCCTCAGCTGGAGGATCCATAATGAATCTATCATTGAGCGGAGTTAAGCAACTGATAAATGACGTTGCTGAAAATGCTCGATTCCGAGAAGAGACGACTCGTCAGGAAGAATTCTCCCGAACAAAAAGTGTGGCGAAGGCCGAAACACCAATGAACTCTATGTCTGAGGAGATGAAATAGTTAAAAGAAATGATGATTCAGATCCTACGAAGGCAGCAAGTTCCAGTTAAGCCTTGCAAATTTTGTGGGATGACAGACCACAAAACTGACGCATGCCCGACTTTAATGGAAGAGGAACCAGCAGAAGTGAATGCGGCAGGAGGATACCAAGGGTACAACAACAACAGCAATGACAGAGCCGGACAAAACAGACAGTATGGTCAAGCAACCATCCCGAATTGGCATAACAACTATCCTCAGAAGAACGCTCAACCATCTGTCCCCCAATCAGCTAAGTCATCCTACCAACCTCCACACCGGCAGTATAACCAGAACACTCCATCAGCGGGTCAATATCAGCAAAAAGGACCAAATCAGTACCAGACTGGCCAGCATAATCAGCAAGAACCCACCAAGTCGCTTGATGACACAATGAAGGAGCTCGCAAGAAACATAAATCAATTGGGTACTTCGCTACACCAATACCAGGCGAAAACTGACGGGGCAATTTCCGAATTAACCAAACAAATGTCCCATCTCGCCACTGCAATGTCAACGCTCACTAGCGAACCTGGCAGACTACCTTCACAGACCATCCAGAATCCAAAGGCGAATCTTAGCATGATGAAAGGGTCAAACGGAAAGGCGACACTGGGAGAAGTTGCACGATCACCAGCATACAGACTAACAAACAAGCACTTCAACCACAGGAGTCGTCCTGGTTGGAATCAAGAGGAAGACCGACCCAATGATGGTAAAACATGGGTCACGCACGCTGACAACGGACGATATGCATTCACCGTGTGTATAACACCGCCACCAATCATACACTCTGACATACCAGCATCTGGATGGGATGACAGTAACAATTTAAGGAATGGGCAGAATGGCCCAACAATGGACAGAGCCCTCACCTCAGACCATGAGCCACAATCTGAAAGAGATAAAGACCCAGGGGCCTTCACAGTCACCTGTGGTATTGGGGAAACCCAGGTTCATAAATGCTTGATCGATCTTGGGGCTGCTGTCAACGCCATGCCTTCCTCCTTATATTACTTGTTAGGACTTGGCCCACTAAAACCACCCAGGACAAACATCGAGATGGGAGATAAATC
Organism: Rhodiola kirilowii; assembly: GCA_033675215.1. Taxonomy (NCBI): domain Eukaryota; kingdom Viridiplantae; phylum Streptophyta; class Magnoliopsida; order Saxifragales; family Crassulaceae; genus Rhodiola; species Rhodiola kirilowii. The sequence goes on along the minus strand of CM066203.1, from coordinate 38,880,395 downwards.
GTGCATCCGTCCGACTGGAGTGTTGGAAGATGTTATACTCCATGTGGGGGAGCTCGTCGTTGCTGCAGACTTTTATGTAATACAAACGGGAGAAACCAGCGAAGACGACCCTCCAACAATAATATTGGGATGACCACTCCTCTACAATACTAAAGCAAGAATCGATGTGGGCAAGGGCTCATTATCACTCTAGTTCGGCGGCAAAATCGCAAATTTCTACATTAATAATAGCCGCACGGATACAAAGAAACCGCTAGACATTATACCTATCTCAGAACGCGGTACACAGATTTCTGACCTACCAAAAAAGCATCAAGACCAGCAGCTACGGTCAAAAGTCCCCCGACTTCTCAGAAACAATGGAAAGAAAAGACACCAAAACCATGGAGTTCTAAACCAAACAAAACATCAGGCAAGGCAAAAACCAACACAGGAATGGTGGCGAAGTTTGACCAGAGCCACCCATGGGATCCCAACCAATGATCCAGAACGAGGTACTGTCGAGCCAACGACGTTAAACAAGTGCACTGGTTGGGAGGTAACCCGACACTATCTTACTTTCGGTTATTTAAATTTCCAATAAGCGCTCTCACCCACTTTTTGTCTAGAAGGAATGTCTTTCATGTAGGAATTAAGTTTTTGGAGCAAGATCGGATCAGCCAGGCAGCTTCCGTGAATTTACCGGGCCTGCGCTGAGAGTTCGAGGCCCCAGCTGAACTCCCTCGATTATCCAGCCTCATGCCATGTCGTTCACTCGACACCTTAAAGGGAGTTCTGTTCTTCTTTTTCCTTAATGTCATTTCCTTCTCCTGTATATATTGCATGACTTTTGAACTAAGGATTGCCTTCGTTCAAAAGTGTGGGGTGAGAACCAACTGCATGTTTTTTCTTTTTTTTAGTAGTATCTTTTTGGAATTATGAACTTTAGAATGTGAAAAAGATAGATCATAATTCATGCATCAACCTTATGAAAATGCAAACTGTTTAAAAACTTAGAATGTAACTTCTCATTTGTCCCTTTGTGCTGAGATAACCTCGGGATGTGGAGTTGATAGAAATTGCCCTAGAGGGGCTTGGCAAGCACTTGAAGGATCAGATCAAACTATATGGTTTTCGAAGTCAGTGGAGGCTGCACTTTGGGGTTCAGTGAATAATTGAAGTCAACTCCGCCAAGAAGCATCTATGCAAAGGCGAGGACGGGAATCAGACCGTCCTCTCTCTAGTCAAAATAGCCGAGAAAATAAATGAGCGACCCTCATCTTGACCCGCGCGAAACGACGAAGACGAGAGGAGCGGGGAGGTATTTCCATAGGCTTGCGGGCGATGATTGGACCTCCCAAAAAGGCTGAGAAAATGGACTAGCAAGTCACAAAGAAGCAAAAAACTCAAAGAAGAAAATCAAAAGAGGCCTAAGGCCCAAAATTGTGAAGGTTTTAACCGAGCAAAAGTGAAGCACTCAAAAAAGACAGATCATAAAGCCAAAGGCAGAATCACTACAAAAAGCTAGTCCCTCGCCAAAGAAGACAAAAGAAAATAAAAAAAAAAGGCTCAACTCACTGAAACCCGAATCGAATCACGTGCTAGAGAAAGCTGCAAGAAAACCATATAGTGCGAGACGATCCCGAAGGTGTAGTCCAGGAGCCTGAAAAGGGCTATCTCCCGAAACATCCAAAATAATTTGCATCTCGGCACGAAGGTACAAGTATCAAGTTTCTTCTATTTATTTACGCAGTTTAATTTGGCAATAAGTAGTAATGCATGAATTAGGAGAAATCGAGTACCACAGTCTAATTTTCATATTTCAACAAGCTTACTTAGTGCCGCCCTTTAATAGCATTGTTCGGGACGAACAACTAAAAGTGTGGGGTGATCTGATGGACCATAATTGTATGCATCATAAATACAGTTAAACCCACCAAATTAGACTGTTTGTCTATCTAACTTCTACGTGTTAGTCCCGAAATATTTCCACAGGGCAATTGAGAGATAAAAGTGAAAACACGCTAAGGAGAGGGTTTTATGCTGAAAAGATATCAAGAGTCAATTGAAGGTCAAGATCAAGCACTGAACGAAGAAATCTCAAGATCCTGACGATGAATTACTCAAATTAAATCCAAATGAGGAATTATCAAAGACAGCCTGGAGTGAAATTGGACAGATATTTTTGTAAAGACTGTACAAAATCGTCAAGATTCATCCATATGCAAGGATGACCGGTGGCTTTAGGAAGAAGGATGAGTCACTAGGTGAAAAGGATGACTCATGGGTTGCTCCTCCCTTTCCTCCTCACAACCACCCTCCTCCACTCTCCTCCCTCCAAGTGGCGGCTCCTCCTTCCTCCTCTCCAAAAGCCACCGGTGGCTTTGAGCTCCACCACAAGAAGATGACAAGTGGTGGCCTCTCCTCCACATGCTCCTCCCCTCCTCCTCCACCCTTGGATGCAAATGCACATGGCTCCATCTCCACCCTTCATCCTCCTCCTCCTAGCCTATAAATATGAGAGCCCTCCTCCTCATTTGTATCATCAATCCATACAAAAAACACTTATCTCTCTAAGTTTGGTCACTTTCTAAGTTTGTTCGGTTTATGAAATAATACTCCTGTTTGTTCTTGAGTATTATACTATAGAGAATACTCCTGTTGGTTCTTGAGTATTCAGTAGGAAATTGGGAATACTCCTGTTGGTTCTTGAGTATTCCACCCCTTTCCCTCTTACTGTTTTCAAAAACCCCCGAGTATTTAGCTATGGTATCCACCTCTATGGATATTCGTAGCTAAACTCTTCATTCGGTGAAAGGTATTTTCTTGTATTATATAATGTTGTAATATCTTTTAGTTTCATTTCTTTGTATTCAAAACTTGTTCTATGTGCCATTTATAGTCAGAATTTCCAAGGTTGAGTGGATGCTACGAAAGGGCAAAACTCTTCCGTGGGGTTCGTGAACATACTCGGGTAAGTGGATGCTACGAAAGGGCAAAGCTTATCTGAGGAGTTCGACTTATCTAAAACACCACTTGGTCAATCGTAACTGTGAGATCAGGTGGATGCACAGAAGGCTAAGATACTTCGAAAGGAGGAATTAGTCTGAAGTAGAACAAGGGTTGCTTTAAACGATGTTGCAAGTCTTGCGCTACGAAAGGGCCTCGATTCATCTTTGAATACTTAGAAAAGTTACTAACGGTTTATTATATACATGTTATAATACAAGAGTACCTGAAACCGAATACTTTCTTTCAATCACAAAAACCCCCTGTATTTACTTTCCTAGTATAACTGTCCCGATCAACCACAACCATCAACCGCTCAACAACCGGAGGAATCGCAATCACGCATCACCCACTGTAAGTCTTCTAACCCTTATCTCTTTACTTTCAGTATTTACTTTCAGTATTTAATTTCTGTATTTACTTTTCCGCACAAAAAACCCAAAAAACCAAAAACAGTAGTTTAATTACTCGCGCTAAAATCTCAATCATCCTAAAACACGTCCCTGTTAGTAAAAGAACAACGTATCCCCCTAATTCCCTTGGGTTCGACCCCTACTTACCACTTCTACCCAGTAGTCGCGAGTAGCGGACTTTATAAATTTATTTGTACAATTTGCTCTGACGACAAGCGAATTGTCATGGACACTACAAATTTATCTTTGATTTGCACGATCACGACTAGTGCTCATCAAATTTTGGCGCCGTTGCCGGGGATCTAGATAAATCATTGAAAGTTGTTCTTGTTTTTACTTTTTGTTACTCTTGTGCTTAGTGAACCATGTCTCACCATAGTGACAATTTTGGTGAAGACGAGGTGAACAATGATATGCACCATTATGGTCGCGACGGTGCACCACCTCTATTCTATGAGGATCCCGAGGTGCTAGTCCGCCAAGGAAACTTGAGGCGTAGGCAAGCAATGGGGCAAACCCATGGGGTGCGAGAGAATCAAGTCCCAAATGATCCTAGGCAACCGGTTATACCCCCGCGTAGACCTCACCCTCAACAAGTTCATCATGAAAACTTTGATAATGTGTTCTACCAAGAACCTACATTTGAGGAACTCTCGGCACCTAATTTTAGAAACCAATCTTGGTGCATCTATGAGAGCCCAGAACTAGAGGATATATTGGTGAGCACCGGAGTTGTGCACAATTTGCCTAAGTTCGCGGGTACTCAAGGAGAGTCCGCTACTTCTCATATCAAACGTTTTCATGCGGTGTGTCAAAATCTCAAGCCCCATGGAGTAGAAGTAGAAGACTTCAAGTTGAAGGCCTTCTACTTCTCTCTAATGGATTCGGCGACCGATTGGTTTCTCTCTTTGCCTTCGGGTAGTATCCAAACTTGGGCTCAAATGCAAGCTAAATTTTTGGCCAAATACTACCCTATTGGCCTAGCCTCACGAGTGAGGAGGCAATTGCAAGAGTTGAAACAAGGGCCGAATGAGTCGATGTACGACTATCTTGAGAAGTTCAACCAACTCGAGGGGAGTTGTTGTAATTTAGGGCTTTCCGAGAAGCTCCTAATTGAGTACTTGTTGGATGGATTCAAGCCCTTAGACAAGATGTTGTTGAATGCCTCGGCTGGAGGATCGATATCTAGCCTTACGTTGAGAGAAATAAGGGCCTTGATCGGAAAGGTGGCCGAAAATGCACGTTTTGAGGAGGCTAATAGCCGTCAAAAGGAATTCTCTCGTACTAGAAGTGTTGCTAAGGCCGAAGCCCCTACAAGCCAACTTTCCGAAGATGTGAAACAAATGAAGGAAATGATGGTACATTTGATGAGAAGGGAACCGGCGGCCAAAACCAAGCCATGTGAGTTTTGTGGGTCTATGGACCACAAAACGGACTCTTGCCCGACATTTCTAGAAGAGGACCATGGGGACGTGAATGCCGTGGGCGATTATCAAGGGTACCCAAACCGAACCGGGCCGAATCGTCACTATGGACAAGGACCGTCCGGGAACACTTGGAGGAACGACGGGCCTCCCCATAGAGACTCGGCTCATCACTTTCAACAACCCGTTCCCCAAGCCTGTCCCTCAGTTTATAGGCCGCCTCAACGTCAATACCAACAAGGACCCATACAAAACAGACCGGGACCAAGCCATAATCAACCGGGCTCTAGTAAGTCACTAAAGGACATAGTAAAAGAATTGGCCATTACCATGCAACAAAATCAAGCTAGAACTGATGGGGCCATAGCCGACCTTGCTAAACAAGTGACCCAGCTCAACATGATGTTCTCCGAATCAAAGAAGGAACCGGGACGACTCCCTTCACAAACCGTCCAAAACCCAAAGGCAAATGTTAGCATGATGGTGGTGATTATGATTGATGATGACAAGCTAGATGGATTGGAGGAGTTTCCCAAGCATGATGGACCCATGATAGAGCGTGCCCTCACTACAAGCCACAAGGTTAGAGACCCGGGAGCTTTCACGGTCACATGCGGTATAGGAGAAGCTCAAGTTCCTCATTGCTTGATCGATCTTGGTGCTGCCGTTAATGCCATGCCCTACTCCTTATATAACTCGTTGGGACTTGGTCCATTGAGACCGCCGAAATTAATGATTGAGTTGGGGGACAAGTCATGCATTCGACCGGTTGGATTGCTTGAGGATGTGACACTCCAAGTGGGAGACCTTGTTATTCCTGCAGATTTCTACGTCTTGCAGATGGGCAATGCTAGAGACGATGAGCCTCCTACTCTTATATTGGGACGGCCATTTCTCTATGACACGAAGGCTAGGATTGACATGGGCGAGGGTTTATTATCACTTTCATTCGGCGGCGGAATTTCAGATTTCTACATCTGCGATAATGATGACCGTCCGGGCACAAAGAAGCCACCGGACATTGTGCACACCTCGGATTTCAGTACCCTAGTCCCCGACCGACCAAGAGAGACCGTATGCACGACTGGGGCAACAGCTATGGTTAAGACTTCCTCGCCTATATGGAGAAATGTGAAGGCGAACTCGCCCGACTATTGGATACCAGAACCGTGCACATCGACCCACAAGGACTTGGGGCGGATCAAAGGAGAAGCTGAGGCGAAGTTTGACCTCACCCGCCCATGGAACCCCAACGAACCTCCTTAAGGAGGTACCGTCGAGCCAACAACGTTAAACAAAGGCGCTCGCCGGGAGGCAGCCTGGCATTTTACAGTATTTTCTTGCATTTTATTTTCCTTGCATTTTGTACTAACCCTCACCCTATTATTATTTGGAAGAAGCATGCTTGTTTTGTAGGTCGGGTTCCCAAGTGCTACGCATTTTGCCGATTCCGCTACGCATTTTAAGTAGAACCGGGCAACCGAGACCTTAGGCCCGAGGAACCCAGCGACGGTCCTAGACCGGGACGCACCCAAAGCCGAGGCTCGCCCAGGGAGGACGCTCTTGCTACGCACTTTACCCTCTCGGCTACGCATTTTATGCAAAGCCGAGCCCGACCTAGCCCCCTTGAGCTTCATCCGAGTCCACGCCATACCACTTCGTGGCATACGAGGGGAGTTCCGTTTCACCTTGCACCTTGTCCTTTCCATTAATTTTGTGCATGATTGTGTTGATTGAGTTGTGCCGTGAGGCCACGGCTCATTTCAAAAGTGTGGGGTGGTGTGTTTAGTAGTTTGTTGTGTCTCACGTCTATTTTTCTTTCACATGCATGAGTCAGCACGTTTCCCTTTGAAAATTCTAATTTTTTTGAATAAAATGCGCAGTTTGGTGAATAAAATGCATAGGGGTGGGGAGTTGTGCTTTCATGATGTGAAATAGATGGATCCTAGTACATGCATTACTCTTATGAAATATAAATTGTGCGACTAACATGTGATCTAACTTCTTATATGTCCTTATGAGTCGGGATAAATAGGGGATGTGGAGTTGATAGAAATGTCCTAGTGAGGCTTGACAAAACACTCAAGGATCGGGGATTTGAGTTACATGGTTATATGGACTTGTGGAGGTTGCGCTTCGAGACTCGTGGTTGTAGTTGACTCCACCATTGCAGCGTTTATGCAAGTGGTGGGACGGGAATCAAACCGTCCTATCTCTAGTCCTAGTAGTCGGGAAAATAGATGGGTGACCCTCATCTTGACTCGCACGAAACGACAAGGATGAGAAAGAGCGGGGAGGTATTTCCATATGCTTGAGGGCGATGATTGGACCTCCCAAGAAGGAATGGACAAGAAAATCACAAAAGGAGCAAAGCTCAAAAGAAAGAAAAATCATCTCATGTGAAGTTCTAACCGAAGCAAAGTGAAGGATTATCAAAGTCACACCAAAAGGCCAAAGGCCAAGTTCACTACAAGTATGTCCAAGGAAAGTATCAAAGAAGGACTCAACCCTTGAGCTTGAATTCATCACGTGCTAGAAGAAGCAACAAGTATAACCATGTAGCAAGATCCGAATCCAAGAGTGTAGATCATGGGCCTAAAAAGGACTATCTCCCACTCATCCGAATTGGTTTGCATCTTGACTCAAAGGTACATGTATCAATTTGAATATCATGTCTTAGCAAATTGCTTGAGTAATGATCGAGAATGCATGGAAAGGGGAAATCTAGACTAGCATTTGTGTTGGATGCGAGAGACTTGTGATGTTTGTATGTGATTTTCCTCTTGTGACTTAAGGCCTTGTTCGGGACGAACAAGTTCAAGTGTGGGGTGGTTTGATGAGACGTATTTATACGACTCATTAAGTAATTAAATCCCACCAATTACGACATTTGATCATGAGAACATTTACTTGTTAATGTCGTTTTGGATTTCAGGGCCTTTTGGAGTCCAAAGAGGAATCGAGCTTAAAAGAGGGCATTTTGTGCCAAAATCATCACAAGGAGTTCTTGACCATCTTATGAGCATATGACTCGAGGGATGCTCGATAAAATTTGAGGTTTGCCCGAAGAAAATCGAGGGAGGCCCGAAATGGCCAGCACCTGCCGAGCCTCCAAGGCCCACAATCAATTCTCTCGAGCAAACCAGCCAATCTCACAATTCCATCTCGACCAAAGTGATTCAAATAGTAGATATATCGGAAGATTTCACCTTTCCAAAGAAAACGCTCGAGGGGATTGGGAGTTGGCCCAGATTCAAGCAAGGCCCCGCGCGCGCTGAAGGACTAAAACCAAATTGCTCAAACAAACGACCGAATCTAGGAAAAATGGCTCGACGAAGTTGTTTGGAATGCCCACTTTATCGGAGGATCTCAATTTGCAGGCCAAACGCTCGAGCAAAACTGCCCTTGGCCGAAGACCAAGCCATTTCGACTCATTCGAAGGCCAAAAGTGGGCCCCACTTCAAATCTCGGCTCGTCCTTCGAGGCACGCCACTTTTGCACATGACAAGACCTCTTTGACTCATGCCACATCCCTTTTGCCAAGGAACAAGTCGGTTTATGCTTTGGCCCCTTCCAAACCACTAATGCCACTCAAACTTGAAGATCAAGTCTCATCCAAGGGCCTAGAATCTTCCTCATTCTCTATATATAGAGCCCCTTGGCCCTAGTAAATGACAATTCGAAAATCACTCTAAATTTCATAGTTGTTGCTCTTGTCAATTGGCTTGAAGAAATCCCAACATCTCTCTACTCCTTCCCTTACTTGTTACGCATTTTACTCTTTGTTCTACGCATTTTGGGTTTGAGCCTTCTTATTCCGATTATGCTCCTTAGCTCTCATATTAATTTCATGAATATGAGTGGCTAAAACTCCCATAATTCGGTTTGGGGTCCCCTAAATGTTGTAGCAAGGCTCTAAGACCTTGAATCTTCATGCTATCTTGTATTCATTTGCTAGTAGTGACAATAGATTGGGAATGAGTACCTAGGCTAATCTAATGCTTGGAATGGCAAGGGTTAGCCGTATGGTCTCTTCACAACTATTGAGTTTGTTTTCATTGGAATGTGGAACAAACCTTGCACCTAGTTTAGCATACCTTGGAATGGGGTGTTATTCTTTAGTACACTAGTGATTTGTTCTTGGAATGGAATGAATCATGGAACAAGTGCTTGGAATGGCCTTGTTAGGGTGATCTCTTGGAATGGAGTAACCACACCTATGGATGCAAGATAGATCATTAGAAGGTCAATGATGAGTTGAGCTATAACAAAGGCCCCTAGACCGAATTATATTCTATCAATCACAATCCCTTTGCATTTACTTTTAGTTTTACTTTACAAAACCACTTTCAAAACCCCAAAACTTGTATTTACTTTATTTACATTTCGCGCAAAAGAACAATGAGTAGTTGATCTATTTCCCTTGGGTTCGACCCCTACTTGCTACTTTACTAGTTTACTAGTGAGTTCAAGATAGTGGACACTACAAATTTATCTTTGATTTGCACGATCAGGACTAGTGCTCATCAGCCACAATGCAGCAGTTTCCACATGAAACCACTAATTTTTGGAGGGATTCAAACTTGCCAAATATTCTTGAAACTTTTACTTCTTGGTAAGTTCTTCTGTCTATATTCATAAAAAGCCTTGACTGAGAACTTTCCATTGCTAGAAACTCTCCAGAAGAGCCTATCCGGGAAGTTAGAGATCTGAATTTGAGGAAGGATACCATTTATCACTATCGGGCACTGATGAGCCGTGTTTACACGACTTATTAAGTCAACAATTCCCACTAATTGACATCATAGGTCATGTGAACAGTTGCTTTCTAATGTGTTTTTGCATCGCAGGTACTTTTGAGGACTTATGAGGAAGTGCGCTTAAAAGATGGCACTTGTGCCCAAAATTCACCAATTGGGGTTCTGGCCGGTCGGGGCCTCATTTGGTCCGCACCGCGTCCGAGAGAGACCGAGTGTGCCTCACCAGGCGCTCGAAGGGGCCACCCGAGGAATCATGCCGGGTCTGCCGAGAATGCCGAGTACCGAGATCTTGACATCGGGCCAGCCGAGAAAATGCGGTATCGTCCCAGGCGCATCCGGGCTGGCCGGGGAATGCATCCGGATATCACCGGGCTGACCGAGAAGCTTTCTTTGCCGGTCGCTCAAGCTCTAAATCCTATTCAAAAGTCTGGTTTCAAGGTCCTAACATCAAGTACACATGACCACCTTGCTACCAAGACCAACACATCGAATGACCTGCTATCCTAAGCCGAACCAAATCGGGCTTCAAAGTCCGAGTACGATCAGCGCCTAGCCGAAGGCCCTACTAAAGTTTTCCTAGGCCAGCCGTTATTCCACTCGAGCTATGGCATTTCTGGCTTGAAAGACTAGTCTTCATATTGATCAAGCGTGCTGAATCAAGAGCTAGCCCGGTAAAATTCGAAAGTAAAGGTCCCGAGCCCGGTTAAGGCCAATATTAGGCAAATGGGGAATTGTGGAATTCATCATAGTTCAAGGCATATTCTGACTTAGCTCTCTTCTTGAGAAAGTCTTAGAATTGACTAAAGAAGCCAAATCCACCGGCCAAGGTCACACAGCTAGCGATCCATTTTTTGGTCTCCCCAAATGACCTCCAATTCAAGGGCAAAGTCAAGAGTTGACCATTGACCACGCCCTTGACTTTCTCGGCTCGTCCTTCGAGGTGCTGACGTCGGCCTCCGTGTGCTTCTTCCAATCCAAAGGTCACAATGCCAAGTTCCCTATGGAGAGAAGGTTCTAGGTCTTTACTAGTGCCAAATCGCTATTGCCACTCAACTTGGAGATCAAGTCTCATCCAAGGGCCTAGAATCCCCCTCATTCTCTATTTAAAGGCCCCTCATTCCCTTGGAAATGTAACCTTTGGTCCCGGAAATCTAGCATACATTCTCACTAAATTCAAGGGCTCTTGTTCCATTTTGCACTTCTCTCTCTACTCCTTCTCGTGTACGCATTTCCATTTACTTATGAAAAGCTATTATATTCACCCCATGAATACTAGTAGCTAAATCCCTCGATCTAGTTGTGGGTTCGTAATTGCAACCATGTTTTGAGGCATCGCACTTTACATTTTCTATCTCGTTCCTAGTCCCTGCGCTTAATCTATGGGTCGAGAGCTACGCTAAGTGGATGTCTAGCCACAAAGCTTAGCGAAAGCTCGAAACCCTATTGTTATCATTTACCGGATGCTAGTCGCAATGGTAGAAAGTAACACTTAGGCCGAGTAGATTTGTTGGGGTAAGGTTTCAAAGTACTACCTAGTCGGAGTACGTAGACGCGACCTAGTCGGCGCGACTCGAAACCCCTAGGCATTTCAGCTTGACCTAAGAGAAGGACTAGGACCGGCGCTTTCCTCAACTTGCGTTCGATGAGCTACCTTAGCCGGGGCTCAAGAACACGACCTAGTCGGCGTGTTACGAACCAACGCGAAGGAAGCCAAGGTCAAGGCCGCATTCCTTAGCCGGAACGTCGCGCCATGAGATAGATTTATCCACATAGTGCCAAGGATGAACATGTAGCAAGGAACCTACGACTAGATATTTCTCATATTGCACTTTACTCACGTACTTGTCATTTTCTCTTTATAAGAGCCCTAAACCCCAACTGTCTTATTTTCATTTATTTACTTGCAAGCAGTTGAGCTAGTTCCTCACTCATTTCCGCAAAGATATCCAAGGGGTTCACGCCTCATAGGAAGCTAACTCTTCCTCCACGCACATTCGAGTGTGATGCGATGATCTGAGCGGATTTAAGTGGAAAACTGCCTTTGTTCTCACCGGAACACGAGTAACCGAGCCGACTCCCTAGGGTTCGACCCTTACTTGCCGCCATACTAGCCGTAGTAGGCCAATAGTGAGGAGATTATAAATATCAATTTGCAAGGTCCTAACGACGCCTTGTCAAATTTGGCGCCGTTGCCGGGGAGTCTAGTTACTTCGGTGAAGTTGTTCTTGGTGTTCTTTTCATTCCCCTTCCTTTGTCTCTACGTTTTTTTTTGCGCACCATGTCGCACGCGGGAGTGGACGATGATGATGACCACAACAACCCGTTCGAAGAAATTCGTGAAGAGCCTCCCCCATACCTCAATGACCCGGAGCAGCTCATTCGCGAGCACAACCGGGTCGCGCGAGAAGCAGCGCGTCGAAGAGCCGTGCCCGAGATTCGCGTCGACGCGGATCAGCAGAACCCTCCGCGGCGAGCCCCGCGTCAGCCCCCTGCGCCCACGCAACGCGCCCCGCGTCCCGCGCCCGCGCGCGAAGAATACCTCGAAGAAGACGCGTATCGCGAGCCAACGATGGGCGAGCTGTCGGCTCCGAACTTCCGCAACCAGCCATGGTGTATCTACGAAGGACCCGAACTCGAAAACATCGCGATCAATACGTCTATCGTGCATCATTTACCGAAGTTCTCGGGTACACAAGGCGAGTCAGCGACCTTGCATCTCCAGCGTTTTCATGGCAGTTGCCAAAATCTACGACCCCATGGAGTAGAGATCGAGGATTTCAAGCTCAAGGCGTTCTACTTCTCATTGGTCGATGTAGCAAGCGACTGGTTCTTGGCCCTACCATCCGGAAGCATTCAGACATGGGCTCAAATGCAAGCCAAATTCTTAAACAAATACTATCCGGCTGGTCGAGCCATGCAAGTGAGGAAGCAGCTCTAGGAAATCAAGCAAGGGCCGAACGAATCCATGTACGACTACTTAGAAAAATTCAATAGGCTCGAGCAAAGTTGCTGCAACCTCGGGTTACCTGAGAAACTGATACTCGAGTATCTCTTAGATGGATTTCGTCCGCTCGACAAGATGCTTTTGGACGCCTCGGCTGGAGGCACCATGATGAGTTTGCCATTGAGAGGCATAAGAGATCTGATCAACAAGGTGGCTGAAAATGCGAGGTTTCGTGAGGAGACTACGAGGCAAGAAGAGTTCTCTTGAACGAAGAGCGTGGCCAAGGCCGAGTCACCGGCTCACCCTATTACGGAGCAGATGAAGGAGATGAGGGAAATAAAGGAAATGATGGCCACTTTGATTAGGAGGCAGCCGGTAGTGGTAAAGCCGTGCGAGTTTTGTGGCGCTTCAGACCACAAAACCGATGTGTGCCCGACGTTGTTCGAGGAGGACCCGGTAGAGGTCAATGCGGTAGACGGGCACCAGGCCTACAACAATCGCCCCGGGCCGAACCAAGTGTATGGACGCGCACCGCCTGGACAGGACTGGCGGAATAATGCGCCGAGGGAAGGGCACCAGCAGTTCCATCACGCACAGCAAGGCGCGCCCCAGGCGAGCCAAGGCTACTATCGCCCGCCGAACCGGCAATACCAGCAGAACGGGCCCGGACAATATCAGCGAGGGCCGAGCAATGACCAGGCCGGTCCGAGCAATCGAGGCCCTGGCAAGTCACTCGAGGAAATTGTGAAGGAACTGGCCGTTACAGTACAACAGCAGCAGATTAAGACGGACGGGGCCATTGCGGACCTCGCCAAGCAAGTTTCCCAGATCGCCACCGACGTGGCCGAGCTAAAGAGCGAGCCAGGCAGGCTCCCCTCGCAAACTGTGAAAAATCCTCGAGGAAATGTGAGCGTTGTGACGCTTAGGAGTGCGGGGAGACTAGCCGAGAATGAGCCAGGCTCAGATGAGGAAGAGGGCCGAGAGGAGCCCGAGGAGGAGCAGATCGAGTCCGAGGCGTTCGGCCATCTCGGGCCGGATCCGCCAAGAACGCTCGAGCGTGACACGCCCGAAGTGCGCAGCGAGGACTCGGCGCGCGCGCCCGAGAACGAAGGCCCGCGCCCGGTGCCTGAGGCCGATAACGCAAATACCAGCGCACCACTTCCGTTCCCCGTCCTTGCTCGAGCCCCCAGAAAATATGTGATGGACAAGGACGTATGGGACCTGTTCAGCAAGGTTGAAATAAATATTCCTCTCCTCGAGGCCATCAAGCAGATTCCTAAGTACGCGAAATTCTTGAAGGAGCTGTGCACAAACAGAAGGAGAGGCCCTCGAGTGGACCAAGAGCTGATGAGTAGGAATGTGTCGGCCGTGATTCAACGAAAGGTTCCGCCCAAATGCGGAGATCCGGGCACCTACACCATCCCTTGCACGATAGGCAACATTAGGATCGAGAATTGCATGCTAGACCTGGGAGCTTCGATCAATGTCCTGCCTTATTCGATCTATTCGTGCCTTAGGATAGGGCCTCTCGAGCCAGCTGGGCTCACCATTCAGTTGGCGGACCGTTCGTTGAAACAGCCGGAAGGAAAGATCGAGGATGTGCTAGTGCAAGTGGGAGAGCTCGTATTCCCAGCGGACTTCTATGTCCTAAAGATGGAGAACTGTGGGCCAGGAGATCATGCGCCTATTCTTCTAGGGCGGCCCTTCTTGAAAACATCGAAAATGAAGATCGATTGTGATAGCGGGACCTTGTCGATGGAGGTCGAGGGAGAAGTTTTTAGCTTCGACATTTTCTGGGCCATGAAGCACCCTTTGGAGTTCGAGTCAGTCCATGCGCTCGACACCCTCGACGATCTGGTCGAGGAGTTCCATCCGGAGCGAGAGGAGGACCCGCTCGAGCTCGCGCTGATTAATGCCGTATATGCGCACGAGGACTCGTATGAGCTGACCGATAGCGTCCGGGACGCGCTGCTAGCGCTTGAAGTTTCTCAACCCTTGACCCGGTACTACGAAGCGAACGAGGTGCGGTTATTCAAGGCCAAATCTGCGATACCGTCCATCGAGCAAGCCCCCGAGGTCGAGCTCAAGCCCCTACCTGAGCACTTAAAGTACGCCTTCCTTGGCGAGAATGACACCCTTCCAGTCATCATAAAAAATGGGCTTGGTACGGACCAAGAGCGGCGTCTCGTCGAGGTCCTGGCCCGGCACAAACTGGCCATCGGGTGGACTCTCGCGGATATTCGAGGAATTAGCTCGGCTGTGTGCATGCATCGCATTTTGCTCGAGGATGATGCGAAGCCATCAAGGGAACCACAGCGCCGGCTGAACCCGATCATGATGGAAGTGGTCCAAAAGGAGATCCAAAAATTGCTCGATGCGGACGTGATTTATCCGATCTCGGACAGTCAATGGGTAAGCCCAGTTCACGTGGTGCCAAAGAAGACCGGGATAACGGTCGAGGAAAATGCCGAGGGGCAATTGGTTGCGACTCGAGTGAAGAATGGGTGGCGAATGTGCATCGACTATCGAAAGCTAAATGCCGTCACAAGGAAGGACCACTTTCCCCTCCCATTCATCGACCAAATGCTCGACCGCCTAGCGGGAAAGCCCTACTTTTGTTTCCTCGACGGGTTCTCGGGCTACAACCAGATTCCTATCGTGCCCGAGGACCAGGAAAAAACGACGTTCACGTGCCCGTTCGGTACCTTCGCATTCCGCCGCATGTCCTTCGGCCTTTGCAATGCGCCCGGCACGTTCCAGCGGGTCGTCACGAGCATTTTCTCGGACATGATTGGGTCAATGATCGAGGTCTTCATGGATGACTTCACGGTGTATGGGAGCTCGTTCGACGCATGCCTAGAGAACTTGAGCGCCGTCTTAGCTCGATGCGTCTCGATGAACCTCGTGCTCAACTACGAAAAATGCCATTTTATGGTAACTCATGGGGTCGTCTTGGGGCACATCGTCTCGAATGAAGGGATTAGGGTCGACAAAGCTAAAATCGACGTAATATCAACTCTCCCCTATCCCACGACTGTGCGAGACATCAAGTCTTTTCTTGGGCACGCTGGGTTCTATAGGCGATTCATTAAGGACTTTTCGAAGAAAGCCTTGCCCCTCTCGACCTTGCTCCAAAAGGATGTCCCTTTCGAGTTCACGGGCGCGTGCCAAGCGGCATTTGACGAGTTGAAACAGGCGCTCACTAGCGCACCTATCATTTGCGCGCCCGACTGGACTCGGCCCTTCGAGATCATGTGCGACGCTAGCGACTACGCGGTAGGCGCGGTACTCGGCCAGCGGATCGAGCGAAGGCCGGTAGTAATCTACTACGCATCGAGGACTCTCGACACGGCCCAAAGGAATTATTCGACGACTGAGAAGGAGTTGCTCGCCGTGGTCTTTGCCTTGGAAAAATTTAGATCTTATTTGCTGGGTACAAAAGTGGTTGTTTACTCGGATCACGCGGCCATTCGATATTTGATGACCAAGAAGGAGGCCAAGCCGCGCCTGATCCAATGGGTTTTGTTGCTGCAAGAGTTCAACGTGGAAATTAAGGATAAAAAGGGGGTGGAAAATACTGTGGCCGACCATTTGAGCCGACTGGTTCGAGAAGAGGAACCCGGCCGGATTACCGAGGCCTTCCCCGACGAGCACCTCTACGCTCTCGCGGGACAGGTGCCTTGGTACGCACAAATTGTGAATTACTTGGTCGGGGCCAAGTTTCCGCCCGCCTACTCGAAGGCCCAGCGCCTGAAACTCAAGCACGATGCGAGGCACTACGTGTGGGACGACCCGTACCTTTGGAAAATTGGGTCCGACCAAATTCTTCGAAGATGCATTCCAGATGAGGAGGTTGCTTCGGTGCTCAGTTTTTGTCATGAGCACCCTTGTGGGGGGCACTTTGGCCCGAGGAGAACCGCGCGGAAAATCTTGGATAGCGGGTTCTTTTGGCCGAGCATCTTTCGAGACTCTTACAATCATTGCAAGAAATGCGACAAGTGCCAAAGAGTAGGCAATGTGTCCGCTCGGAACGAGATGCCCCAAGTACCCATTCTCGTCAATGATGTTTTCGACATTTGGGGCATTGACTTCATGGGACCGTTCCAGACCTCAAACGGATTCGTCTATATCCTCGTGGCAGTCGATTATGTCTCGAAGTGGGTCGAGGCCAAGGCCACCCGATGCAACGATGCGAAGACCGTTGTCGAGTTTTTGCGCACCAACATCTTTTGCCGGTATGGCGTGCCCAAGGCCATCATTAGCGACCAAGGTTCGCACTTCTGCAACCGGGTCATGGCCACCACCTTAAGGCACTACCACGTTCACCATCGAACTTCCACAGCCTATCATCCCCAAACCAATGGTCAAGCGGAGATCTCCAACCGCGAGATCAAGGGGATCCTTGAGAAAATGGTGAAACCGACCCGCACAGATTGGAGCCAAAGGCTCGACGAAGCACTTTGGGCCTACCGGACCGCCTATAAGACGCCGATAGGGACTTCGCCCTTTCGGCTAGTATTCGGCAAAGCGTGCCATCTGCCGGTCGAGCTCGAGCACAAGGCCTACTGGGCCCTCAAGCAGTGCAACTCGGATTTGCGAGCCGCTGGATTGGACCGGAAAATGCAATTGTGCGAACTGGAGGAGCTGCGCCTCGAGGCCTACGAGGGCCAATCGGACTACAAGGCGCGCACCAAGCTCTATCACGACAAGTTCATCCTCCAGCGCGACTTCGAAGTTGGCCAGCGAGTGCTCCTATTTTCCTCGTGCCTGAGGCTCATGCCGGGCAAGCTCCGCTCGAAGTGGACGGGCCCTTTCACCATAGTGCGCGTATTTAATTATGGGGCCCTAGAGCTGGAAAACCCGAGGGATGGAAGTCGGTTCGTGATCAATGGGCAGCGAGTGAAGCATTACCACTAGGAAATCAAGGCACCTGCCCAGGAGTTCGACCTTGCTGAGCCATTCGAACCTCCTTGAATGGAGGTCTCGTCGAGCCAACGACGTTAAACAAAGGCGCTCGCAGGGAGGCAGCCCGGCGTTTATTTTTTCTGTTTATTTTCGTATTTACTTTTGAATAAACTAAGCCTGGGAAAAGAGCATTTTTGCAGGAACTGGAACCTCGGCGCAAGGCGCGCAAAACATGGAAGGGAGGAACCTACTGGGCCAACTTCCTCAAATGGAAATTCTGACTCGGCCAAAGTGCTTAAAATGGTCGATTCACCGAAGGATCTGAGAATTCCATAAGTGCCCAGGCAAGGTCGCTCGCAGGCCCGAGTATCAGGCCCTGCGCGCGCGAACCAAGCACACATCGGCCACCCCCGACCCAACGTTCGTAACTGAAAAATCTGGCTCGACAGAAGTTCTTAAAACATTGAAAGGCCTCGACTGAGCAAGATTCATCGCATTCGCACGAGGGGAGTTCCTGTTCTCTCTTTACCTTGTCTTTTTCTCGCATGCATTGAGCCTTACCCCGAGCCGTGCCGTGAGGACACGGCTCATTTCAAAAGTGTGGGGTGGGGAGGTTGTTTGTTGTGTCAGCACGTTTAATTCATTGCATTTGCATGAGTCAGCACGTTTCCCTTGAAATTTTTAAATTTTTCGAATAAGGAATGCGTTCTAGCTCCATGATATGCGGTTTTGAGCATTAATAATGTGAAATAGATAGAGCCAAGTACTTGCATTTTTCCTATGAAATTTTGAATTGTGTGATAATGGGAGATTGACTCTTATTGGTCCTTGTGAGTTGGGATAATTAGAAGGGATGTGGAGTTGATAGAAAAGGCCCTAGTGGAGCTTGACAAAAGCGCTCGAGGGACCGGGACCGAGTCATGTGGTTATATGGACTTGTGGAGGCTGCGCTTCGAGACCTATTGGATCAGTTGGCTCGGCCTACGCAACACTACACGCGTGAGGCGAGACGGGAAAACAGACCGTCTTCACTCGGGTCCGACTGGCCGGGAAAATGGGCGAGCGACCCTCGACCTGACCCGCGCGAGAAGGGTGCCCAAGCGAGAGCGGGAAGTGTATTTCCATAGCTTGCGGGCAATGATTGGACCCTTTCAAGAAAAAGGACGAGCAATTCCCAGAACAGAGCAAGGCTCAATAAGAAAAATTCCAAGAAAAAAAAAGAAGCAAGGCTCCAACAAAAATCATCATCCAAAAGAGAAATTCTTCCCGAAGCCAAGTGAGGCGCCACAATTCTACATCAAGGCCGAAGGCCAAGTTCACTACACAAGCCGTCCGCACAACAAAAAGGACTTGACCATTAGCTCGAATCAAATCACGTGCTAGAAGAAGCAATAAGTATAACCGCATGGCAAGTGCCCGGGTCCAAGAGTGTAGATCATGGGTTCGAAAAGGGCTATCTCCCACTCATCCCAATTGGTTTGCATCCCGGCTCATGAGGTAACACGTATCGAGTTAATTAAATGTTTGAGCACGATTCATTGAGTAGTAGTTGAATTATTGCAAGGAAAAGTGATGTCTAGACTAGCACTCTATTGCATATCTTGGACCAAGAGCTTGTGGTGATTCATTGTCTTCCCTCTTATTTCCTAGACTTTGTTCGGGACGAACAAGTTTAAGTGTGGGGTGGTTTGATGAGCCGTGTTTACACGACTTATTAAGTCAACAATTCCCACTAATTGACATCATAGGTCATGTGAACAGTTGCTTGCTAATGTGTTTTTGCATCGCAGGTACTTTTGAGGACTTATGAGGAAGTGCGCTTAAAAGATGGCACTTGTGCCCAAAATTCACCAATTGGAGTTCTGGCCGGTCGGGGCCTCATTTGGTCCGCACCGCGTCCGAGAGAGACCGAGTGTGCCTCACCAGGCGCTCGAAGGGGCCACCCGAGGAATCATGCCGGGTCTGCCGAGAATGCCGAGTACCGAGATCTTGACATCGGGCCAGCCGAGAAAATGCGGTATCGTCCCAGGCGCATCCGGGCTGGCCGGGGAATGCATCCGGATATCACCGGGCTGACCGAGAAGCTTTCTTTGCCGGTCGCTCAAGCTCTAAATCCTATTCAAAAGTCTGGTTTCAAGGTCCTAACATCAAGTACACATGACCACCTTGCTACCAAGACCAACACATCGAATGACCTGCTATCCTAAGCCGAACCAAATCGAGCTTCAAAGTCCGAGTACGATCAGCGCCTAGCCGAAGGCCCTACTAAAGTTTTCCTAGGCCAGCCGTTATTCCACTCGAGCTATGGCATTTCTGGCTTGAAAGACTAGTCTTCATATTGATCAAGCGTGCTGAATCAAGAGCTAGCCCGGTAAAATTCGAAAGTAAAGGTCCCGAGCCCGGTTAAGGCCAATATTAGGCAAATGGGGAATTGTGGAATTCATCATAGTTCAAGGCATATTCTGACTTAGCTCTCTTCTTGAGAAAGTCTTAGAATTGACTAAAGAAGCCAAATCCACCGGCCAAGGTCACACAGCTAGCGATCCATTTTTTGGTCTCCCCAAATGACCTCCAATTCAAGGGCAAAGTCAAGAGTTGACCATTGACCACGCCCTTGACTTTCTCGGCTCGTCCTTCGAGGTGCTGACGTCGGCCTCCGTGTGCTTCTTCCAATCCAAAGGTCACAATGCCAAGTTCCCTATGGAGAGAAGGTTCTAGGTCTTTACTAGTGCCAAATCGCTATTGCCACTCAACTTGGAGATCAAGTCTCATCCAAGGGCCTAGAATCCCCCTCATTCTCTATTTAAAGGCCCCTCATTCCCTTGGAAATGTAACCTTCGGTCCCGGAAATCTAGCATACATTCTCACTAAATTCAAGGGCTCTTGTTCCATTTTGCACTTCTCTCTCTACTCCTTCTCGTGTACGCATTTCCATTTACTTATGAAAAGCTATTATATTCACCCCATGAATACTAGTAGCTAAATCCCTCGATCTAGTTGTGGGTTCGTAATTGCAACCATGTTTTGAGGCATCGCACTTTACATTTTCTATCTCGTTCCTAGTCCCTGCGCTTAATCTATGGGTCGAGAGCTACGCTAAGTGGATGTCTAGCCACAAAGCTTAGCGAAAGCTCGAAACCCTATTGTTATCATTTACCGGATGCTAGTCGCAATGGTAGAATGTAACACTTAGGCCGAGTAGATTTGTTGGGGTAAGGTTTCGAAGTACTACCTAGTTGGAGTACGTAGACGCGACCTAGTCGGCGCGACTCGAAACCCCTAGGCATTTCAGCTTGACCTAAGAGAAGGACTAGGACCGGCGCTTTCCTCAACTTGCGTTCGATGAGCTACCTTAGCCGGGGCTCAAGAACACGACCTAGTCGGCGTGTTACGAACCAACGCGAAGGAAGCCAAGGTCAAGGCCGCATTCCTTAGCCGGAACGTCGCGCCATGAGATTGATTTATCCACATAGTGCCAAGGATGAACATGTAGCAAGGAACCTACGACTAGATATTTCTCATATTGCACTTTACTCACGTACTTGTCATTTTCTCTTTATAAGAGCCCTAAACCCCAACTGTCTTATTTTCATTTATTTACTTGCAAGCAGTTGAGCTAGTTCCTCACTCATTTCCGCAAAGATATCCAAGGGGTTCACGCCTCATAGGAAGCTAACTCTTCCTCCACGCACATTCGAGTGTGATGCGATGATCTGAGCGGATTTAAGTGGAAAACTGCCTTTGTTCTCACCGGAACACGAGTAACCGAGCCGACTCCCTAGGGTTCGACCCTTACTTGCCGCCATACTAGCCGTAGTAGGCCAATAGTGAGGAGATTATAAATATCAATTTGCAAGGTCCTAACGACGCCTTGTCAGGCACCATTCCAAGAACTTGGACCTCTTATTTGGATCAAACATCAGATCTTTGATAGTCCATTGGGTAGCCACCTTAGGAGGAGTAAAATTCAGCCATTCACAAAGATGCTTAATCAGTATAGTTCCTCTCCCAATAGCCCAGTAAGTTTCCCTTCTCAGCCTCTTAATCATAGGGAGAGTAGCAGACCAAATAGCTGACTTTTTCTTCTTGTTAAGATATTTATCTCTGCAGAATTTAGCCCATAAGGATTCATTACTAAGAAACTTCCAAGCAACCTTAGCCAAAAGTGCTTCTTTCACTCCTTTCATGTTTTTAAGACCAAGACCTCCTTCCTGTTTTGGGAGGCAAATGGTATCCCATGATACCCAATGATGCTTTCCATCCCATAGAAAGTTAGCAAGAAGCCTCTCCATACTCTTAATGCAAGTGATTGGCACCGGAATTACAGAAATTGTATATATGCTAAGAGAGCTCAAAACTGAATTAATCAGGGTAGCACGCCCACTAATATTCAGGAAGGTTTTAGTCCATCCCATAATTCTCCCTCTGATATTATCCTCCAGCTTCTTGAAATATTCAATTTTGGCTCTCCCAAGGATCATGGGTGCTCCCAGATAATTCGTGGGGAAAGTGCCCTCAAGGATTTTAGTTTCCATTAGCATCCGTTTCCTCCTATCCAGGCCAATGTGCTTGGAGAAGAAAATCTTACTCTTAGCAGGATTCAATTTTTCACCAGACAGGTCACAAAACTTGTTTATGATCTTCGTTAACTTCTCCACTGATTTAATGTGGCCATTAGAGAAGATTAATAAGTCATCAGCGTACTTTAAATGATGAATATGAGCTTTGCATCCTTCCACCTTATAAGGGCTGATCTCACTTCTCTGCATACTAGTATTAATCAATCTACTAAGAAATTCCATAGCAAGAATAAACAGAGTAAGAGATAGGGGGTCACCTTGTCTAACTCCTTTATTGGATTTGACGAAACCATAGGAACCGCCATTCCACAGCACAGAGTACCAGCAGTTAGAGATGTTCCTGTACACAAGGTCAATCCACTTATCGGAGAATCCCCAAGCAGATAACATTTTAATGATGAACCTCCACGAAATTCTGTCATAAGCTTTAGACATGTCAATCTTTAGCATGATATTGCCCCCAAAAGTCTTCACATTAATGTCCCTCACCATATCATGAGCCAGACCAATGCTATCATGGATATTTCTTCCCTCGATAAAACCAGACTGCTCGGGACTGATCAGTTTATACAAAAGATTACTCAGCCTTGAATTCAGAATCTTGGAGATAATTTTGTGTAGGAAATTACACAAACTAATAGGTCGCACCTGATCAAGACTGCTGGCTCTTTTCACTTTGGGGATCAGAACAATGTTAGTCGATGATATAATTTTAGGAAGCTGCAACCCTGTAAAGAAACCCAGAATAGCCTCTTTCAGGTCTTCCTTAATAATATTCCAACAGCAGGTGAAGAACTTCCCCGTGAAACCATCGGGGCCTGGAGAGCTGTCACTTTTCATACTGAATACACTGTCTATAATTTCCTCCATCCCAGGACTAGCAATGAGCCTCGTATTATCATCATCTGAGATTTCAGGTTGCACCAAATCACCTAGCAGCAGGTCTCCAGAGGCAGAAAACTCCCCAAACAGGTTCTCAAAATATTGGGAAGCTTTGAGGCTAATAAAATCCCCATCATCAGAAATGGTACCATCCTCCATAGCAAGTCTGATAGTGTTGTGAGCCCTCTTGGCCTTAATAGCAGCATGAAAAAAGCTAGAGTTTCTGTCACCATCTTTATACCAGGACACTTTCGCTTTTTCCTCCAGCATACCCAACTGATATCTCATTAGATCATTAAGCTCTTGACTGGTATCCTTGATTTTGTTATTAGTCTCCTCATCCCAGCCATCTTGTAACTGCCTCTCCAGGGAACTCAGCTGATAATTAGCCTCCTGTATTTTCTTGTTAATATCCCCAAAGGTTTCCCAATTCCAAGCCTTCAACACCTTTCTATTTTTTTTCAGCTTCAGCGGAAAGTTAACCATAGGATTAGTGTGCTCTCTACCTTCCCAAGCTCCAGAGACCGTATTAAGAAAATCAGCATGTTCAGTCCACATTCCCATGAACTTAAAGGTTCTAGTCCCCCTAGCTTGCCCATCATCAAAGTTAATCAAGAGAGGACAATGGTCAGATGCCACCCTAGACAGATGATGAATCTTCAAACTAGGAAATCGATTAAAAGCAGTGCCATTGACCAAGCATCTATCCAATCTCTCTCATATTCTGCTGGCTCCCTCTTGGTTCTTGGACCAGGTAAATATAGAGCCTTCATAACCAGCATCGGAGACACCCACATTGGCCATAAACTCATTAAACAATATAATGACTTTACCATTTTTTTTATTTCCTCCTTTCTTCTCATTCCAAGTAGCAATGCAGTTGAAATCTCCCATAATCATCCAAGGATCAGCCATTTGGAGAGATAAGGCACCCAGCTCATCCCATAATTTCTGCTTGAGATAAGTGTCTTGGAAGGAGTAAACAAAACTGCAGAGGAAACCTTCTTCATCCTCATTATTAATCACCTTGACAGTAATCTGTTGATCAGAGAAATCCACCACAGTGATTTTATAATCATCATTCCACATAATCCAAATATGGGTATTGGCTGGGAAACAATTGAGATAATTAAGGAAGCCCATTTTTCTAGCCAGGGAAATCAGCTCTTCAGGAGAGGATTTTGGTTCCAAAATGTAGCACAAACCTATTTTATAGTTCTTCATCATAAGGGATAGATAATCACAAGTACCTTTATTATTGATGCCTCTGGCGTTCCAACACAAAAAAGGCTTCATCATCATTGAGAAATTGGAAGGATAGTCCTCACCATCCTGATTTAGTTCCTCTTCCAAAGCTGCTTGGTAAACACCATTAGTAATTTTATTGAAGTGTGGAATCATCGAGAGATGGACTAAACCTCCCAAGGTTTTGCTATAAAAGATCTTATCCTCCTTCCTGCTCTTTTGTGCATACCCCTGCTCCATATCCATGGTTTCAGATACATGGCTAATGCTATTTTCAGAGGTGTTCTTATTCTCAACATCATGGATGACTATTTCGTCAACATAGTTCATATCATTATCATCTTTAGTCTTCGCCAGACATGTCTCATCATCTCCTCACTTATGTTGGTCAGCATTCAAGGAGCCTACTTGGAGTTTCTCAATTAAGGAATCCACTTCATCAATAAGTTCAGCAATATCCTGAGCAGGAGAAGGATTCAGAAAGCTATCATCCTGCAAATGTGAGTATCCAAATCTAACCGTCTTTCTATTAGGAAGTTTCAATCCTTTATATTTAAATCTGTCTGCTGCCTTCATAATGGAAACAGATTTGGCCTTGTGACTTTGCTGGTTTACACTAGCTTTCGTAGACGATTCCGCCACCTCTATGCATGCCTGGCCACTTTGCTTTGGAGAACTATTGATCTGAACTTTGGTCGAACCCTCTTGATCATTACATTTCTTTCTATTTTTCTTTCTGTCAACAACTTTCCATTTTTGAGCTGGCAAATCTTGCTTAATTTCATCAGGATTTTTGATACTAACAATCTGCTCCTTTGCACCATCATTGTGTTGCATCGCGTTCATCATCTTTTCTTTCCTTTCACCAGATTTTTGCATTCTCCTGCAGTTGGTCATATCATGACCATGAAGCTTGCAACTAGCACAGTATTTGAGACCTCCTTCGACAACAATATCCTGAAAGAAACCATTGTTCCCTGGAAGATTAATCCAAACACTGCTTGTAACAGTTTTGGTAACATCTAGTTCAACACAAGCTCTAGCATAATTAAGGGAGTCCATCTCCTTCGTTTTGTCATCACAATCCAGGAATAGAGCAAAAGAGGCCACAATGGATTTGATGATGGCCCTATCAAACATTTCCATGGGGAGACCTAGAAATCTAATCCATTTCGTCACAGTGGTGGATTCCTTCTTTGGATTATACTCAGCTGACCATCGAAACAGTCTGAACATAGTGTGTCCCACTCTACGCAAGGGGCTAGTAAGAACCTCATTCACATCCTTCTCTGAATCCAAAATCACAACAACATGTCTATCATCCTGATGAGTCGTAGTTGTACGACTATTTTATATGTTAAAACCCCGTCTCTTAGTGTCACCTGTATATTATTTCACTACTTGTGTGTAGTTTTTGTTCTCAGGTACACTCGGAGACCATGGAAGGAATACCGGCTAAAAGGAGCTTATTTGAAGATGTTTGACGCGGAAAGAAATGAAGTCCGAGGCGCTTGGAATTTTCGTCAGTGCAAACCACGGAGGGCTTAAGCATTAGAGGCGCGGACGTCTTATGAATTCCCATAATTGCTGAGACGTCCGCGGGTCACAAATCAGGAGGCGTCCGCGCCCGCCAGCTGGCAGTCAAAATTTCCTAATTTCGAATTGCATTATTGGAAAGCCCAAAGAGAGAATAAATAAGCACGAAACCCTAGCGACCAGACATCGAATTTCAGAAGAGAAAAGAGACACTGATTCAAGTGTTAGAGTTGAGCTGTAGCTTGGTGGACAATTCATCATAAGTATTTTCGTTTCATTACATTCAAACAATTTGATGATGTATTCCACTACGATGAGTAGCTAAACTCATATGTGTAGGCTAGAACTAGACATTGTGATGTTTTGACTTGAAACCTATATTTATCTTTATGTTTTGCGTTATATTACTATGCATTGTTTATGGATTTGATATGCTAGTATAAGTGGAACCCTAGCGGGAGAGCTTCTGTTAGTTTGTTAATTCTGATTATCACAGTTTATTAGCAACCTAGCGGGGATAGCAAACTAGGATACTAGTAATATACCACTAGGATTGACACCCTAGGGCAACTTGTAGTGCAACCTAGCGGGGAGCTATAAGTTGTGAAACATTAGAAATCAAAACGGTTAGGTTAATGATTTAGTCTTGCATCACAATCGAAAGTTCTAGCTTGCACTTCTCTTTGATATTTGATACCCGAATTGTGTGACGATTGCTCTAGCGATCATTCTTGCTTACTTGCGTTATTTAATTGCTTGCATTCAAAAACCCCCCCATTGTTACGTTTTTACTTAGTGAAACAGATTCTCAACCGATCTCTGTGGATACGACCCGACTTACCACTTGCTAGTCGGAAAAAGAAACAATTATTTTTGACGGGTACAACGACGCCTGTCACATCCCAATTACTAGTGATGGTGATTCTGCCTTCAATCTTCCACGCTGCCAGCATAGTGTTTTTAACAATATCGAAAGGCGGCCGTCCAACTTGAAATTTCGTAATAAGCGTATGAGCCAACCTCTGAGTCGCAGCTTGGTATTCCGCCGGCGTAAACGAGATAGATGGGACTCCATCCTTCACTCCATATTGCCAGGAAGCGAGTTGAATTTCTGGAAATCGAGGGTTAACCACAGGGCGAGTCAAAACGGCCGCAAAGGAAGGCTTCGACCCTCCTGTCACGCCCTTATGAGATCCATTTTCTATGCCTGAGGAAGCGTTGGTGAGATTGGGAGCTGGCGGAGGTCGTTGGGAGGGAGCTTGCGGTTGAGCTAAGGCCATAGCGGCCGGCGACGCCATCGAATGGGACGGAGTGCGACTATCGCACTTTATCGCGAATGAAACGAAGGTTTGAGGACGTTAGGGTGGCGTAGCTCCTATTCTCCAGCAAAAGGATTCTATACTCGTGTTACAACGACCCAAGCTCCAAAGGCAATTGTCGTGAATGGACGAGACTAGATGATTGAAGGCGTTCCAGATGCCGGATCCACGCTCCCCATAACGGAATCTGATTTTACTGCATCTAGCCCAGAGGGTCCGCTGTTCCATGAAGATCCATGCCAACTTCCCATGCAGAGCGAGCATGACAGATTTAGGGTCTCTTATGCCAAGACCGCCGCATATTTTAGGCTTACAAAGATCAGCCCAACTCTTCCAATGATGCCGTTTGGACCCTCCGCTGTCCCATACAAAGTTGGCAATCAGAGAAGCAAGCCTATAAGGACAGTAATTGGAACTGGAAGCACCATCATGGTGTGAATCCCGATCGAATTGAGGACTGAATTGACAAGAGTTACTCTGTCGCCCATACTCAAAAAACTCTTCATCCATCCACTTATGCGATCTTCGACCTTGTTCACTAGACTGGAAAACATGTCTATACGAGCTCGGCCTCGATAGAGCGGAGCACCTAAATAAGTCACTGGAAGGCACCCTTCTTTGAACCCTGTGTGCCTGAGAACCTCCAGTTTCCTCAACACGGGGAAGTCTGCTGGGAAGAAAATGAAACTCTTGTCTGAGTTGAGACGTTGCCCTGAAACCAAGCAAAAATTGCTGATGATCTCTGTAAGGTTGCGGATTGAGTTTTTGGACCCGTTTGTGAAAATAAGAAGATCGTCTGCGAATAGAAGATGGGTCACTTGCACGGCGCGACGCTTGGTGATATAAGCTTTTAATACACAGTGAACTACCCCGGCTTTAAGGATCCTAGTGAGCCATTCCATTGCTAGAACGAAGAGGCTAGAAGAGAGCGGATCGCCTTGCCAAACTCCCCTAGTCGACTTGAAATATCCGTATAATTTCCCATCCCATTTTACCGAGTAGAAACAATTGGCCACACATCTGGAAATCAGGTCACACCAAGTCTCAGTGAACCCCAAACTCCGGAGAACTCCAAGGATGAAAGCCCATGAAACTCTATCATATGCCTTGGCCATGTCTGGCTTAATGAGGAGATTCCCGCCGAAGGTTTTATGATTCAAGTCATGGGTGAGATCATGTGCCAGGGCAATGTTCTCGTGGAGGGCGCGACCCTTGATCTAGCCAACTTGCTCCTCGCTAATGAGCCGAGGGAGCCAACTAGCCAACCCAGAGGCGAGGACACGAGATATGATCTTGTGACAGAAATTGCACAAGCTGATGGGACGGAGCTGGGAGATAGCCGTGTGATGGAGCGTATTTATACGACTCATCGAAACAGTTAAACCCACCAAATTAAACACTTTGTCTTATCAAATATTACTTGTTAGTTCCACTTTTGTTCTACAGGCTATTTTGAGGTTTAGAGAGGAAACACGCTTAAAAAGGGATATTTAAGCCAAATCATCACAAGACCATTCCATACGAGCGCACAAAGAGCCCCATGCGAGCGCATGCCAGGCCATCGCCCAGATCCCCGTCCGAGAAAGCCCAGGTCGCGACCAGTGCGCCCTGCCAAGCCTCCAAGGGCCTAGATCAAGTCACTCGAGCAAACCACCTAATCTGACAATTCCACCTCGACCAAAATGTTCCAAATGGAAAATAAGGTGGAAGATGTCGAAACTCCAAGGCGAACGCCCGTGCCGATTGACAGTTGGCCCACATCCAATTCCAAAGGTCCCGCGCGCACAAGCACCAAAACCAAGTTGCTCGACCAAACAATGGAATCTGGAAAATCTGGCTTGACCAAAGTGTTTAAAATGTCAAATGACTCGGTGAATCTCAAATTCCAGACAAAACGCCCGAGTGAATTCATCCATGGCCGAGAAATCCAAGTCGCGCCCGAGCCGCGCCCAGGTCCTGACCCGAGTACGCCCGAGACTAGCGCCCGAGGCCACGCCCGAGAAAACCAGGCTCGCGTCCGAGGCCTGCGCCCACGCTGAACTTCAAATCAGGCCACGACCATGTTCCGACCAGATTCCGGCAAAACAGTCTCGACCATTAGTCTTAGAATTGCTTCAACATTCAAAATATGCAATCCAAGAGCAAAACACCTCCGACCAAAAATCCGGCCAACTCCGGCCAAGCTCCGGCTAGCCTCTGGTTGAGCTCCGATCAAGGGCATCCATGGACCAATCATGCTCCGGCCAAACTCCGGCGAAGACCAACCAAATATCTTAAAGATCTAATATTCCCGGTTGGTTTCTAACTAGTTTAGTCGGTAGATCTTTTAGGATGAAACTACCCTTGTAACCAATAAGCACGCCTCAACCAAACCTCAACCAAGCTCAACTAAGTCAAGTGGTTGCCCTTTGAAGCCCTAGCCGCCCATGTGATCTCCATGTGCCACCCTTTGGATCATCCAAACTCCAACCGAAGAGCAACTAAGTCCAAACCGGACTTGGGGAGGAACTAGAGGCATTGGGAGAGAACTAAAGCCAAGTGGGGAGAAAAATATCTCCCCCTAAACCGCCACTCCATGGCTATAAAAGGAGGTGCACCCCTCCTTGAATTATCATCCCTCATCCATCCCAAAATCTCTCCTATGTACTCTTGTTTGTTCTTGAAGTACATCTCTCTAGTTTGAATACTCCTGTTTGTTCTTGAGTATTCTAGCTTGAATACTCCTGTTTGTTCTTGAGTATTCTTGTTTGTTCATAAGTACTCCTGTTTGTTCTTGAGTTACTTTTTCCAAACCCTTTACTTTTCCTGTACTTAGCTATGGTATTCACCTCAATGAATATTCGTAGCTAAACTCTTCATTCGGTTGAAGGGTGTATTTATATCATAAACCATTCTAGACTCTTTGCTTTAATGCTACTTAGTGTTCTAACTAGTTCTTTGTGCCTTTTATTCGGGTAGAACATAACAAGGCAAGTGGATGCATCGAAAGGGAAAAGCTTAGTCGGGTAGTTCGATCCGGATTAGACTGCAAAACCAAGTGGATGCATCGAAAAGGCAAAACTTGGTAGCGTAGTCTAATCCATCTTTAGAACCACTTGGTTGATCGGATATGACTGATCAAGTGGATGCACTTAGGCTAAGATACTTCGAAAGGAGGAATTAGCCTAGCTAGAACTGGTAAGCTATGTCTTGAAAAGGACTAGGCGGTGTGGCAAGTCAAGTGCTAGAAATGGCCTTGATACATCTTGAACACTCAGTATGATCATTAGAAGTCGATGATGAACAAAGATATGATATAAAACCCCTAAACCGAATGCTTTCCTTTGATTAAAACACCACCTGTCACTTTACTTTCAGTCTCACTATCAACTGTTTACTTTCAGCACATTTACTTTTACGCACGTACTTTCAGCAAGCCTTGTCCTTCAAGCACTTTACTTTTACGTACTTACTTTCAGCAAGCCTTGTCCTTCAAGCACTTTACTTTTACGCACTTACTTTCAGTATTTACTTTTTATCATTTACTTCCAGTACTAAAATCACAATCAACCCCAACTGTATTTATTTTTGTGACATTTCCACGGAGAACTACTGTCCCCTA
Source organism: Rhodiola kirilowii (assembly GCA_033675215.1). Lineage (NCBI taxonomy): Eukaryota > Viridiplantae > Streptophyta > Magnoliopsida > Saxifragales > Crassulaceae > Rhodiola > Rhodiola kirilowii. Next base: position 38,849,798 of record CM066203.1, on the reverse strand, counting down.
ATTCCCTTGGGTTCGACCCCTACTTACCGCTTTACTAATCCAATATCCGTGGTCCACAACATGAAAACATTGCCATCAACACATCCGTGGTCCACAACTTGCCCAAGTTCTCAGGAGCTCATGGAGAATCTGCGACAACTCATCTCCAACGCTTACATGGCATTTGCCAAAATCTAAAGCCCAATGGAGTAAATGTAGAGAACTTCAAATTGAGGGCTTTCTACTTTTCTCTCATTGACTCGGCGAACGACTGGTTCCTTTCATTACCATCGGGGAGCATCAGAACGTGGGCTCAGATGCAAAAGAAATTCCTGGACAAATACTACCCGGCTGGAAGAGCAATGCAAGTAAGAAGACAGCTGCACCCTAAACCCTAATGAGACCATGTATGACTACCTGGAAAAATTCAACCGCCTGGAGAGAAGCTGCTGCAACCTCGGACTACCCGAGAAACTCATCATCGAGTACCTCATCGATGGATTGAAGCCCCTAGACAAAATGCTCCTAGATGCCTCAGCTGGAGGATCAATGATGAATCTATCGTTAAACGGCATAAGGCAACTCATCTCCGATGTCGCTGAAAATGCCCGATTTAGAGAGGAGACAACTCGGCAGGAAGGATTTACACGCACTAAGGACGTGGCAAGAGCCGAAGCACCAGTAAACACAGTGCCCGAGGAGATGAAGCAAATGAAAGAGATGATGATCCAACTCCTACGAAGGCAGCCAGTTCAAGCTAAGCCTTGCGAGTTTTGTGGTTCTACGGACTACAAAACTGACGCATGCCCAACATTAATAGAGGAAGAACCGGCAGAAGTGAATGTACTGGGAGGATACCAAGGATACAACAACAACAACAACAGAGCCGGACCAAATTGGCAGTATGGTCAAGTAATCGGCCCAAACTGGCAAACAACAGCTATCCTTCGAGGGAAACACAGCAGGCCACCGCTCAACCAGCTCAGTCATTCTACCAACCGCCCCACCGGCAGTACAACCGAAACATCCCACCAGTGGGCCAATATCAGCAAAGGGGACCGAATCAGTATCAGGCAGGCTCAAGCAATCATCAAGGGCCAAACCAGTACCAAGCCGGTCCAAACCACCAAAGTTTGAGCAAACAAATGGAGGATGTTGTGAAAGAGTTGGCCAGCACAGTACGTCAAAATATGGCAAAAACTGATGGAGCAATTGCAGATTTGGCCAAGATAATGTCCCAGCTTGCTACCACGGTCTCCGAGCTAAAAAATGAACATGGCCGGCTACCTTCGCAAACCATCCAAAACCCTAAAGAAAATGTTAGCATGGTACAGATGTCAGACTTGGAGGAGGCACTGGAAGAGGCAGCACAGCCCTCACTACCAACTACGAAAGAAGATAAGGAAGAGTTCATTAGTATCATGAGGGAAGAGGAAGCATATGCCCAGTCGTACAGAGAACTAAAAGCCAGAGAAGGACTCAAAGGAGCACAAGCAGCAGGATCGCTGATGAAACAATAGCAAGGACCCGCAACTTACAAACCTACGGTCAAGCACTTCACCCGTAGGCATCGTCCTGATTGGAATCAAGAGGAAGACCGACCCAATGATGGCAGAACTTGGGTCACGCATGCTGACAATGGGCGCTACGCATTCACCGTTAACATGACACCACCGCCAATCACGCACTTTAACGTACCAGCATCTGGCTGGGATATTGGGGCTGAAGATTCATCTTCCCCTAGGAAGGTCATTACCTCCAAGGATCATGCAACCCAAAAGAACAAGGTGGAAAACAAATTGGAGCCAAAGAATGAGCAAAATGGCCTTTGGACAAATAAGCTCCTAACTCGAAGTCATGAGGTAAAACTGGAAATGAGTAAGGACCCAGGGGCCTTCACGGTCACATGTGGTATCGGCAAAACCCAAGTTCATCATTGCTTAATTGATCTTGGAGCTGCTGTCTATGTCCTGCCTTACCCTCTATATTGCTCATTAGGGCTTAGTCCATTGAAGCCAGCAAAGATATCCCTCGAATTAGGAGATAAGTCGAGTGTCCGTCCGGTTGGAGTGCTTGAAGAGTTAATGCTCCATGTGGGAAAACTCGTCGTTCCTGTGGACTTTTATGTAATACCAATCGGAGATACCAGCAAGGATGACCCTCTGACAATCATATTGGGACGCCCATTCCTCTACACCACAAGGGCAAAAATCGACATAGGCAAGGGGTCATTGTCGCTTGCATTCAACGGCAGAATTGCAAATTTTCATACAAGGAAACTTCCGAACATTATGAACACCTCGGAGCTCAGTACATTAATTTCTGATCTACCAAGAAAGACCGAGAGTGTGACTAGACCAGCAGCTATGATCAAGGGTCCCTCGCCTTCTCAGAGGAATTGGAAAGAAAATCCACCAGGACAATGGAGTCCGGACCCAAGCACATCATCTCACAAAAACTCGGGGAGAGTCAAAGCAAGGATCAATGCAGGAGCCGTGGCAAAGTTTGCCTTGAGCCGCCTATGGGACCCAGACCCCTCCTGAGTGAGGTACTGATGAGCCGTATTTATACGACTCGTCGAGTCATTAAATCCCACCATTTCATTCACTTTATTATGCGAACAGTTACTTTTTAGTGTTGTTTTGTATTTCAGGTGATTTGGAAGCTCTAGGAGGAAACGTGCATAAAAGACGGCATTTTATGCCAAAAACATCACATTGGCAGATTGACCTTTGGAGCTTCACCGGACGACTGGGAATGCACCGATGATCAGAAAAATACGAGACACATGCCGTTGCGTAGGTGACTCAATTCCCTACAACTCTCCAGTTCACACCGAGAGCATCCGAGGTCGTTTGGAAGGTCCAATCAAGAATCCATGAGTCCGATCAGCGCAGATTTCAGGACTTAGCCAAATTCAGGGCCTGTTTTTCCGGCTGGCTGAGATGCCAACTTTGAGAGCCGCTCCGGCCTAATCCGTCCACACAATGGGGTGATTTCAAGGTTTGGACATCAAGTATACATGTCCAGCTAGTGCTCCAGCTCAAGATACCGGCCAGAAGAGTTTCTGAAGGCGAGTCAAATCGGCCCCAAAGTACCCAGTCCGATCAGCCCGAGCATCCGAGTACCAGCCGAGTTGACCGAGTTGCATCCGAGTTTGACCGAGTTTGACCGAGTTCAAAGCCCAAATTTCGTCCAGCCCAATGTCATATTTAGGGCAACTTACATCTAGGGTTTCGGAATATTCAAGAAGGTTTAAGGTGGCTTAAGTCCCAAGCAAAGAGATAGCTTGAAGATAAAGCAAGATTATTATGGAAATATTTCCATAGTTATCTCTTGGCTTATTTTGGGAACTTTAGGGTTTCTCAAACCCTATATATAGAGGAGCATACCAGCCACAATAATCATCCTTCACACACTCACTCGAGCTCCCTCTCTTCCCCACTCGTCCGCCCTTGCTCCACCGTGCCTTCCTCCTTGCGCCGCCGTGTTCAAGCCCTAATCTCGGTCATTAGTGAAGTTCTTATTTTCCTTTCATTCATGCATTGTTTCTCCATGATCATGTGTAACTAATCCGATTATTCGGGTTAGGGTTGAATAATTGTGACTACGTTTTTGAGACTTGGATTTTAATGCTATATTCTATGTTTTACTAATTCTCGTATATGAATTCCATGAAATATTGTTAGACTAGACGTATACTTTGTCGTGAAATCTAGTTGCGCATATTTCTACATTAATCATCTATCTAATACTTTGTCATTTAGATAGGTAGTACGACTAGGGCAATTAACACTTTTGTCGGGTTAATTAAACCTAGGGGAATTAGGTCGTGGCGTAACACCTTTGTCGGGTTACTTGGGAAGTCACTTTTGTCGGGACAACCACACTTAAAACACGAGTTAGATATTTAGAAGTCTATGATAAAACAAGTCACAATTGAATAAAACCCTAATCTGAATACTTCTCTCTGATATTTACACCTTAGCATATTTTCGAATTTACAATTGTTTCACTAACCTTTACTCTCATCTCAGTTTCTTGTTTTTCTCCATTACAGAACAAAGTAGTAGCTATCTAGCTCCCTTGGGTTCGACCCTTGCTTGCCATTGTGCTAACCCACAGTTCAGGACAAGGAAAATATAAATTGTTTTTGCACAGGTACCGACGACAGCCTGTTCAAAATGGCGCCGTTGCCGGGGAGCTATGCACGGTGAAATTTGTTCTTCTTTTCTTTTTCGTTTATTTTTCTTTCTTGATTATTTCAAAATTTGCTATTCGGTGATTTCAATAATTCAAAAACCCCAACTGTTCGATTTTTGTTTTCAATTTCTTTCGATTTTGTTTTCTAGCTCTCAGAGGGTCCTGTCACCAAGACTTACGAGTCTAAGGAAATTGGGTTTTAAGTGGGACCGCTGTGACCCCTCCAATTTCCTGGGGACCCTTTGTTGCTAGTATGTGCTTGATATTCGGTGCCATGCTAGCTTGCACGTTTTTCTGATTCACTTGCAGATTCGACATGACTTCCTACTACGGAAGTGAGCCGTGGAATTATGGGGAGTACTATCCACCACCCTCCGGACAAGAAGTCCGAGAAAAGATCATGCACCTTGAGCAATCCCGGGATGAAACTTTGGATGAGTACTTACGGTACTTTGATTCCCTTGTGATAAGCTGCCCGCACCATGGATTCACAGACTTGTATCTTCTTCAAGGGTTTCTCGCTGGGATGTTACCACATGAGTGGAGTTGGCTCACTGAGGAGGCAGGATGCTCGGTCTATGACATGACCATAAGTGCTATTTGGGACTTGATAGCTGATTTGGCCGAGAAATCAAGACCAATACAAGAGCAGACCGAGGCACGAGAGGACAATGAGAAAGAGTTGGCAGCTAGCGTCCAACAGTTGGCCGACATAGTGGAGCAATCTCGGGCCGAAAACAAGAGAGACTTGGCCGAGTTATCAAGAACATTGTCCGACTTGAATCAGATTGTGTCAGAGTTGAGGAGAAATCAGGAAGAATATGTCAGCACAAAAACAGAGGAGGACATGGCAGAGGCTCTAATAGAGCCTATCTCGGAGCCCATAGAACCGGCAGAAGATGAGGACCAATGGTTGAAGGAAGAAGAGCTCAAGTCGGACTACCCCGAGTATTTGGAAGAAGGCAGCCCGCTGGCACCTAAAGAAGAGCCGACCGAGCCATTCGAATCAGACCTCATTACGGATCTGCCTGAGGAAGAACCGGTCGTCACTATCAAAGCAGCCGAGGAAATCAAGGCCACGTCCATCGAAGATCCTACCTCAGTTCAGGGCGCGGACGCCTCTACGATTCATGCGCGGACGTATGAAGAATTACCAATAAATAAAGAGACGTCCGCGGAAAGCATCAATTCAGGTAAGGACCCAGGAATCCTCGTACTCGCCCGTAATATTGACTCTTATATTTTGCAGACGGGAGATGCTAGGGATGATGATTCTCCACCACTTATTCTTGAACGACCACTCATCCGTGCCAAAAAGAGGAGGGTTGACATGGGAACATACTTAATGTCGCTTGATGGCAAGAAACTGAACTTCCATGCCGACCACTCATACATGAAGAAACGACCAAGACAAGGCGCGTTTGGATGGAAACCAGGATGGAGGAACACTAGAGTACGACTCAATGGACCAGTGACTGTGACAAAGGTGACCTCGCCAGCTCAGAAGGATGTGAAGGCGAATCCGCCTGATCTTTGGAAGGTAGAACCGAATGGACATCCAGAGGGGCAGTATGGACGAACAGAAGGAGAGGCCAAGCAGAAGTATGACCTCACACGCCCATGGGACCCTAACTTGTGATCCCTACAGAGGTACCGTCGAGCCAACGACGTAAAACAAAGGCGCTCGCAGGGAGGCAGCCCTGCACTTTTTACCTTTCAGTTTATTTACTATTTATATTTTCTATTTATTATGTCTTATCATCACATTGTACCTTGGGAAGTAGATGATATTCATGCAGGGACAGAGGCGAACGAATCAGAGATGATTAGCAACAGACTGCATCCGGCATGAGTAGTTCACACCTTGAATAAGTTGCGTCGAGAAGCATGAGCGTTTACAGATTTTGTCACAAAGACTTACGAGTCTAAGGAGGTTGGGTTTTAAGTGAGACCGATGTGACTCCTCCAACCCCCTGGGAATCTGTTATTCGTCTTAATGTCATTGACGCAGACCTTTCGGTGTGCAACAAACTCACGCTACGATGCAAGCTCCAAAGGTGCTCTTCGAGGACTCACAGGAGAATTATCAGTCGTTTCTGATCGTCACGCACGCACGAGGGAAGTGCCTGTCCTTATTCTATTTCCCTTTTGTTTTATTGCATGCATTGTGTGTCTAGATTTGAGTCGTGCCGTGAGGACACGGCTCATTTCAAAAGTGTGGGGTGGGAGAGTCAGTTATCGAGTCAGCACGTTTATTTCATGCACCCTGCACAGAGTCAGCACGTTTCGAGTCATTTTTAAAATTTTTTGTACATGATACTTCACTATTTCCTAGACTTGCAGTATTGGATAATGATATGGTGAAATAGATAGAGCCGATTACATGCATGTCTTTGGTGAAAATTGATTTGTGCGACTAACATGTGATCTTAAAACTTTGCGTGCCTTTGTTAGTTGAGATAAACAGGGATGTGGAGTTGATAGAAACGCCCTAGAGAGACTTGACAGATCATTCAAAGACCGGACTCAGGATATATGGTTATGTGGAGCTCGTGGAGGCTAGCACTTCGAGACAACATAGTACGGGTCTGCTCCGCCACTGCGGTACCTTGCGGTTGGTCGGGACGGGAATACTTCACACCGTCCAAGCTCTAGTCCAAGTAGCCGAGAAAATAGGCAAGTGACCCTTGACTTGACCCGTGTCAAAAGGACGAGGATGAGTAAGAGCAGGAAGGTTTCTAATCCGAGTAACCGGGAAAATAGACGAGCGACCCTCGGCTTGACTCGCGTCAAAAGGAGAAGGAACCACGGTTCGAGCAAGTCACAATCCGCACTTCAAGGCAACAAATCCACCACCATTGTGATAGTCCGCACGTGAAAGCATCATTGAAATCCCAAATCAGATGACACTATAGCTGGCCGAAAAACACTCAACACTTTGAAGCTCGAATCAATCACGTGCAAGAAAAAGCGGCAAAGCATAACCATATAGCAGCGAGTTCGAGTCCGAGAATGAGGGTTCATGGGTCTAAACAGGGCTATCTCCAGATACATCCGAATTGATTTGCATCTCGACCCAAAGGTAACACGTATCTTTAACCCATGTTTTTCGCACACTGACATTAGTAGCAAGCATGCATAACAGGTAGGATCTATAGTAGCCAAGTCACGTCCATGTAGCTCGTCTAGGATGACCGAAGCATTGTGGTGTTTACATTATTTATTCCTCTTATGACATAGTTCTTGTTCGGGACGAACAAGTTTAAGTGTGGGGTGGTTTGATGAGCCGTATTTATACGACTCGTCGAGTCATTAAATCCCACCATTTCATTCACTTTATTATGCGAACAGTTACTTTTTAGTGTTGTTTTGTATTTCAGGTGATTTGGAAGCTCTAGGAGGAAACGTGCATAAAAGACGGCATTTTATGCCAAAAACATCACATTGGCAGATTGACCTTTGGAGCTTCACCGGACGACTGGGAATGCACCGATGATCAGAAAAATACGAGACACATGCCGTTGCGTAGGTGACTCAATTCCCTACAACTCTCCAGTTCACACCGAGAGCATCCGAGGTCGTTTGGAAGGTCCAATCAAGAATCCATGAGTCCGATCAGCGCAGATTTCAGGACTTAGCCAAATTCAGGGCCTGTTTTTCCGGCTGGCTGAGATGCCAACTTTGAGAGCCGCTCCGGCCTAATCCGTCCACACAATGGGGTGATTTCAAGGTTTGGACATCAAGTATACATGTCCAGCTAGTGCTCCAGATCAAGATACCGGCCAGAAGAGTTTCTGAAGGCGAGTCAAATCGGCCCCAAAGTACCCAGTCCGATCAGCCCGAGCATCCGAGTACCAGCCGAGTTGACCGAGTTGCATCCGAGTTTGACCGAGTTTGACCGAGTTCAAAGCCCAAATTTCGTCCAGCCCAATGTCATATTTAGGGCAACTTACATCTAGGGTTTCGGAATATTCAAGAAGGTTTAAGGTGGCTTAAGTCCCAAGCAAAGAGATAGCTTGAAGATAAAGCAAGATTATTATGGAAATATTTCCATAGTTATCTCTTGGCTTATTTTGGGAACTTTAGGGTTTCTCAAACCCTATATATAGAGGAGCATACCAGCCACAATAATCATCCTTCACACACTCACTCGAGCTCCCTCTCTTCCCCACTCGTCCGCCCTTGCTCCACCGTGCCTTCCTCCTTGCGCCGCCGTGTTCAAGCCCTAATCTCGGTCATTAGTGAAGTTCTTATTTTCCTTTCATTCATGCATTGTTTCTCCATGATCATGTGTAACTAATCCGATTATTCGGGTTAGGGTTGAATAATTGTGACTACGTTTTTGAGACTTGGATTTTAATGCTATATTCTATGTTTTACTAATTCTCGTATATGAATTCCATGAAATATTGTTAGACTAGACGTATACTTTGTCGTGAAATCTAGTTGCGCATATTTCTACATTAATCATCTATCTAATACTTTGTCATTTAGATAGGTAGTACGACTAGGGCAATTAACACTTTTGTCGGGTTAATTAAACCTAGGGGAATTAGGTCGTGGCGTAACACCTTTGTCGGGTTACTTGGGAAGTCACTTTTGTCGGGACAACCACACTTAAAACACGAGTTAGATATTTAGAAGTCTATGATAAAACAAGTCACAATTGAATAAAACCCTAATCTGAATACTTCTCTCTGATATTTACACCTTAGCATATTTTCGAATTTACAATTGTTTCACTAACCTTTACTCTCATCTCAGTTTCTTGTTTTTCTCCATTACAGAACAAAGTAGTAGCTATCTAGCTCCCTTGGGTTCGACCCTTGCTTGCCATTGTGCTAACCCACAGTTCAGGACAAGGAAAATATAAATTGTTTTTGCACAGGTACCGACGACAGCCTGTTCAGGTACCGTCGAGCTAACGACGTTAAACAAAGGCACTGGTCGGGAGGTAACCCGACATCTATCTTACTTTCAGTCATTTTATTTTATGTCATTTAGTTTTTGCCTTAAGTCATTCTCACCTTTCCTGTATATATTTGCTCGCAATTGACTTTTGAACTAAGTCGTGCTGTGAGGCACGCCCTCGTTCAAAAGTGTGGGGTGAGAACTGCCGTTGCATATTTTCAGCTATCTTGGGGGCCGTGACTAGGGACGCAAATGTTGGGAAGCCGTGCTCATCACGCGCCGCCCATATTTTCTTCTCATTCTCTTGTCTTTGCATTTCTTTCCGGCAGGTTGCAAGCAAGTGCCCATGAAGATGGCACTTAGAGCAGTATTGGAGACGGTTTTCGTATACGATTTCTTGCCGGAAACCACTCGCCACACCCGTTGAAATCCACACCTCATTGGGAAGGTTCTTCGAGATATCGATTTCAACACATGCTCGCGCATAACTTGGGTTACTGATCCACACGGTTCTGTTATCTAAGGCCAGAAAGCGAGCGAAGGACGAGATGATTGAAGCTATGTATCCTTGATTGTACAATTCAGGGGGGAGATTGTTGAGGCAAACCCAGGCCGTTGTGATTGAGGGTTCCTGTCTAGTGTTGAAATCCTTGGTCCACCAGAACACCCTGAACATGTAGAGACCGAGTTTCCTCGTAGGGCTAGCCAGAACTTTACACGCATCTTGCTCTGACTCCAGCACAATCAAGATGTGCCGAGCATCCCAAGCACCAATGGAAGCTTTGTCGACTAAGGACCAAGTCTCGAGAAAGGCTTTGCGAACTTTGTCTATGGGTGGTCGACCACCCGAGACCTTAGCGACGAGCGAGAATTTGAGGTGCTCGACCCCGACTCTGAGTTCATCTGCGGTGAAGGAAAATGGCTGGCTTCCCCTCCTTAGTTTTGTAATGACGAGGGGCGAGTTGGATAGGTGGGAAACGACTCCCACCTTTTGTCTTGATGATATCCGCAAAAGAGCGAGTGCTTGAGGGTTTTGCGTTAGCATCTAAAGCTCCGGGACTTTCTTTCTGGGCAGAGGATGTCTGTACTGGAGGCCTTAGGAGGCCAGGGCCAGCCATGCAGCCGCCTAGATGGGGAGAGGAAAACATCTTTTAGAGAGAGAAGTCATTTTTTTTCTTTCATCCTTTTTTGTGTTTTTTAAATTAGTTTGCTTGTCTGATCATTTTCTTTAGACCAGCCATGCCTACAGGATGAGTTTCAAAATCTTTCTCCTTGTCGACTTTCAGAGAAGAGACAGTGCCTAGGAGTTCCGTTTTTTGGGCAAGCAAACACGTTCTTTCCTATTTCATTTCAGTCAGATGAGTTTCTAACGAATCAATCTTGCATTGGAGTTCTACTTTCTGTGTTATCAAAATCTCGGCCTCCTCCCATATTTTGTCCTTCTCCATTGTCACGCTTGCAATAGTGTCATTCAGCTTCTTGTTGACCTTGACCAGCAGCAGCCACTTCTCATACAGATCTTTGTAAGTTTCAGGCAGAGTCTCCTGTGTGAGTTCTTCATCATCACTGTCTGAGGAGTCGTTGGTTGGGTGTTCCAACTGAGGTGGCACACTTCACTGGTGTTGCTGCATTCTTCAAGAGTTGTGATGAAGGCCACAAAGTTGGTGGTTTCACTCCCTTCCTTCTCTTCGTCTGACTCACTGTCGCTGAAGCTGGCGACCATTGCCTTCTTCTTCATGAGGGTGTTTGCACATTGAGCTTGGACGTGACCGAACCCCCTGCATTCATGACACTGGATCTCTTTCCCTTTTTAAGAAGGGTCTTGCCTCATATCACTGGTCCTTGACTACCCGCTTTTCTTGTTTTGAAAATTATTGGAGGATGACTGACCTTGTTCAGGACCACGTCTGTTGATTTTCCGCACCATCCTGCCAAAGTTCTGGGCCATCATAGCAAGTTACTCAGTGCTGTAGGCAGATTTCGGTATGTCTTCGGACACCTCTGCTTTTAGGGCAATTCCCTTCACATCTTTGGGCTAGACATCACGATTTATCTCATACGTTTTGAGAGAGCCCATCAGCTCGTCCAGTTTCAGCTTGGTGATATCATGCATCTCCTCAATGGCAGTGACCTTCATGTCAAATCTTGGAGGGAACGCTCTCAGAATTTACTCGCCATTCTCTCTTCGTCAATAGGTTTCTCTAAAGCAGCAGCCTCATTTGACAAATCCAGAACTCTAGCGATGAACTCTGGGATGGTTTCACTATCCTTCATCTTCATCTTCTCGAACTTGGTTGTCACAACTTGCATCCTTGAGTTGCGAACTTTGTCCGTGTCTTCATAAGCCATTTGAAGGATATCCCAGGCCTCCTTTGCCACTTCACAGTTGATGATCAGCTTCATCACGTTTTCATCTACTCCAAAGAAGATTGCATTCATGGTCTTAGAGTTTCCCACGGATGCTCTGTCATCCGCCTCAGTCCATAGAGCTTCTAGTTTCAGAACAACTTCTCCAGTGAGATTTTCCATCGTAGGTTCAGTCCATCTAGTCAAGACTGCCTTCCAAGCCCTTTCATCAAGAGATTTGAGAAAAGATTTCATCTTGGGCTTTCAGGAGGCATAGTTTGATCCTTCAAGCAGTGGGGGTCTGGTGGTGCTTTGTCTTTCCTTCAGAGTCATCTTGAACAGTTCAGGATCCCACTCAGTGTGTCGAGTGTTCTGCTCTGATACCAATTGAAATTCTATAACTTGTTCAAGCTACTGTTCAAGGTGTAGACGAGACAGACCTGGAACACCGTTGAAATAGTTCCACACACAAACAGAATAGAGGCACAAACAGATTGATACCCAGTTCGGCTTCGCTTACTCTGGGGGGTTTCCCACACCCTAAAGGGACACAAATCATTATTACGAGATTAGAGCATACACTTGGACTTATGCTTACTCTTTGTAATTGCCTAGCCTCTAATCCTCCGTCTCTCAGATTTGAAATCTTGGTTTGCCTTTGCTTACCACGATCCCCTTTGTCCGAACCTTCTGTCCGAACGTGCTCGACCTTCTCTTGAAGCTCGGTCGCTTTCTCTAGAAAGTCGGTTGGTCTTTGTTTTCTGCTGCAGTAGGATCAACTCCAGTCAGTCTGAATAGCACACGGATCAGATTGAACTTGCACCGATGAATTTCCAGTGGGGAAAAACAAACGGCCGTCGCTTTCTTCTTCTCCAATCGATAGAGTGCACTCGTGTGTATCTGTAATTCTGAAAGCGATGCAGATTAGGGACGCCCTAGCTATGTATTTATATGCGCGGGCGCTATCCAAAATCTGCTCTAGATTTCTCATCAAATATTTAGGAAATATTCCTAAATATTTCGATGTGTATCTTTATCAAATCGATTGGGAAGATCATGAGATAACTTCCTCAACAAGTTAGCCAGGCCGCCTTCAATTTGATGTGAAGATATTCATTCGAATATCTGAGGCTCGAAATCTTCACTGGCTGACTTCAGTTCAAAAAGATCTTTGATCTTTAGAACCTTCTCGAAAACATCCTTGCGTCTGCTCCACGCTGTACATGTGTACCAGGATGTGTTCGAACTCCCCCTGAACTCCTGCTCGAACTGTCTAAAGGCATTTGGCCAAATACATGCCACTCAAGGGAATATTAAAACATCAGCACATTGGCCATGGTGGACGAAACGGAGGTGAAAAATAGCAAAAACGAGTCAGAGTCAGTGTCGATCGCGCTTGAAGGAGACATTAGCTCGACGCTAATGTCTGAAGCACATGCGCCCATAATGTTGAGGTCGGACGCGCCTCTAACGTTGACGGAGCCCACCGCACTGTCGTTAAGGTGCGATGTTCTCTGTGCAAAAATAAATTTATATCTCCGATACTCGCGACTTTACTATTTTGGGTAATAAGTGGTAAGTACGGGTCGAACCCAAGGGAATTAGTGGATAGTTCTTCTTTCGAAAAGGAAAAGTAAATAAAACAGTTGGGGGGTTGGTTTTGGTTTTAGTACAGAAAGATAAAGTGCTGGAACAGTCAATTTCAAGATCAACCGCAGACACACGTTTGATACTGGCCGCACGCTGTGTTTCAAGTGTGTTGCGTACCAAAGGTTATGACAGGCTGATGTTGATAAAGTCTATAGTAAAAGTAAAGTACAGAAAATAATTGCTTGATGGACAAGTCTTGCGAAAAGTAATTGCTTGAAGGACAAGACTTGCGAAAAGTAATTGCTTGAAGGACAAGACTTGCGGAAAGAAATTGCTTGAAGGACAAGACTTGCGGAAAGTAAGCAGTTGATATGGACTGAAAGTAAAGTTACTGAAAGTAAATGACTGGAAAGTAAGCAGTTGATAGTAAGACTGAAAGTAAGTGACAGGTGATGTTTGAATCAAAGGAAAGATTCGGTATCAGGGGCCTTGTATCATAGTCTGTTTATAATTGACCTTTAATGATCATACTAAGTGTTCAAAAGTGAATCAAGGCTATTCCTAGCACATGACTTGCCACACCGTCTAGTCTTTTGCAAGACAAAGAACTCTTGTTCTAGTATGTGCATCCATTTGATCATCATTCCTGATAAACCAAATGGTGTTTTAAAGAGGTTGACTTCCACAGATAAGCTGTGCTCTTCCGAGCCTCCACTTATCCACAGAAGATCACGAACCCATGGCAAAGCTTTGCTCTTCCGAGCATCCACTCAACCAATGGAATTCTGACCTAATAGAAGGCACCTAGAACAAGTTGAACACAAAGAGGCACTAAGAGAAGGGTCTAAAACATTGTATGATACAAGTACACCCCTTCAACCGAATGAAGGGTTTAGCTACGAATATCCATGGAACATGACATCAAAGCTAAGTACTTGAAAAGTAAAGGTTTTTGAAAGACACTAAAGTAAAGTTTTCGAAAGTAAAGACAGGAAAGTAAAAGGAGAATACTCAAGAACCAACAGGAGTAAACTCAGGAAAAGTAAAGAAACGCTTGAGTACTTCAAGAACCGACAAGAGTACTCAAGAACGAACTTAAAGCTTTCGATATCAAAGGAAAGTGTTTACAATGATGGTGTTGTGAATCTAGAGAGCTTCTCTCTCTACCAAAGACTATGGAGCTTTATGGATTGTGGGATGATTTTACAAGGGCAAGGGAGGGCTCTATTTATAGGCATGAAGGAGCAATGAGGAGCCAACACTTGGCAAGATGGGAGAGGGACTCAAGGAGCCGCCGGCCACATGTCTTCTCCATGGCAAAAGCCGCCGGCCATGTGAGGAGGAAGAGAGGAGTAGCCGCCCCCCATGAGGTGGATGGGAGTGGTTGAGTGTGTTTTGTGATCTTTTCCAAAAGCCATCGGGTCTTTTCAGCTCTGGACAGACTCTGGTTGCCCTTCGGTTGGACTTGTTTTGAGTGATTCCATGTCAGGTTTATGAAAGTTATACAGTCGGAATCTGATCGTGGCCTGGAGTGTCTTGTAATCCATTTTCAGCTTTAAAACTCCTCCTTAGCTTGTATTCTCTGTAGACTTCAAAATACCCTGTAGATAAATATCGGAACTAACAAGCAAAAGTTAAATATACAAAGAGTCTAATTTGGTGGGTTTAACTGTCTTAATGAATCATATAAATATGGTCCATCAGATCACCCCACGCTTTTAGTTGTTCGTCCCGAACAATGATTTTTAAAGGGATGTACACACAATCCAAGTAAAAACTTAAAAATAGGAAAGTGAGAATATGGGACTAGATTTATCCTAATTCATGCATTACTTACTTATTACCAAACTAAACCGTGTAAATACTTAGAAGAAACTTGATACTTGTACCTTCGCGCTGAGATGCAAATTAATTCGGATGTTTCGGGAGATAGCCCTTTTCAGGCTCCTGGACTGCATTCTCGGGATCGACTCGTACTATATGGTTTCCTTGTAGCTTTTTCTAGCACGTGACTTGGTTCGGGTTTCACTGAGTTGAGCACTTTGATTTCTTTTTGGTGAGGGACAGCATCTGAAGTGAATCGACCTTTGGCCTTTGGCCTTTGATGTTGAATTGGAGTTTCTTCACTTTTGTTTCGGTTAAAACCTTCACAATTTTGGCCTTTGGCCTTTGATTAGCTTCTTCGAGCTTTTACTTCTTTGTGACTTGCTAGTCCATTTTCTCAACCTTTTGGGAGGTCCAATCATTGCCCGCGAGCCTATGGAAATACCTCCCCACTTTTTCTCATCCTCGCCGTTTCGCGCGGGTCAAGATGAGGGTCCCTCATCTATTTTCCCGGCTACTAAGACTATAGATAGGACGGGTTGATTCCCGTTCCGCCTCTTGCATAAACGCTGCACGACGGAGATGACTTCAATCTTCACTGAAACCCGAAGTGCAGCCTCCACTAACTTCGAAAACCATATAGTTAGATTCGATCCTTCGAGTGCTTGCCAAGTCTCTCTAGGGCATTTTCTATCAACTCCACATCCCTTGTATATCTCAGCACAAAGGGACAAATGAGAAGTTACATCCTAAGTTTTTAAACAGTTGAATTTTCACAAGGTAAATGCATGAATTTAGATCTATCTTTTTCACATTCTCAAGTTCATATTTTCAAAAAGATAATATTAAGGGAAAGGAAAAAGAAAAACATGTTAATTAACTATGTACACAGGCGGTTCTCACCCCACACTTTTGAACGAAGGCGTGCCTCACAGCACGGATTAGTTCAAAAGTCATGCAAGCAAATATTTACAGAGAAGGAAATGACATTAAGGAAAAGGGAAGACTGTACTCCCTTCGAGGGAGTTTGGTTGGGGCCTTGAACTCTCAGCGCAGGCCCTGTATTTCTCGGAAGCTGCCTGGCTGATCTGATCTGGCTCCAAAATCTGATTCCTACATGTTAGTCATTTCTTCTACACACAAAATGGGTGAGAGCGACGGTTAAGGTAAAAACAAAATGACAAAAAATAAATGACTGAAAGTAAGATAGGTGTCGGGTTACCTCCCGACCAGTGCCTTTGTTTAACGTCGTTGGCTCGACGCATGGGGATCAAAGGTTTGGATCCCATGGGTGGCTCATGTCATAGTGTGGTGGAGTGCCTACTTTCCTTCTTGCCTTGACTCTCCCTGAGTTCTTGTGGGATGATGAGTTCGGGTCCTGTTCCCATTGCTCTGGTGGTTTCTCCTTCCAACGTCTCTGAGAAGGCGAGTGACCCTTCACTACTAGTCTCTTGAATCGGGTTGTCTTATGTTTAGGGCTTCCTTGTCTAGTTGTGAGAAGATGCTCCATCAAGGAGTCGTTCTGCTTCTGCCCTTCTTCCATCCTCCTTTTAGCCTCTTTATTGATCACATAGTTTTCTGCAATTTGTCTATTGATCAAGGGGAAAAGTTGGGAAGCTTGCATCTTAAAGCTCGGTTTTGTTTCGTCTGTGAGGATCCGGTCTCGGATGGTCTCGGCTGCTTTGGTGATGATAGTCGGGTATGACTCGGGCAGCTTGCCAGTGGTGTTCTGGACTTCCTCCTCTGCTGGCACGGTCTCAAGTTCCCATGAAGGCTTTTCCTCGTTACTTCCGGTGCTTTCTATATCTGATGGTTCTGATGGTTCGCGAGTTTCTTCTAATGGCTCGGAAGTTTCTTCTGATGGCTCGGAAGTATCTTCTTTATTCGTCTCTGGACCAGCCTCTACTATCTGTATTCCTCTATTAGCTCGGGGCATTGGCCTTCGTTTTGTGGCTACGGCCAAGTCATCTATGAGGTTCCACATATCTGTCAAGGATAAGTTCCTGGCTGATCCTCCCACTGCGTTGTTAATCCTTGTCTGCTCATCAGCCCTCATCCCACAAAGAAATTTTTGAAGAAGAAACACTTCCGTGAATCCATGGTGCGGGCAGCGTGAGACGATGGTGTCATAGTACGTGTAGTATTCGTCCAAAATCTCATCCTGGGATTGTTGAAGGTAGATGATCTTCTCTCGGGTGTCATGTCGTAAGGATGGGGGGAGAATTCTTTCAGGAATTTAGCGCGAAGGTCCACATAATATTCTGCACAATTAGCAGTTGATGCGTAATACCATACTGTCGCAAAGTCAGTTAAAGAGTGTTCAAAACATTTTAATTGAAACTCTTCTAACGTTTCATTTTCAGGTTTCATGTGACGGCATATATGGTGGAAATGTTGGCAGTGTATTACAGGGTCCTCTCTAACTGTACCTCCAAACTGGGGAAGATGTTGAGTCATCCAAGCATACATAGTGGATAGTGTGATGAAGAAACGAAGAGGGAAAGAAAAGAACAACTAATCAAGCTAATTCCCCGGCAACGGCGCCAATTTTGACGGAGCCCACCGCACAATCGTTAAGGTGCGATGTTCTCTGTGCAAAAATAAATTTATATCTCCGATACTCGCGACTTTACTATTTTGGGTAGTAAGTGGTACGTACGGGTCGAACCCAAGGGAATTAGTGGATAGTTGTTCTTTCGAAAAGGAAAAGTAAATAAAACAGTTGGGGGGTTGGTTTTGGTTTTCGTACTGAAAGATAAAGTGCTGGAACAGTCAATTTCAAGATCAACCGCAGACACACGTTTGATACTGGCCGCACGCTGTGTTTCAAGCGTGTTGCGTACCAAAGGTTATGCTGGGCTGATGTTGATAAAGTCTGTAGTAAAAGTAAAGTACTGAAAGTAATTGCTTGATGGACAAGTCTTGCAAATAGTAATTGCTTGAAGGACCAGACTTGCGGAAAGTAATTGCTTGAAGGACAAGACTTGGGGAAAGAAATTGCTTGAAGGACAAGACTTGCGGAAAGTAAGTAGTTGATATGGAGTGAAAGTAAAGTTACTGAAAGTAAATGACTGGAAAGTAAGCAGTTGATAGTAAGACTGAAAGTAAGTGACAGGTTATGTTTGAATCAAAGAAAAGATTCGGTATCAGGGGCCTTGAATCATAGTCTGTTTATCATTGACCTCTAATGATCATAGTAAGTGTTCAAAAGCGAATCAAGGCTATTCCTAGCACATGACTTGCCACACCGTCTAGTCGTTTGCAAGACAAAGAACTCTTGTTCTAATATGTGCATCCATTTGATCATCATTCCTGATAAACCAAATGGTGTTTTAAAGAGGTTGACTTCCACAGAGAAGCTGTGTTCTTCCGAGCCTCCAATTATCCACGGAAGATAACGAACCCATGGCAAAGCTTTGCTCTTCCGAGCATCCACTCAACCAATGGAATTCTGACCTAATATAAGGCACCTAGAACAAGTTGATCACAAAGAGGCACTAAGAGAAGGGTCTAAAACATTGTATGATACAAGTACACCCCTTCAACCGAATGAAGGGTTTAGCTACGAATATCCATGGAACAGGACATCATAGCTAAGTACTTGAAAAGTAAAGGTTTTTGAAAGACAGTAAAGTAAAGTTTTCGAAAGTAAAGACAGGAAAGTAAAAGGAGAATACTCAAGAACCGACAGGAGTAAACTCAGGAAAAGTAAAGAAACACTTGAGTACTTCAAGAACTGACAAGAGTACTCAAGAACGAACTTAAAGCTTTCTATATCAAAGGAAAGTGTTTACAAGGATGGTGTTGTGAATCTAGAGAGATTCTCTCTCTACCCAAGACTATGGAGCTTTGTGGATTGTGGGATGATTTTACAAGGGCAAGGGAGGGCTCTATTTATAGGCATGAAGGAGCAATGAGGAGCCAACACTTGGCAAGATGGGAGAGGGACTCAAGGAGCCGCCGGCCACATGTCTTCTCCATGGCAAAAGCCGCCGGCCATGTGAGGAGGAAGAGAGGAGTAGCCGCCCCCCGTGAGGTGGATGGGAGTGGTTGAGTGTGTTTTGTGATCTTTTCCAAAAGCCATCGGGTCTTTTCAGCTCCGGACAGACTCTGGTTGCCCTTCGGTTGGACTTGTTTTGAGTGATTCCATGTCAGGTTTATGAAAGTTGTACAGTCGGAATCTGATCGTGGCCAGGAGTGTCTTGTAATCCATTTTCAGCTTTAAAACTCCTCCTTAGCTCGTATTTTCTCTAGACTTCAAAATACCCTGTAGATAAATATCGGAACTAACAAGCAAAAGTTAAATAGACAAAGAGTCTAATTTGGTGGGTTTAACTGTCTTAATGAATCATATAAATATGGTCCATCAAACGTCTACAACGGACGTGACCTACACTGATGCACAATCCAGAACTGACCCTTTTCCTTCATTTTCTGTGCAGGAAAGAGCCCCCGACGGCCATGAGATTGATAAGGATGAGCTAGGAGGCAGATTAGAGGCGAAGCATGAGAGAAAATATCCAACGATAGAGCGCCCAATTGCAACGAGTCAAGGAGACCTACCGAGAAAGAGTAAGAACCCAGGTGCCTTCACAGTCACCTGTGGTATTGGTGAGACTCTAATACATCATTGTTTAATTGGTTTTGATGTTCCCATGAATGACATGTATTTCGAAAAACATCTTTAGACAATTCGAGCAGGAGTTGAAGGAGAGTTCAAACGCATTCTGGAACTAAAGTACAGCGTGGAGCAGACGTAAGAATGCAAACCGGAAGGTTCTAAAGATGGAAGATCTTTTCGGTTGAAGTCGGCCAGTGAAGAAATAGAGATTCGGATATTCATATGAATATCTTCTCATCGGTTGAAGACGTCTTGCCTGACTTGTCGAGGAAGCAATCTCGTTATCTTCTTAAAAGATTGGAATGAAGATATCTATCGAATATTTAGGAATATTTCCTAAATATTTGACAGATCATTTGGAACAGATTTGGACATCACCCAAGCGTATAAAAGGATGGCTAGGGCGTCCAGAATCTGCATCGCTTTCCAAGAGAAAAATACACGAGTGCATCTTGTTGATCGGAGAAGAAGAGAGCAACGGCTGACTGACTTTCCCAACTGGAAAATGATAGGCACTGATATAGTCTGTTCAATGTGCTGTTCAGACTGTTCGTGATTGAACTTACCGCTGCACACACCAGTGACCACTGCAAGCTTTCGGGAGAAAGCGACTGACCTTCGGGAGAAGATCGAGCACGTCCGGAAGGGAGTTTCGGACAAAGGGGATCGAGGGGGAGCCGAGATCTTAAATCTGAGTGAAGTAGTGATAGAGCTAGGCTTCTTCGTTTGGTTGATTGTAAGAGTAAGTCCACGAATAGCTCTATACTATTCAATATAGATGTATATCCCTTTAGGGTTTGGGAAGCCCCCTAGAGATGGCAAGGCCGAACTGGGTATCATATTGTGTGTGCTCCTGTTTTGTCCTGTTTACAGTATTATGCACAAAGGTGTTCAAGGTCTATCTCAACAGCACCTTGAAGAGTAGCTTGAACAGATAACAATATTTTAATTGGTATCAGAGCAGACACTTGTCACACTGAGTGGGATCCTAGAACTGTTGAAGATGACTCTGAAGGAAGGACAAAGCACAACCAGACCCTCGCTTCTTGAAGGAACAAACTATGCCTCCTGGAAGCCCAAGATGAAATCTTTTCTGAAATCTCTCGATGAAAAGGCTTGGAAGGCAGTCTTGATTGGATGGACTCAACCCATGATGGAAAGTTTTACGGGAGAAGTTGTCCCTAAACCAGAAGCTCTATGGGATGACGCAAATCAAAAAGCGTCTATTTGAAACTCAAAGGCTATGAATGCAATCTTTTCCGTAGTGAATGAAAATGTGCTAAAACTGATCATAAACTGTGAAGCCGAGAAGGAAGCTTGGGATATTCTCCAAACAGCTTATGAAGGCACCGATAAAGTTTGCAATTCGCGAATGCAGATTGTGACAACAAAGTTCGAGGATATAAAAATGGAAGACAGTAAAACCATATTAGAGTTCAATGCAAGAGTTCTATATCTGTCCAACGAGACTGCTGCACTGGGAAAACCCATTGACGAAGAAAGAATGGCCAGCAAAGTGTTAAGATCACTCCCTCCGAGATTTGCCATGAAAGTCACTGCCATTGAGGAAATGCATGATATCTCCAAGCTGAAACTGGACGAGCCCATGGGTTCACTCAGAACGTACGAGATGAATCACGAAGTCCAACCCAGAGATGGGAAAGGAATTGCCCTAAATGTAGAAGTGTCCGAAGATATGCTTGAGTCCAACCCAGGATGATTTGAAAAATCAACAGACGTGGTCCTGAGCAAGGTAAGTCATCCTCGAGTAATTTCCGCAACTGGAAGAAGGGAAAGACAAGGACCAGTGAAAATAGGTAGGATTCTTTGGAAAAAGGGAAAGAGATTCAGTGCCGCGAGTGCAGGGGATTCGGTCACATTCAGGCATAATGTGCCAACACCCACAAGAAGAAAAAGGCGATGGTTGCAAATCTCAGCGATAGTGAGTCAGATGATGAGGAAGAAGGTGATGAAACTACCAACTTTGTTGCAGTTGTTGCAACTATAGGAGAGTGCAGTGAATCCAGTAAAAAGGTATCTCCTCAGTTAGAACACCCAGCTGACGACTCCTCAGACAGTGATGATGAAGAACTCACGCAGGAGACTCTGGCCGAAACTTACAAAGACTTATATGAGAAGTGCATGTTGGTGATCAAGCTCAACAAGAAGCTCAACGACCTCGTCGCTAGCATGACTGTTGAAAAAGACAAGGTGTGGCAGGAGGTCGAGATACTGGTTACACAGAAGGTGGAACTCCAAGGTAAGGTTGATTTGTTGAATACTCAACTGATTGAAATGAATTAAGAAAGGTCATGTCTGCTTGCACAGAAAATGGAACTCCTGGGTACTGTCTCCTCACTGAAAGCTGACATGGAGAAAGATCGTGAGACTCATCCACTAGGTATGGTGGGCCTAAGGAAAACTATTACAGATCTGAAACGCAAGGAGGTGTTCCTCTTAAAGCAAGTAGAGTCGCTGGAACATCAGCTAGAATCTGAAAGAATGGACCAACCACCGTGAAGGAGCTCAGTCAGCTCAAACAGTCGGTAAAGATGTTAAACTCTGGTTCTAAGAATTTAAACGAGATTCTCAGATCTCAGAGGATGGAGTCCAGACATCGAGGTTTGGGGTTCAAAGAAGAAGGCAACTCAAAAGGTACAACCTTTGTTAAAGCAAAATCAGTGGCTGAACAGCACCCTGGACAGAAGATGAATCAGCACCCGCGACAGAAGGTGAATCAGTACCAAGGAAAAACCCTAGCTAGTCAGAGGAAGACTCGCAATGCTCACATTAGCCCTTAGTCAAAATAGGCGAGAGACTCTCGCACATGCTGGTACTGCTATCAGATTGGACACATCAAACCAAAGTGTCGGTTGTTTCTTGCTGAACGAAGGGGTATGGAACACAGGACTAAACCTCGAATGCGGCAAGTCTGGGTACCAAAAACTAGCAAGACCATGTTGATGGACCATAATTGTATGAATCATAAACACTGTTAAACCCACCAAATTAGACTCTTTGTCTATTTAACTTTTGCTTGTTAGTTCCGATATTTATCTACAGGGTATTTTGAAGTCTAGAGAAAATACAGGCTAAGGATGAGTTTTAAAGCTAAAAATGAATTACGAGTCATTCCAGGTCACGACCAAATTCTGACTTTCAAGAACCTGACGTGGAATCACTCAAAACAAGTCCAACCGAAGGGCAACCAGAATCAGACCGGAGCTGAAAGGACCGATGGCTTTTGGGGAAAAGATCTCAAACTCACTCATCCTCTCCCCTCATGCCACATGGCGGCGGCTAAGCCTCCTCCTCTCCCCTTCCTCCACATGGGCCGGCAGCTTTGGGAGGTGATGACATCACCCGATGGCTTTGAGCTCCTCCTCCCATTCCATGCCAAGTGGCTAGCTTCTCATCCACATTTCTTCTCCTCCCTTGGCTATAAATAGAGCTCATCCCTTCCCTTTGTAAATCATCCCATCTCATTCCAAACCATCCTCCACCATTCCATAGTTAGTGAGAGAAGCTCTCTAGCTTGTGAGCACCATCCTTGTAAGCACTTTACTTTGGAATCGAAGCTTGATCTTTAGCAATCTCAAAGGTTTTTGTAAGTACTCTTTTCTTTACTTTACTATCTTTCAAAGTACTTTACTTTCCTGTCTTTACTTTCGAAAACTTTACTTTACTGTCTTTCAAAAACCTTTACTTTTTCAAGTACTTAGTTATGATGTCCTGTTCCATGGATATTCGTAGCTATACCTTTCATTCGGTTAAAGGGGCCTACTGGTATCATACAATGTTTTAGACCCTTCTCTTAGTGCCTCTTTGTGTTCAACTTGTTCTAGGTGCCATATATTAGGTCAGAATTCCATTGGTTGAGTGGATGCTCGGAAGAGCAAAGCTCTGCCATGGGTTCGTGATCTTCCGTGGTTAAGTGGAGGCTCGGAAGAGCACAGCTTATCTGTGGAAGTCAACCTCTTTAAAACACCATTTGGTTTATCAGGAATGATGATAAAATGGATGCACATGCTAGAACAAGAGTTCTTTGTCTTGCAAAAGACTAGACGGTGTGGCAAGTCATGTGCTAGGAATAGCCTTGATTCACTTTTGAACACTTAGTATGATCATTAGAGGTCAATGATAAATGAAAATATGATACAAAGCCCCTGAAACAGAATCTTTCCTTTAATTGCAATATCATCTGTTACTTTACTTTTCAGTACTAAAACCAAAATTAACCCCCCAACTGTTTTATTTAATCCCCCCATCCGAAAGAACAATTAATCCACTAACTCCCTTGGGTTCGACCCGTACTTACCACTTACTACCAAAATAATTAAGTTGTGAGTATCGGAGATATAAATTTGTTTTTGCATAGAGAACATCGCACCTTAACGACAGTGCGGTGGGCTCCGTCACATGTGCATGGTGGCCTTCAGCTCATCGAGTCACATGGAGAAAGATTGTTGGTACTTTGACAGTGAATGCTCCGCCCATATGACAGGTAACTCTAATTATTTCACACATATTCGACCTGTTAAGAAAAAATAGTTTGTCACATTCGGAGATGGAGGAAAGGGTCAGATGATCGGCTGTGGGACATCGAAGGATCCGGATCTCCCTGTACTCAAGGACACTCTTCTAGTTGAAGGATTAAAGGTGAACTTAATCAGTATCAGTCAACTGTGCGATGGAGGACACCATGTGCAACTCACTCACGACTCATGTCAAGTGTTGGATAAGGAACGAGGCACACTGATGAAAGGCAGCAGGGCAACCAACAATTTCTACCTCATAGGTTCTGCTGCAACAGTTGCTACATCAGCCTATTTAACGAGTCAAGGGGACGAGATCGCTCTGTGGCACAGGCGCTTGGGTCATCTGAATCTCAAGACCTTAAAGTAGCTCTCCTCAACTGGACTCATCCGAGGAATGCCCAATGTGACAGGTGATATAGATATAATATGTGGAGAATGCCAAATCGGGAAACAGACAAAGGCTTCGCACCCCAACACCTCACAGATTAGTACTAGCAGACCGTTGGAACTGATCCATATGGATCTAATGGGTCCGATGCAAGTTGAGAGCTATGGCGGCAAGAAATAAGTTCTACTGTGTGTAAACGACTATACCAGATTTACCTGGACTAGATTTCTTCGAGACAAGACTGAGGCTGGTCAACAGTTCATTCTACTTGATACCTTACTTCAAAGAGAGAGGGAGGACAAAGGAGAACACCTGGTGAGTATCAAAAGTGACAACGACACAGAGTTTAAAAATAACACATTGGCCATCTATTGTGCAGAACAAGGGATAGCTCATCAGTTTGCATCTACTATCACACCCCAGCAGAATGGAGTGGTGGAATGGAAAAACCACACAATTCAGGAGATGGCCCGCGTGATGATTCTTGCCAAGAAGATTCCTCTGAAGTTCTGGTCAAAAGCTATGAACACGGCATGTCACATCATAAATCGTGTGACGATACGCACTGGAACCGAGATGACCTGCTATGAACTTTGGAAAGGGAAGAAGCCCATTGTCAAGTACTTCCACATTTTTGGGAGTGAGTGCTACATTCTGAATGACCGTGAGTACCGACAGAAGCTGGACCCGATGAGTGATGAGGGTTTCTTTCTAGGATACTCCTCAAATAGTCGAGCATATCGGGTGTTTAACAAACGCACAGGATCTTTCACGGAGTCAGTCAATGTCAAAGTAAAGGATGAAGCGATTGAGCAGACTGTCTCAGACGATGCTGACGATAGAGCTGGAACAGCACCTGAAACACCACCATCGTCTCAGCCATCTGACACAGATCCATCAAGAGAAGTGTCATTAGTGGACAATCCAAATGCCATATCTTCATCTGACAAGGCTGATGAGGATAGTCGTCAAGAGGACATTACTGAGTTACAACCCTCTCGATGAATTGCCAGAAATCATCCAATCACTGAGGTCATTGGAGCTCCAAGTGTAGGAATGATGACTCGTGGCAAGGAGATTAACTTCAGAGAACTAGCTGCTAGCTCGTGCTTTCTGTCTACTATATAACCAAAGAACATAAAGGAAGCGCTGCTTGATGAGTACTGGGTCCCAGCCATGCATGAAGAACTGGAAGAGTTTGCTGGCAATGACGTATGGGACTTGGTTCTAAGACCTGATGGTGTGAATGTCATCGGCACAAAATGGATCTTCAAGAACAAGTCAGACGTCACAGGAAATAACACAAGAAACAAGCCTCGCTTAGTGGCACAGGGCTATACCAAGATAAAGGGGATCGACTTTGATGAGACCTTTGCCCATGTCGCCCGTCTTGAAGCCGTACGCCTGCTTTTTGCTCTGGCATGTCACTTAAAGTTTTGGCTGTTCCAGATGGATGTTAAGAGTACGTTCATGAACGGCTTTCTACATGAGGAAGTTTATGTCGCTTAGCCAAAAGGATTTGAGGATCCACATCACCCTCCTCATGTGTATCGCTTGAAGAAGGCTCTAGATGGTCTCAAGCAGGCGCCCCGAGCATGGTATGAGAGTCTCACCATGGATATGTACGAGGGGGAGTGGAAAAGACCCAGTTCGTGAAGCACACAAGGTCATATTTTATTATCGCACAAATCTATGTTGACGATATAGTGTTCAGTTCCAACACCCAGAAGTTGGTGGATCAGTTCGTGGAACAGATGCAGAAAGAGTTCAAGATGAGCATGGTAAGAGAGATGAACTACTTTCTTGGACTCCAGGTGATACAGAAGGATGATGGCATCTTCATCTCACAGAGCAAGTATGCCAAGAATCTAATAAAGAAATTTGATCATGAGAAGGCAAGTCATAAAAAATGCCAGCTGCTACACACTTAAAGATCACTAAAGATGATGCTGGAACAAAGGTTGACTAGACAATGTACAGGAGTATGATTGGGAGTCTCTTATACTTGACAGCCAGCAGACCGGATATAGCATATGCGGTAGGAGTATGTGCAAGGTACCAGGCGGATCCGAAAGAAAGTCATCTTCTACAAGTGAGGAGGATCAGTAAGTATGTATGCGGAACTGTTGACTTTGGGATTTGGTACACCAAGGACACCAACCCATACCTTGTTGGTTACTGCGACGCAGACTGGGCAGGAAACGCTAAAGATCGGAAGAGCACCTCTGGAGGTTGTTTCTTCTTGGGAAACAACTTGGTCTCCTGGTTCAGTAGGAAGCAAAATAGCATCTCGCTCTCGACGGACGAAGCGGAGTATATTGCTGCAGAAAGTTACTGCACTCAACTACTGCGGATGAAGCAAATGCTGTCTAAATACGGAGTGGAATAGAAGGAGATGACCTTGTACTGTGACAATATGAGCGCGATCAGCATATCCAAAAATCCAGTACAACACTCCAGGACGAAGCACATTGACATCAGACATCATTTTATCAGAGAGCTGGTTGAACAGGAGGTGGTGACCCTAAAGCGTGTGACAACGGACAAGCAATTGGCTGATATCTTCACTAAACCGCTGGATGCTTCACACTTTGAGACACTCAAATCATCCTTGGGTCTATGTGTCATCAAAAACTTAGTGTTCCAGGCAGTGGTCAGCCATAGGCAGAACTCTAGCAAAACAGAACTCGATTTGCGTACACTGTCTAGCCTATTCCAAGGACGTAGAACACTTATTCTATTTAGACTAATACTCCATTCCCGGTTATATTAGCCTATGTGCATCCATTTGATCAATCATTCCCGATCAACCAAATGGTGTTTAAGATGAGTCAAACTTCTCAGATAAGCTTTGCCATTCCAAGCATCCAATTATCCGTACAAGTTTACGAACCCCGCTGTAGAGTTTTGCCATTCCAAGCATCCACTCTACCTTGGACGTTCTGACTTAATATATGGCACATAGAATAAGTTTTGAATACTTAGACTAGACACTAAGTTAATAGTCTTAAAACATTTTATAATACAAGTGCGCCCCTTAGACCGAACTACAAGTTTAGCTACTATTCATCGCGCTAAACATTATAACTAAGGAAATAAAATAGTTGAATAAATATTAAGAATTACTTACAACCGTTGAAGCGCCAAGGGAGCTATCCTTTATTTCCAAAGCCAAGATTACAACGTTACAAATATTACAACTTCTAGAGAGAGAAGTGAATTTGAGATTGAGGTGTGTTTTGGAGGAGGAGGAGCTCCTCCTTTTATAGCCCAAAGGGGAGGAGATGGGTGGTGGAGATGGGTGGCAAGTGTTGCATTTTGATTGGAGGAGAAATCAAGGGAGGAGATGGCCACATGTGGAGGAAGGGGAGGAGGCCGGCGGCTTTTGGTGGAGGAGGTGGCGCCGCCGGTTGCCGGTCACCCAAGGGGGAGGAGCTCCTCCCTTGCCCACCTCCTTGAATGGTGGCCGGTCATCTTGCCCAAATGGGAGTTTTGTACAGTTTTGTGCAGTCTTTTCACAAAACTGTCAATGTGTTTCTTCCCCGGGCTGTCTTGACTCCACTCCTGATTCTTCTGATTAATTTGTTATGGTCAATTCAACGTCAGGATCCTTGATATTTCTTCAGTCGGCATAAGATCTTGACCTTGGATTGACTCTTGTTATCTTTTCAGCATAAAATCCTCTCCTTAGCGTGTTTTCACTTCAGTCTCTAAAATGCCCTGTGGAAATATATCGGGACTAACACGTAGAAGTTAGATAGACAAACAGTCTAATTTGGTGGGTTTAACTGCATTTATGTTTCATACAATTATGGTCCATCAGTAATTCAGAGCTTAGAGAGAATACACATTAAAGAGGAGCTTTTAGAGCAGAAAAGATGTTACGAGTCAATCCAAGGTCAAGATCATATGCCGACTGAAGAAATATCAAGGATCCTGACGTTGAATCACTCATAACAAATTAATCAGAAGAATCAGGAGAGGAATCAAGACAGCCCGGGGAAGAAACACATTGACAGTTTTGTGAAAAGACTGCACAAAACTGTACAAAACTCATACATGGGCAAAGTGACCGGCCACTTGGGCAAGAGGTGGCCAAAGCCACCCCTCCTCCTCCTCCACCACCGGCTACCGGCGGCTCTCCTCCACCATAACCGACGGCTTTGCTCCTCCTCCACATGGCGGCTCCTCCTTCCTCCTCCTCTCCTTCCTCCATGTGTGGCCATCTCCTCCCTTCATTTTCTCCTCCAATCACCATGCAACACTTGCCTCCATCTCCTCCTCCTCCCATGGCTATATAAGGAGGAGCTCCTCCTCATTTGAAATCATCCCTCACTTGTAAAAAAACACTTCTCTCTCTAAGTTATGTATTTGTAAAGTTTGGCTTTGGAAATAAAGGATAGCTCCCTTGACGCTTCAACGGTTGTAAGTATTATTTCTAGTATTTATTCAACTGTTTATTTCCTTAGTTATAATGTTTAGCACGATGAATAGTAGCTAAACTAGTAGTTCGGTAGAAGGGGCGCACTTGTATTATAAAATGTTTTAAGACTATTAACTTAGCGTCTAGTCTTAGTATTCAAAACTTGTTCTATGTGCCATATATCAAGTCAGAGTTTCCAAGGTTGAGTGGAAGCTGTCACAAGCAAAGCTCTGCCGTGGAAATTCGTGATCATACTCGGTAAGTGGAAGCTGTCACAAGCAAAACTTATCGAGGAGTTCGACTTATCTAAAACACCACTTGGTCAATAACGTAACTGGGAGATCAAGTGGATGCACTTACAGCTAAGATACTTCGAAAGGAGGAATTAGTTTTGCTTAGAACAAGTGTTGCTTTAAACGATGTTTCAAGTCTTGCGCTACGAAAGGGCCTCGATTCATCTTTGAATACTTAGATAATTCACTAAAGGTCAATGATAAACAGGATATAATACAAGGCCCCTGAAACCGAACATTTCTCTTTAATTATAAACTGTAATTTACTTTCCAGTATTAAAACCAACCAACCAACCAATCAATCAATCAATCACTTAGCTGGTAGCTTTAAAACCAACCAACCGACCTAAAACACGCTCTCTCGCTGGACAACCCCCTCAAAGAACATCTATTCCCCTGATTCCCTTGGGTTCAACCCCTACTTACCACTTGCTACCCAGTAGTTAAGTCGCGAGTAGCGGACTTATAAATTTATTCTTGACGTTTGCACATAACGACTGTGCATCCATCAAAATTGGCGCCGTTGCCGGGGAATCAGTCGTCGGATAGTTGTTCTTTCCCTCCCCTTTCTTTTTCTTTCTTTTCCCTATGTCATCACCCATTACGCATGCATGGACAACGCAATTTCTGCCCCTGTTCGGAGGAACGGAGGGAGAAGACCCTGTACAGCACTGCCGAAACTTCCACCACGTCTGCCACCACATCAAACCTGAGAACGAAGTATTAGAGGAATTTAAGCTGAAATGCTTCAAATTCTCTCTAACCGACTTCGCCACGATATGGTACTACACATCCACCGCTTGCAGTGCAGAACGTTTCGTAAACCTCTGCGTTCCGTTCCTGAAAGAATTCTCCCCACCATCTTTACGCCAAGAAACCCGTGAGAAGATCATGAGCCTTCATCAATCCCGGGATGAGACTTTGGACGAATACTACATGAACTACGATGCCATCGTCTCAAGCTGCCCGCACCATGGATTTACGAAGAAAGTTCTTCTCCAAAAATTTCTTCGTGGGATGAGGGCCGAAGAGCTGGGAAGAGTTAACGAAGCTATGAGAAGGTCTGCAACAAACTTCAACGTTGCAGACATGTGGTGCCTTATAATCGGCCTGGCCGCTGCCACAAGACGAGTACCCCAAACTGACGAGGAAATGCAGACAGAAGAAGCTGACCCTGAGGCTGATGAAGAAGAAACCACCGAATCGTCGAAAGAGACTCCTGAACCGTCTGAAGAATCAGACATGGAAAGCACCAGAAGCAACGAAGTAGGAGTCCACAACACCACTGACGAGCTGCCCAAGCCATACCCGACTATCATTACCCAGGCAGCTGAAACTATCTACGATCAGTTCTTCACGAACCAACATAACGAGGCAGAACCAAGCCTCATGAGGCCTTCCCGACTTTTCCCCTTAATTAATGAGCAAGTCGCCGCGAACTGTGCGATCAATGAAGAAGCTCAAAGGAGAATGGGAAAAGCACCTCTGCAGAATGACCCCTCGATGGAGCATTGCTATGCCGCAACCGGACTAGGCAGTCCCAAATACAAAAACTTCGAAAGGCTGGTAGTGAAAGGTCCCTCACCCCCTCCGGGGTATTGGAAGGAAAAAATCCCGAAACAAAGGAGTCCTGACCAGAACATAACATCCGGCAAGAAATCAGGAAGAAGCAACACTGGAACGGTGGCGAAGTTTGACTTGAGCCACCCATGGGGCCCAAACCAGTAATCCACAACGAGGTACTGTCGAGCCAACGACGTTAAACAAGTGCACTGGTCGGGAGGTAACCCGACACTATCTTACTTTTCCGCACTTTAATTTCTGTCATTTAAATTCAGTATTTAGTTTTAAGCTTGCATGACTTTTGAACTAAGGCATGCCTTCGTTCAAAAGTGGGGGGGTGAGAACCACCTATGTACATAAATAACATGCTTGCTGTTTTTTCTTTTTTTTAGTAATAGTATCTTTTTGAAAATATGAACTTAAGAATGTGAAAAAGATAAATCATCATTCATGCATTAACCTTGTGAAAATTCAACTGTTTAAAAACTTAGAATGTAACTTTCCATTTGTCCTTTGTGCTGAGATAACTAGGGATGTGGAGTTGACATAAACTTCCCTAGAGAGGCTTGGCAAGCAATCAAAGGATCAGATCAAACTATATGGTTTTCGAAGCCAGTGGAGGCTGCACTTCGGGTTTCAGTGAAAATTGAAGTCATCTCCGCCATGCAATGCAAAAGGCGAGGACGGGAATCAAACCGTCCTATCTCCGGTCAAAGTAGCCGAGAAAATAGATGAGCGACCCTCATCTTGACCCGCGCGAAATGACAGTCAAAGTAGCCGAGAAAATAGATGAGCGACCCTCACCTTGACCCGCGCAAAAACGGCAAAAACGAGAGGAGCGGGGAGGTATTTCCATAGGCTTGCGGGCGATGATTGGACCTCCCAAAAAGGCTTGAGAAAATGGACTAGCAGTCACAAAAAGGCAAAAAGCTCAATGAAGCAAATCAAGAGGCCAAAGGCCCAAAATTGTGAAGGTTTTAACCGAACAAAAAGTGAAGAACTCAAAAAGTCAAAACAAAGGCCAAATGCCGATTCACTACAAAAGCAGTCCCTCGCCAAAAGAAAATCAAAGTACTCAAACCATTGAAACCCGAACCGAATCACGTGCTAGAGAAAGCTACCAGAAAACCATATAGTGCGAGACGATCCCAAGATTGCAGTCCAGGAGCTTAAAAAGGGCTATCTCCCGAGACATCCAATATAATTTGCATCTCAACACGGAGGTACAAGTATTAAGTTTCTTCTATTTATTTACGCAGTTTAATTTGGTAATAAGTAAGCAATGCA
This sequence comes from Rhodiola kirilowii, assembly GCA_033675215.1. Lineage (NCBI taxonomy): Eukaryota > Viridiplantae > Streptophyta > Magnoliopsida > Saxifragales > Crassulaceae > Rhodiola > Rhodiola kirilowii. Next base: position 38,817,832 of record CM066203.1, on the reverse strand, counting down.
TGAATTAGGATAGATCGAGTACCACAGTCTAATTTTCATATTTCAAAGCCAACTTAGAGTACAGCCCTTGAATAGCATTGTTCGGGACGAACAACTAAAAGTGTGGGTTGATCTGATGGACCAAAATTATACGAATCATAAACACAGTATAACCCCCTTATTTAGACATTTTGTCTATTTAACTTTTGCTTGTTAGTTCAGATATATTTTTGCAGGGTAATTGACAGAACCGCTCGTCGTCAAAGCGATTTGTGCAAATAAATTTATAATAGTCCGCTACTCGCAACTATACTACTGGGTAGTACTTGGTAAGTAGGGGTCGAACCCAAGGGAACTAGGGGAATAATTGTTCTTCGGGGGGATTACGCAGCGTGGGAGCGTGTTTAAGGTCGGTTGGTTGGTTTTAAAGCTACCAGCTATTTTGAATGATTGATTGGTTGGTTGGTTGATTTTAATACTGGAAAGTAAATTACAGTTTATAATTAAAGAGAAATGTTCGGTTTCAGGGGACTTGTATTATATCCTGTTTATCATTGACCTTTAGTGACTCTCCTAAGTATTCAAACGGTGTATCAAGGCCATTCCAAGCACTCGATTTTCGTACACTGTCTAGCCTATTCCAAGGACGTAGAACACTTATTCTATTTAGACTAATACTCCATTCCCGGTTATATTAGCCTATGTGCATCCATTTGATCAATCATTCCCGATCAACCAAATGGTGTTTAAGATGAGTCAAACTTCTCAGATAAGCTTTGCCATTCCAAGCATCCACTTATCCGTACAAGTTTACGAAACCCGCTGTAGAGTTTTGCCATTCCAAGCATCCACTCTACCTTGGACGTTTTGACTTAATATATGGCACATAGAATAAGTTTTGAATACTTAGACTAGACACTAAGTTAATAGTCTTAAAACATTTTATAATACAAGTGCGCCCCTTAGACCGAACTACAAGTTTAGCTACTATTCATCGCGCTAAACATTATAACTTAGGAAATAAAACAGTTGAATAAATATTAAGAATTACTTACAACCGTTGAAGCGCCAAGGGAGCTATCCTTTATTTCCAAAGCAAAGATTACAACGTTACAAATATTACAACTTCTAGAGAGAGAAGTGAATTTGAGATTGAGGTGTGTTTTGGAGGAGGAGCTCCTCCTTTTATAGCCCAAAGGGGAGGAGATGGGTGGTGGAGATGGGTGGCAAGTGTTGCATTTTGATTGGAGGAGAAATCAAGGGAGGAGATGGCCACATGTGGAGGAAGGGGAGGAGGCCGGCGGCTTTTGGTGGAGGAGGTGGCGCCGCCGGTTGCCGGTCACCCAAGGGGGAGGAGCTCCTCCCTTGCCCACCTCCTTGAATGGTGGCCGGTCATCTTGCCCAAATGTGAGTTTTGTACAGTTTTGTGCAATCTTTTCACAAAACTGTCAATGTGTTTCTTCCCCGGGCTGTCTTGACTCCACTCCTGATTCTTCTGATTAATTTGTTATGGTCAATTCAACGTCAGGATCCTTGATATTTCTTCAGTCGGCATATGATCTTGACCTTGGATTGACTCTTGTTATCTTTTCAGCATAAAATCCTCTCCTTAGCGTGTTTTCACTTCAGTCTCTAAAATGTCCTGTGGAAATATATCGGGACTAACATGTAGAAGTTAGATAGACAAACAGTCTAATTTGGTGGGTTTAACTGCATTTATGTTTCATACAATTATGGTCCATCAGATTACCCCACACTTTTAGTTGTTCGTCCCGAACAATGCTATTAAAGGGCGTAAGTTCTAAGTTTGGCTTTGGAATATGAAAATTAGACTGTGGTACTCGATCTATCCTAATTCATGCATTGCTTACTTATTACCAAATTAAACTGCGTAAATAAATAGAAGTAACTTGATACGTGTACCTTCGTGCTGAGATGCAAATTATATTGGATGTCTCGGGAGATAGCCCTTTTTAGGCTCCTGGACTGCAACCTCGGGATCGTCTCTTACTATGTGGTTTTCTGGTAGCTTTCTCTAGCACGTGATTCGGTTCAGGTTTCAGTGGTTTGAGTACTTTGATTTTCTTTTGGCGAGGGACTGCTTTTGTAGTGAGTCGGCATTTGGCCTTTGTTTTGACTTTTTGAGTTCTTCACTTTTTGTTCGGTTAAAACCTTCACAATTTTGGGCCTTTGGCCTCTTGATTTGCTTCATTGAGCTTTTCGTCTTTTTGTGACTGCTAGTCCATTTTCTCGAGCCTTTTTGGGAGGTCCAATCATCGCCCGCAAGCCTATGGAAATACCTCCCCGCTCCTCTCTTTTTTGCCGTTTTCGCGCGGGTCAAGGTGAGGGTCTCTCATCTATTTTCTCGGCTACTTTGACTGTCGTTTTCGCGCGGGTCAAGATGAGGGTCGCTCATCTATTTTCTCGGCTACTTTGACCGGAGATAGGACGGTCTGATTCCCGTCCTCGCCTTTTGCATTGCATGGCGGAGATGACTTCAATCTTCACTGAAACCCGAAGTGCAGCCTCCACTGACTTCGAAAACCATATAGTTCGATCTGATCCTTTGATTGCTTGCCAAGCCTTTCTAGGGCAGTTTATATCAACTCCACATCCCTAGTTATCTCAGCACAAAGGACAAATGGAAAGTTACATTCTAAGTTTTTAAACAGTTGAATTTTCACAAGGTTAATGCATGAATTATGATTTATCTTTTTCACATTCTTAAGTTCATATTTTCAAAAAGATACTATTACTAAAAAAAGAAAAACAGCCGCATGTTATTTATGTACAGAGGTGGATCTCACCCCACACTTTTGAACGAAGGCGTGCCTTAGTTCAAAAGTCATGCAAGCTTAAAACTAAATACTGAATTTAAAAGACAGAAATTAAAGTGCGGAAAAGTAAGATAGTGTCGGGTTACCTCCCGACCAGTGCACTTGTTTAACGTCGTTGGCTCGACGATACCTCGTTTGTGGTTCATTGGTTTGGATCCCATGGGTGGCTGAGGTCAAACTTTGCCACCGTTCCAGTGTTGCTTCTTCCTGACTTCTTGCTGGATGTTGTGTGCTGGTTAGGACTCCTTGGTTTCGGGATCTTTTCTTTCCAATACCCCGGAGGGGGTGATGGACCTTTCACTACCAGCCTTTCGAAGTTTTTGTATTTGGGACTGCCTAGTCCGGTTGCGGCATAGCACTGCTCCATCGAGGGGTCATTCTGCAGAGGTGCTTTTCCCATTCTCCTTTGAGCTTCTTCTTGGATCGCATAGTTCGCGGCGACTTGCTCATTAATTAAGGGGAAAAGTCGGGAAGGCCTCATGAGGCTTGGTTCTGCCTCGTTATGTTGGTTCGTGAAGAACTGATCGTAGATAGTTTCAGCTGCCTGGGTAATGATAGTCGGGTATGGCTTGGGCAGTTTGTCAGTGGTGTTCTGGACTCCTACTTCGTTGCTTCCGGTGCTTTCCATGTCTGATTCTTCAAATGGTTCAGGAGTCTCTTCCGACGGTTTGGTGGTTTCTTCTTCATCGGCCTCAGGATCAGCTTCTTTTGTCTGCATTTCCTCATCAGTTTGGGGTACTCGTCTTGCGGTAGCGGCTAGGCCGATTATAAGGTACCACATGTCTGCAACGGTGAAGTTTGTTGCAGACCTTTTCATAGCTTCGTTAACTCTTCCCAGCTCTTCGGACCTCATCCCACGAAGAAATTTTTGGAGAAGAATTTTCTTCGTAAATCCATGGTACGGGCAGCTTGAGACGATGGCATCGTAGTTCATGTAGTATTCGTCCAAAGTCTCATCCCGGGATTGTTGAAGGTTCAGGATCTTCTCGCGGGTTTCTTGGCGTAAGGAAGGAGGGGAGAATTCCTTCAGGAACGGAACGCAGAGATCTACGAAACGTTCTGCACTGCAAGCGGTGGATGTGTAGTACCATATCGTGGCGAAGTCGGTTAGAGAGAATTTAAAGCATTTCAGCTTAAATTCCTCTAACACTTCGTTTTCAGGTTTGATGTTGTGGCAGACTTGGTGGAAGTTTTGACAGTGCTGTACAGGGTCTTCTCCCTCCGTTCCTCCGAACAGGGGCAGAAATCACGTTGTCCATGCATGCGTAACGGGTAGTGTCATAGAGAGATGAACAGAAAAGAAAAAAGGGGAGGGAAGAACAGTTATCCGATGACTAGTTCCCCGGCAACGGCGCCAATTTGACAGAACCGCTCGTCGTCAAAGCGATTTGTGCAAATAAATTTATAATAGTCCGCTACTCGCAACTATACTACTGGGTAGTACTTGGTAAGTAGGGGTCGAACCCAAGGGAACTAGGGGAATAATTGTTCTTCGGGGGGATTACGCAGCGTGGGAGCGTGTTTAAGGTCGGTTGGTTGGTTTTAAAGCTACCAGCTATTTTGATTGATTGATTGGTTGGTTGGTTGATTTTAATACTGGAAAGTAAATTACAGTTTATAATTAAAGAGAAATGTTCGGTTTCAGGGGACTTGTATTATATCCTGTTTATCATTGACCTTTAGTGACTCTCCTAAGTATTCAAACGGTGTATCAAGGCCATTCCAAGCACTCGATTTGCGTACACTGTCTAGCCTATTCCAAGGACGTAGAACACTTATTCTATTTAGACTAATACTCCATTCCCGGTTATATTAGCCTATGTGCATCCATTTGATCAATCATTCCCGATCAACCAAATGGTGTTTAAGATGAGTCAAACTTCTCAGATAAGCTTTGCCATTCCAAGCATCCACTTATCTGTACAAGTTTACGAACCCTGCTGTAGAGTTTTGCCATTCCAAGCATCCACTCTACCTTGGACGTTCTGACTTAATATATGGCACATAGAATAAGTTTTGAATACTTAGACTAGACACTAAGTTAATAGTCTTAAAACATTTTATAATACAAGTGCGCCCCTTAGACCGAACTACAAGTTTAGTTACTATTCATCGCGCTAAACATTATAACTAAGGAAATAAAACAGTTGAATAAATATTAAGAATTACTTACAACCGTTGAAGCGCCAAGGGAGCTATCCTTTATTTCCAAAGCCAAGATTACAACGTTACAAATATTACAACTTCTAGAGAGAGAAGTGAATTTGAGATTGAGGTGTGTTTTGGAGGAGGAGGAGCTCCTCCTTTTATAGCCCAAAGGGGAGGAGATGGGTGGTGGAGATGGGTGGCAAGTGTTGCATTTTGATTGGAGGAGAAATCAAGGGAGGAGATGGCCACATGTGGAGGAAGGGGAGGAGGCCGGCGGCTTTTGGTGGAGGAGGTGGCGCCGCCGGTTGCCGGTCACCCAAGGGGGAGGAGCTCCTCCCTTGCCCACCTCCTTGAATGGTGGCCGGTCATCTTGCCCAAATGTGAGTTTTGTACAGTTTTGTGTAGTCTTTTCACAAAACTGTCAATGTGTTTCTTCCCCGGGCTGTCTTGACTCCACTCCTGATTCTTCTGATTAATTTGTTATGGTCAATTCAACATCAGGATCCTTGATATTTCTTCAGTCGGCATATGATCTTGACCTTGGATTGACTCTTGTTATCTTTTCAGCATAAAATCCTCTCCTTAGCGTGTTTTCACTTCAGTCTCTAAAATGCCCTGTGGAAATATATCGGGACTAACACGTAGAAGTTAGATAGACAAACAGTCTAATTTGGTGGGTTTAACTGCATTTATATTTCATACAATTATGGTCCATCAGTAATTCAGAGCTTAGAGAGAATACACATTAAAGAGGAGCTTTTAGAGCAGAAAAGATGTTACGAGTCAATCCAAGGTCAAGATCATATGCCGACTGAAGAAATATCAAGGATCCTGACGTTGAATCACTCATAACAAATTAATCAGAAGAATCAGGAGAGGAATCAAGACAGCCCGGGGAAGAAACACATTGACAGTTTTGTGAAAAGACTAAACAAAACTGTACAAAACTCATACATGGGCAAAGTGACCGGCCACTTGGGCAAGAGGTGGCCAAAGCCACCCCTCGTCCTCCTCCACCACCGGCTACCGGCGGCTCTCCTCCACCATAACCGGCGGCTTTGCTCCTCCTCCACATAGCGGCTCCTCCTTCCTCCTCCTCTCCTTCCTCCATGTGTGGCCATCTCCTCCCTTCATTTTCTCCTCCAATCACCATGCAACACTTGCCTCCATCTCCTCCTCCTCCCATGGCTATATAAGGAGGAGCTCCTCCTCATTTGAAATCATCCCTCACTTGTAAAAAAACACTTCTCTCTCTAAGTTATGTATTTGTAAAGTTTGGCTTTGGAAATAAAGGATGGCTCCCTTGGCGCTTCAACGGTTGTAAGTATTATTTCTAGTATTTATTCAACTGTTTATTTCCTTAGTTATAATGTTTAGCGCGATGAATAGTAGCTAAACTAGTAGTTCGGTAGAAGGGGCGCACTTGTATTATAAAATGTTTTAAGACTGTTAACTTAGCGTCTAGTCTTAGTATTCAAAACTTGTTCTATGTGCCATATATCAAGTCAGAGTTTCCAAGGTTGAGTGGAAGCTGTCACAAGCAAAGCTCTGCCGTGGAAATTCGTGATCATACTCGGTAAGTGGAAGCTGCCACAAGCAAAACTTATCGAGGAGTTCGACTTATCTAAAACACCACTTGGTCAATAACGTAACTGGGAGATCAAGTGGATGCACTTACAGCTAAGATACTTCGAAAGGAGGAATTAGTTTTTCTTAGAACAAGTGTTGCTTTAAACGATGTTGCAAGTCTTGCGCTACGAAAGGGCCTCGATTCATCTTTGAATACTTAGATAATTCACTAAAGGTCAATGATAAACAGGATATAATACAAGGCCCCTGAAACCAAACATTTCTCTTTAATTATAAACTGTAATTTACTTTCCAGTATTAAAACCAACCAACCAATCAATCAATCAATCACTTAGCTGGTAGCTTTAAAACCAACCAACCGACCTAAAACACGCTCTCTCGCTGGACAACCCCCTCAAAGAACATCTATTCCCCTGATTCCCTTGGGTTCGACCCCTACTTACCACTTGCTACCCAGTAGTTAAGTCGCGAGTAGCGGACTTATAAATTTATTCTTGACGTTTGCACATAACGACTATGCATCCATCAGTAATCCCTAGCCCCAAGGCTCCGGTTACTATTTCCATACCTGTGAATGAGTCGGTTGTTGTGGTTGATGAGATTGGAGAAGCCAGTAGGACTGATGTTAGTAAGGATGATATCGTAGTTGTGAAAGAAGGTGAACCATGTAAGCCTGTGTCAAAGGTTTCCACTGGTTCAAGAGTATGAAGGGAAAAGATTCATGCATCTGGATACGTGCGGCCTTCTGGACTTCGCATGAAAGTTGTTAGTCGATGAATAGATTCTCCAAGAAAGTATCTAGCCGAGATTAGTGCTGTTAGAGGTCGTCTTGTAGCAATTTCAAATTCTGAGACTGAACAACTTCTTGAGTCTTCAAGCAAGAGAAGGTGGTTATTGATGAAGGATCTGAAGATGGTTCCGGAGAAAAGCATGAGGGTTCAGGTCGTGAGCAGCATGCAAAGCAACATGAAGTTGTGGCTGAAGAGTTTGATCCATCTGAGAAGGATGAAGAACTGGATAGTATTTACAAGGACATTGATGAAGTTGTTAAAGATTTGTAAGAGGAGGTGGTTTTAGTGCCAGTAGTGTCGAGACCAGATCAGTCTTTAGTAGCCCGGGCTGTAGGGGTTGAAGAATATGTGCCTAACAATAAGTCACAAGCTACAGAGGAGGCAGGTGTGCCGGCAGGGGTTATCCCAAGAAGTCAGCAAGGAGTTGAGACAGTCCAGCCCCAAGAGACCTCTATCCCAGAGCCAGTATCAGTGGAAGAGTCAGCTGGAGCTTCAGACAATGTACAATATGGGGTACGTGATAATGATCAAGTGAGGAAAGATTTAGAAGCCCATGTGGAGGTGGATCTCACAGTAAATTCAGATGTAGAGATGGAGGAGGCTGTTCAGGCAGTCCACAAGTCAGACATCCCATCTGATGATGCTCTGGATTCTGTTCCTCTTGTTAAGCTCAAAAAGACCAAGAAGGAGAAAGGAAAGAAGAAGGTCGTGGTTGAAAGCCCTGTCAAGAATAACTCTGTCTGGGATGCAGAGGGGAGTAAGGGTGCAGGAGGAGCCGATGGAGCCAAAAAGAGAAAATGTGAAGTCCCTTCACCTGTTACAGAAGTTCCCCCAGCCGGCATCATGTAGAAAGGCATCCGGTTCGTGAACAAGGATGCTGCAAGGAAGTGGAGGTCAGTTCAGAAAAGGAAGATAATCCTATAAAGACTGACGCAGTACAAAGGGAAGGAGGTAGTCCATGTCCTAAAGCAAACATGCCTGATCTGGACTCTAACCAGTTGCAAATCGTTTGATGAACAACTTGTTTGAGAGGCGATTGCTAACCTCCCTCCGCAGTTTGGTGTGGTTGGAGACAAAGACTATGGCGTGGTCTACGTGCGAGTAAGAAGGATAGAAATTGACCCTGATCTGATCAACATTTATTTCTCCATGGATCATCCACCACTAGATGAGGAGGAGGCAGACTATGACAAAATTGCAGACACTATCACTGCTGGCTCGGTTCCTTGGTGGCTGGAGACTATTCGCCCTACGGCAGACCTAACAACGTTCTACTCAATGATGTTCTCTAATACACTGTTAAACTGGAAGCCCTCCTCTCACCGCTCTACAGTCAGCAGAGCAGTGGCACAGCTGATATATCAGATCGGAAATAAGATGTTGTTCAATCTGGATAGAATGATGTTCACGCAGATTGCTGAACATGCGACTTGAAGCCGATCTCTTCACCAGATTTGTTTCCCATCTCTGATATATGAATCGATCATCTACCAAGCTCCAGAACTTAAGACTTCAAACGGTCATCTTTCCAAGGCCCCGCAGAAATTCTCTGTAGATCATAAGCTATTCAAAGGCCGTCATGTAGAACGATCTCAAGGAGCCGAGACAGAGAGGGAAGGATGTCCCAGATTCATCAAGGAGACGGGGAGCTAGGATGGGTCGTGATGAGAGGAACAAGCTGATAAAGGAACTGGATATCATCATCACAGCTGAGAAGGAGCAACGCAAGCGCATCAACAAGCTAGCGCGTGCACTACGCTACCCAAGCGAAGATGAAGATGATGATGCGGAGACTGATGGTGATTCTTATGATTTGTCGTCTGCTTAAAGGTCCATGACTTAAAACTCTCTGAACTTTATTTTTGGTTGGACATTCATACTGTTTAGTGCTTGTTCTGGCACATGTCGTTTTTGCTGTTCGAACTCGATTGGACCCCTTGCCAATTTGTGGCAAAAAGGGGGAGTATTTTGAGGTGACTAATTTTTGTTCCCTCAAGTGTGTCTAAAGCCTAGAAAAAAAGATAGATCTAGTAGATTTGTTTTGCCAAAATGCCAAGGGGGAGATTGATGTTCCAATGAATGGCATGTATTTGGCAAAACTTCTTTAGACAGTTCGAGCATGAGTTGAAGGAGACTTCAAATGCATTCTGGAACTAAAGTATAGCGTGGAGCAGATGCAAGAATGCGAACTGGAAGGTTCTAAAGATCGAAGATCTTTTCGGTTGAAGTCAGCCAGTGAAGAAATAGAGATTCAGATATTCATATGAATATCTTCTCATTGGTTGAAGACGTCTTAGTTGACTTGTCGAAGAAGCAATCTCGTGATCTTCCTAAAAGATTGGAATGAAGATATCTATCAAATATTTAGGAATATTTCCTAAATATTTGACAGATTATCTGGAACAGATTTAGACTTCACCCAAGCGTATAAAAGGATGGCTAGGGCGTCCAGAATCTGCATCGCTTTCCAAGAGAAAAATAAACGAGTGCATCTTGTTGATCAGAAAAGAAGAGAGCGAAGACCGACTGACTTTCCCCACTGGAAAATCGTAGGCGCTGATACAGTCTGTTCAGTGTGCTATTCAGAGTGTTTGTGATTGAACTTACCGCTGCACACACCAGTGACCACTGCAAGCATTCAAGAGAAAGCAACCGACCTTCGGGAGAAGATCGAGCACGTCCAGAAGGGAGTTTCGGACGAAGGGGCTCGAGGGGGAGCCGAGATCTTAAATCTGAGTGAAGTAGTGATAGAGGCTAGGCTTATTCGTTCGGGAGATTGTAAGAGTAAGTCCACGAATAGCTCTATACTATTCAATAAAGATTTATATCCCTTTAGGGTGTGGGAAGCCCCCTATAGTTGGCAAGGCCGAACTGGGTATCATATTGTGTGTGCTCCTGTTTTGTCTTGTTTACGGTACTGTGCACAAAGGTGTTCAAGGTCTGTCTCAACAGCACCTTGAAGAGTTGCTTGAACAGATAATAGTATTTCAGATTTGGGTGCTGCCATTAACGCTATGCCATATTCGCTATATTGTTCACTGAAATTGGGACCGTTGAGGCCTCCTAAACTGTTGGTAGAGTTAGGGGATAAATCATGAATTCGTCCTATTGGTTTGCTAGAGGATCTAACCCTACATGTAGGTGACCTTGTTGTTCCTGCAGACTTTTATGTTTTGCAGATGGGAGATGCTAGAAACGACGATCCTCCAGCACTTGTTTTGGGACGACCATTCCTCTTTGCCACTAAAACCAAGATTGACATGGACACATGCTTGTTGTCACTTGCGTTTGGTGGCAAGACATCAGATTTTTATATTTATGAGGATGATGACCGTCGATGCGCGAACCACCGGACATAGTGCATACACCATAACTTGGTGCCCTACCTCCGAACCTACCAGATGAGACTACGCATGCAGCAAATGAAGTTGCTCTGAGCAGAGCGTCCTCGCAGACTCGAGAGGATGAGAAGGCGAACCTGCTTGATCGATGGAGAGCAGACACGAGCACACCATTGTATGAGGACAGACTGAAGGAGCATCTGAGGCGAAATTTGACCTCACACGCCCATGGGATCCTAACTTGTGATCCCTAAACACGTATCATCGAGCCAACGACGTAAAATAAAGGCGCTTACAGGGAGGCAGCCCGGCAAAATTTTTGTTTTTCTCATTTTTTATTTCGTCTTATGTTTGTTTGAATCTTGAGTCATGTTTTTCACAGTGTCTTTTGGGAAAAGAGATGTTTTTCATGCAGGAAACAGGTGCAACTCAGTGCGGATCGCGTTAACCGTCAACATTAGCCATTCGGTGTTAACATTAAGTTAACATCTCTATCAGACGCGGTACGTAAAGTTTGAACAGGACGCGGTTGACTGTTGACCAGCAATGACCGACTTGTTTGACCATAATTCTTACCATCACGCGACAATACGAGGGGAGTGCCTGTTCACTTTTATTCTTTATTTGTTTTTCCCTACGTTTGTGTGTCTTGCATTGTTGTGTCTTTGAATTTAAGTCGTACCGTGAGCACACGACTTAGTTCAAAAGTGTGGGTGGGAGGGTCAGTCAGTCAGTTGGATCAGCATATTTATTTTTCTTGCACCTGCATAGTGTCTACACGTTTCCCTTAAAAAATTTTTTTTGAAAGTATGAATTTCTCTCTATTTCCTGGATATGCAGTATTGAACTTTGATAATGTGAAACAGACAATGCTAATTAGATGCGTTCCTCTCGTGAATTTGAATTGTGCTTTCACATGTGAATTTAACCTACTACGGGTTCTTTTGAGTTGAGATAAACAGAGATGTGGAGTTGATAGAAATGTCCTAGAGAGACTTGACGAAGCATTCAAAGGACTAAATTTCACGTTATATGGTCATATGGATTTTGTGGAGGCTAGCACTTTGAGATTTATGATTTAGAGTTAGCTCCGCCACTGCAGCATTTATGTAGGTAGGCGGGATGAGAAAATAGACCGTCCTATCTCTAGTCCGAAGTAGCGGGGATAATAAGTGTAGGGCCCCCATCTTGACTCGCGTCAAAAAGGTCGAGGATGAGAAAGAGCGGGTATTTCCATATGCTTGCGGGTGATGATTGGACCTCCCTCAAAAGAAAAGAAGAAAGGACAAGCTATTCACAACAAAGGAGCAAAGCTCAAAAAAAAAAATCAGCCACGTTGTGAAGTTTAATACAACAAAAAGTGAAGTACGTCATTCATATATCAAGTGCCAAAGGCCAAAGAAAAGTCACTACAAAAGCTGTCCAACAAAAGAAGAAAGAGAGCTCAAAAACCTCGAAGCTCGAATAATTCACTTGCAAGAAAAAGCAATGAAGTGTAACCATATAGCTAGAGTTCGGAACAGCGAATGCAGATCATGAGTCTAAAGAGGACTACCTCCCATTCATCCGAATTGGTTTGAATTTCTGCTCAAAAGTAACATGTATCAAGTTATTTCTATGTGAAGCATGATGATTTGAGTAACGATTGAGTTATGCATCGAAAAGCGAAATCTAGACTAGCAACTCATATTCATGTGCATCTATTTAGGACGTCGAAGAACTTGTGATGTTGCATTTATTTTCCTTCTATGACTTAGTTCTTGTTCGGGACGAACAAGTTTGTGTGTGGGGTGGTTTGATGAGTCGTATTTATACGACTCGTCAAATCAACTTATCCCGTTTATATCGACACTTTTATATGCGGACAATTACTTTTTATTATGGTTTTGCATTTCAGGTGTTTCGGAAGCTTTAGGAGGAAATGCGTATAAAAGATGGCATTTCATGCCAAAAACATCACAATGGCAGATCAAATCTTTGGACGCTTGACGGAGTGCTGGGAATGGACCGCTGATCATAAAAATACGAAGCACGCGTCATTGCGTAGCCGACTCGATTCCCTACAACTCTCCAGTTCACACCAAGAGCAGCCGAGGTCATAAAGAAGGTCAAATCTAGAGTCGAAGTTGGAACTGGCGCGTAGAGAAGAGGAACAAGGTCAGTGTGGATCGCGTCCGATAGAGACATTAGCGATTACGCTAATGTAGAAGCCAAATGCGGCTCTAATGTTACTGCCGAACGCGACGAGCCTACGAGGTGATGACATCAGCAGTCCATTTGATGATGTCAGCAAGCCGAAATCTGATAATTCTAGCCGAAAAATGGATTTAGAATCCCAAGTTGACAATCCAACCCAAAACCAGATTTGGGAATTCAGTTTTGCTATAAATAAGAGGCTTGGGTTAGGGTTTCATATCTCATAATTCCATCATTCAGAAGACGGCTTCGGAGAAGATGACGAAGCTTTCGACGAGAGAAGAGAATTTCTTACTCATTATGTGTTTTATTTCCATTATGTGTAGCTAAACTCCTAATTCAGTTTAGGGTTTCGCATATTGTGACTATGTTTTGAGATTCCTTTCTTAATGCAATTTTATGTTTCTCTAGTACTTGTGCTTATTCCATGAATTAATTTGTGAGGTTAAGTGGAAGCTTTGTCACAAAGCTTAATCAAACAATTAATTCTTATCGTTAATATCTACTGGAAACTTTGTCGTAAAGGTACATCGTAACACCTAGATAAAATAATACCTTTGTCGGATTATTGTATTTAGGAAAGAACTAGAAATCTAACCCTTGGTCGGGTTAGATGTGTTGTATCACCTTTGTCGGGATACTTTAGGAATTACCTTTGTTAGAATTCCACACTAAGAAACAAAGATTTGATCATTAGATATCTATGATAAACATGTCACAATGGAAACCCTAAGCTGAATGTTCTCTCTTATTGAAAGTCTTCAGTTATTTTTCTCCTTTGCACTCCTAATTGCTCAAACCCCCTTTCTTTATTGTTTTCAGATACAACTTCAACAACCAGCTCTCTTGGGTTCGACCCTGCTTGCCACTTACTAGTTTCACGCAGGAGATCATATATATTGAATTTGACGCGTCAGACGACGCACGTCAGCAATACAATAGAAGTAAAGCTCTTAGTTTGCACGAAAAAAGGTCAATCGCTCACCTATGCTAGCTAGGGCTAGTCCATGAGCTCGCGACACGAAACTCATTCCCAAGTTTTAGGCGCTTAAGCCATAATCCATAAGGGAAGAGGAGTTCGACACTGTGAGTTCTTAATAAACGGGCATAGACCAAATGAATAGCTCCTGTGCAAGCACAAGGATCGTCCAAGAGTTATTCCAACTGGCACACAATGCAAATGATGAATCCCGCACAAATGAAGAATGGAGGAAAACATAGAGTCAAGTTTTAAGTGTTTCTTATTTTCTTTTTGAAATGGCCTTTCACCTACAAATGCTTTCGAGGGGGAACTTTTCTTCCTAACCCCCGACATTTGTATCATTTTTGAAGCAAACCTTCTCTAGCGCTTTGAGAAAGTTTTTAGTCGGGGCTTTGTCCTCTTTGACCACAAACAATTTTTTTTGTTGGGGCCTATTTTTTGCCCTCTTTTGACTCCGCACTTAAAACTTGACAATATGTTCAAAAAGTGTATGGAATGTGCGGGAACAATCATGAACAAGGCACCGTGTTAGAGAAACTCAAGTCACCAAGGAACATTCAAAGGGTTTATGTTTTTTGCGAAAATTTTAAAAAGTGCTTGCTAAAACTTGATCCAAGGTATTTCAACAAAAATACTTAGAAAATTAGATAGCCGAGAGATAGCAATGACATTGGTTCTCAAGAATACACATTCAAGGGACTAGGTCGGTTCTAAGTTCAAGATCCAATAAATGTGACAAATAGGCTAGATGTGATTTATAGGGATTTAGAATCGATAGTCACAAGCCTGTGGTTAAAAACACTCTCATGTTAGGGATAAGGTGCAAAAAATGCAAGTGTCCATCTAAAAATGATATGTATTGCATGAAAGCATGTGAACTATGCGCATTAAACCACTCCACACTTAATTCAAGCTTAGTCCCTAAGCGCAAAGAATGATAAAATAAAGGTAAAGGTGCACAGTAACTCCCCTCGTTTGACGAATGGGTCAAGGTTCCAATGATATATGTCTAGGTAAATGAGAAGTATTCTCTTGGTTGCAAATGTAGACAAAGAAGGTGAATTTTGGAAAAGAGAATAATATGTAGATATATATCCTGTAGAGTGACAACATAAATGGTAAACACCTTCAATATCATAGGAATGTAGCATACAACCAAAGACAAGTCAAGAGTATATCACCAAATTGGCATAAATCATCCAAAATTGCACCAAATGGCGCCTTAACATCGAAGTACATGGTCTAAGAAAGAAGGTATCAAAACATTGACACACTTATGATCAAAATGCAATACAAGCTCAAGATGTAGTCTCGTCCCTTCCCAGAGTGGCCTCCCTAGTAGAATCTCCAATCCACTCCACCGTGGAATCAGAAGGTGGTGTGCTCGCCTCTCTAATGGAAGCTCCATTCCACTCCACCGTGGCACCAGTAAGTGGTGTGCCCGCTTCCCTGGGTCTAGAAGATGGCGTGGTAGGCAAGGGGGAGGTGGCACAAGAGGCGGAAGGCTTTGGAACAACCGGAGGAGTACCAATGGGAGCACTAGAATCTCTTATCATAGACAGCAGTGTAGCACGGAGCCACTCCGACTCTTGGCGAGCTCTCATATCTGCCTCTCTAGCGAAGTCCTCAAGCCGGGCTAGGCCACTTCTCAAATCAGCAATATCATAGGATACTCACTCTCGCCACTCTGCCCAATCCCCACTAGCACGGGGAGGACTCTCAACGACAGGCTCCTCAGCAATGGGAGCCTCATGCTCGGTGGCCCGGGGAGGAGAAGGGATAGGAGATGAAGGAGGGGATGGTGTGAGGTTGGTCCGGCAATAGAGGTCGTGCTTCATTTTATAGGCCTCTCTCTTCTTATATGCCGCATCTCGAAGTTCCTTCTTGTGAGGCCTCTTGTCCTCCTCCCAAGTAATCCCATCCGCCTTGAAAAGGTGCATAGTTTTCATGGTCGGTAAGTCAAGGATCCTCTTGGATGGCTTGGGGCATCCCTCATAGCCAAAGGTGAAGTTACACCCCATGGCAATCAAAGTAATCAAGGAACCTCCTCCTAAAGCAAGATTTCGTGAGGTCTTGCTAACACAGCTCTCAAATCGGGAGGCGAGGATGTCAAGCCAATCAAGAGTGAATCCATATTAAATCTCCATCATCAAGTCGAGGTCGAGATAGGACACCGAACGAGCTAGTTCCTTACGGGTATTAATCCCGATGGCGATAATGTGGTGGATAACCTTCCAGACTGGGGCAATGATCGAGGAAGAGTTATAAGAAGGAGCAAACCACTCTTGCCACCCTGAAATCATCTTCCAAAATCTACTCTGCTGGTGGGTGTACCGATGGCTTTCATTAAAATAGACAGGGAATTTGAGCCAATCCCGAACCATATTCTCCTTAATTTGGAACTCCTTACCCCCAAGTACAAACTTCCAAATGTGATTGCCCTCCACATCTCTACCCCTCTCAAATGAGCATACAAACTCCTCCACTACCCTTTGGTAGGACCCCGGATCATCAAAGAATACAAAATCGAGTCCACTACGATGTAATTTCATACGTACCTCGTTGGCCACCCCATCTCCAAGGATACTCGTGTCGGGGGTAGAGGGTTGCTATGGTTTCCTTTCCCTTCTCCTTGTGCGTTCATAATTCTCTATGTGCTTGGCATTTGCGAATGTGAGAGGCTCGGAAAATGGATACGGGGTATGAAACGGTAATGGTCCTTCCAATGGGTTATCTCTCGCCAATACGGGCACAAGTGCTGTATAGGGAAGGGCGCTAGGAGCTGGCGAAGGCACTCGAGGGATAGGTGGTGAAGGCACCTGATGAGTGGGAGGAGCCGGGGCCTTCTTCTTTGGTTTCGTGGTTGTGGAGGAGGCCCCTTTCGAAGACTTGCTCTTCTTAGGTTGTGGGCTAGGCGAAGGTGGAGGAGATTCCATTTCCTCGCTTGAGCTAGAATCTTTCAGCGAAGCCCTCAGTGGCTTGCTTTTGCGAGTGACGAGAGGCATGTCATTCTCATTGCTATCATATGGTTTTTCGGTCCGAATGTCCCTTAATGGCTCTTAGGCGATTCCCTTGCCCTTAGACTTGGATTTGGAGGATGAACCACCTTGAGGCTTGGTTGGAAATGGAGTGGAAGACTGAGATTTTCAGGAGCGCAAAATTCAGCCGATCGGCTGGGCTGAGGGGCAAATGTCAGCCGATCGGCCGGCTGGCGATTTTAGGGTAGAATTGGGGTTTGCTCAACTTGGCTCGGTGGATGAAATGGAGGATTAGGGTTTGCAATTGGGATTATGTTGAGTGGTTTGAGCAGTCGTGCGGGCGATTTTGGTGGTGAACGGGGTAGATCAGGCTTGGAGAAGATTGGTCAATGTTTGGGTGAATCGGCCGCAGGTGTAGGAGGCTCGGATGGGTTGGCTGGTGATGGGGAAATGATGACGAAGCCAAGGCAAGGTTGTATCTGGTGGTCGGAGTGGGCGAAGTGGTCGAGGTCAGGGTTGGAGTCGGTCGCAGGTCGACTGAAGGAAGGTCGGGATCGGTTGGGAAAGGATTAGAAAAGAGAACTGTGCTATTTGGATATTCAATTCTCAGGGATATTATGTGATTTGTTGGTATACAAAATATAAAATTCAAAAAAGTAGCCGCTCGGCTGAAATGTGAGCCGCTCGGCTGAAACTGGCCGATTGGGATGAGTTTCTATGGAGACCCTCAGCCGGTTGACTGAATAGAGTGAATTTCTCAGCCAGTCGGCTGGAATCTGGACTTCAGCAATTTCCCAAGTTTTATTCCGATGATCCTTCGATTCTAGCTTGAACCCAACTCCACAATTAAGACAAACTTAACTCCACAAATCAATACAAATCCACGCGTGCTTCACCAAGAAATCACTAGCATTCATATGATTTTTGACAAAAGAGCAAGCTAGGATCACACACTCCACACTTAAGACATCACCATCATCTAGAAATTTCACGCAAGCACAATTCCACACCAAGCACACCTAACCATGCATTGAGATCATTGTAGCCCAAAGTTTACATTCAAAGTTCAACGGACGCATGCAACACATAGATGAGATTAATCATGCAGAGATGGACAACTAACACACCGGGTGACCTCCCGTAAGGGCCTAGTTTAACGTCTTGACAAACACCGAGCCAAATCTCTTCTCAAGAAACACACATGAGGAGTCCTTTGTTAGGATCCCTCCTCAAGCAGATTTGTAGCCTTTTCACGGGCCGGTCAACGAATAACTTGCAGAACTATCATCTCTAGTTTCCGCGAAGTAGTGTTTGAGCCTTTGTCCATTCACGACGAAGAATGTTCCATCTTCGTTGTAGAGTTTTACGTGCCCGTCTTTATAGGGTTTGTAGACAACGAATGGACCACTCCATCAGATTTTTAGTTTGCTCGGGAAGAGTTTGAGTCTAGAGTTGAATAGCAAAACTTTATCTCCTTCCATGAACTCACGACGAAAGATTCTCTTGTCATGCCATTTCTTTGTCTTTTCCTTGTAGATTCAAGCGCTTTCATATGCTACATTTCTTATCTCTTCTAGCTCGTGAAGTTGAAGGACTCTATTTTCTTCTGCCGTTTGTAGATCCATGTTCAAGAATTTAACTGCCCACATTGCCTTGTATTCCAATTCAACCGGCAAATGGCATGGTTTCCCATATATAAGGTGATATGAAGACATCCCAATGGGGGTTTTGTAGGCGGTTCGATAGGCCCACAATGCATCATCTAGCTTCGATGATCAATCTTTCCTTGAGCTACCCACGGTCTTTTCTAAAACTGCCTTAATTTTCCTATTTGAGATCTCCACTTGCCCACTTGTTTGTGGATGATATGGCGTTGCTACCTTGTGGCTTACCCCATACTTGTGAAGCAAAGTTTCGAAGTGTTTTTCCTGAAAGTGTGAACCACCGTCACTAATGACGGTTCTTGGAACTCAAAACCTTGGGAAAATTATCTTCTTGAAAAGCTTGGTGACAACCTTGGCATTGCAAGTAGGGGAGGCGATGGCCTCTACCCATTTAGAAACATAGGTGACCGCGACCAATATATATTGATTTCCATATGAAGACGGGAAATGACCCATGTAGTCTATACCCCAAACATCGAATATTTCCACCGGTAGGATGCTTTGTTGGGGCATTTCATGCCTCTTAGAAATATTTCGCGACCTTTGGCATTGGTCACAATCCTTGACAAATTCATAATCATCAGTAAAGAGGGTAGGCCAATAGAATCCACTTTGTAGGACTTTTGATGCCGTTTTTGCTCCACTACCATGTCCTCCATATTAGGACGAATGAAAATGGTATAGGATATTCCTCATCTCTTCTTCGGCGACACAAGACTTGTATATACCATCCGCGCAAAGCTTATACAAGAATGGCTCGTCCCAATAATACCTCTTTGCCTCAGATAAAAACTTATTCTTTTGATGGTGATTCATGTCATGAGGTATGATCCCGCATACTACGAAGTTTACCATGTCCGCATACCAAGGGAGGGCTTCCGCTTATACTCTCATAAGTTGCTCTCCAATGAAAGTGTCATTAACAAGGGTAATGTCTTCCTTGAGTTCCTCATTTCCTTCAAGCCTAGATAGATGATCGGCGACAAGATTTTCCACTCTCTTCTTATCTTTGATCTCGATATCAAATTCTTGGAGCAAGAGAATCCACTTTATGAGCCTCGGCTTGGATTCCTTCTTTGACAAGAGATACTTGATTGCCGCATGGTCGGTGAAGACTATGGTATTTGACCCCACAAGGTATTGACGAAACTTGTCGAAGGCATACACAATGGCAAGGAGCTCTTTTTCGGTTGAAAAATAATTCATTTGTGCTCCATTTAGGACCTAGCTAGTATAGTGAATGGCGTGAAGTTTCTTGTCCACTCTTTGTCCAAGGACCACTCCAATAACATAATCTCTTGCATCACACATGAGCTCAAATGGCAAATCCCAATTCGGAGGTTGAATAATGGGAGCCGAGCCAATGTCTTCTTTAACTTCTCAAAGGCCAACAATCACTCTTCATCGAATTGGAATTTGGTGTCATTGCATAACAAGTTCGTCAAAGGTCTTGCAATTTTTGAGAAGTCCTTAATAAATCTTCTATAGAAGCCGGCATGGCCTAGAAAGCTTCTTATGCCTCTAACATCCCTTGGAGGTGGCAATTTTTCAATAACTTCCACTTTAGCCTTATCCACCTCGATTCCTCTTTTAGGGACCAAATGTCCAAGCACTTTGCCTTCCTGCACCATAAAATGACATTTTTCCCAATTTAGAACAAGGTTTGTCTCAATACATCTTTTCAAAACTTTTGCCAAATTGGCCAAGCAATCATCAAACAAAGAACCATACATAGATAATCATCCATAAACACTTCCATTATTTGCTCAATAAATTCTGAAAATATAACCATCATGCATCTTTGAAATGTGCCCGGTGCATTACAAAGCCCAAAGGGCATTCACCGATAGGTAAATGTTCCATAGGGACAAGTACAAGTAGTCTTTTCTTGATCTTGTGGATGAATAGAGATTTGGAAAAATCCACTATATCCATCAAGATAGCAAAAGTAGTCATGCTTGGCTAATCTCTCTAACATTTGATCAATAAAAGGAAGTGGAAAGTGATCTTTCTTAGTTGCCTTGTTGAGTTCTCGGAAATCTATGCTCATACGCCAACCGGTGACGGTTCTAGTTGGTATCAACTCATTTTTATCATTTTTCACAACCGTCATGCCTCCCTTTTTGGGCACCACATGAATGGGACCCACCCAATTACAGTCCGCAATAGGAAAGATGATTCCCGCATCAAGCATTTTCAAAATTTCCTTTTTAACTACTTCACCAACAATGGGATTAAGTCTCCTAGCATGTTCCCTCGATGGTAAACTATCATCCTCCAAATTAATTCAATGCATGCACAAATTAGGACTTATCCCCTTTAAATCATCAATAGAGTAGCCAATGGCACCTTTGTGCTCTCTAATCACATCAAGCAATCTCGAAGTCTCATTATCATTCAAGGAAGCATTCACAAGAATGGGAAAAGTGGAATTGGGGCCTAAGAACTCATACCTTAGGCTTGTTGGTAGAGTTTTTAACTATACCGAACAAGACTCCTTACCTTGGTCGCTTTGAGTTTCCCCTTTACCTTCGTCGTCCGAGATGGCCCAACAATAAACATGCTTAGGGAGCTCATAATCAAGGTCAATTTCACTCATAAGCAAGTTAGGCACATCATATATTTCATAAGTATCAACAAGGTCTAGATAATTGCAACTCATGGTAGAACTAGGACCTTTTTATGCCTTTTCTATATTAAATTCAAGGGAAAAGTACAAAAGGGTGGTATGAACTACCACCCTTTTGCAAAATCTTGTCCGAACTATACACATTTTCAAAATCTTGTCCAATTCTAATTAATGGGCCAAATTACAATTCTGAATAATACAATGAGCACCCAAACCTTTCAAAAATTATGTAATTGGAATATTTTTTTGGTTGGACCAAATAAACCAAATATGATTTTGAAATGTATTGGTTTATCCAAAAAAAATTTGGTTATACTCTTCCCTAATTTAAAATTTATGTATTTATTTGATTAAATGCATTTGGTTCGATCTAATAATATAATTATAAACCAATATATATTTTAAATTGTCTAAAGATTTACAATAATTGTTTTTTATAATTACAATAAATTGTTAACTGCACCATAATTTATACCCTAAATTTTTAAATATACAAATTCGTTCTTAAATAATTTATATATATTATATATGCAAATTTTGTTTTTAAATATACAAATTGGCAGCAACATACGCATCTTAATAGTAGTAAAATCACAACTAAAAGAAAAAGTAGAACCAATTCATCAGAATATATGCATTCACCGGTTCAGAAACCAAACTAAAATCGTTTAACGATTTTTCAGAGAGGTGAAAAGTGGTCAAATTTCGTTCTTAATTAATTTATATATATTATATATGCAAATTTCATTTTTAAATATACGAATTGCATTCACCAGTTCAGAAACCAAACTAAAATCGTTTAACGAAACCAAACTAAAAACGAAATTTGCATATATAATATATATAAATTAGTTAAAAACGAAATTTGTATATTTAAAAATTTAGGCTATAAATCATGGCGCGGTAAACAATTTATTGTAATTATAAAAAACAATTATTGTAAATCTTAAAGAATTTAAAATATATATTGATTTATAATTATATTATTAAATCGAACCAAATGCATTTAATCAAATCAAATACATAAATTTTAAATTAGGGAAGAGTACAACCAAAATTTTTTTGGATATACCAAATACATTTCAAAATCATATTTAGTTTATTTGGTCCAACCAAAAAAATATTTCAATTACATAATTTTTGAAAGGTTTGGGTGCTCATTGTATTATTCCAGAATTGCAATTTGGCCCATTAATTAGAATTGGACAAGATTTTGAAAATGTGTATAGTTCGGACTAGATTGTGCAAAAAGGTGGTAGTTCATACCACCCTTTTGTACTTTTCCCTAAATTCAACTTCCTCATCACCTACTCTCATGGTAATTGACCCTTTAGTAGTATCAAATATATCTCCCGCGGTGTATAGGAAAGGTCTTCTCAAAAGAATAGGAATTTCATTATCCTCTTCCATCTCCAACACAACAAAATCGCCCGGAATATAGAAATTCCCTACTCTAACCGGGACATCCTTAAGAACTCCCTTAGGAAATCTTGAGGAGCCGTCCGCGAGTCTTAAAATTATTTGTGTGGGCTTAGGCTCACCCATGTTCAAGGAGGTTTTAGTTCAATTTAAAGAGAGTTTCGAGGGGTTACTCCCCTCCTTGGCATTTCCCAATGATCATGTACACAAGAGTTAAGTCATTCATAGGTGTTAATTGGTTTAGAACCTAGCTTAGACGAAGATAGACAAATTCTCATTTGAATCTAATCCTAATCAAGTCATCCTAATTAGAACCTCACTTTATGAAGATATTGATTCACTCTATAGCACTATTATCCTTGGAACCTCTCCCAAGGTAATAAAAGATATAGGCATTAAGCTCTAGCTAACCTCACATCCATGCATTTACTCTCATAAACACTATATATGATCATTTCCACCATATCCAAACCATCACTAAGATTGTTCAATACTTAGATCAATTTTTAAGGTCAACATGTCACTTAGGTATTTTATCAAACACTTGGTAACATGTCATAAATAGAGCACTTAGTGAAAATGAAATCAACACCATAGATTGTATATTCAATGTGTATACATGATCATAGAGTACCAAGGAGGGTTGTAAAATCCTCAAAACACAAGGTGACTACTCACACATCATGTAAGACAACATGGTGTGAGTAGGGTTATTAGCAACAACAAAGAGAATAAAAGATGGATAGAAGTGGGATGGTTAATCCTAATGTCTCCCTTTGATCTTCACTTCTCCTTGGTTGGATGATGATTGATGACCTTGGTTCACCCTTATTTTCTGGAAATTTCCCCCAAGATGCCAGCCCCCTAGGTCAAAACTGCCACATTCTATTTATAGCCTCAGGTAAATGTCCGCACTGTAGCAAATCTCAGCCGCCTGGCTAAACTGAAGGTGAAAATCCAGCCGATCGGCAGAAACCGGCTCATTACATTGATTGTGCGAAGCAGGGACCAGCTGGTCGGCTGGATGTTCAGCCGCTCGGCTCAAAGTGGCCGGTTGTATCAAGTTTTGCTCCTTTATCCAGTCGGTCGGCTGGTGTAGGGGAGATTCCCAACCGGTCGGTTGGGATGTGTTTTGTCCACTTTTTGCTCCAAATCTTTGGTTTTTCCCGAGTTTTTGTATTTAGGCTTTAACATTGAGAGGGCCTTGTTTTCTACCTAAAACGTAGGGTGAGAGGTCAAATGACATCAAAATATCGTCGCAAACGAATCAAAGCTATAGTGAAAAATGGCTATTAATCAGTCAAAAACTCGACTAATCAGCTCTTCCTCTATCTTGTCGTCAACAAGAGATTCAGGTTCACATTCAAGCTCACTTATACCGGAAGGGAGGAGTTCTTCTTCATCAACAAAAGGTATTTCCTCTATGTAAGAGGCATCATCATTGAAGAATTCCTCATTGGAGAGCCGAGGCGTTGATGGAATGATGAACTCTTGTTTGTTCTCATTCAAATGATCTTGAGATGTGGTAGTAGTGAAGGATGATTCACTTTTGCACTCCATCTCGTCCTTGTTACAAGATTCATCACCCGCCCCTCATTAAAAACTTGGGCAGCGACTCTCCAGAATGTATCTTCCCTTTCCTGGTCTCATTCTTGCTTTGAGGCATTTTATTCAAGGACTTCTTCATCTACGGAGACCTCCTCGTCCTCACCCAAGTTTCCGTCTTCAATTGCTTGTTGTACCAACTTGGATTGAAGCATATCGATGTGAGCATGCATATCTTGATTGGCTTCCTTGAGATCCCTCATTTGAGCTTTCATCTCAAGGAGCATGGCCATCATAGGGTCCGCATTGGAGGGTTCACTTGTGGGTTGAGGAGGTTGAGGGTAGGAGTCTTCACCTTCAAAACTTTGGCTATAATCCAAATTTGGAGTATAATAACTGCTTGGATAGCCAAGTTCTTGAAAATAAGAATATCATTGCTCCTCCTTTCGGTAGTATTCTCCATTAGACAAGACTTGTTGATTGTAGGGATCCATCCTCACAAGACAAGATTAACGTAAGTTAGCAAGTGATATGAGTGAAAAAAGGATACACAAGTAAGAGAAAAAAGAAAAATATTTACAAGAATAGTCGGAACTTCCACAAAATTAAATCTAGGGTTGTGCTAACTAGTTGCTCCCCGGAAACGGCGCAATTTTGACACGCCTATTTTTACCCTCTCCATTTGTCGATGAAGAGGGTCGTTGTAGAGTCAAAAAACAATTTATAGATTAACCGGTAAAGTACCGGGTCGAACTCTAAGGAGCAAGCGAAGCACATGCACTATGTAAGATAATGTTTCCGTTCGGCTATTCTAAACTAAAAATATATAAAGAAGTGTGTCTAAATCCTAAGTGGTGAGTAATTAGAGATAAAAAATAGATAAGAAGTGTTTCGAGGAGTTAAATAGTTTAGAAACTAGCTTAGGCTAAGGTAGACCAACTTTCATGTGAATCTATTCTTAGTCAAGCTCTCTTAATTAGAACCTCACTCGATCGAGAATGTTGGTTCACTCTATATCATTTATTAGCCTTGGAACATCTCCCAAGGCAATAAATACCATAGGCTTAGGGGACTAGCTAACTTCCTATCCATGTATTCATCATCAAAAACACTAAATAAGATCATATTCACTACATCCAAACCTTTCCTAAGGTCGTTAGATACTTAGGTTGAGTTTTAAGATCAACATGTCACTTAGGCATTTCATCAAACACATAGTAGCATGTCATATATGAAGAGCATAGTGAACATGAATTTATCACCATATACTACTGAATCAAATGTATATACATGATCATAGAGTACCAAGGAGGGTTACAACACCCTCAAAACACAAGATCACTACTCACACATCATGTAAGACAACATGGTGTGGGTAGGGTTTATAGCACAAAACTTGTAGAATGGAAAAGATGTAGAGGAAGTAGGATGGTTAGTCCTAGAATCTCCCTTTAGTCTTCTCTTCTTCTCCTTAGTTGGATCTTTGGTTGATGACCTTGCTTTGACCTCTTTTCCATTCTTATTCTCCCCAAAAACCCAGCACACTTAGGTCAAAAACCCCTCTTTCTATTTATAGCCTCGGGTAGAAAATCTGAAGCAGCGGGTCTAGCCGTTCTACTGGACTGATGCCAAAATTTTGCCGGTCTGCTGGTGGCTAAAAATATAGACTGCTTTTGATTTGTTATTTCAGCTGACCGGTTGATTTGGCCTGTCAAACGACTAGAAACTGAGAGATTGTGAGCCTTCTGAGATCCTTCCCAGTCGGCCGGTTGAACTTCTTAGCCGACCAGTTGAATACTAGCTTGAGCAAGCCTCTTGATGTCTTATTTTAGCCGATCGGGTGGTGAGTCCAACCGACTGACTGGATGTGGCAAGTTGCTCTTTTATCTGCATCATTATCCAGCCAATCGGCTGGTGCAGGGGAAATTCTGAACCGGTCGACTAGGATCCTTTTTCTGCCCACTTTTGCTCAAAATCTTTGGATTTTCCCCGAGTTTTCGGATTTAGGCTTCCACCTTGAGGGAGACTCATTTTCTACCTGAAACGTAGAGATAGAGGTCAAATGACATCAAAATATCATCGGAAACAAACCAAAGCTATAGTGAAAATGGCTATTAGTGAGTCGAAAACTTGACTCATCAACATGGCTTCTTCTTCAACAACTAGAAGCAGTAGGTGCTTTTGTTGGCACATCAGGAAGATCCAAATGCCCACTGTTATGGGATCCGTTGGCATATCATGAAGATCCAAATGCTCTTCTTCTTCTTCTTCAAATATCCATCTTTGCGACTAAACAAAACTTAAGAGCGGCATTAGATATAAATAATTTACAAAACAAAGTATCTGTAGGATCCTTGTATCACCTGCAAGTTGTTTAAATACATAAATTTCAATCTTACCGCTATAAACGGATGAAGCTAAACTAGACTTTGTATTAATAGAACACATTGCAATAACAGCTTAGAACTACTGCAACGTTCTGAGCCAGAAGAGGAAAATAAGTAAATGCTGGAGAAGAAGCCAACTTACATCTTCATATGCTCTAGCACCCTAGGTATCAGTCATTGGTGCCAGCCTTCAAACTTTCGAAGACAGCCTTCTGCTTGCTTGCCAATTCAATATATGCTAGCTAGATGATCTTGTGTTAGTCTAACTAATGGTCCATTTTTTAAAGACAGTTTATTTAAACCGATGTCTATTATATATTATGTACTAGTGATATAAACTATAAGAGAATAGATCAAATATAAACCACATTTAAATATATAAACTATAAACCACCTAAGAATTTGACACGTGACACTCACAACCAATCATAATTTGGGGTACTTTTTGTAAATAAAAAAGTTAAAATGGACTTATTTTAAAATACATAACAAATGCGAGGGTATAAACGTCCTACAAAAAATAACGCCGTTAACGGCATATTAGACCTTTGATGCTTCGAACAAGTGCGTTGAGCAGAATAAGGATCCGATTGATGCAAGCTATATGTCACTGTGTAGGTAACTCAAAGGTCTACAACGCATAACAAAAGCAGAAAATGTCGTTTACAAGGTTGAAACCGAGTTGAGGCAGCGCAGCTGTAGAATTCTTAGTAAGTTTCACTTATGTCTGATTTCTGTCGTTTTTCGACCTTCGAAGTGACCTCGTCTGATCTGGATTTGATCTAGAAAGATGTAGGGCCTTGCGTTATCTACACAACAATATATAGATCACCTCCATCAGAGTTTTCTTTTGCTCCCAACACTCATTTGAAAAGCAAAGTTCTAATTTTCCATTGTGGTATAAATTTATTTTATTCATAACCAATCTGAGCTAATGACTCTTTATTTTGCTTCAATATCATTTCACAACACCTTTTATAAGCTTTTTAAATACTTTTTATGGCCAAAAATTTAGTCGTAAGTCTTATTTTGTATTAAGACGGATCATTTTGCCTTAAGTTTGGACATTTGCGTTAAGCCTGAACATTGAGCGGTACACACTAATGTCTGAATTCCACTCGTGTTTCAACCATCTAAACGACCTCTTCTGCTCTCGATTTGAAAAGAGAGGTTTAGAGATTTGAGTAAACTACGCGACGACATATTGCTTGCCTCCATCAGATGTTTCATTTGCTTGCAACACTCATTTGAAACAGTCAAGGTCTAATATGCCACTGTGGTGTAAATGACTTCCACTTGTATTTCAACTTTTTAAAAAACCTCGTCGGCTCCCGATGTGAATTAAAGAGTTGTAGGGCTTTGAATTAGCTTTGCAAAGATATATATCTCCCCTCAATCGGATGTTTCCCAGCACTTATTTGAAACAAGGCAGGTTTAATATGACATTGTGGTATAATTGACTTCCACTCGTGTTTCAACCTTTTAAACGACATCGTCCGCTTTCGTGTGAACTGGAGTGTTCTAGGGCTTTGAGTTAGCCACACAACGATATATAGCTTGCCTCAATCATATTTTTCATTTTCTCCCATCAATTATTTGAATTAGCAAAGATTCATTTCATTCATGGCTGAACATTTTGGCTTAAGTATGAACATTTTGCGTTAAGTCTACTCATTTTGCCTTAATTGTGAACATTGAGCGGTACACACTGATTTCTCACTTCCACTCTTGTTTTGACCGTCTAAACGACATCATCTACTGTTGTTTTGAACTAGAGAGTTGTAAGGCTTTGAGTTAGCTACGCAACGACATAATGCTCGTCTCTATCGGATTTTTCATTTGCTCCTTGCACAGATTTGAAACATTTAGAGCTTGCCTCCATCAGATTTTTCATTTTCTCCAAGCAATCATTTGAAATATCATGGATTCATTTTGTTCATGGCTGAACATTTTGACGAAAGTCTGAACATTTTGCCTTAAGTGTGAACATTAAGAGGTACACACTGATTTCTCACTTACACTCGTGTTTTGACCTTCTAAATGCCTGGTCTGCTCTTGGTGTTAACTAGAGAATTGTAGGGCCTTGAGTTAGCTACACAACGATATATAGCTCACCTCCATCGGATTTGTCATTTGCTCCAAGTACTCATTTGAAACAGTAAAGATTTATTTCATTCATGGCTGAAAATTTTGGCATAAGTCTGAACATTTTGGCTTAAGTTTATGAATTTTGGCTTAATACTGAAAATTTTGCCTTAAGTCCAGACATTTTACCTAAGTATTTACATTGAGCGGTACATAGTGATTTCTCACTTTCACATGTGTTTGACTTTCTAAACGACCTCGGCTACTTTTGGTATGAACTAGAGAGCTGAAAGACTTTGAGTTAGCTAGACAACCGAACATAGCTCGCTTCCATTGGAGTTTTCATTTGCTCCTAGCACGCATTTGAAGCAGTGAAGCTCTATGATGGACCATATTTATATGATTCATTAAGACAGTTAAACCCACCAAATTAGACTCTTTGTCTATTTATCTTTTGCTTGTTAGTTCCGATATTTATCTACAGGGTATTTTGAAGTCTAGAGAGAATACAAGCTAAGGAGGAGTTTTAAAGCTGAAAATGGATTACAAGACACTCCAAGCCACGATCAGATTCCGACTGTACAACTTTCATAAACCTGACATGGAATCACTCAAAACAAGTCCAACCGAAGGGCAACCAGAGTCTGTCCGGAGCTGAAAAGACCCGATGGCTTTTGGAAATGATCACAAAACACCCTCAACCACTCCCATCCACCTCATGGGGGGCGGCTACTCCTCTCTTCCTCCTCACATGGCCAGCGGCTTTTGCCATGGAGAAGACATGTGGCCGGCGGCTCCTTGAGTCCCTCTCCCATCTTGCCAAGTGTTGGCTCCTCATTGCTCCTTCATGCCTGACAGGTCGTCGTTGTACCTGGAAATCTAAATTTATAATGTCCGCTTACTCTTGGCTTAGTATAGCTGTAAGTAAGGGGTCGAACCCAAGGGAGCTAGATAGTTACTACTTTGTTCTGTAAGAAGAAAAGAAAAGACAATTGGGGTTTGTGAGAGATTAGGAAACAGTGCAAATAAACGAAATAAGCGAGTGTGTAAATATCAGATAGGAATATTCAGACTAGGGTTTGATTGTGACTTGTTTTATCATTGACTTCTAATATTCTAATTCATAATTTCTAAGTGTGGTTGTCCCGACAAAGGTGACTTCCCAAGTAACCCGACAAAGGTGTTACGCCACAACTTAACCCGTCAAAGGTGTTAAGCTTCTAATTCCCCTAGGTTTAATAACCCGACAAAGGTGTTATCTAACCTAGACGTGCTACCTATCCAAACGACAAAGTATTAGATAGATGATTACTATAGAAATATGCGCAACTAGGTTTTACGACAAAGTATCCGCCTAGTCTAGCAATAATTCATGGAATTCATGCATGAGAATTAGTAAAACAATGAATATAGCATTAAGATCCAAGTCTCAAAAACATCGTCACAATGTATAAACCCTAGCCCGAATAATAGGTTTAGCTACACATGGCCATTAGGGCAAAAAACGATGAATAATAACAAGTAAACTTCACTAGTGTCGAGAGGAAGGAACGTCCGAGCCATGAGGGCTGAGCAAGGACTGAGCACGGCTGAGGCAGGGGCTGAGCTAGGGCAGTAAGGTGGGCGGCGCAATGGCGAAGGACGGTGGAGCTAGGGCGGAGCAAAGGAGGAATTAGGGTTTCGGCCGTGAGTTAGGGTTTGAGAGGAATTTTGTGGAGAGAGGAGCTCTCCACGTTTTGGGATGCATTAGAAGGCTGAGTTGAGGCTCTATTTATAGAGTTGAGAATGACCTAAAGTGCTCAAAATAAGCCAAGAGATAATTTAGGCAATATTTCCATATCTTCCTTGCTTTATCTTTAAGCTACTCCTTTGCTTGATAATTAAGCCACCTTAAACCTTCTTGAATATTCCGAAACCCTAGATGTAAGTTTGCCCTAAATATGACATTGGGCGGGACGAATTTGGGATTTGAACTCGGTCAACTCGGCTGCGACTCGGATGCAACTCGGTCAACTCGGCTGGAACTCGGATGCTAGGGCTGATCGGACTGGGTACTTCGGGTCCAATTTGACTCGCCTTAGGACACTCTTCTGGCCGGGATCTTGGTCTGGGGCACTAGCTGGACATGTATAATTGATGCTAGGACCTTGAAATCACCCCATTGTGTAGACGGATTAGGCCGGGGCGGCTCTCAAAGTTGGCATCTCAGCCAGCCTGAAATCTGCGCTGATTGGACTAGTGACTTTGCCGACGATTTACTCCAGCCTCGGACAAGCTTTTGGCCGGGCTATTGACCATGAACACCAGGTGGACATCCGGACTTGGTGCTAGGACCTTGAAATCACCCCCATGTGTGGACGGTTTAGGCCGGGGCGGCTCTCAAAGTCAGGGTCTCGGACAGGGTGCACCCGGATCAGAAATTCTGTGGTCGCGTCCGACTTAGGTCTTTTGATCCGAAACGAAGTTCCTTGACTACCAATGACCCCAATAGTATCTTGTGATGCATTTATGGCCTAAAATGCCATCCTTAAGCGCATTTCCTCCTAGAGCTTCCAAATCACCTGAAATGCGAAACAACACTAAAAAGTAACTGTTCGCGTAATAAAGTGCTGGAATTGGTGGGATTTGATGACTCGATGAGTCGTATAAATACGGCTCATCAATGCCTATAAATAGAGCCCTCCCTTGCCCTTGTAAAATCATCCCACAATCCACAAAGCTCCATAGTCTTGGGTAGAGAGAGAAGCTCTCTAGATTCACAACACCATCCTTGTAAACACTTTCCTTTGATATCGAAAGCTTTAAGTTCGTTCTTGAGTACTCTTGTCGGTTCTTGAAGTACTCAAGCGTTTCTTTACTTTTCCTGAGTTTACTCCTGTCGGTTCTTGAGTATTCTCCTTTTACTTTCCTGTCTTTCCTTTCGAAAACTTTACTTTACTGTCTTTCAAAAACCTTTACTTTTCAAGTACTTAGCTATGATGTCCTGTTCCATGGATATTCGTAGCTAAACCCTTCATTCGGTTGAAGGGGTGTACTTGTATCATACAATGTTTTAGACCCTTCTCTTAGTGCCTCTTTGTGTTCAACTTGTTCTAGGTGCCTTATATTAGGTCAGAATTCCATTGGTTGAGTGGATGCTCGGAAGAGCAAAGCTTTGCCATGGGTTCGTGATCTTCTGTGGATAAGTGGAGGCTCGGAAGAGCACAGCTTATCTGTGGAAGTCAACCTCTTTAAAACACCATTTGGTTTATCAGGAATAATGATCAAATGGATGCACATACTAGAACAAGAGTTCTTTGTCTTGCAAAAGACTAGACGGTGTGGCAAGTCATGTGCTAGGAATAGCCTTGATTCACTTTTGAACACTTAGTATGATCATTGGAGGTCAATGATAAACAGACTATGATACAAGGCCCCTGATACCAAATCTTTCCTTTGATTCAAACATCACCTGTCACTTACTTTCAGTCTTACTATCAACTGCTTACTTTCTAGTCATTTACTTTCAGTAACTTTACTTTCAGTCCATATCAACTGCTTACTTTCCGCAAGTCTTGTCCTTCAAGCAATTTCTTTCCGCAAGTCTTGTCCTTCAAGCAATTACTTTCCGCAAGCCTTGTCCTTCAAGCAATTACTTTTCGCAAGACTTGTCCATCAAGCAATTACTTTCTGTACTTTACTTTTACTACAGACTTTATCAACATCAGCCCGGCATAACCTTTTGATACGCAACGCGCTTGAAACACAGCGTGCGGCCAGTATCAAACGTGTGTCTGCGGTTGATCTTGAAATTGACTATTCCAGCACTTTATCTTTCAGTACTAAAACCAAAACCAACCCCCCAACTGTTTTACTTACTTTTTCTTTTCGAAAGAACAACTATCCACTAATTCCCTTGGGTTCAACCCGTACTTAGCACTTACTACCCAAAATAGTAAAGTCGCGAGTATCGGAGATATAAATTTATTTTTGCACAGAGAACATCGCATCTTAACGACAGTGCGGTGGGCTCCGTCAAAATTGGCGCCGTTGCCGAGGAATTTAGGATAGTATTCTTTGAATCCGTACTCACTTCTACATAACCATGTCTCGCGAAGGAAGCAACCATGATGAGGAGGTCAACAACGAAGTAAACTAGTTCGGTCGAAATGATGAGGAGCAACCATATTATGACGATCCAGAGCAACTCATCAGAGACCAAAGAGCTCGTTAAAGGGAGGCCATCCGGAGAAACCAAGAGCAGCCTGCGGTCCAAAATGGAGCTGGCCCAGTGCATCCCCCTAGACGACCACTTCCTCCGAATCAGTAAATACCGAGGCAACAACCCGTCTATGAGGACGAGATCCTTCGTGAACCTACTATGGGAGAACTTAATGCCCCAGATTTTGAAAATCAACTGTGGTGCATTCACGAGGGCCCTGAACTGGAAAACATCACCATCAACACATCAGTGGCCCACAGCTTGCCCAAGTTCTCAGGAGCTCATGGAGAATCTGCGACAACTCATCTCCAACGCTTACATGGCATTTGCCAAAATCTAAAGCCCAATCGAGTGAATATAGACGACTTCAAGTTGAAAGCGTTCTATTTTTCCCTCATTGACTCGGCAAATGACTGGTTCCTTTCATTGCCTTCGGGAAGCATCAGAACATGTGTTCAGATGCAAAGGAAATTCCTGGACAAATACTACCCAGCAGGAAGAGCAATGCAAGTAAGAAGGCAACTGCAGGACATAAGGCAAGGACCTAATGAAACCATGTACGACTACCTGGAGAAATTCAACTATCTGGAGCGAAGCTGCTGCACTCTTGGACTACCCGAGAAGCTCATCATCGAATACCTGATTAATGGATTGACTCCCTTAGACAAAAAGCTCCTTAATGCTTCAGCTGGAGGATCCGTGATGAGACTATCATTGAGCGGCATAAGGTGACTCATCTCTGACGTTGCTGAAAATGCTCGATTTACAGAGGAGACCACTCGGCAAGATGAGTTCTCCTGAACAAAGAACGTAGCACGAGCTGAGACGTCAGTTAACTCTATGCCCGAGGAGATGAAAGAAATGAAGGAGATGATGATTCAGATCCTGCGAAGGCCGCCAGTTCAAGTGAGACCTTGCGAGTTTTGTGGTTCTACGGACCACAAGACTGACGCATGCCCGACAGTACTAGTAGAGGACCCGGCAGAAATAAATGCGGTCGAAGGATACCAAGGGTACAATAACAACAGCAATGACAGAGCCGGACCAAGCCGACAGTATGGCCAAGCAACCAACCTGAACTGGCAAAACAACAGCTATCCTCAGAAGGAAACATAACAAGCTTCCCCTTAACTAGCTCAGTCGTTCTACCAACCTCCACACCGACAGAACAATCAGATCACCCCACCTACGGGTCAGTATCAGCAGAAGGGATCAAACCAATATCAGGCGGGCCCGAGTAATCAGCAAAGACCGAACAAATGGCTTGAGGACATGATGAAGGAACTCCAGGGGAATATTAATCACATATCAGGCACCGTGAATCAATTAAGTGCTACTATCAAGCAAAACCAGGCAAAAAATGATGGAGCAATAGCTGACCTAAAGAAACAAATGTCCCAGCTCGCTACCTCAATGTCCACCCTTACTAATGACCCTGGACGACTTCCTTCACAAACCATTCAAAACTCGAAGGAAAACGTAAGTGCCGTGACCCTAAGGAGTGGGAGAAAGCTTGCCGTTGAACCCATGGAGCAAGAGAAGGACAAAAGCTCAAGGTTGCCCGGAGAAGAACAAATAAGGCCTGAGGCTCGCGGAACTCTTGAGCAGGACGCAACTGAGAAAAATGGGGAATCACCCGAGGAACACATGCCTATCCCGGTTCCACCGCCAGAAGATTAAAGGCCACACCCGGTACCCAGAACCGAGACCTCCAATATCCGCGCAGCGCTTCCATTTCCAGTGCCAACCCGAGTACCAAAACAACATGTCATGGATGAGGACGTGTTCGAATTGTTTAGCAAAGTCGAAATAAACATCCCCCTCTTGGAAGCCATCAAGCAAATCCCTCGATATGCTAAGTTTCTAAAGGAGCTTTGCACCAACCGGAGGAGGAGCAATAGAAATGATCAAGAGCTGATGAGTAGGGACGTGTCGGCCGTCATGCAACGAAAAGTGCCCCCCAAATGCGGAGATCCGGGAACTTATACCATTCCATGCACAATTAGCAACATCCGGATCGAGAATTGCATGCTAGACCTTAGAGCATCAATCAACGTCTTGCCCTTCTCTATCTACTCATGCCTTAGGATTGGGCCGCTCGAACCCACCGGTCTCACTATTCAACTTGCAGATCGGTCGTGCAACCAACCTGAGGGTAAAATTGAAGACGTTTTGGTCCAAGTAGGAGAAATAGTGTTTCCAGCAGACTTCTATGTCCTTAAAATGGAGAACAGTGGGCCAACAGACCATGCTCCTATCCTTCTCGGTCGACCATTTCTTAAAACCTCAAAAATGAAGATAGACTGCGGGAGTGGGATGCTATCAATGGAAGTAGAAGGAGAGGTCTTCAGCTTCGACATATTCAGAGCAATGAAGCATCCCATGGAGTTCGAGGAAGTACACGCTCTCGACGCTTTGGACAACCTAGTCCAAGAAGTTCAATCAGAACCAAGAGCAGATCCCTTAGAACTCATACTCAATGGAGCCGAGAGCTCCTATGAATTGGCCGAAGGCTTGCATGAAACACTAGCCCAATTAACAATCTCGGAGCCTCTCACACCAGGATATGAAGTCAACGAGGTAAATATGTTCAAATCCAATACCTTTTTGCCCTCAGTGATGCAAGCTCCCAAAATAGAATTGAAGCCCCTGCCCGAGCATCTGAAGTACGCATTCCTAGGAGAAAATAACACGCTCCTGGTAATCATAAAGAGTGGCCTGGAAACGAACCAAGAGCATCGTTTGATAAAAGTGCTAAGACAACACAAGTTGGCTATTAGATGGACTCTAGCCGACTTGAGAGGAGTTAGCCCAGCGGTTTGCATGCATCGCATCTTACTCGAGGATGGAGCTAAGCCGACAAGAGAACCTTAGCGAGGACTCAACCCAATCATGATGGAGATCGTCCAGGAGGAAATACAAAAGCTCCTGGATGCAGATATCATCTATCCAATCTCGGATAGCCAGTGGGTGAGTCCAGTCCACGTGGTCCCGAAAAAAACTGGAATCACGATCGAGGAAGATGCCGAAGGCAAAATGGTAACAACAAGGGTCAAGAACGGCTGGAGAATGTGCATCGACTACAGAAAATTGAACGCCGTCACAAGGAAAGACCATTTCCCTTTGCCATTCATCGATCAAATGCTAGACCGACTGGCGGGCAAACCATACTTTTGCTTCCTGGACGGGTTCTCGGGATACAACAAGATCCCCATAGCACCTGAGGACCAAGAGAAGACTACATTCACCTGCCCATTCGGCACATTCGCCTTTAGAAGAATGTCGTTCGGTCTATGCAATGCTCCAGGGACTTTTCAAAGAGTGGTAACTAGCATCTTCTCGGACATGATCGGAATGTTCATCAAAGTCTTCATGGACGACTTTACCATCTATGGCGATACATTCGACACTTGCCTAGACAACTTAAGCACGGTTCTGGCACGATGTGTCTCGATGAACTTAGTGCTCAATTATGAGAAGTGCCATTTCATGGTAACTCATGGAGTGGTCTTAGGGCATATCGTCTCACAAGAAGGCATAGAGGTGGACAAGGCTAAAATAGACCTGATCATGACTTTACCATACCCCTCCACTGTCCGAGACATCCAAAGACATCCAATCCTTCCTTGGGCATGCGGGATTCTACAAGCGATTCATCAAGGACTTCTCCAAAAAGGCGTTGCCTCTATCCACTCTTCTCCAAAAAGAAGTCCCTTTTGAATTCACCAATGCATGCAAGGAAGCCTTTGATGAGCTCAAGAAGGCCCTCACTAGCACACCCATCATCCAAACTCCGGATTGGAAAAAACCATTTGAAATCATGTGCGACGCAAGCGACTTTGTCGTAGGGGCAGTTCTCGGCCAAAAGATTGATAAAAAGGCGGGTGTGATATACTACGCCTCAAGAACCCTAGATTCAGCCCAACGAAACTACTCCACCACCGAGAAGGAGCTCCTAGCAGTAGTATTCGCTCTGGAAAAGTTCAGATCCTATTTTCTTGGAGCAAAAGTGATAGTCTTCTCTGACCATGCTGCCATCCGATACCTGATGAAAAAGAAGGAGGCCAAGCCAAGGCTCATACGGTGGATCTTGCTACTGCAAGAATTCTATGTGGAGATAAGGGACAAAAAGGGGATTGAAAATACAGTGGCCGACCATCTAAGCAGGATTGTCCGAGAGGAAGAAGAGGGGCACATAACCGAATCATTTCCAGACGAGCACCTCTATGCAGTCTCAACAAAAGTGCCATGGTACGCTCAAATCGTCAACTATCTAGTAGGAGGTACATTTCCTCCCTCTTTTACTAAAGCACAATGCATGAAACTTAGGCATGATGCTAGGCATTACTTATGGGTTGATCCCTATTTGTGGAAAATAGGAGCGGATCAAATACTTAGGAGATGCATCCCTGATAGTGAAATCGATTCTGTGATTAGCTTTTCCCATGAGTTTGCATGCGAGGACACTTCGGGCCTAGGAGAACCGCTAGGAAAATCCTAGATAGCGGCTTCTTTTGGCTGAGTATATTTAGAGATGCATATGAGAATTGTAAAAAGTGCGATAGGTATCAAAGAGTAGGAAATATGACAGCTAGAAATGAGATGCCTCAAGTGCCCATATTAGTCAATGATGTTTTCGACAATTGGGGCCTTGATTTCATGGGGCCATTCCCAGTTTCATGCGGTTATACTTACATTCTTGTTGCTGTAGATTATGTGTCAAAATGGGTAGAGGCTAAGGCCACAAGGTGCGACGATGCAAAAACTGTCATAGATTTTTTGCGCACTAACCTATTTTGTAGGTACGGAGTACCCAAGGCCATAATCAGCGACCAAGAAACTCATTTCTGCAACCGCATGATGGCTGCCACCTTAAAGCACTACCATGTCCACCACCGGACGTCCACGGCATATCATCCCCAAAGCAATGGTCAAGCGGAGATCTCCAACCGCGAGATCAAGGAGATTTTAGAAAAGATGCTAAAGCCGGCGAGGAAAGATTGGAGTCAAAGGCTGGATGAAGCTCTTTGGGCTTATCGGACGGCATACAAGACGCCAATTGGGACCTCCCCATTTAGGCTTGTTTATGGGAAGGCATGCCACCTTCCGGTGGAATTAGAACATAAAGCCTATTGGGCGCTCAAGCATTGCAATCCAGATTTCAAAGCTGCCGGACTAGATAGGAAGCTTAAGTTGTGTGAACTTGAGGAGTTGCGGATTGAGGCCTATGAAGGGCAAACGGACTTCAAAGCACGGACAAAATTGTATCATGACAAATTCATCCTCCGGCGCTCATTTGAGGAAGGACAACAAGTACTACTCTTCTCCTCACGGTTGAAGTTGATGCAAGGCAAACTAAAATCAAGATGGACCGGTCCTTATACCGTGACTAAGGTATTCAACCATGGGATGCTTGAGTTGGAAAGCATGGAGGATGGAAGACGATTCAATGTGAATGGGCAGCAAGTCAAACACTACCATGGCGAGGTTAACTTGACAACACAGAGCTATGACCTGAGCCACCCATGGGATCCAAACCTATGATCCCCATGCGTCGAGCCAACGACGTTAAACAAAGGCACTGGTCGGGAGGTAACCCGACACCTATCTTACTTTCGGTCATTTATTTTCTGTCATTTAGTTCTTACCTTAACAGTCGCTCTCACCCATTTTGTGTATAGAAGAAATGACTAACATGTAGGAATCGGATTTTGGAGCAAGATCAGATCAGCCAGGCAGCTTCCGAGAAATATCGGGCCTACGCCGAGAGTTCAAGGCCCCAGCCGAATTAACATGTTTTTCTTTTTCCTTTTCCCTTAATATTATCTTTTTGAAAATATGAACTTGAGAATGTGAAAAAGATAGATCTAAATTCATGCATTTACCTTGTGAAAATTCAACTGTTTAAAAACTTAGGATGTAACTTCTCATTTGTCCTTTTGTGCTGAGATATACAGGGGATGTGGAGTTGATAGAAAATGCCCTAGAGAGGTTTGGCAAGCACTCGAAGGATCGAATCTAACTATATGGTTTTCGAAGTCAGTGGAAGCTGCACTTCGGGTTTCAGTGAAGATTGAAGTCATCTCCGCCGTGCAGCGTTTATGCAAGAGGCAGGATGGGAATCAAACCGTCCTATCTCTAGTCCTAGTAGCCGGGAAAATAGATGAGCGACCCTCATCTTGACCCGCGCGAAACGGCGAGGATGAGAAAGAGCGGGGAGGTATTTCCATATGCTCGCGGGCAATGATTGGACCTCCCAAAAGGTTGAGAAAATGGACTAGCAAGTCACAAAGAAGTAAAAGCTCGAAGAAGCTAATCAAAGGCCAAAGGCCAAAATTGTGAAGGTTTTAACCGAAACAAAAGTGAAGAAACTCCAATTCAACATCAAAGGCCAAAGGCCAAAGGCCAAAGACCGATTCACTTCAGATGCTGTCCCTCACCAAAAAGAAATCAAAGTGCTCAACTCAGTGAAACCCGAACCAAGTCACGTGCTAGAAAAAGCTACAAGGAAACCATATAGTACGAGTCGATCCCGAGAATGCAGTCCAGGAGCCTGAAAAGGGCTATCTCCCGAAACATCCGAATTAATTTGCATCTCGGCGCGAAGGTACAAGTATCAAGTTTCTTCTAAGTATTTACACGGTTTAGTTTGGTAATAAGTAAGTAATGCATGAATTAGGATAAATCTAGTCCCATATTCTCACTTTCCTATTTTTAAGTTTTTACTTGGATTGTGTGTACATCCCTTTAAAAAGCATTGTTCGGGACGAACAACAAAAAGTGTGGGGTGATCTGATGGACCATATTTATATGATTCATTAAGACAGTTAAACCCACCAAATTAGACTCTTTGTCTATTTAACTTTTGCTTGTTAGTTCCGATATTTATCTACAAGGTATTTTGAAGTCTAGAGAGAATACAAGCTAAGGAGGAGTTTTAAAGCTGAAAATGGATTACAAGACACTCCAGGCCACGATCAGATTCCGACTGTACAACTTTCATAAACCTGACATGGAATCACTCAAAATAAGTCCAACCGAAGGGCAACCAGAGTCTGTCCGGAGCTGAAAAGACCCGATGGCTTTTGGAAAAGATCACAAAACACACTCAACCACTCCCATCCATCTCATGGGGGGCGGCTACTCCTCTCTTCCTCCTTACATGGCCGGCGGCTTTTGCCATGGAGAAGACATGTGGCCGGCGGCTCCTTGAGTCCCTCTCCCCATCTTGCCAAGTGTTGGCTCCTCATTGCTCCTTCAAGCCTATAAATAGAGCCCTCCCTTGCCCTTGTAAAATCATCCCATAATCCACAAAGCTCCATAGTCTTGGGTAGAGAGAGAAGCTCTCTAGATTCACAACACCATCCTTGTAAACACTTTCCTTTGATATCGAAAGCTTTAAGTTCGTTCTTGAGTACTCTTATCGGTTCTTGAAGTACTCAAGTGTTTCTTTACTTTTCCTGAGTTTACTCCTGTCGGTTCTTGAGTATTCTCCTTTTACTTTCCTGTCTTTACTTTTGAAAACTTT
Organism: Rhodiola kirilowii; assembly: GCA_033675215.1. Classification (NCBI taxonomy): domain Eukaryota; kingdom Viridiplantae; phylum Streptophyta; class Magnoliopsida; order Saxifragales; family Crassulaceae; genus Rhodiola; species Rhodiola kirilowii. Next base: position 38,777,532 of record CM066203.1, on the reverse strand, counting down.
ACTTTACTGTCTTTCAAAAACCTTTACTTTTCAAGTACTTAGCTACGATGTCCTGTTGCATGGATATTCGTAGCTAAACCATTCATTCGGTTGAAGGGGTGTACTTGTATCATACAATGTTTTAGACCCTTCTCTTAGTGCCTCTTTGTGTTCAACTTGTTCTAGGTGCCTTATATTAGGTCAGAATTCCATTGGTTGAGTAGATGCTCGGAAGAGCAAAGCTTTGCCATGGGTTCATGATCTTCTGTGGATAAGTGGAGGCTCGGAAGAGCACAGCTTATCTGTGGAAGTCAACCTCTTTTAAACACCATTTGGTTTATCAGGAATGATGATCTAATGGATGCACATACTAGAACAAGAGTTCTTTGTCTTGCAAAAGACTAGACGGTGTGGCAAGTCATGTGCTAGGAATAGCCTTGATTCACTTTTGAACACTTAGTATGATCATTAGAGGTCAATGATAAACAGACTACGATACAAGGCCCCTGATACCGAATCTTTCCTTTGATTCAAACATCACCTGTCACTTACTTTCAGTCTTACTATCAACTGCTTACGTTCCAGTCATTTACTTTCAGTAACTTTACTTTCAGTCCATATCAACTGCTTACTTTCCGCAAGTCTTGTCCTTCAAGCAATTTCTTTCCGCAAGTCTTGTCCTTTAAGCAATTATTTTCCGCAAGTCTTGTCCTTCAAGCAATTACTTTTCGCAAGACTTGTCCATCAAGGAATTACTTTCTGTACTTTACTTTTACTACAGACTTTATCAACATCAGCCCGGCATAACCTTTTGATACGCAACTCGCTTGAAACACAGCGTGCGGCCAGTATCAAACGTGTGTCTGCGGTTGATCTTGAAATTGACTGTTCCAGCACTTTATCTTTCAGTACTGAAACCAAAACCAACCCCCTAACTGTTTTATTTACTTTTCCTTTTCGAAAGAACAACTATCCACTAATTCCCTTGGGTTCGACCCGTACTAACCACTTACTACCCAAAATAGTAAAGTCGCGAGTATCGAAGATATAAATTTATTTTTGCACACAGAACATCGCACCTTAACGACAGTGCGGTGGGCTCCGTCACTCTAATACGCTGTTGTTGTGTAAATGGTTTACACTTATGTTTTGACGTTCTAAACAAGCTCGTCCACTCTCCTGGTAAACTAAAGAGTTGTAGGGCCTTGAGTTAGCTAGGCAATGATATATAGTTAGACTCCATCAGATGTTTCATTTTCTCCATGCACTCATTTGAAGTAGTGAAGGTCTAATATGTCATTGTGAAGTAAATGACTTCCATTCATGTTTTGACCTTTTAAAAACCTCGTTTGCTCTCGGTGTGAACTAGAGAGCTATAGGGCTATGAGTTAGCTACGCAACAATTTAGAGCTTGCCTCCATCAAAATTTTCATTTACTCCCAGTAATCATTTGAAATAGCAAATATCCATTTAATTCATGGCTGAACATTTTGACGAAAGGCTGAACATTTTGACTTAAGTCTGAACATTTTGCCTTAAGTTTAGACATTTTACCTTAAGTGTGAACATTGAACAGTACACACTGATTTCTCACTTCCACTCGTGTTTTGACCTTCTAAACGACCAGACCTGCTCTCGCTGTGAACTAGAGAGTTGTAGGTCTTTGGTTAGCTACGCAATAATAAATAGCTCCCTCCTTCGGATTTTTCATTTGCTTTAAGCACTCATTTGAAACAACAAAGATTCATTTCATTCATGGCTGAATACTTAGGCTTAAATCTATACATTTTGGCTTAAGTCTATACATTTTGGCTTATAACTAAAAATTTTGCCTTAAAGTCTGGACATTTTACTTTCAGTGTTAACATTGAGCAGTACACACTAATTTCTCATTTTCACACGTGTTCGGCCTTCTAAACAATCTCGTCTGTTTTGGTGCGAACTAGAGAGTTGTAGGGATTTTAGTTAGCTACACAACCAAATATAGCTCGCCTCCATTGGATTTTTTATTTGTTCTGAGCACTCATTTACAACATTGAATGTCTATTATGCCATTGTGGTGTAAATGACTTCCACTTATGTTTCGACCTTCTAAACAACCTCTTCCGCTCTCCTGGTGAACTAGAGAGTTGTTGGGCTTTGAGTTTGCTACGTAATGATAGATAGCTCGCCTCCATCAGATGTTTCATTTTCTCCTTGCACTCGTTCGAAACATTGAAGTAAATGACTTACACTCATGTTTCAACCTTTTAAAACACCTCGTTTGCTCTTGGTGTGAACTAGAGTTGTAGGACTTTGAGTCAGCTACACAAAGATATGTAGCTCACCTCCATTAGATTTTTGATTTACTCCTAGCAATCATTTGATATAGGAAAGATTCATTACATTCATGGCTGAACATTTTGGTGTGAGTCTGAACACTTAGGCTTAAGCCTAAACATTTTGGCTTAAGAGCATCCCCACCATGATTTTTTCAATCATGAAATTTGGCCATCAAAGATGCGATGACCAAACCCAAAAAAGATGACCTGCAAGTTTTTTAGGTCATGAGAAACAACCAATCACAACTTGACACATGTCCTGCTTTAAAACTTTTTCAGATTGAATTTTGATATTTCAACAATCCCGGGATGAGACTTTGGACGAACACTACACGTACTTTGACACCATCGACTCACGCTGCCCGCACCATGGAATCACGAATGTGGTTCTTCTTCAAAAATTCCTTTGTGGGATGAGGCCGGTTGACCAATCAAGGTTTAACGACACAGTAAGAGGATCGACCTTGCACTTAACTATGACTCAGATATGGGATATTATAGATGACTTGGCCAAAGCCACAAAACGAAGGCCAGTGCTCCAAGCTGATGGAAGAGCGCAGATGGTAGAAGCTAATATAGACAGGAGTGGAGAAGGCAATGCAGAAGCCATAATGGTCGAATCAGATGCAGAAAGCACCGGGAGCAACGAAGAAGAACCTATATGGGAGATCAGCCCGAGCCATCAGAAGACCCAGAGCCGGAAGCCGATTTAGAGGAGGATAAAGAAAAGTCTTCATTAGAATTCACTCCTGAGCAGGCCGAAGAGGAAGTCCAGAACGCCACTAGCGAGCAACCCACGACATACCCAAACCTCACCACCGAAGCAGCCAAAGAAATCAATCAAGACCAGTTCCTCACAGACAATCTGGCCAATATGGATCAGGCGCATATAATGGAAGCCTCGCAACTTTTCCCTCTGATCAATATACAAATCGCAAAAAACTATATGATCAATGGAGAGCCTGAAAGAAGGATGGAAGAAGGGTCTGATCAAAATGACTCCCTGATGGAACACTTCTTCGCCACAACTAGACAAGGCAGTCCTAAACCCAAGAGAGCCCGACTCAAGAGACCAATAGTGAAGGGTCCCTCGCCTTCTCAGAGGTGTTGGAAAGAGAAACCACCAGAACAATGGGAACAGGACCCGAGCACATCATCCCACAAAAACTCAGGGAGAGTCAAGGCCAGAATCAGGGTGGTCGCGGTAGAAAAGTATGACCCGAGCCACCCATGGGATCCAAACTTATGATCCAGAAATGAGGTACTGTCGAGCTAACGACGTTAAACAAATGCACTGGTCGGGAGGTAACCCGACATCTATCTTACTTTCAATTATTTAATTTCAGTCATTAAGTTTTTTGCCTTAAGTCATTCTCACCTTTCCTGTATATATTTGCTTGCATGAACTTTTGAACTAAGTCGTGCTATGAGGCACGCCTTCGTTCAAAAGTGTGGGGTGAGAACTACCTTTGTACATAGTTAGTTAACATGTTTTTTCTTTTCCTTTTCCCTTAATATTATCTTTTTGAAAATATGAACTTGAGAATGTGAAAAAGATTGATCTAAATTCATGCATTTACCTTGTGAAATCTCAACTGTATAAAAACTTAGGATGTAACTTCTCATTTGTCCCTTTGTGCTGAGATATACAGGGGATGTGGAGTTGACATAAAATGCGCTAGAGAGGCTTGGCAAGCACTCGAAAGACTGATTTTCACTATATGGTTTACGAAGTCTGCGGAGGCTGCACTTCGGGTTTCAAAGAAGATCAGAGTCATCTCCGCCGTGCAGCGTTTATGCAAAGAGGCGGGACGGGAATCAAACCGTCCTATCTCTAGTCCTAGTAGCCGAGAAAATAGATGAGCGACCCTCATCTTGACCCGCGTGAAACGGCGAGGATGAGAAAGAGCGGGGAGGTATTTCCATATGCTCTCGGGCAATGATTGGACCTCCCAAGAAGGTTGAGAAAATGGACTAGCAAGTCACAAAGAAGCAAAAGCTCGAAGAAGCCAAAGTATGTGAAGGTTTTAACCGAAACAAAACTGAAGAAGCTCCAATTCAAAATCAAAGGCCGAAGGCAAATTCACTTCAAAAGCTGTCCCTCACCACAAGGAAATCAAAATGCTCAACTCAGTGAAACCCGAACCGAATCATGTGCTAGAGAAAGCGACAAGTTAACCATATAGTGCGAGTCAGTCCAGAGAATGCAATCCAGGAGCCTGAAAAGAGCTATCTTCCGAAACATCTAAATTAAATTGCATCTCAGCTCGAAGGTACAAGTATCAAGTTTCTTCTAAGTATTTACACGGTTTAGTTTGGTAATAAGTAAGTAATGCATGAATAGGATAAATCTAGTTCCATATTCTCATTTTCCTATTTGAAGTTTTTACTTGGATTGTGTGCATCTCTTAAATGGCATTGTTCGGGACGAACAACTAAGACTGTGGGGTGATCTGATGGACCATATTTATATGATTCATTAAGACAGCTAAACCCACCAAATTGGATGCTTTATCTTGACAACTTTTACTTGTTAGTTTCACTTTTGTTCTACAGGCTATTTCAAATAGTAATGACGAAACAAGCTAAAATGGAGTTCTTAACGCTAAAAGTGGATTACAAGTCAGAACTGGCCATACTTCGACAATACTCCGATCAAGCCACAACTAAGTCCCAATGACTTATTCCAACAAAGATCAAGAACACAAGTGAAATGCCAAGTTAAGTTCCTCATATTTTGATGTCAACTAAGGAGCAACCAAAGGAGAAACCCATGGGCAACCGAAGACCAACCAGAGTCATATGCCAACCGATGGCTTTTTGGGGAAAAGATCTCAATCCACTCAAACTCTCCCCCTTCCACCTCACCGCCGGCGGTTTTCCATGAGGAAGAGCCACATGGCCGGCGGCTCTTTGAGCCTTGCCACCTTGCCGGCGGCTTTGAGCTCTTCCACCCCCCATGTGACATGTGTTCTCTTCTCCTCCACATCTCCTCCTCTTCCCTTGCCTATAAATACCACACTTCCCTTCCCTTTGTAAATCATCCCATTTTGTGTGCAAAGATCCATAGTCACTTGTTACTTATCTCTCTAAAGTTTGGGCACAATCCATGTAAACACTTTACTTCGAATCAAAAGCTCCAAGTTTGTTCTTGAGTACTCTTGTCGGTTCTTGAAGTACTCAAGCATTTCCTTTACTTTTCGTTGTTCTTGAGTTTACTCCTGTCGGTTCTTGAGTATTCTCCCCTTTACTTTCCTTGTCTTGATTTCCAAAAACCTTTACTTTCCTGTCTTTCAAAACCTTTACTTTACTCAGTACTTAGCTATGATATCCACACCTATGGATATTCATAGCTAAACCCTTCATTCGGTTGAAGGGGTGTACTTGTATCATAAAATGTTTTAGACCCTTCTCTTAGTGCGTCTTTGTGTTCAACTTGTTCTAGGTGCCATATATTAAGTCAGAATTCCATTGGTTGAGTGGATGCTCGGAAGAGCAAAGCTCTGCCATGGGTTCGTGATCTTCCGTGGATAAGTGGAGGCTCGGAAGAGCACATCTTATCTGTGGAAGTCAACCTCTTTTAAACACCATTTGGTTTATTAGGAATGATGATCAAATGGATGCACATACTAGAACAAGAGTTCTTTGTCTTGCAAAAGACTAGACGGTGTGGCAAGTCATGTGCTAGGAATAGCCTTGATACACTTTTGAACACTTAGTATGATCATTAGAGGTCAATGATAAACGGACAATGATACAAGGCCCCTAAAACCGAATCCTTTCCTTTAATTTAAACATCACCTGTTACTTTACGTTTAGTTCCATATCAACTGCTTACTTTCCGCAAGTCTTGTCCTTCAAGCATTTACTTTCAGTAAGTCTTGTCCCTCAAGCACTTTACTTTACGCACTTACTTTCCGCAAGTCTTGTCCTTCAAGCACTTTACTTTTCAGTATTTACTTTCGGTCACGTATTTACTTTCTTTACTTTCAGTCATTTACTTTTCAGTACTAAAATCACAACTAACCCACTTACTTTTTCAGTACTAAAATCACAACCAACCCCCAACTGTCTTACTTTCCATTTTTGAAAGAACAACTATCCACTAATTCCCTTGGGTTTGACCCCTACTTACCGCTTTACTACCCAATAGTAGAGTACGAGTAGCGGACTTATAAATTTATTTTTGCACAGAGCCATCGCACATTAACGACGGTGTCATGTGCTTCGTCAGTGAGTTCTACTGCTTTTGTCTGTTTGCTAAACTTTTGTGATACGAGTTCAAGATCTGTCGCAACTGAACCTTGAACTGTCAGCTGAACTGTTGTGCAAAGAGTTCAAGGTCTGTCGCAACAGTACTGACAGAACCGCTCGTCGTCAAAGCGATTGTGCAAATAAATTTATAATAGTCCGCTACTCGCAACTATACTACTGGGTAGTACTTGGTAAGTAGGGGTCGAACCCAAGGGAACTAGGGGAATAATTGTTCTTCGGGGGGGGGGGGATTACGCAGCGTGGGAACGTGTTTAAGGTCGGTTGGTTGGTTTTAAAGCTACCAGCTATTTTGATTGGTTGATTGGTTGGTTGGTTGATTTTAATACTGGAAAGTAAATTACTATTTTAATGATTAAGAGAAATGTTCGGTTTCAGGGGACTTGTATTATATCCTGTTTATCATTGACCATTAGTGAATCATCTAAGTATTCAAACGGTGAATCGAGGCTAGTTACAGCTCAAGACTTGCAACACCGGTTTAAAGCAACTCCTGTTCTATTTCAATCTAGCGCCAATACCCTAAGGTATGCTAGCCTGGGTGCATCCACCTGATCTCACAGTTACGCTCGACCAGATGGGATTTAGGATGAGTCGAACTCCTCAGATAGCTTTGCTTGTTACAGCTTCCACAACCTGAGTATGATCACGAATTCCCACAGAAGAGCTTTTCTTGTTACAGCATCCACTCAACCTTGGAAACTCTGACTATATATGGCACATAGAACAAGTTTTGAATACAAAGACTAAACACTAAGTTAATAGTCTTAAAACATTTTATAATACAAGTGCGCCCCTTAGACCGAACTACTAGTTTAGCTACTATTCATCGCGCTAAACATTATACTAAGGAATTAAAGACAACAGTTAAATAAATAAATACTAAGAGATACTTACAACCGTTGAAGCGCCAAGGGAGCTTTCATTTATTTCCAAAGCAAAATTACAACATTACAAATATTACAACTTCTAGAGAGAGAAGTGAATTGAGATTTTGGTGTGTTGAAATGAGGAGGAGGAGGCCTCCTTTTATAGCCAAAAGGGGAGGAGATGGGTGGTGGAGATGGTGGACATGTGCATTAGATCCAAGGGAGGAGAAGGGAGGAGGTGACATGTGGCGGAATAGTAAAGCCGCCGGTCCCTCCTCCCATAGCCGCCGGTTGCCGGTGGCCCAAGGGGGAGGAGCTCCTCCCTTGGCCACCTCCTTGAGTGGTGGCCGGTCACCCTTGCCCAATGTGAGATTTGTACAGTTTTGTGCAGTCTTTTCACAAAACTGTCAATGTGTTTCTTCTCCGGGCTATCTTGACTCCACTCCTGATTCCTCTGATTAATTTGTTATGGTCAATTCAACGTCAGGATCCTTGATATTTCTTCAGTCGGCATATGATCTTGACCTTGGATTGACTCTTGTTATCTTTTCAGCTTAAAATCCTCTCCTTAGCGTGTTTTCACTTCAGTCTCTAAAATGCCCTGTGGAAATATATCGGGACTAACACGTAGAAGTTAGATAGACAAACAGTCTAATTAAGGGGGTTTTACTGTGTTTCTGACTCGTATAACTTTGGTCCATCAGATTACCCCCCACTTTTAGTTGTTCGTCCCGAACAATGCTATTAAAGGGCGTAAGTTCTAAGTTTGGCTTTGGAATATGAAAATTAGACTGTGGTACTCGATCTATCCTAATTCATGCATTGCTTACTTATTACCAAATTAAACTGCGTAAATAAATAGAAGAAACTTAATACTTGTACCTCCGTGATGAGATGCAAATTATATTGGATGTCTCGGGAGATAGCCCTTTTTAGGCTCCTGGACTGCAACATCGGGATCGTCTCTTACTATATGGTTTTCTGGTAGCTTTCTCTAACACGTGATTCGATTCGGGTTTCAGTGAGTTGAGCCTTTTTGATTTTTTTCTTTGGCGAGGGACTGCTTTTTGTTGTTGTAGTGAATCGGCCTTTGGCCTTTGATTTGACTTTTTTGAGTGCTTCACTTTTGCTCGGTTAAAACCTTCACAATTTTGGGCCTTTGGCCTCTTTTGATTTGCTTCATTGAGCTTTTCGCCTTTTTGTGATTGCTAGTCCATTTTCTCGAGCCTTTTTGGGAGGTCCAATCATCGCCCACAAGCCTATGGAAATACCTCCCCGCTCCTCTCGTCTTTGTCGTTTTGCGCGGGTCAAGATGAGGGTCGGCCATCTATTTTCTCGGCTATTTTGACTAGAGAGAGGACGGTCTGATTCCCGTCCTCGCCTTTGCATAGATGCTTCTTGGCGGAGTTGACTTCAATTATTCACTGAAAACCCGAAGTGCAGCCTCCACTGACTTCGAAAACCATATAGTTTGATCTGATCCTTCGATTGCTTTCCAAGCCTCTCTAGGGCAGTTTATATCAACTCCACATCCCTAGTTATCTCAGCACAAAGGACAAATGGAAAGTTACATTCTAAGTTTTTAAACAGTTGAATTTTCACAAGGTTAATGCATGAATTATGATTTATCTTTTTCACATTCTTAAGTTCATATTTTCAAAAAGGTACTTATTAAAAAAGAAAAACAGCTGCATGTTATTTATGTACATAGGTTGTTCTCACCCCCCACTTTTGAACGAAGGCGTGCCTTAGTTCAAAAGTCATGCAAGCTTAAAACTAAATACTGAATTTAAATGACAGAAATTAAAGTGCGGAAAAGTAAGATAGTGTCGGGTTACCTCCCGACCAGTGCACTTGTTTAACGTCGTTGGCTCGACGATACCTCGTTTGTGGTTCATTGGTTTGGGTCCCATGGGTGGCTGAGGTCAAACTTCTTGATTCCACCGACTTTGATTCTTGCGGTGAGTCTTCCTGATTTTTTAGCAGATGACAGGTTTGGGTCCAGTTCTGATGGTATCTCCTTCCAACGTCTCTGAGAAGGCGAGGGACCTTTCACTATCAGCTTTTTGAACTGGGTGTTCTCCTGTTTAGGGCTGCCTTGTCCAGTCATGGCGAAAGCGTGCTCCATGTAGGAGTCATTCTGCTCAGGCCCTTTTCCCATTCTCCTTTGAGCTTCTTCTTGGATCGCATAGTTCGCGGCGACTTGCTCATTAATTAAGGGGAAAAGTCGGGAAGGCCTCATGAGGCTCGGTTCTGCCTCGTAATGTTGGTTCGTGAAGAACTGATCGTAGATAGTCTCAGCTGCCTGGGTAATGATAGTCGGGTATGGAATAGGCAGTTCGTCAGTGGTGTTCTGGACTTCTACTTCGTTGCTTCCGGTGCTTTCCATGTCTGATTCCTCGGATGGTTCAGGAGTCTCTTCTGACGGCTCGGTGGTTTCTTCTTTGTCAGCCTCAGGGTCAGCTTCTTCTGTCTGCATTTCCTCGTCAGTGTGGGGAACTCGTCTTGTGGCAGCGGCTAGGCCAGTTATCAGGTACCACATGTCTGCAATGGTGAGGTTGCGGCAGACCTTCTCATAGCTTCGTTGACTCTTCCCAGCTCTTCGGACCTCATCCCACGAAGAAATTTTTGGAGAAGAATTTTCTTCGTAAATCCATGGTGCGGGCAGCTTGAGACGATGGCATCGAATTTTATATATTATTCGTCCAAAGTTTCATCCCGGGATTGTTGAAGGTTCAGGATCTTCTCGCGGGTTTCTTGGCGTAAGGAAGGTGGGGAGAATTCTTTCAGGAACGGAACGCAGAGGTCTACGAAACGTTCTGCACTGCAAGCGGTGGATGTGTAGTACCATATCGTGGCAAAGTCGGTTAGAGAGAATTTAAAGCATTTCAGCTTAAATTCTTCTAACACTTCGTTTTCAGGTTTTATGTTGTGGCAGACTTGGTGGAAGTTTCGGCAGTGCTGTACAGGGTCTTCTCCCTCCGTTCCTCCGAACAGGGGCAGAAATCGCGTTGTCCATGCATGCGTAATGGGTAATGACATATGAAAAAGAAAGAAAAAGAAAGGGGAGGGAAGAACAGTTATCCGATGACTAGTTCCCCGGCAACGGCGCCAATTTGACAGAACCGCTCGTCGTCAAAGCGATTGTGCAAATAAATTTATAATAGTCCGCTACTCGCAACTATACTACTGGGTAGTACTTGGTAAGTAGGGGTCGAACCCAAGGGAACTAGGGGAATAATTGTTCTTCGGGGGGGGGGGGGATTACGCAGCGTGGGAACGTGTTTAAGGTCGGTTGGTTGGTTTTAAAGCTACCAGCTATTTTGATTGGTTGATTGGTTGGTTGGTTGATTTTAATACTGGAAAGTAAATTACTATTTTAATGATTAAGAGAAATGTTCGGTTTCAGGGGACTTGTATTATATCCTGTTTATCATTGACCATTAGTGAATCATCTAAGTATTCAAACGGTGAATCGAGGCTAGTTACAGCTCAAGACTTGCAACACCGGTTTAAAGCAACTCCTGTTCTATTTCAGTCTAGCGCCAATACCCTAAGGTATGCTAGCCTGGGTGCATCCACCTGATCTCACAGTTACGCTCGACCAGATGGGATTTAGGATGAGTGACAGAACCGCTTGTCGTCAAAGCGATTGTGCAAATAAATTTATAATAGTCCGCTACTCGCAACTATACTACTGGGTAGTACTTGGTAAGTAGGGGTCGAACCCAAGGGAACTAGGGGAATAATTGTTCTTCGGGGGGATTACGCAGCGTGGGAGCGTGTTTAAGGTCGGTTGGTTGGTTTTAAAGCTACCAGCTATTTTGATTGATTGATTGGTTGGTTGGTTGATTTTAATACTGGAAAGTAAATTACTATTTTAATGATTAAGAGAAATGTTCGGTTTCAGGGGACTTGTATTATATCCTGTTTATCATTGACCTTTAGTGACTCTCCTATGTATTCAAACGGTATATCAAGGTCATTCCAAGCACTCGATTTGCGTACACTGTCTAGCCTATTCCAAGGACGTAGAACACTTATTCTATTTAGACTAATACTCCATTCCCGGTTATATTAGCCTATGTGCATCCATTTGATCAATCATTCCCGATCAACCAAATGGTGTTTAGGATGAGTCAAACTTCTCAGATAAGGTTTGCCATTCCAAGCATCCACTTATCCGTACAAGTTTACGAACCCCCATGGTGAGCTTTGCCATTCCAAGCGTCCCCTCAACCATGGACGTTCTGACTTAATATATGGCACATAGAATAAGTTTTGAATACTTAGACTAGATACTAAGTTTAATAGTCTTAAAACATTTTATAATACAAGTGCGCCCCTTAGACCGAACTACTAGTTTAGCTACTATTCATCGCGCTAAACATTATACTAAGGAAATTAAAGACAACAATTAAATAAATAAATACTAAGAGAAACTTACAACCGTTGAAGCGCCAAGGGAGCTTTCCTTTATTTCCAAAGCAAAATTACAACATTACAAATATTACAACTTCTAGAGAGAGAAGTGAATTTGAGTTGAGGTGTGTGAAATGAGGAGGAGGAGGCCTCCTTATATAGCCATGGGAGGAGGAGGAGATGGCTACAAGTGTTGCATTTTGATTGGAGGAAGAAATCAAGGGAGGAGATGGCCACATGTGGAGGAGACAAGTGGCGCAAGGAGGAGGAGCCGGTGGCTTTTGGTGGAGGAGGGTGGAGCCGCCGGTTGCCGGTCACCCAAGGGGGAGGAGTTCCTCCCTTGCCCACCTCCTTGAATGGTGGCCGGTCATCTTTGCCCAATGTGTGATTTTGTACAGTTTTGTGCAGTCTTTTCACAAAACTGTCAATGTGTTCCTTCCCCGGTCTGTCTTGACTCCACTCCTGATTCTTCTGATTAATTTGTTCTAGTCAATTCAACGTCAGGATCCTTGATATCTCTTCAGTAGGCATATGATCTTGACCTTGGATTGACTCTTGTTATCTTTTCAGCTTAAAATCCTCTCCTTAGCGTGTTTTCACTTCAGTCTCTAAAATGCCCTGTGAAAATATATCGGGACTAACACGTAGACGTTAGATAGACAAACAGTCTAATTAAGGGGGTTTTACTGTGTTTTTGACTCGTATAACTTTAATCCATCAGATTACCCCCACTTTTAGTTGTTCGTCCTGAACAATGCTATTAAAGGGCGTAAGTTCTAATTTTGGCTTTGGAATATGAAAATTAGACTGTGGTACTCGATCTATCCTAATTCATGCATTGCTTACTTATTACCAAATTAAACTGCGTAAATAAATAGAAGAAACTTAGGGCCCGTTCTATAGGGATTGGATTTGGGGTGTTGGGAGATTAGATTAGATTAGATTGTGTTGGGTGAGATTGGGGTGTGTTGGAAGAGATTGGGGTGTGTTGGGTGAGATTGAGGTGTATTGAGTGAGATTGGATTAGATTGTATTAGATTAGGTGAGTGGAGAGTAGATTAAGTGAGTGGGTCCTACATTAAAAATAATATTATAAAAATGTTAGATATTTAGATTATGTGAGTGGAGGGTAGTTTAGGTGAGTGGGTCCTAGTTTATAAATAATATTATAAAAATATTATATATATGTGAGTGGAGAGTAGATTAGGTGAGTGGAGATTAGATTAGATTAGGTTGTGTTGAGTGAGATTTGGTGAGATTGGGTGAGATTGGGGTGTGTTGAGTGAGATTGGGTGAGATTGGATTGTGTTGGGTGAGATTGGGTCGGATTGACCCAATCCCTATAGAACAGGCCCTTAATACTTGTACCTCCGTGCTGAGATGCAAATTATATTGGATGTCTCGGGAGATAGCCCTTTTTAGGTTCCTGGACTGCAACCTCGGGATCGTCTCTTACTATATGGTTTTCTGGTAGCTTTCTCTAGCACGTGATTCGATTCGGGTTTCAGTGAGTTGAGCCTTTTTGATTTTCTTCTTTGGCGAGGGACTGCTTTTTTGTTATAGTGAATCGGCCTTTGGCCTTTGATTTGACTTTTTTGAGTGCTTCACTTTTGCTCGGTTAAAACCTTCACAATTTTGGGCCTTTGGCCTCTTTTGATTTGCTTCATTGAGCTTTTCGCCTTTTTGTGATTGCTAGTCCATTTTCTCAAGCCTTTTTGGGAGGTCCAATCATCGCCCGCAAGCCTATGGAAATACCTCCCCGCTCCTCTCGTCTTTGTCTTTTTGCGCGGGTCAAGATGAGGGTCGCCCATCTATTTTCTCGGCTATTTTGACTAGAGAGAGGACGGTCTGATTCCCGTCCTCGCCTTTGCATAGATGCTTCATGGCGGAGTTGACTTCAATTATTCACTGAAAACCCGAAGTGCAGCCTCCACTGACTTCGAAAACCATATAGTTTGATCTGATCCTTTGATTGCTTTCCAAGCCTCTCTAGGGCAGTTTATATCAACTCCACATCCCTAGTTATCTCAGCACAAAGGACAAATGGAAAGTTACATTCTAAGTTTTTAAACAGTTGAATTTTCACAAGGTTAATGCATGAATTATGATTTATCTTTTTCACATTCTTAAGTTCATATTTTCAAAAAGGTACTTATTAAAAAAGAAAAAACAGCTGCATGTTATTTATGTACACAGGTGGTTTTCACCCCCCACTTTTGAACAAAGGCGTGCCTTAGTTCAAAAGTCATGCAAGCTTAAAACTAAATACTGAATTTAAATGACAGAAATTAAAGTGCGGAAAAGTAAGATAGTGTCGGGTTACCTCCCGACCAGTGCACTTGTTTTACGTCATTGGCTCGACGATACCTCGTTTGTGGTTCATTGGTTTGGGTCCCATGGGTGGCTGAGGTCGAACTTCTTGATTCCACCGACTTTGATTCTTGCGGTGAGTCTTCCTGATTTTTTAGCAGATGACGGGTTTGGGTCCAGTTCTGATGGTATCTCCTTCCAACGTCTCTGAGAAGGCGAGGGACCTTTCACTATTAGCTTCTTGAACTGGGTGTTCTCCTGTTTAGGGCTGCCTTGTCCAGTCATGGCGAAAGCGTGCTCCATGTAGGAGTCATTCTGCTCAGGCCCTTTTCCCATTCTCCTTTGAGCTTCTTCTTGGATCGCATAGTTCGCTGCGACTTGCTCATTGATCAAGGGGAAAAGTCGGGAAGGCCTCATGAGGCTTGGTTCTGCCTCGTAATGTTGGTTCGTGAAGAACTGATCGTAGATAGTCTCAGCTGCCTGGGTAATGATAGTCGGGTATGGAATAGGCAGTTCGTCGGTGGTATTCTGGACTTCTACTTCGTTGCTTCCGGTGCTTTCCATGTCTGATTCCTCGGATGGTTCTAGAGTCTCTTCTGACGGCTCGGTGGTTTCTTCTTTGTCAGCCTCAGGGTCAGCTTCTTCTGTTTGCATTCCCTCGTCAGTGTGGGGAACTCGTCTTGTGGCAGCGGCTAGGCCAGTTATCAGGTACCACATGTCTGCAATGGTGAGGTTTGCGGCAGACCTTCTCATAGCTTCGTTGACTCTTCCCAGCTCTTCGGACCTCATCCCACGAAGAAATTTTTGGAGAAGAATTTTCTTCGTAAATCCATGGTGCGGGCAGCTTGAGACGATGGCATCGAATTTTATGTTGTATTCGTCCAAAGTTTCATCCCGGGATTGTTGAAGGTTCAGGATCTTCTCGCGGGTTTCTTGGCGTAAGGAAGGTGGGGAGAATTCTTTCAGGAACGGAACGCATAGGTCTACGAAACGTTCTGCACTGCAAGCGGTGGATGTGTAGTACCATATCGTAGCGAAGTCGGTTAGAGAGAATTTAAAGCATTTCAGCTTAAATTCTTCTAACACTTCGTTTTCAGGTTTGATGTTGTGGCAGACTTGGTGGAAGTTTCGGCAGTGCTGTACAGAGTCTTCTCCCTCCGTTCCTCCGAACAGGGGTAGTAATCGCGTTGTCCATGCATGCGTGACAGGTAATGACATAGAGAGATGAACAGAAAAGAAAAAGGGGAGGGAAGAACAGTTATCCGATGACTAGTTCCCCGGCAACGGCGCCAATTTGACAGAACCGCTTGTCTTCAAAGCGATTGTGCAAATAAATTTATAATAGTCCGTTACTCGCAACTATACTACTGGGTAGTACTTGGTAAGTAGGGGTCGAACCCAAGGGAACTAGGGGAATAATTGTTCTTCGGGGGGATTACGCAGCGTGGGAGCGTGTTTAAGGTCGGTTGGTTGGTTTTAAAGCTACCAGCTATTTTGATTGATTGATTGGTTGGTTGGTTGATTTTAATACTGGAAAGTAAATTACTATTTTAATGATTAAGAGAAATGTTCGGTTTCAGGGGACTTGTATTATATCCTGTTTATCATTGACCTTTAGTGACTCTCCTAAGTATTCAAACGGTGTATCAAGGCCATTCCAAGCACTCGATTTGCGTACACTGTCTAGCCTATTCCAAGGACGTAGAACACTTATTCTATTTAGACTAATACTCCATTCCCGGTTATATTAGCCTATGTGCATCCATTTGATCAATCATTCCCGATCAACCAAATGGTGTTTAGGATGAGTCAAACTTCTCAGATATGCTTTGCCATTCCAAGCATCCACTTATCCGTACAAGTTTACGAACCCCCATGGTGAGCTTTGCAATTCCAAGCGTCCCCTCAACCATGGACGTTCTGACTTAATATATGGCACATAGAATAAGTTTTGAATACTTAGACTAGATACTAAGTTTAATAGTCTTAAAACATTTTATAATACAAGTGCGCCCCTTAGACCGAACTACTAGTTTAGCTACTATTCATCGCGCTAAACATTATACAAAGGAAATTAAAGACAACAGTTAAATAAATAAATACTAAGAGAAACTTACAACCGTTGAAGCGCCAAGGGAGCTTTCCTTTATTTCCAAAGCAAAATTACAACATTACAAATATTACAACTTCTAGAGAGAGAAGTGAATTTGAGTTGAGGTGTGTGAAATGAGGAGAAGGAGGCCTCCTTATATAGCCATGGGAGGAGGAGGAGATGGCTACAAGTGTTGCATTTTGATTGGAGGAAGAAATCAAGGGAGGAGATGGCCACAAGTGGAGGAGACAAGTGGCGCAAGGAGGAGGAGCCGGCGGCTTTTGGTGGAGGAGGGTGGAGCCGCCGGTTGCCGGTCACCCAAGGGGGAGGAGTTCCTCCCTTGCCCACCTCCTTAAATGGTGGCCGGTCATCTTTGCCCAATGTGTGATTTTGTACAGTTTTGTGCAGTCTTTTCACAAAACTGTCAATCTGTTCCTTCCCCGGTCTGTCTTGACTCCACTCCTGATTCTTCTGATTAATTTGTTCTGGTCAATTCAACGTCAGGATCCTTGATATCTCTTCAGTCGGCATATGATCTTGACCTTGGATTGACTCTTGTTATCTTTTCAGCTTAAAATCCTCTCCTTAGCGTGTTTTCACTTCAGTCTCTAAAATGCCCTGTGAAAATATATCGGGACTAACACGTAGACGTTAGATAGACAAACAGTCTAATTAAGGGGGTTTTACTGTGTTTCTGACTCGTATAACTTTGGTTCATCAATGAGTCGAACTCCTCAGATAGCTTTGCTTGTTACAGCTTCCACTACCTGAGTATGATCACGAATTCCCACAGAAGAGCTTTGCTTGTTACAGCATCCACTCAACCTTGGAAACTCTGACTATATATGGCACATAGAACAAGTTTTGAATACAAAGACTAAACACTAAGTTAATAGTCTTAAAACATTTTATAATACAAGTGCGCCCCTTAGACCGAACTACTAGTTTAGCTACTATTCATCGCGCTAAACATTATACTAAGGAATTAAAGACAACAGTTAAATAAATAAATACTCAGAGATACTTACAACCGTTGAAGCGCCAAGGGAGCTTTCCTTTATTTCCAAAGCAAAATTACAACATTACAAATATTACAACTTCTAGAGAGAGAAGTGAATTGAGATTTTGGTGTGTTGAAATGAGGAGGAGGAGGCCTCCTTTTATAGCCAAAAGGGGAGGAGATGGGTGGTGGAGATGGTGGACATGTGCATTTGATCCAAGGGAGGAGAAGGGAGGAGGAGGAGGAGGTGACATGTGGTGGAATAGTAAAGCCGCCGGTCCCTCCTCCCATAGCCGCCGGTTGCCGGTGGCCCAAGGGGGAGGAGCTCCTCCCTTGGCCACCTCCTTGAGTGGTGGCCGGTCACCCTTGCCCAATGTGAGATTTGTACAGTTTTGTGCAGTCTTTTCACAAAACTGTCAATGTGTTTCTTCTCCGGGCTGTCTTGACTCCACTCCTGATTCCTCTGATTAATTTGTTATGGTCAATTCAACGTCAGGATCCTTGATATTTCTTCAGTCGGCATATGATCTTGACCTTGGATTGACTCTTGTTATCTTTTCAGCTTAAAATCCTCTCCTTAGCGTGTTTTCACTTCAGTCTCTAAAATGCCCTGTGGAAATATATCGGGACTAACACGTAGAAGTTAGATAGACAAACAGTCTAATTAAGGGGGTTTTACTATGTTTCTGACTCGTATAACTTTGGTCCATCAAGTACCTTGGACACAAGCTTGAACATGGGATATAATTTCAATTGGTATCAGAGCAAACACTCGACACATTGAGTGGGATCCTGAACTGTTCAAGATGACTCTGAAGGAAGGACAAAGCATCACCAGACCTCCACTACTCGAAGGATCGAACTATGCCACCTGGAAGCCCGTGATGAGATCGTTTCTGAAATCACTAGACGAAAGGGCTTGGAAGGCAGTCCTGAGAGGTAGGACTGAACCCATAATGAACAACCTCACTGGAGAACCGATTCCAAAACCAGAAGCTCTGTGGACAGAAGATGAGGACAAAGCATCTATGGGAAACTCAAAGGCCATGAATGCGATCTTCTCCGCAGTAGATGAAAACGTCATGAAGTTAATCATCAACTGCGAAGTGGCTAAGGAAGCATGGGACATCCTCCAAACTACTTTTGAAGGTACGGACAGAGTTCGCAACTCTCGCATGCAGGATGTCATAACCAGGTTCGAAGAGATGAAAATGAAGGAGAGTGAAACCATCACTGAGTACAACACCAGAGTTCTGGAACTATCCAACGAGGCGTCTGCACTAGGAAAACCCATTGATGAAGAAAGACTGGCTAGCAAAGTCTTGAGATCACTCCCTCCGAGATTTGCCATGAATATCACAGCCATTGAGGAAATGCATGACATTACCAAACTAAAGCTGGACGAGCTGATGGGGTCTCTCAGAACCTTCGAGATCAACCATGATTTCCAAACCGGAGAAGTGAAGGGAATCGCCCTCAAAGCAGAC
The DNA here is from genome assembly GCA_033675215.1 of Rhodiola kirilowii. NCBI lineage: Eukaryota > Viridiplantae > Streptophyta > Magnoliopsida > Saxifragales > Crassulaceae > Rhodiola > Rhodiola kirilowii. The sequence goes on along the minus strand of CM066203.1, from coordinate 38,758,780 downwards.
ATAACAGAAGACAAACTGGACGCTGGCTGCACCACTGAGCAACTGGCTATGATGGCACAAAACTTTGCAAGAATGGTGAGGAAAATCAACAGACGTGGTCCAGAACAAGGTAAGTTTTCTTCAACCGGTTACCGAAACTGGAAATCCGGCTGGCCAAGGTCCAGTGATTCGAGTCAAGACTCGTCTGACAAAGGGAAAGAAGAGATTCAGTGCCATGAATGCAAGGGTTTCGGTCATATTTCCTCACAATGTGCAAACACTCTCATGATAAAGAAGGCAATGGTCGCTAGCTTCAGCGACAGTGAGTCAGACGAAGAAAAAGAAGGAGGTGAAACCACCAACTTTTTTGCCTTTGTCACTACTCTGGGTGAGTGCAGCAACACCAGTGAAACAGTTCCATCGCTGTTGGAACTCCCAAGTGAAGACCTCTCAGACAGTGACAATGAAGAACTCACACAGGATTCTCTGGCTCAGACATATAAAGATCCGTATGAGAAGTGGTTGCTTCTGATCAAGATCAACAAGAAGCTAAATGACACAGTTGCCAGCGTCACTATGGAAAAGGACAAGGTCTGGCAGGAGGTCGAGATACTGCTTACACTGAAGGTAGAACTGGAAGGTACAATTGTCTCACTGAATTCTCAACTAGCTGAGATGAAACAGGAAAGATTGGGTCTTCTTGCTCAGAGAACAGAACTCTTGGGGATTGTCTCCTCACTGAAAGTCGAAATGGAGAAGGACCGAGACACTCATCATGTAGGCATGACGGGACTAAGAAAAACCATCACAGATCTGAAGCGTACAGAGGTGTTCCAACTGAGGAGAGTAGAACAGCTGGAACTTCAGCTAGAATCTGAAAAGATGGATCACTCAGACACTAAGAAGGAGCTCAATCACCTCAAACAGTCGGTAAGGATGCTAAACTCTAGCACTAACAACTTAAATGATATTCTCAGATTTCAGAGGTTGGAGTCTGGACATCGAGGCCTGGGGTTTACAAAAGAAGGTACCTCTAAAGGCAGTACGTGTGTTAAAGCAAGACCAGTGTCTGAACACCTGCCAGAATAGAAGGTGAGACAGCACCCCAGACAGAAAGTAGACTTGTCCCAAGATCAGTCCAAAGGGAAGAACCGAGCTGATCACAAGGAGACGCATGGAACACTCGGTGGTGGAAAGACTCGTAGATCACCCGTCCGAAACCGTGATTATTCACCAGTGACACAAAGGATAGATCGGCGCACTTGCTGGTACTGCAACCAGATGGGACACATCAAACTGAAGTGTCGCCTGTTTCTTGCTGAACGACGTGCTTTCCAACAACGGACCATACCGCGACAGAAACAAGTCTAGGTTCAAAAGCCAGACCAAACCGTTTGCATGGTGGCCTGTTGCTCCTCAGCCTATACAATGCAAGATAGTTGGATCTTCGACAGCGGATGCTCCGCCCACATGACAGGTAACTCCCAATATCTTACCCATATTAGACCTGTTGAGCAGATGTGGGTTGTCACCTTCGGGGATGGTGGAAAGGGTCAGGTGATCGGCTGTGGGACATTGATGGTTCCGGATCTACCTGCACTCAAGAACACCCTCCTTGTCAAAGGTCTGACAAGGAATCTCATCAGCATCAGTCAACTGTGCGACGATGGACATTATGTGTCATTCTCTAGCTACTCATGCCTTGTCCTAGACAAGAATTGTGATACACTGATGAAAGGAAAAAGGGATGCCAACAACTACTACACCATTGGGATAGGTCTAATGGGATCAATGGACGTCGAGAACCATGGCCAGCAACTGGTTACTCTAGCTTGTGAAAATGTCAAACATCGATTTCTGCGAGGGGGAGTGGACAGAAGATCTGATTGGAGATGCGCACAAATCCATGTTGACAACTGTCCCAGGAAACTGTTGAATCAGAAGGTGTCACAGTTACGGAAAGAGTTCATACAATGCTCGCAGAAATATGCCTGGAGCCGAACAAGAAAATATGAATATGAAGGGCACCAGAAGATGATAACTCTGAAGCATACCAAGACGTTTGTCAACCCTTATGGCAGGTTACGGAGTGAAACACCCAGACCCTCAGTGGGTCTATGTGGTGTCAACCACTGAAAGCATCCAACGGTGGTCAGTCATAGTCGAATCTCCAGCTGAACAATTGGACTGACCACCTAATGAAGAGAGCTGGAACAGAAGGTACAGCGCGTGAAGACCAATTTTTTGAATATTCTCGAAGATTTTCCTGCCATTATTTGAAACGAGAGCTGACCAATTTGGGAAGTTGAAAAGGCTGGAGTATTATTTCTTTTGAAACACATCAGTTCGCAGTCTCTCTCGCTCAAACCCTAGAACGGCATCCAGTGTCTTCTCTCTCAACCGCTCACACACTCAACGGCGATGGTGAACACAAGGAAGTCAGCAAAGTCCGGCGTCAAATCCGCTGAAAAGAAGAGGGAAGGCATGTAGTCCTCAAAAGCTCTGGCGGTGAAATCCAAAATTCCGACGGTGAAAAAGGCGTCGCCTTTACGATCCGCCACCAAATCTTTGGCCAAAGCAAAGAAGTCTGCCGAAGGAGTCACCGCTGAAATCCCTCAGTAAACCGCGGTTGACTCGTCTGTCTCATTAGATGCTGGTACATCTCAAGAAGTCCGTCCCCAATCTGAGGTATTTCAAACTGTTCCTTCAGTTTCTGCAAATATTCCTATTATTGAAAAGATTGTGGGGGTTGAGAAGGATGTTGAGTCAGTTGACGGTGATGAAGCTAGTAGGGCGGTTGGTGTTGAAACCAGTAGGGCGGTGCTTGGTGGTGATGATGGTAGAAATCTTGAGAGTGGTAGGGCTGTTGCGGTTGACAAAGCCGGTCGTGCGGTTATTGAAAAGGATTCTGTCAAGATTATGGAAGAAGAGGAACCCAGTAAGGTGGCTGGAGGCTCAGGAACATGGTGGGAAAAGATCTTTGCCACAGGATACATTCCTCCGAAGGTAGGTCACAGGAAGAAGATTAAGCGGGCTCGTGACTCTCCCAGAAAATATCTAGCTCAGATATATGCCACTAGAGGTCGAAAGATTGCAATGTCCGATGAAGAAACAGAGAAGTTCATTGAGTCCTCGGGGAAGAGAAATTTGGTGATTAATGATGTTGAGCCGTTTGATAATCAAGGAGGAATCACTGAATAAGGTTCCGGTATGCATGCTGAGACTGTGGCAGAGGAGATTAATCCATCAGGGAAGACAGATGTGTTGAAAGAATCCATACCAGAAGAATCAGACTCAGCAGAAAAGGATGAGGAGTTGCAGAAGATGTTCAAAGACATTGATGATGTCATGAAAGACCTAGAAAAGGAGAAGGATCAGGAAGTGGCAAGTCCAGAGGAAGCTCAGCGTGATCAGGCTGTTGGTGCAAAAGAATCTGATGCTGAAAAAGCTACAAGTGTTCAACTGTGGAACCATCTGTTCAGACTGAAGCTCAAACTGCACCAGCTCCAGAGGAAGTTTTTCCTAAGGAGACAGTGGCTGTACCAGTAGTCATTTGAAGCGATCTCCGCAATGATCATATGAAGGAAGAAGGTTCATCCATTCGTGAGGATGCTCCAAAGACAGCAGCAAAAGGCGTTACTCTTTCAGAAGATGACCAAGACAGTGTTCCTCTTGTCAATCTCAAAAAGACAACAAAGGGCAAGGAAAAGCAAAAGGTAGTTTTTGCTAAGACTACAAAGGAACCAGTTCAGAAGGATGCTGAGATAGGCATCCGGGCAGGGGGAGTTGGATCTTCCAAGAAAAGAAAGCGCGATGCTGCGGTTCCCGTGTCTGAAGATGCTGGGAGATGCGAAGTCCCATCCCCTGAATCTGAGATTGTTCCAGTGGGTAAGGTCAAGAAAGGAGTGTGGTTCGTTAATAAAGACGCTGCGTTGAAATGGGATTGTGTGCTGAAAAGGAAAATCATCCCAGAAAGGTTGCTAGATGAGTCTCGATACAGGGGAAAGGAAGTGGTTGAGGTGCTTAAAAAGTCTCTGTTCTGGACGTTGGACAGATGCAAGCCGTTCAACGAACAGCTGGTGCGTGAGGCCATGGCAAACTTGCCCCCAAAGTTTGGGGTCATTGGAGAGGCAGAGTATGGGGTCTTCTATGTTAGAGGAAGGAGGATCAAGATTGATCCTGAGCTGATCAATGTATACTTCTCCATGGACGACCCAGCTGTTGATGAAGAAGAATCAAGCTTTGAGAAGATAGTGAGCACCATCACTACAGGCTCTGTTCGGTGGAGGCCTGAGTCAGTTGTGAAAACAACGGATCTGTCTACGTTATATTCAATGCTGTTTTTCATTGCTGTTTTCAACTGGAGGCCGTCTACTCATCGCTCTACTGTCAACAAGGACATGGCCCAACTGATTTATCAGATAGGGAATAAGTTGAAGTTCAACCTGGGCAGAATAATGTTCAAACAGATTGCTGAACATGCTACATCAATGAGAACTCTGCACCAGATCTGCTTCCCGTCTCTGATTTATGAGCTGATCATCCATCAAGCTCCAGATTTGAAAGCCTCGCCTGACCATCTCACAAAGGCACCCAGCAAGTTCATCGTCGACCACAAGTTGTTCAAAGGGCGTCACGTGAACGATCTCAAGGAAGAGAACCAGAAAGGAAAGGGTGTTGCGGAGTCGAGTCGAGGGGGAGCCAGGATGGGCCGAGATGAGAGGAGCCAACTGCTCAATGAGCTGAATGTCATCATCTAAGTGGACAAGGAGCAACGCAAGCGCATAAACAAGCTCGCTCGTGCCCTCGGCTACCCAAGTGAGGATGAATCTGATGATGCTGATTCTGAGGATGCCACGGATGACGGGTCGTCTGAATGAAGGTCCTCTAAAAACTATCTCCCTGAACTATTTGTTTAAAACTCTCGTACTAAGTTCTTGTTCTGGCACATTTTTATTGACTGTTCGAACTCGAATCGCACCCCTTGCCAGTTTGTGGCAAAAAGGGGGAGTATTTTTGAGGAGACAATTTTTGTTTCCCTCAAAGTTGTCTATTGTCTAGATAGTTAGATAGACCTAGTTATCTAGTAGATCTGGTTTTGCCAAAATGCCAAGGGGGAGATTGATGTTCCCTTAAGTGGCATGTATTTGGCAAAACCTAGCTTAGACAGTTCGAGCAAGTGTTCAGGGGGAATTCGAACATATCCTGGTACTCATGTACAGCGTAGAACTGACGCAAGGATATCTTCCGGAAGGATATTGGACAGTGAATATTTCGTCAAGTTGAAGTCGGCCAGCGACTTAATCGAGCATGAGATATTCGAATGAATATCTACATTGAAGGCGGCAAAGCTCTCTTGGGCAAGAAGACGACTTCGTATATTCTTCCAACCGATTCAAAAGATATACATCAAATATCTAGGAATATTTCCTAAATATTTGATGGGATTATCTTGTGCGAATTAGGGTTTCGTCCAAGCATATAAATACAATTCTAGGGCACCCTTATTCGCCATCGCTTTCAAGATCAAACATACACGAGTATACACTATCGATTGGGAAGGAAGAAAGCGACGGCCGTTTGTATTTTTCTAATTGAAAATACATCGGTGCAAGCGCAGTCTGCTCAAGTGCAACCCAGACTGCCTGAAGCGATTCAACTGCAGCACAAAACAAAAGGTGATCAAGCTTTCGAGAGAAAGCATCTGAGCTTCGAGGAGAAGATCGAGAACGTTCGGACAGAAGGTATGAACGAAGGGGATCGAGGGGAATTGCGGTGAACCTCGGTTGCAAATTTGAGAGACGGAGTATCGAGGTTAGGCAATTACAAGGTGTAAGTGTAAGTCCCTGTGTAAGCCCTATACTCGTAATAAAGATTTGATATTCCTTTTTCGGGTGTGGGAAACCCCCCAGAGTAGGCAGAGCCGAACTGGGTTATCAGTCTGTGAGTTCTACTACTTTTGTCTGTTTGCTGAACTGTTGTGATACGAGTTCAAGATCTGTCGCAACTGAACCTTGAACTGTCAGCTGAACTGTTGTGCAAAGAGTTCAAGGTCTGTCGCAACAGTACCTTGGACACAAGCTTGAACAGGGGATATAATTTCAGAAGTTCTCATTTACTCCAAGCACTCATTTGAAACACTGAAGGTCTAATACACCAGTGTGGTGTAAATGACTTCCACTCGTGTTTCGACCTTCTAAACGACCTTGTCCGTTCTTGATGTGAACTAGAGAGTTGTAAGGCTTTTTTAGCTACGTAATAATATATAGCTCGCCTAAATCAGATTTTTTATTTGCTCCCAACACTTTTTTAAAGAAGCAGAGGTCTAATTTGAATTAAAATTAATTATGAATATACGAAACGATAATATTTCCCCTTGTTGTTCAGTTACAAAATTTCGGCAAATTTGCCATGTGTCAACCTTTTAGGAGTTTGGAGTTTATATAAAAAAGTTTGATTTATACTGGAACCGCACTCTAAACTATAAACCACTTAAAATCATGACATGTGTTAAGGGTACTATGGTATTTTCTAATTTCTCGTTATGTTCACTAACCATTTAGCCTTATCAATGAACATTTAACTATCACTGAACATTTAGCTTTTTTAGGTTTCCACATATTGGCTAAATGTTCCATGTTACTATACATTGTCCAATAAAATTTATCAAATTGTCAACGTATGTTGTGATTTTTCAGTGATTTTTTTTAAATATTCAGTGATAAAGCTAAATGTTTAATGAACATAACCACTTCTTCTCCACAACCACCACACACCTCCTTGATTGTACACCACTCAACCACATCCTCAAGCCAAAACACCACACTGCACCACCACTCAACTGCTTTCATGGCGAAATCGAAGAACAGAAAGCCAATGAGACGTCCTGAGGAAGTCGAAGTATAGAGCCGCCGTACGATGAAGTTACGTTCTCCATCTGTATCCATTGGCCATCGAGCAAAATGAGGGACGACTCTTTGCCAAAGCCAACCACTGACCATGTCTCGGCTGACACATCGCCCCAATTTCAAGCACGGTCGCTTCCATCGTCACTGATGTCGTCTCAACCGGTGATGGGGCCTGAGGCTAGGCACACCAAGCGTTTTAGGGCCATCTTGACTGCCCTTAAGCGGCTGAGGCGCATCTATACTTCGCCTAGGAAGTCCAAGAAGGATGACCGATCACCTCCACTTTAATAGACTCCTACGCGAAAGGCAGAGAAGACAACCTAGCCAAGTATTAAACCACCCCCAAAAAAGAAAAGCGAAACCCACAAATTAGCATGCCCCATAGGAGCAGAGAAAAGCGTTGATTCATCGTCCTACTACCCCAATTCCTCCTGAACCATTCTTAAAAGAACCTTCAGCACCTGACACAACCAACCCTCCCCACAAGCCCCTAGGAAACACCAAAGTCAAATCTCTTACTACCCCGGAGGTCTCCTATGTGTGTATCTAAGTCCATCGATCGGGCAAATACTCAATCCCGACCTAATGCACATGCCCTGCCCAATTTAGTGCTTAGGCATCCACACCAAGAGGATGGAGAGACTTTTTACTTATTGCTTATTGCTCTCATGCAGCACGTGAGCAAAAACAATGCTTGATAGGTGAGCAGTAATGAAGAGGGTATTGGAAAGGAAAGCAATAAGTGGGGCCCGCATGCATATATCAAGATATATAGAATAAAACCTACTTTTTGTTGGTTTTGAAAGAAATAAAAATCAGAAATGTCATTTTATGAACGTTAGACGGCCATCCAACTATTCAAATTACAACTCAAAAAATAAAAATAAAATATTTTAAAATAAAAAATAAAAAAAATCAGGAAAATTAAAGAATCTTGGGACAAAAAAATGAAATAATACAAGTGATAATACAGGATAATTGAATGGTTATGAGTATTGCTTTTTGCTTTCATTGCTCTGGAATAAAATATAGAGAGGTTGTTATTTTTGCTCATAGCTCTTTTCTCCCTTGTTGCGATAAAATATATAAAGCAAATAGCCATTTTTGCTCATTGCCCATAGCTCTCTTACTACGGATGACCCCACCTGTTATGTCCAATAGTCCACCAACTCCACCCCCTCCACTCCATGCACCTCCTGCATCCCCTGCCTTATCCTACCATGATGAACCCCTAACTCCAGAGTTTGAATCCATCCCACCATTCGAGAACAATGCGTTTGATGATGAGAACAAACAAAATTTTGATAGTGTTCCAAGCATTCGATGCAAAAGCTCGGGTTATGTGCTACCAGGTATATGTTTTAATGCTAAATGAATTGTGTTTGTTATTGTCAATTAAGTGTTACTAATTATTTTACTTGCGCTTATGTAACACGGGGGATGAAGGAGGAGAGAAAAGGAAGGTAATGGGGGTTGTCAATGAATCAACGGTGGCCAATGATAAGCACACTTACAACAAAGCGCAGGTGATCAAGGTGGAGTTTTAGACTGATGGGAGTGGTCTGGTGAACCAAACAGTGGGAAGCGTCCTAGATCACGAGATCGAAAGTGCAATGAGGTACAAAGTTTCCATGATAACCTCATCTTTCAAAAAGCTTACGGAGAAAGACCGAAGAATTGTGTATCATCACTTGAGTGTAAGTAGTACTTCTCATAACAAAATCTCATTTCATGAAGGACAATTTGTTTGTATCATTCAAACCAAATTTTATTTTCACTGCAGCCAAACTTTCTTGTTGATCCAGAAGATGACCAGCTATGGAATCACATCTTTAAAAAGCCACTGAGAGGTACCGTGATTGGAAATCAGATTCCAAAAGCTTCTTTCAAAAACATGGACTGATGTAATTCCTCGGGAGTTTGTGAGCCCCTTTAGTGAACCTAAAACCCAGGTTATGCTTTCAATTGAACAATATTTTATTTTAGTCCTTTAATGTATCCGTATTTTTTCTTTAACATAATTCCTTTTTATTCAGTGCTTCCTAACTTTTTTCTTTTATATTATAATAAAAAAGGGGTAAGAAGATGTCTGATAGGAAATATGCCCGAAAGAATGAACCATTGTTCTGGAAAACGTCTCTTCTACATGAGGGCTACAAAACTAGCCGACGATGGAGAAAAGGCACCTCATGTATTTACCTTCAGCCTAGTCTACTCTAAAGATCCCGCTAGGGTAGCCCTGGTGGTTAAGTCTCTTATTTATCGATTGTCATGTACTTCCCATATATGTAGTTATTTGGTTGCATATATATTTATAAATATATATATAGAGGAGCGCTCAAATGTTACCCTCATCTTAGCATGTTACCTCTTACTCCAATCTAAGCCACACATCCAAACCCCCCCGTGCTTTGTGGGTGCGCCACGTGTTCCACTACCAAAATCCTGCACTATTCAAAAAGCAAACAGTAAAACCCATGATGAGCCATATTTATACGAATCATCGAGTCAACAAATCCCACCAATTCCGACACTTTATTATGCGAACAAGTTACTTGTTAGTGTTGTTTTGCATCTCAGGTGTTTTGGAAGCTCTAGGAGGAAACGCGCATTAAAGATGGCATTTTGTGCCAAAAACATCCCAAGGCATCTTTGGCCGAGCCGCGCCCGAGAGAGCCCAGGCCGTGCCCAAGCAGCGTCCGAGCAGCGCCCGAGCCGCATCCAAGGCCGAAGGATCGAGTAGGCCCGCGCATCTGCCGAAGACCCCAGCCGAGCTGTCCAGCGCTAAATTCAAGTTGTTCGGGCAAACGAGCTGATCTGACAATTCCGACTCTAGCAAGTTGATGGAAATGGTAGATAAGTCGGACGATGTCACTAACCAAGGAGAACGCGGGAGCAGATTGACAATTGGCCCAATTCCAAAGCAAAAGCCCCACCGCAAGGCCAAGTCGGTGCATTCTCGGCTCGTCCCAAGGCGTGGCGGTTTATGCAATGCTTGTTGGCCAAGTTTACTTGCAAGCTCAGAAAAAGTTGGTTGAAGAGATTTGGACATGTTCCCTAATTCGTTTTTGGACTTGGCCCAAAAAAAGGACTTGGAAACCCTAGGTTTTCTTTATAAATAAGACTCTTGGGTCAAGGCATAATCATCTCACAATACATCTCAAATCTCGAGTTCTCAACTCAAAAGCAATTCGTGGGATCCGGAGCTCTCTTCTTCATTCAGCCGTGCCTCCAATCTTCGACGATAGAGAAGAATTCCTTTACTTTTAATTATTATTTTGTTATTTTCCATGGACATGAGTAGCTAAATCCTTCATTCGGGCTAGGGTTTATATATTGTGACGATTGTTTTGAGACTTGGTTCTTAATGCTATTTTATGTTCCACTAGTTCTTGAGCTATTTATCTTGGATTAAATTGTGAAGCTAAGCGGATACTTGCAATGGTAAAACTTAGCCGAACAATTCAATCCCTTTATTCACTGCATGTTTGATACTAAACCGTTAGGACAAGTAGTTGCACTTAACCTATTATAACCTGAAACGGAGTATTAGGTTTGCTAGAACTAGAAGTCTATAACCTGAAACGGAGTAGATTGTGGCGTAGTGGCTTGAAACGGCTCTACCTTAGGTTAAAACCTGAAACGGAGTAACCACACTTAGGAACACGAAATCAGATTATTAGAAGTCAATGATAAACGAGTCACAATAGAAACCCTTGACCGAATACTTTCTCTAATTGAATTACTCCGTTTATTTTCTCTTGCGTTTTGCAACAATTACTCTTACAAACCCCAATCAATTTGTTACAGGACAACTGAGCCACACCATCTCTCTAGGGTTCGACCCTTGCTTGACACTTTACTAAGTTTCTTGCAGAGAAATATAAATTTAAATTTGATAGGACGGACGACGCCTGTCAAATTTTGGCACCGTTGCCGGGGAGCTGCGCTTCGGTGAAGTTGTTCTTTCTGTTTTCTTTATTTTTCTGTTTTTTGTTTAGTTATTTTTCGTCCGTGCTATTCGCTTCAATGCATAATACCCCGTTTTGAGCAAAATAGCGAAATTGTAGGATTCGAGTTCTCGGTGTCCGATTTTAGCCCTTAATACCTTATTCTGAGCAGAACGACGAGGCGGTCATAAATCAGAAGCTTTGCTTGTGACATAGGGTGTGTTTTGTCCATCCGGAGTCGTTTCCTATTTTATTTTGAATTTTTAGTATTTTTAGATATTTTCCATTTTTAGTATTTTTTTGGTTTTCTCTAGTTTACCATGTCTCACGTAGATAGTCAGGTAAGCGATGATGAAAACAACGACCAGTTCAACCCGGTCTATGAAAAATAACATGGTGATACCTCCATTCTATGATGACCCAGAGCAGATGGTTCGTGCTAGGAACCAGCAAGTCAGGGAGGCTGTGACGGATGCACAGTCGTCGTGTGCGAAAGTCAAGAATAAATTTATAAGTCCGCTACTCGCGACTTCACTACTGGGTAGCAAGTGGTAAGTAGGGGTCGAACCCAAGGGAATTAGGGGGATAAGTCATTCTTTGAGGGATTGTACAGGCGGGGAACGTGATTTTAGGGTTGATTGAGGTTTTAGCGCGAATAACTACATGACTTTTTGGTTGGTTTTGGTTTTTAGTGTGGAAAAGTAAATACTGAAAATAAAAGGAAAGACTTACAGCGGTTGTTGCGTGATTGGCAAGTCTTGCGGAACGTCAGCAGTTGATATTGCAGTTAAAAGGAAGTATTCAATTGCAGGGGCCTTGTATCATAGTCTATTTATCATTGACCTCTAATGATCATACTATGTGTTCAAAGATGAATTGAGGCTATTTCTAGCACAAGACTTGCCACATCATTTAGAACACTTGTTCTATTTAGACTAATTCCTCCTTTCGAAGTATCTTAGCCTTATGTGCATCCATTTGATCTTCAGTGACGATCAACCAAATGGTTTTTAAGAGAGGTCGAACTCCTCAGATAAGCTTTGACCGTTAAAGCATCCACTTACCCGAGTATGTTCACGAACCCCACGGAAGAGCTTTGCCCGTTAAAGCATCCACTCAACCTTGGAAATTCTAACCTAATATGTGGCACATAGAACAAGTTTTGAACACAGAGAGGCACTAGGTGTAGGGTCTAAAACATTGTATGATACAAGTACACCCCTTCAACCGAATGAAGGGTTTAGCTACGAATATCCATAGAGGTGGATACCATAGCTAAGACAGTAAAGTAAAGAGAATACTCAAGAACCAACAGGAGTAAACTCAGGAACTACTAGAATACTCAAGAACCAACAGGAGTATTATAGATTGAAACAAGTGTTTACAAGAGTGGTGCCCTAATCTAGAGAGAAGTGAGAGCTTCTCTCACTAACTTATGGAATTGGAATGAGAATGGGATGTGGATTACAAGTGAATGGCTTGGTATTTATAGCCATGGGGGAGTGAGAGATGTGGAGGAGAAGGGAGCCACTTGGCACAAGCTCATGGAGCTCTCCAAAGCCACCGGTGATGTCATGAGGGGGAGAAAGCCGCCGGCCACATGACCATGGAGGAGAGGAGGAGAGCTTAGCCGCCGGCTAGGTGGAGGATGGTGAGTGGTGGAGTGTGTTTTGTGAGCTCATTCCAAAAAGCCATCGGTCCTTTCAGCTCTGGTCTGACTCTGGTTGCCTTTCGGTTGGACTTGTTTTGAGTGATTCCATGTCAGGTTCATGATATTTCTTCAGTCAGCATCTGGTCGTGACTTGGAATGACTCGTAATTCATATTCAGCTTAAAAAGTCCTCCTTAGCATGTATTCTCTCTAGACGTCAAAATACCCTGCAGATAAATATCGGAACTAACAAGCAAAAGTTAAATAGACAAAGCATCTAATTTGGTGGGTTTATTTGTGTTTATGATTCATACAATTATGGTCCATCAGATCACCCCACACTTTTAGTTGTTCGTCCCGAACAATGCTTTTTAAAGGGCGGCACACACTCTAAGTAAAATATGAAAGTGAGACTGTGGGACTTGATTTATCTTAATTCATGCATTACTTACTTATTACCAAAGTAAACCGTGTAAATACTTAGAAGAAACTTGATACTTGTACCTTCGTGCCGAGATGCAAATTAATTCGGATGTTTCGGGAGATAGCCCTTTTTAGGCTCCCGGACTGCATTCTTGGGATCGACTTGCACTATATGGTTTCCTTGTAGCTTTCTCTAGCACGTGATTCGGTTCGAGTTTCACTGAGTTAAGCACTTTGATTTCTTTTTCGCGAGGGACAGCTTTTGTAGTGAATCGGCCTTTGGCCTTTGATATTGAGTTGGAGTTTCTTCACTTTTGTTCGGTTAAAACCTTCACAATTTTGGCCTTTGGCCATTGATTAGCTTCTTTGAGCTTTTGCTTCTTTGTGACTTGCTAGTCCATTTTCTCAGCCTTTTTGGGAGGTCCAATCGCCGCCCGCAAGCATATGGAAATACCTCCCCGCTCTTTCTCATCCTTACCGTTTCGCGCGGGTCAAAATGACGGTCGCTCATTTATTTTCCCGGCTACTAGGACTAGAGATAGGACGGTTTGATTCCCGTCCCGCTGACGGAGCCCACTGCACTGTCGTTAAGGTGCAATGTTCTCTGTACAAATAAATTTATATTTTTCCGCTACTCGCGACTACACTACTGGGTAGTAAGTGGTAAGTAGGGGTAGAACCCAAGGGAATTAGAGGGATACGTTGTTCTTTAAGGGATTTGTACAGCGAGGGAGCGTGTTTTAGGTTGATAGAGATTTTAGCGCGATTAACTAAGCTACTGTTTTTGGTTTTTTTGTTTGTTTTGAGTGCGGAAAAGTAAATTACAGAAAATAAATACTGAAAATAAATGACTGAAAGTAAAAGAGTTAAGGGAAGAAGACTTACAGTGGGTGATGCGTGATTGCGATTCCTCCGGTAGATGAGTGGTTGATGGTTGTAGTTGATCGAGCAGTTTATAAAAGTAAGTACAGGGGGGTTTTTGTAATTCAAGGGAAAGTATTTGATCTCAGGTACCTTGTATTATAACATGTTTATTAATAACCGCTAGTAACCTTTCTAAGTATTCAAAGATGAATCGAGGCCCTTTCGTAGCGCAAGACTTGCAACATCGTTTAAAGCAACACTTGTTCTACTTCAGACTAATTCCTCCTTTCGAAGTATCTTAGCCTTTTGTGCATCCATTTGAATTCTTTGGGCCAGTTTCCAAATGGTTTTTTAAGATAAGCCGAACTCCTCGATAAGTTTTGCTTGTTACAGCTTCCACTTACCGAGTATGATCACAAATTCCCACGGAAGAGCTTTGCTTGTTACAGCTTCCACTCAACCTTGGAAACTCTGACTATAAATGGCACATAGAACAAGTTTTGAATAAAGAGAAATGAAACTAAAAGAAATTAAAACATTATATAATACAAGAAAATACCTTCGACCGAATGAGGAGTTTAGCTACGAATATCCATGGAAAAGGACATCGTAACTAAATACTCGGGGGTTTTTGAAAACAGTAAGAGGGAAAGGGGTGGAATACTCAAGAACCAACAGGAGTATTCCATATTTCCTACTGAATACTCAAGAACCAACATGAGTATTCTCTACAGTATTATAATACTCGAGAACCGACAAGAGTATTATAATTTCAAACCAAACTTGTAAGGTAACAAAATGTAGAGAGATAAGTGTTTATTGATTTTGGAATGAATTTTTACAAAGGATTTGGCTTTTATTTATAGCCATGGGAGGAGAATGAGAGCCATGAAGCCACATGGGGGGAGCCAAAAGCCGCCGGTCACAAAGCCACCGGTGGCCGGTTGTCCAAGGAGGAGAGGAGGTGGTCTTGGCCACCTCTTGCACAAGGTGGCCGGTCATCTTGGTCCATGGGTGAGTTTTTGACAGTTTTGTGCAGTCTTTTCACAAAACTATCAGTCCAATTTCACTTTGTCTAACTTTGATTGTTCCTCGGTTGAATTTAATTTGAGTAATTCCTACGTCAGGATCTTGAGGTTTCTTCGTTCGGCGTCTGATCTTGACCTTGGATTGACTCTTAATATCTTTTCAGCGTAAAATCCTCTCCTTAGCGTGTTTTCTCTCTAAGCGCCAAAATACCCTGTAGAAATAAATCGGGACTAACAAGCATAAGTTAAATAGACCAACAGTCTAATTTGGTGGGTTTTACTGTGTTTTTGATTCGTATAATTTTGGTCCATCAGATCACCCCACACTTTTAGTTGTTCGTCCCGAACAATGCTATTAAAGGGCGGCACTCTAAGTTTGGTTTTAAAATATGAAAATTAGACTGTGGGACTCGATTTATCCTAATTCATGCATTACTTACTTATTACCAAATTGAACTTTGTAAATAAATAGAAGAAACTTGATACGTGTACCTCCGTGCCGAGATGCAAATTATTCTGGATGTTTCGGGAGATAGCCCTTTTTAGGCTCCTGGACTGCAACCTCGGGATCGTCTCTTACTATATGGTTTCCTTGTAGCTTTCTCTAGCACGTGATTCGGTTCGGGTTTCACTAGTTTGAGTACTTTGATTTTCTTTTGGCGAGGGACTGCTTTTTGTAGGGAATCGGCCTTTGGCCTTTGATTTGACTCTTTGAGTACTTCACTTTTTGTTCGGTTAAAACCTTCACAATTTTGGGCCTTTGGCCTCTTGATTTGCTTCTTCGAGCTTTTTGCGTCTTTGAGACTTGCTAGTCCATTTTCTGAAGCCTTTTTGGGAGGTCCAATCATCGCCCGCAAGCCTATGGAAATACCTCCCCGCTCCTCTCATCGTTGTCGTTTCGCGCGGGTCAAGATGAGGGTCGCTCATCTATTTTCTCGGCTACTTTGACTAGAGAGAGGACGGTCTAATTCCCGTCCTCGCCTTTTTTTTCTTTTTGCATAAACACTGCATGGCGGAGATGACTTCAATCTTCACTGAAACCCGAAGTGCAGCCTCCACTGACTTCGAAAACCATATAGTTTGATTCGATCCTTCGATTGCTTGCCAAGCCTCTCTAGGGCATTTCTTTCAACTCCACATCCCCAGTTTATCTCAGCACAAAGGAACAAATGAGAAGTTACGTTCTAAGTTTTTAGACAGTTGAATTTTCACAAGGTAAATGCATGAATTTCGGTCTATCTTTTTCACATTCTTAAGTTCATATTTTCAAAAAGTTACATTAAAACAGAAAAAGTTTTTTATTTATGTACACATGCGGATCTCACCCCACACTTTTGAACGAAGTCGTGCCTTTCAGCACTACTTAGTTCAAAAGCCATGCAAGCAGACAATTACGAGAAGGAAATGATATTAAGGAAAAGGGAAGGACAAAACTCCCTTTAAGATGTCGAGTGAACGATATGGCACGAGGCTGGATAATCGAGGGAGTTCGGCTGGGACCTTGAACTCTTAGCGTAGCCCTGACCGGCTTAATGTTGCACCCAAGTCCGATTCCTGAATAGTCAAATCTTCTATGCACCAAGTGGGTGAGAGCGACTTATTGAAAAAGTAAAATACAGAAAATAAAATACAGAAATTAAAGTGCGGAAAGTAAGATAGTGTCGGGTTACCTCCCGACCAGTGCACTTGTTTAACGTCGTTGGCTCGACAGTACCTTATTTCTGGATCACTGGTTGGGATCCCATGGGTGGCTTAGGTCGAATTTTGCCACTGTTCCCGTGTTGACTTTTGCCTTGCCTTTTCCCGATTTCTTGCGAGATGATGGGCTTGGGTCCAGTTCCCGTTGTTCTGGTGATGTCTCCTTCCAACGTCTTTGAGAAGGTGAGGGACCTTTGACCACTAGCCTCTTGAACTGGGTTTTCTGGTGTTCAGGGCTGCCTTGTCCAGTCATGGCGAAAGCATGCTCCATCGAGGAGTCGTTTTGCTCAGGCCCTTTTCCCATCCTCCTTTCAGCCTCTTCATTGATCACATAGTTTTCAGCAGTTTGTCTATTGATCGAGGGAAAAGTCAGAAAGCTTGCATCTTAAAGCTTGGTTCTGCCTCGTCGTGTCTGTTTGTGAGGAACTGGTCATAGATGGTTTCGGCTGCTTGGTTGATGATAGCTGGGTATGGTATTGGCAGCATGTCGGTGGTATTCTGGACTTCTTCCATTGCTGACACTTCCTCGTTACTCCCGACACTTTCTATATCCCAGTCTTCTGATGGCTCGGGAGTTTCTTCTGATGGCTCGGGAGTCTCTTCTCTTTCTATCTGCATTTCTCCGTCAGCCTCGGGTATTCGTTTTGTGGCTGCGGCCAGGTCATTTATGAGGTACCACATGTCTGCTATGGAATAGTTCCTAGCTGATCTCCTCATTGCCTCGTTAATCCTTGCTAGAGCAGCGGCCTTCATCCCACGAAGAAATTTTTGAAGCAGAATTTTCTTCGTGAATCCATGGTGCGGGCAGTTTGAGATGATGGTGTCAAAGCTCGTGTAGTATTCGTCCAAAGTCTCATCCCGGGATTGTTGCAGGCACATGATCTTCTCACGGGTTTGTTGTCGTAAGGATGGAGGGGAAAATTCTTTCAGAAATGGAACGCAGAGGTCCATAAAATGTGCTGCACTGCTTGCGGTTGACGTGTAATACCAGATCATTGCGAAATCAGTTAGAGAGAATTTGAAGCATTTAAGCTTAAATTCCTCTAACATTTCATTTGCAGGTTTAATGAGGTGGCAGACGTGGTGAAAGTTTCGGCAGTGTTGTACTGGGTCTTCTCCATCCGTACCTCCGAACAGTGGCAGATGTCGTGTTGTCCATGCATACGAAGGGGGTTGCGTCATAAGGACATATGAGGGAAAGAACAACTAATCCGATGGCTAATTCCCCAGCAACGGCGCCAATTTGACGGAGCCCACTGCACTGTCGTTAAGGTGCAATGTTCTCTGTACAAATAAATTTATATTTTTCCACTACTCGCGACTACACTACTGGGTAGTAAGTGGTAAGTAGGGGTCGAACCCAAGGGAATTAGAGGGATACGTTGTTCTTTAAGGGATTTGTACAGCGAGGGAGCGTGTTTTAGGTTGATTGAGATTTTAGCGCGATTAACTAAGCTACTGTTTTTGGTTTTTTTTTGGTTTTGAGTGCGGAAAAGTAAATTACAGAAAATAAATACTGAAAGTAAAAGAGTTAAGGGAAGAAGACTTACAGTGGGTGATGCGTGATTGCGATTCCTCCGGTAGATGAGTGGTTGATGGTTGTAGTTGATCGAGCAGTTTATAAAAGTAAGTACAGGGGGGGTTTTTGTAATTCAAGGGAAAGTATTCGGTCTCAGGTACCTTGTATTATAACATGTTTATTAATAACCGCTAGTAACCTTTCTAAGTATTCAAAGATGAATCGAGGCCCTTTCGTAGCGCAAGACTTGCAACATCGTTTAAAGCAACACTTGTTCTACTTCAGACTAATTCCTCCTTTCGAAGTATCTTAGCCTTTTGTGCATCCATTTGAATTCTTTGGTCCAGTTTCCAAATGGTTTTTTAAGATAAGCCGAACTCCTCGATAAGTTTTGCTTGTTACAGCTTCCACTTACCGAGTATGATCACGAATTCCCAAGGAAGAGCTTTGCTTGTTACAGCTTCCACTCAACCTTGGAAACTCTGACTATAAATGGCACATAGAACAGGTTTTGAATACAGAGAAATGAAACTAAAAGAAATTAAAACAATATATAATACAAGAAAATACCTTCGACCGAATGAGGAGTTTAGCTACGAATATCCATGGAAAAGGACATTGTAACTAAATACTCGGGGGTTTTTGAAAACAGTAAGAGGGAAAGGGGTGGAATACTCAAGAACCAACAGGAGTATTCCCAATTTCCTACTGAATACTCAAGAACCAACATGAGTATTCTCTACAGTATTATAATACTCGAGAACTGACAAGAGTATTATAATTTCAAACCAAACTTGCAAGGTAACAAAATGTAGAGAGATAAGTGTTTATTGATTTTGGAATGAATTTTTACAAAGGATTTGGCTTGTATTTATAGCCATGGGAGGAGAATGAGAGCCATACACTTGTCACATGGGGAGAGGAGGAGCAAGGAGGAGAAGCCAAATGGGGGGGAGCCAAAAGCCGCCGGTCACCTTGTGGGGAGGAGGAGAAGCCACCGGTGGCCGGTTGTCCAAGGAGGAGAGGAGGTGGTCTTGGCCACCTCTTGCACAAGGTGGCCGGTCATCTTGGTCCATGGGTGAGTTTTTGACAGTTTTGTGCAGTCTTTTCACAAAACTATCCGTCCAATTTCGCTTCGTCTGACTTTGATTGTTCCTCGGTTGAATTTAATTTGAGTAATTCCTACGTCAGGATCTTGAGGTTTCTTCGTTCGGCGTCTGATCTTGACCTTGGATTGACTCTTAATATCTTTTCAGCGTAAAATCCTCTCCTTAGCGTGTTTTCTCTCTAAGCGCCAAAATACCCTGTAGAAATAAATCGGGACTAACAAGCAGAAGTTAAATAGACCAACAGTCTAATTTGGTGGGTTTTACTGTGTTTTTGATTCGTATAATTTTGGTCCATCACCCGCCTCTTGCATAAACACTGCACGGCGGAGATGACTTCAATCTTTACTGAAACCCGAAGTGCAGCCTCCACTGACTTCGAAAACCATATAGTTTGATTCGATCCTTCAAGTGCTTGCCAAGCCTCTCTAGGGCAGTTTATGTCAACTCCACATCCCCTGTTTATCTCAGCACAAAGGGACAAATGAGAAGTTACATTCTAAGTTTTTAGACAGTTGAATTTTCACAAGGTAAATGCATGAATTTAGATCTATCTTTTTCACATTCTCAAGTTCATATTTTCAAAAAGATAATATTAAGGGAAAAGGAAAAAGAAAAAGAAAACATGTTTATGTACAAAGGCAGTTCTCACCCCACACTTTTGAACGAAGGCGAGCCTTATTTCAAAAGTCATGCAAATATATACAAGAGAAGGAAATGACATTAAGGAAAAGAGAAGAACTGAACTCCCTTTTACTGTGTTGTGTCGTGGAACAACATGCCTCGGAGCTGGATAATCGAGGGAGTTTGGCTGGGGCCTTGAACTCTCAGCGCAGGCCCGGTAAATTCTCGGAAGCTGCCTGGCTGATCTGATCTTGCTCCAAAAATCGATTCCTACAAGGGGTCATTCTTTCTATACAAAAGTGGGTGAGAGCGACTTACGGTAAAAACTAAATGACAGAAAATATAATTACTGAAAGTAAGATAGGTGTCGGGTTACCTCCCGACCAGTGCACTTGTTTAACGTCGTTGGCTCGACAGTACCTCATTCCTGGATCATAAGGTTGGGTCCCATGGGTTTGTGAGGTCGAACTTCTTTTCGGCTGCCCTTTTACTCTGTCCAAAGAACTTGTGGAGTGATGGGCTCGGTTTGGTTCTCCATTGGGTTGGCAGGTTCTTCTTTTCATAGCTCCGAGAAGGTGAGGCTTCCTTGACCATAGCTGCTGGTCCATCAAGTTGAGCTCTCTTGTTCCTCCTTCCCGGCTTCCATTCCTTTGGCCCATGCCTTGGACGTTTCTTCATGTATGGTCGGTTGGCATCTTTGCAGTTTTGGAAGTTCAGTCTTTTGCCAAGCAACCTCAAGTATGCTCCCATGCTGACCCTCTTCTTTGTGGCAGAGATGATTGGCCATCCTTGGTCCTTACACCTTTCAGGAGGCTCTTCTTGGCTTATGACGAGTGGGAGCTCCTTCGTTGGCTGTTTTGGCTCATGCTTCTCCTCCAACTCGTCTAGCACTGCATCATCATTTATCATATCATCTCTGGTGGCCATGATAGGTATAGAACATGAAGGGTCAGGTAGGGGCTTCTGGGCCATGAAGACCGGGTCTTTCTCGAGCATCTCTTCAGTGAGGACCGGGCCTGGCTTGATTTCTTCGGCCGCTTTGGCAGTGAGGTTCGGGACTTCTGTTGGCTCGGCAGTTAGGACTAAAATTAATTTGGGCAGTTTGGCAATGCGGTCCCAGATCAGTTGTGTAGCCACCCAGAATTCCTTATTTTCGACCTCGTCTTGGTGTATCGGGGCACTCATTTGCTGGATGCTAGCTGCCAATTCTTCCCCCTTGATGCTTTCTGTATCTGATTCGTCCATCACTTCTGATGGCTCGGGAGTGAGATCCCATGTAGGCTCCTCTTCAGTTATCCATGAGTCCTCATCCTCTGTCAGCCTTGTGGGCTCCAATGTTGGTTCCTTTAGAGCTGCCTCCACATCCATTACTGCCCTTGTACTGATGTCTTCTCTCGGTTTTGTTGTGGGCAAGCTTATAATGGGTGTGGTGTCGGGCTCATTCTGTACTGAGTCCACTTTCATTGTTGGTGCCTTATCTTCAGTTTGGTGCATTGGCCCTCGTTTTGTGCTTTTGGCCAAATCATCAATGAGGCCCCAGGCTTCATCTTTGCTTAATTCCATCATTGACCCTCCTGCGGCAGTATCTAGCAAGAAAAGCTCCGGAAATCTCATCCCAATAAGAAATGTCCCAAAAAGATATGAATCTGCGAATCCGTGGTGCGGGCAGCTCGCCACAATGGAATCGAAGTACGCCAAGTACTCGTCCAAAGTTTCATCTCGGGATTGCGTAAGGTTGATGATCTTCTTGCGGATTTCAAGTTCAAAAGATGGTGGGGAAAACTCCTCATAGTACCAAGGCTCGCTTTAGTAGTATGAAGACATGGCGAATTATGTATAACAGAAAAAAGAACAACTATCCAATTGCTAACTCCCCGGCAACGGCGCCAATTTTGACGGACGCACAGTCGTCGTGTGCGAAAGTCAAGAATAAATTTATAAGTCCGCTACTCGCGACTTCACTACTGGGTAGCAAGTGGTAAGTAGGGGTCGAACCCAAGGGAATGAGGGGGATAAGTCGTTCTTTGAGGGATTGTACAGGCGGGGAACGTGATTTTAGGGTTGATTGAGGTTTTAGCGCGAATAACTACGTGACTTTTTGGTTGGTTTTGGTTTTTAGTGTGGAAAAGTAAATGATAGAAAAGTAAATACTGAAAATAAAAGGAAAGACTTACAGCGGTTGTTGCGTGATTGGCAAGTCTTGCGGAACGTCAGTAGTTGATATTGCAGTTAAAAGGAAGTATTCAATTGCAGGGGCCTTGTATCATAGTCTGTTTATCATTGACCTCTAATGATCATACTATGTGTTCAAAGATGAATCGAGGCTATTTCTAACACAATACTTGCCACATCATTTAGAACACTTATTCTATTTAGACTAATTCCTCCTTTCGAAGTATCTTAGCCTTATGTGCATCCATTTGATCTTCAGTGACGATCAACCAAATGGTTTTTAAGAGAGGTCGAACTCCTCAGATAAGCTTTGCCCGTTAAAGCATCCACTTACCCGAGTATGTTCACGAACCCCACGGAAGAGCTTTGCCCGTTAAAGCATCCACTCAACCTTGGAAATTCTAACCTAATATGTGGCACATAGAACAAGTTTTGAACACAGAGAGGCATAGGTGCAGGGTCTAAAACATTGTATGATACAAGTACACCCCTTCAACCGAATGAAGGGTTTAGCTACGAATATCCATAGAGGTGGATACCAAAGCTAAGACAGTAAAGTAAAGAGAATACTCAAGAACCAACAGGAGTAAACTCAGGAACTACTAGAATACTCAAGAACCAACAGGAGTATTATAGATTGAAACAAGTGTTTACAAGAGTGGTGCCCTAATCTAGAGAGAAGTGAGAGCTTCTCTCACCTAACTTTTGGAATTGGAATGAGAATGGGATGTGGATTACAAGTGAATGGCTTGGTATTTATAGCCATGGGGGAGTGAGAGATGTGGAGGAGAACGGAGCCACTTGGCACAAGCTCATGGAGCTCTCCAAAGCCGCCGGTGATGTCATGAGGGGGAGAAAGCCGCGGGCCACATGTCCATGGAGGAGAGGAGGAGAGCTTAGCCACCGGCTAGGTGGAGGATGGTGAGTGGTGGTGTGTGTTTTGTGAGCTCATTCCAAAAAGCCATCGGTCCTTTCAGCTCCGGTCTGACTCTGGTTGCCTTTCGGTTGGACTTGTTTTGAGTGATTCCATGTCAGGTTCATGATATTTCTTCAGTCAGCATCTGGTCGTGACTTGGAATGACTCGTAATTCATATTCAGCTTAAAAAGTCTTCCTTAGCATGTATTCTCTCTAGACGTCAAAATACCTTGCAGATAAATATCGAAACTAACAAGCAAAAGTTAAATAGACAAAGCGTCTAATTTGGTGGGTTTATTTGTGTTTATGATTCATACAATTATGGTCCATCAGGCTGCCCGAGCAAATCAGAGGGCACCAGTTGCTTAGAACGGTGTCGCCCCAAGGCAACAGCCTCAACCGCCTCAACAACCACGGCCACCCAAGCAGCCGCTCATCAGAGAAGAGGCCGACTATGAAGGAGAGTACTACTACCGAGAGCCCACCATGGGAGAACTGTCTGCTCCGAACTTCCGGAACCAGCTGTGGTGCATCTACGAGGGGCCGGAACTTGAGGGAATAGTCATCAACTCGGTAGTCGTGCATCATCTACCCAAGTTCTCGGGATGTCAAGGAGAGTCGGCCACCACACATCTTCAGCGTCTACATGGTATCTGCCAAAAGCTTAGACCATATGGAGTCGAAGTGGAGGACTTCAAGCCAAAGGCCTTTTATTTCTCTCTAATCGATGCAGCTAACGACTGGTTTTTATCCTTGCCTTCAGGTAGCATCCAGACATGAGACCAGATGCAGAGGAAGTTCCTGAACAAATACTACCCAGGGGCAGGGCAATGCAGTTTCGCAAGCAGCTATAGGATCTTAGACAAGGGCCTAACAAGTCAATGTACGACTATCTAGAAAAGTTGAACCACTTGGAGCAAAGCTGCTGCAACCTCGGACTTCCGGAGAAGTTTGTCATTGAGTACCTACTCGATGGCCTGAGACCACTTGATAGGATGCTCCTAGATGCCTCGGCTAGAGGCACGATCATGAACCTACCCCTATGTCGAATCAGGAAGTTGATCGCAGACGTGGCCGAGAACGCAAGGTTTAGGGAGGAGACCAGTCGATAAGAGGAATTCAGCCGGACCAAGAATGTTGCAAAGGCCAACACCCCGGTGAACTCAATGGCCGAGGAGATGAAGGAGATGATGCAGTAACTGATAAGGAGGCAGCCGGCCCAGGCGAGGCCGTGTGAGTTTTGTGGTGCAACATACCACAAAACAGATGCTTGTCCGACCAAAGTGGAAGAAGGCCAAGGCGAGGTCAATGTAGTGGACGGGTACCAGAGTTACAACAACCGAGTCAGACCAACCTGGCAGTACGGATCAGTGGCAATCAGGCAAGGAGGGCAGAACTGGCGAAACGATAAGCATGGCCCGAGGGAACCAGCACAGCAGGCTGCCCCTCAATAGGCCCAGTAGTCCAGTTACTACCGTCCACCATACCGCCAGCAACTGGGAGGATACAATGGACCGAGCCAATATCAGCAGCGTAGGCAGGACCGCAATCAGGCAGGACCGCAATCAGGCAGGCCCGAATCAGCAAGGTTCTAGCAAGTCACTGGAGGACGTTGTAAAAGAGTTGGCAGCTAGCACCCAGAAGTTGACCACCACGATGCGTGAGTATTAGGCCAAGACCGATGGGACCTTAACCGAGCTGTCTAAGCAGATGTCCAACTTGGCCCAGGACGTGTCCCAGCTGAAGAGAGATCTGGGTAGGCTGCCCTCCCAAACAGTGCCTAATCCAAGAGGGAATGTCAGCATGATGGAAGTAGTGGACGTGGACGCGGCACTTAAGGAGTCTGCTTATTGGGTAAACAAGATGCTCGCGCTGAATGACACGGAGGTGAGAGACAGCGAGGAAGAACCTAGCTCAGAGCCCACTAGCCCACTGCTGACGCCCGAAGAAGATGCGGCCCGAACACCTAGATCGGATGCGGTCGGAGTGCCCAGGCCAGGCCCGGTACTCGCGGCCGAGAAGTCCAGCACTAACGTTCCTTTGTGTTCCATGCAGATGATTGCTTCTGAAGACCATATGATCA
Organism: Rhodiola kirilowii; assembly: GCA_033675215.1. Classification (NCBI taxonomy): domain Eukaryota; kingdom Viridiplantae; phylum Streptophyta; class Magnoliopsida; order Saxifragales; family Crassulaceae; genus Rhodiola; species Rhodiola kirilowii. Next base: position 38,733,859 of record CM066203.1, on the reverse strand, counting down.
ATAAGGATGAGCTAAGAGGCAGATTGGAAGAGAGGCATGAGCAGAACGACCCAATGATGGAGCGCCCAGTTGCAGCGCGTCATGAGGCACCACTAGGAAAGAGTAAGGACCCAGGTGCCTTCACAGTCACCTGTGGTATCGGTGAGACTCAAATACATCACTGTTTGATCGATCTAGGTGCTGCTATTAACGCTATGCCGTATTCCTTATATTGCTCGTTGAAACTTGGCCCATTGAAACCGCCTAGGTTGCTAATAGAACTAGGGGATAAGTCATGTATTCGTCCTGTTGGCTTGCTTGAAAACCTAACCCTCCGAGTAGGAGACCTTGTTCTTCTTGCAGATTTCTATGTCTTGCAGATGGGAGATGCTAGAGATTATGATCCTCCACCACTTATTTTGGGACGGCCATTCCTCTTCACCACCAAGACCAAGATCGACATGGACATAGTCTTGTTATCGCTTGTGTTCGGAGGCAAGACATCAGATTTCTATATCTATGGGGATGATGACCGTCCATGCGTGAGGAAACCACCGGACATAGTGCACACGCCATATCTCGGTGCCCTACCTCTGAGCCTATCGGATGAGACCACGCATGCGACTGGGCCAGCAGCTATGATCAAGGCGTCCTCGCCACCTTGGGAGGATGTGAAAGCAAACCCACCCGATCAATGGAGAGCGGACACGAGCACACGATTCCACGAGGGCTTTGGGCAGATTGAAGGAGTCGCTGAGGCAAAGTTTGACCTCACACGTCCATGGGATCCTAACTTGTGATCCCTAAAGAGGTAACGTCGAGCCAACGACGTAAAACAAAGGCGCTCGCAGGGAGGCTTCCCGGCAAAAGTTTTGATTCTCAGTCTTTACTTTATTTTAATTCGTTTTACGTTTATGTGAGTCTTGAGTCATGTTCCTCACATTGTCTTTTGGGAAAGGAGATGCTTTTTTATGCAGGAAACATGCACCTCAGTGTGGAGCGCGCAAGGCCCCAACACCGGCCGACAGAGCCGAGCCAGCGTGGAGCTGACCTGACTAAAGGCCCTGCAGGCGCAGAACCTGGGCATGGAGGAAATCCTCGAGCCAACCTGGACAATTGGAGATTCTGACTCGGCCATTAGTCTTAAAATGGCCAATTTATCGAGACATGTGAAGAATCCCATAGTGTCCTGGCAAAGTTGTCCGGAGGCCCAACCGACAGGGGCCCTATGCGCATAGAATAGGCCCACTTCCAGAATCCTCGACCCAACTTCATTATATGGAAATTATGGCTCGACGGAAGTGTTTAGAATGACAAATAACCTTGGAAGAGAGATTCACATCACGCGACCACACGAGGGAAGTGCCTGTTCACTTTTTACTCTCTTCTTATTTTCCCTACGTTTGTTTGCTTGCATAGTTGTGTCTTTGAATTTAAGTCATGCCGTAAGGACACGGCTTTGTTCAAAAGTGTGGGGTGGGAGAGTCAGTCTGTTGTGCCAGCACCTTTATTTTTGCACCTGCATAGTGTTAGCACGTTTCAAGGAGAACGCCCGAGCAAATTGACAGTTAGCCCAATTCCAAAGCAAAAGCCCCACCGCAAGGCCAAGTCGGTGCATTCTCGGCTCATCCCAAGGCGTGGCGGTTTATGCAATGCTTGTTGGCAAAGTTTACTTGCAAGCTAAGCAAAAGTCGGTTGAAGAGATTTGGACATGTTCCCTAATTCGTTTTTGGACTTGGCCCAAAAAAAGGACTTGGAAACCCTAGGTTTTCCTTATAAATAAGACCCTTGGGTCAAGGCATAATCATCTCACAATACATCTCAAATCTCGAGTTCTCAATTCAGAAGCAATTCGTGGGATCCGGAGCTCTCATCTTCATTCAGCCGTGCCTCCAATCTTCGATGATATAGAAGAATTCCTTTACTTTCAATTATTGTTTTGTTATTTTCCATGGACATGAGTAGCTAAATCCTTCATTCGGGCTAGGGTTTATGTATTGTGACGATTGTTTTGAGACTTGGTTCTTATTGCTATTTTATGTTCCACTAGTTTTTGTGCTATTTATCTCGGATTAAATTGTGAAGCTAAGCGGATACTTGCAATGGTAAAACTTAGCCGAACAATTCAATCCCTTTATTCGCTGCTTGTTTGATACTAAACCATTAGGACAAGTAGTTGCACTTAACCTAATATAACCTGAAACGGAGTATTAGGTTTGCTAGAACTAGAAGTCTATAACCTGAAACGGAGTAGATTGTGGCGTAGTAGCTTGAAACGGCTCTACCTTAGGTTATAACCTGAAACGGAGTAAGCACAATTGGGAACACAAAATCAGATTATTAGAAGTCAATGATAAATGAGTCACAATAGAAACCCTAGACCGAATACTTTCTCTGATTGAATTACTCCTTCATTTATTTTCTCTTGCGTTTTGCAACAATTACTCACACAAACCCCAATCAATTTGTTACAAAACAACTGAACCACAACAGCTCTCTAGGGTTCAACCTCTGCTTGCAACTTTACTGAGTTTCTTGCAGGGAAAAATAATTTAAATTTGAGAGGTCAGACGACGCCTGTCAACCCACTACCCAAAATCCACTATTCTGGCATTATTCCTGTCACTATCAACCAATCAGATTCGAGTAACACGATAACACTCTAAGAAGTAGTAACATTTGAGCGCGCCCCTATATATATATAGGAGAGCACTCCATTGAGGCAGGTTGGTAGAATGAGGCACGTTGTGAGCCACTCATTTTGATGATATGGCAACGAAAAGTTGTTTGTTGTTTACTTATTGCTTTTGATGGATTTTTGGTAGTGGGACACGTGGCGCACACACAAAGCAGGAGGGGGTTGACGGGTAGATGTATGGCTCAGATCGTTCCTCACTTGCCTCATTCTAATTTGCTTGCCTGATTTGAACGCTCCTTTATATATATATATATATATGGGAAGTACATGACAATCGATAAATAAGAGACTTAACCGCCAGGGCTACACTCGCGGGATCTTTAGAGTAGACTTAACCGCCACGTGCATTTGACGGCTGAGATGAGTGGCTCGGATCGTGCCTCACTGCCTCATTCTACCACCACTGCCTCAGCCGAGTGCTCCCCTATATATATACAGGGGAGCGTTCAAATGAGGCAAACCGAATTAGAGTGAGGCCCGATCTGAGCCGCACATCTACCCCCATGCTTTGTGAGCACGCCACGTGTCCCACTCACTTTCACACTACTTTGCAGTGTGAACGCAAATGGAGTGAGTGGGACACGTGGCAACGCCACGTGCGTTTAACGGCTGAGATGAGTGGCTCGGATCGTGCCTCACTGCCTCATTCTACCAACCCTGCCTCAACCGAGTGCTCCCCTATATATTTACATATATATATATTAAAGTAGATTCATCAAAGGGAAAATTTTCCAAATTTCATAAAATTGAACATTCAATTCCAATTGTACTCAATCTCCTGATTCGTTTCCCAATTTACTCACCTTTTGTAAGCCGCTGTTAGTCACATCGTCTTAAAGTTAGAATACTCTAGTAAATGGCGGCTTAAGCATCGTGGTGTTTTTATGCCTCAAATACCAATAATGTGGCATAATATTGCCAAAGAGACACTAGGCGCTATCTGCTACAGCGGCTTAACCTAAGCCGCTCGACTAAAACCTCAGCCGCCCGACCTAATGCTTACTCAGTGGCAGGTCAGATTCATTGTCTTTTCGCAGCACTAAGCCACTATCCGCCACATCGTTTTATTGTTAAGACACTGTTACTAGTACCGTTTTAATAGATTTCAACCCCAGTGGGTGTTTTGTGGCTGGTGTTAATACAGGGCTAAGCCGATGTTCATGAAAGCATTTTAATTTTAAGACGCTCCTATAAACGGCGTCCTAAATATTACATGAAGTTAGACGTTAAGCCGATGTCAACAGGAGCAGTTTGTTAGTTTCAGACCAAGACGCTGTCCTTGATAGTGTTTTAATCTGAATTGTAGGCAGGTAACTACTGTTTCAATTTAAAATCCCATAAACCTGCAAAAAACCACTGAAATATACAAAACCTACCCACTCTATCACCGGTACAACAAATTACATGACCCCGTGAAACATAAGTGATGACTTATGTACTAAATCAAAAGTTACATGATAACATGTAACATAAATCATCAACGATACATTTTAAAATACATGAATGTTGGGCATATAACATAAAACCCCTATCGAGTTCCCGGGGTAAAACGATGTGTTATCATTCTACAGCGTGTCGATACCCTCCGCAATGGACTCTTTTCTGACTCTACTTGAGACACTTGAGAAGGACAACCATAAAAAGTATCTTGGGGCAAGTCAAGTTCTTCATCCGAATCTACATTAGATTGAAAATAACCAGTTAGACATCAGAGGCATAAAATAATGATTCAAAATTAAGAATAGCCAAATTATACCACTAAGTAGATGAATCTGTGCGATATCAACATCTAATGCTCGACCCTCTCCAATTTTTAACAAGTCAGCATGAGTAGCATGAAACATATCATGAAGTTGTCTCTTAACATCCTTGTCGGTCGTCTTGAGGAACAAACTGGCACTTGTCTTGCAAGTGCGCACTAGTGACGCGACCTGTATGAATAATTAACTCACATTTAATTACACTTTTCATAAATATGAACACGTACACTATGAGTAGTACGGATACTTACCAGTACATAATGCTCATGTCCGGAAGGGCGATACGTCTCTGGTGTATCTAGTATTGGCTGAATGCGCTTGAGAGTTACTGTGCAGTATCATGAATAGTACGCATCCAGATACGAATCGTCTATGTCAGGCTCACCGGTAACAATGGATGCTGCGTGATTATCCTAGAGATTTATGTAACCTTGCATCTCTTCATCTACAAGGTGAGTAGTTCTTCGGATATTCATGTGCATCGCGTTATGACTTTCGGGGGGCAATGCTGACTCTAGTGTCCCCATCCAAATTGACGAAGAACTCGAGAAGGATAGTGCCACTCGACTATATGGAAACAGACGAGTGGAACCTCAGCCCTCCAACTGTCTCTGCCAGCTAAACACATCAGATTAAGTGGGGCCAATATCTCTACGGTATACGGAGCCCAAATGACATTATTTGCTTCTTATCAATCCAATAATCACGATATAACATCAATACGTGATGAGATGTCTACATAAATGACTTCGCGACATTTTGAAATCTACTTGTCTTAGTCAAGACGAGTTCCAGATGGTGTTCGAACTGCGTCTCGAACACTTGTTGGACAGTTTCAGGTTATGTTCAAACAGAGGCTGGAACACCTTAGCAGACAGAACATAAATAGCACAAAATAGGAGCACACACGATATGATAACCCAGTTCGGCTCCGCCTACTCTGGGGGTTTCCCGCACCCGAAAAAGGGACACAAATCTTATTATGAGTTTAGGGTTACAAGAGGTCTTACTCTTACTGATGGACCATAATTGTACGAATCAAAAACACAGTTAAACCCACCAAATTAGACTGTTTGTCTAGTTAACTTTTGTCTGTTAGTCCCGATATATTTCCACAGGGCATTTTAGAGACTGAAGTGAAAACACGCTAAGGAGAGGATTTTATGCTGAAAAGATAACAAGAGTCAATCCAACGTCAAGATCATATGCCGACTGAAGAAATATCAAGGATCCTGACGTGAAATTGACCATAACAAATTAATCAGAAGAATCAGGAGAGGAATCAAGACAGCCCGGGGAAGGAACACACTGACAGTTTTGTGAAAAGACTGCACAAAACTGTACAAAACTCACATATGGCAAGATGACTTGGTGACTTGATGAAGAGGTGACCAAAGGAGGCAAAACCACCCCATTCTCCACCCACAACCGGCGGCGCCACCCTCCTCCTCCTTGGGCAACCGGTTGACTTGCCTTGGAGGTGGCTTCCTCCACCACTCCTCCTCCATGGTGACCGGCTACCGGCGGCTGCCCTCCTCCACTCTTCCTCCGCCAAGTGGTGGCTCCTCCTTGGCTCCTCCTTGCCTCCTCCTCCTCCCTTGGATCAAAGCAATCTCCTCCATCCATTCCTCCCCATTTTTCCTATAAAAGGAGGCTCTCCCCTCCTCATTTTATCATCCAAAAATTGTAAAACACTTCTCTCTCTACATTTTGTTACTTGTAAGTTTGGTTCGGTTTTGAAATAATACTCATGTTTGTTCTTGAGTATTATACTGGAAATTATAATACTCTTGTCGGTTCTCAAGTATTATAATACTGTAGAGAATACTCCTGTTGGTTCTTGAGTATTCAGTAGGAATTAGGAATACTCCTGTTGGTTCTTGAGTATTCCACCCCTTTCCCTTTTACTGTTTTAAAAAACCCCCGAGTATTTAGCTATGGTATCCATCTCTATGGATATTCGTAGCTAAACTCTTTATTCGGTGGAAGGTATTTTCTTGTATTATATAATGTTGTAATATCTTTTAGTTTCATTTCTTAGTATTCAAAACTTGTTCTATGTGCCATTTATAGTCAGAATTTCCAAGGTTGAGTGGATGCTACGAAAGGGCAAAACTCTTCCGTGGGGTTCGTGAACATACTCGGGTAAGTGGATGCTACGAAAGGGCAAAGCTTATCTGAGAAGTTCGACTCATCTAAAACACCACTTGGTCAATCGTAACTGTGAGATCAGGTGGATGCACAAAAGGCTAAGATACTTCGAAAGGAGGAATTAGTCTGAAATAGAACAAGGGTTGCTTTAAACGATGTTGCAAGTCTTGCGCTACGAAAGGGCCTCGATTCATCTTTGAATACTTAGAAAAGTTACTAACAGTTTATTATATACATGTTATAATACAAGAGTACCTGAAACCGAATGCTTCTCTTTACTGTTAAACCGCAATCACCAACTGCTGATCTACCGGAGGAATTACAATCACGCATCACCCACTGTAAGTCTTCTTTGTATTTACAGCATTTAATTTCTGTATTTACTTTTCCGCAATCAAAAACCAAAAACCCCCAAAAAATCACGTAGTTAATCAGAGCGCTAAAACCTCAATCAACCATAAAACACGCTCCCCCCAGTTCAATCACCCTAAAAGAATAGCCTATTCCCCTAATTCCCTTGGGTTCGACCCCTACTTACCACTTACTACCCAGTAGTGTAGTCACAAGTAGCGGATATTATAAATTTATTTGTACAGAGGACACTGCACCTTAACGACAGTGCGGTGGCCCTCCGTCAAATTGGCGCCGTTGCCGGGGAATTAGCCATCGAATAAGCTATTCTTTCGTTCCCTCCCATGACCTCATGACGCAACCACCTTCATATGCATGGACAACACGGCACCTTCCACTGTTCGGGGGAACGGATGCAGAAGATCCAGTACTACACTGTCGGAGCTTTCACTACGTTTGTTGCCACATTAAACCTGAGACTGAAACGTTAGAAGAATTTAAGCTTAAATGCTTTAAATTCTCTCTAACGGATTTCGCAACAATCTGGTATTACACATCACCCGCTAGTAGTGCGGTACGTTTTGTGGACCTCTGTGCACCATTCCTGAAAGAATTCTCCCCACCATCTTTACGCCAAGAAACCCGCGAGAAGATCCTGAACCTTCAACAATCCCGGGATGAGACTTTGGACGAATACTACATGAACTACGATGCCATCGTCTCAAGCTGCCCGCACCATGGGTTTACGAAGAAAATTCTTCTCCAAAAATTTCTTCGTGGGATGAGGGCCGAAGAGCTGGGAAGAGTTAACGAAGCTATGAGAAGGTCAGCCATAAACTTCACCATTGCAGACATGTGGAACCTTATAATCGGCCTGGCCGCTGCCACAAGACGAGCACCCCAAATTGACGAGGAAATGCAGACAGAAGAAGCTGACCTAGAGGCTGATGAAGGAGAAACCACCGAACCGTCAGAAGTAACCCCTGAACCATCTGAAGAATCAGATATGGAAAGCACCGGAAGCAACGAAGTAGGAGTCCAGAACACCACTGACGAATTTCCCAGGCCATTCCCGACTATCATCACCCAGGCAGCTGAAACTACCTATGATCAGTTCGTCACGAACCATCAGAACGAGGCAGAACCTAGCCTCATGAGGCCTTCCCGACTTTTCCCCTCGATCAATAGGCAAATCGCTGAAAACCATGTGATCAAAGAAGAGGCTGAAAAGAGGATGGGAAAAGGGCCTGAGCAGAATGACTCCTACATGGAGCACGCTTTCGCCATGACTGGACAAGGCAGCCCTAAACAGGAGAACACCAAGTTCAAAAAGCTAATAGTGAAAGGTCCCTCGCCTTCTCAGAAACGTTGGAAGGAGATACCATCAGAACTGGACCCAAACCCGTCATCTGCTAAAAAATCAGGAAGACTCACCGCAAGAATCAAGGTCGGTGGAATCAAAAAGTTCGACCTCAGCCACCCATGGGACCCAAACCAGTAATCCACAACGAGGTATCGTCGAGCCAACGACGTAAAACAAGTGCACTGGTCGGGAGGTAACCCGACACTATCTTACTTTTCCGCACTTTAATTTCTGTCATTTAAATTCAGTATTTAGTTTTAAGCTTGCATGACTTTTGAACTAAGGCACGCCTTCGTTCAAAAGTGGGGGGTGAAAACCGCCTGTGTACATAAATAACATGCTTGCTGTTTTTCTTTTTTAGTAATAGTATCTTTTTGAACATATGAACTTAAGAATGTGAAAAAGATAAATCAGAATTCATGCATTTACCTTGTGAAAATTCAAACTGTTTAAAAACTTAGAATGTAACTTTCCATTTGTCCTTTGTGCTAAGATAACTAGGGATGTGGAGTTGACATAAACTGCCCTAGAAGGACTTGGGAAGCAATCAAGGGATCAGATCAAACTATATGGTTTTCGAAGTCAGTGGAGGCTGCACTTCGGGGTTCAGTGAATAATTGAGTCAAACTCCGCCAAGAAGCATCTATGCAAAGGCGAGGACGGGAATCAGACCGTCCTCTCTCTAGTCAAAATAGCCGAGAAAATAGATAAGCGACCCTCATCTTGACCCGCGCAAAACGACGAAGATGAGAGGAGAGGGGAGGTATATCCATAGGCTTGCGGGCGATGATTGGACCTCCCAAAAAGGCTGACAAAATGGACTAGCAAGTCACAAAGAAGCGAAAAACTCAAAGAAGAAAATCAAAAGAGGCCAAAGGCCCAAAATTGTGAAGGTTTTAACCGAGCAAAAGTGAAGCACTCAACAAAGTCAAATCAAAGGCCAAAGGCCGATTCACTACAACAAAAAAAAGCAGTCCCTCGCCAAAGAAAAAAATCAAGAAGGTTCAACTCACTGAAACCCGAACCGAATCACGTGCATGAGAAAGCTACCAGAAGACCATATAGTACGAAACGATCCCGAGGCTGCAACCCAGGAACCTGAAAAGGGCTATCTCCCGAAACATCCAATATAATTTGCATCTCAGCACGGAGGTACAAGTATTAAGTTTCTTCTATTTATTTACGCAGTTTAATTTGGTAATAAGTAAGCAATGCATGAATTAGGATAGATCGAGTACCACAGTCTAATTTTCATATGTCAAATCCGAACCTAGAACTTACGCCCTTTAATAGCATTGTTCGGGACGAACAACTAAAAGTGGGGGGTATTCTGATGGACCATAATTGTACGAATCAAAAACACAGTTAAACCCACCAAATTAGACTGTTTGTCTAGTTAACTTTTGTCTGTTAGTCCCGATATATTTCCACAGGGCATTTTAGAGACTGAAGTGAAAACACGCTAAGGAGAGGATTTTATGCTGAAAAGATAACAAGAGTCAATCCAACGTCAAGATCATATGCCGACTGAAGAAATATCAAGGATCCTGACGTGAAATTGACCATAACAAATTAATCAGAAGAATCAGGAGAGGAATCAAGACAGCCCGGGGAAGGAACACACTGACAGTTTTGTGAAAAGACTGCACAAAACTGTACAGAACTCACATATGGCAAGATGACTTGGTGACTTGATGAAGAGGTGACCAAAGGAGGCAAAACCACCCCATTCTCCACCCACAACCGGCGGCGCCACCCTCCTCCTCCTTGGGCAACCGGTTGACTTGCCTTGGATGTGGCTTCCTCCACCACACCTCCTCCATGGTGACCGGCTACCGGCGGCTGCCCTCCTCCACTCCTCCTCCGCCAAGTGGTGGCTCCTCCTTGGCTCCTCCTTGCCTCCTCCTCCTCCCTTGGATCAAAGGAATCTCCTCCATCCATTCCTCCCCATTTTTCCTATAAAAGGAGGCTCTCCCCTCCTCATTTTATCATCCAAAAATTGTAAAACACTTCTCTCTCTACATTTTGTTACTTGTAAGTTTGGTTCGGTTTTGAAATAATACTCCTGTTTGTTCTTGAGTATTATACTGGAAATTATAATACTCTTGTCGGTTCTCGAGTATTATAATACTGTAGAGAATACTCCTGTTGGTTCTTGAGTATTCAGTAGGAATTAGGAATACTCCTGTTGGTTCTTGAGTATTCCACCCCTTTCCCTCTTACTGTTTTCAAAAACCCCCGAGTATTTAGCTATGGTATCCATCTCTATGGATATTCGTAGCTAAACTCTTTATTCGGTGGAAGGTATTTTCTTGTATTATATAATGTTGTAATATCTTTTAGTTTCATTTCTTAGTATTCAAAACTTGTTCTATGTGCCATTTATAGTCAGAATTTCCAAGGTTGAGTGGATGCTACGAAAGGGCAAAACTCTTCCGTGGGGTTCGTGAACATACTCGGGTAAGTGGATGCTACGAAAGGGCAAAGCTTATCTGAGAAGTTCGACTCATCTAAAACACCACTTGGTCAATCGTAACTGTGAGATCAGGTGGATGCACAAAAGGCTAAGATACTTCGAAAGGAGGAATTAGTCTGAAATAGAACAAGGGTTGCTTTAAACGATGTTGCAAGTCTTGCGCTACGAAAGGGCCTCGATTCATCTTTGAATACTTGGAAAAGTTACTAACAGTTTATTATATACATGTTATAATACAAGAGTACCTGAAACCGAATGCTTCTCTTTACTGTTAAACCGCAATCACCAACTGCTGATCTACCGGAGGAATTACAATCACGCATCACCCACTGTAAGTCTTCTTTGTATTTATAGCATTTAATTTCTGTATTTACTTTTCCGCAATCAAAAACCAAAAACCCCCAAAAAATCACGTAGTTAATCAGAGCGCTAAAACCTCAATCAACCATAAAACACGCTCCCCCCAGTTCAATCACCCTAAAAGAATAGCCTATTCCCCTAATTCCCTTGGGTTCGACCCCTACTTACCACTTACTACCCAGTAGTGTAGTCACAAGTAGCGGATATTATAAATTTATTTGTACAGAGGACACTGCACCTTAACGACAGTGCGGTGGCCCTCCGTCACTTACACAACTCCTCGTTTGTAATGGCCTCACCACTAACACTCCGTCTCTCGGATTTGCAATCTCGGTTCGTCGCAACTCCCCTCGATCCCCTATGGGTAGGACGAGACTTCCCTCTCGGCCTAGTCTTGGACTTCTCGGAAGTCCAGTCGCCTTCTCTCAAAGACGTGTCTTTATCACCGTGTGTGTGTGCGCTTGATAGTTCTCCAAGAGCAGTCTGAACAGCACACTGAACAGACTCTTTCTTCGCCGGTTGTATATTGATAAGGAATGTTCCTCCGGCCGTCGCTACCCCCAATCTCACGAACTCTCGTGTTTTTCTTTTCACTCGGGAAGCGACGCAGAATGAGGACGCCCTAGCATTGTATTTATATGCTTGGACGAAACCCTAATCTGCACAAGATAATCCCATCAAATATTTAGGAGATATTCCTAGTTATTTGATGTATATCTTTTCCAATCGGTTGGAAGAATATTCGAAGGCTTCTTGCCCAAGTCAGCCACGCCGCCTTTAATGTAGATATTCATTCGAATAACTGATGTTCAAATCATTCGCTGGCCGACTTCAACTCGAATCTTCGATCGTCCAAATCCAATCTGAATATCTTGTCAAATATTTCGAAGATGCTCCTAAATATTTCATAGATATTCAATCTCCTCCATATCCAATCTTTGGAGATTACTTCCACGCCAAGCCATCCGATATTCTCTCATCCAATCTGCATATATTTGATCGCCTATCAGATCTTCGGTGATGACTTATCGATTGGCTCCAATCAAATAATCTCGTCGATATCTTCTAGATATTCGAATCTTCATTCCAATCTTCGTGAGATATCTTCCACGGTAAGTTAGTCAGCCAATCTTCAATTCTGGTGAGGAGATATTCAAATGACATCTCGAATATATGTTTCTTCGCTGACCGACTTCAACCGAAAAGATCCTCTATCTTCAGAACCTTCCGGATTCAGATCATGCGTCTGCTGTGTGCTGTCCTTCTGTTCCAATCCGTGGTTGAACTATAGCTCGAACTGTCTAAAGCCGTTTTGCCAAATCCATGCCATCCATGGGAACATCAATCTCCCCCTTGGCATTTTGGCAAAACCAAATCTACGCTTTAGACACAACTTGAGGAACCAGAACTGTTACCTCAACAATACTCCCCCTTTTTGCCACAAACTGACAAGGGGTCCAATCGAGCAACCTGGTCTCCTCGGCATCTGAAATCTTGGCAACTCCCCCCCTCAAACATAGCCTGGGACAGTGACACATACTGTGAGTTTGTCGAACCATGGTGTCGCAGCAGCTGTTTGACCACATGTCAGCAACTGATAGGTTTTTTATGATCTGGTTTCCTCCATCAGAGATTCTCGGCCCATGTTCTCGCTCTCCATTCTCATGTCAGAACTCATCATGTTGGTCAGAGGGTACCTGTTCATCTCTCTGTACACCGACTGTTCAGCTTTGACGAACTTAGTCTTTCCTGAACTACTCCCATCAGTGTAGCCAATGCCTCTGCATCCTCCAATCATTCTCTGGGACTTCAAAATTGTATCTAGGTCTTTTGAACCAGAGATTATCATCTTCACTGATTTCTTGAACTGATTCAGCTCGTCCAGTATTGCTGCATGGTAGTCCTTCTCCAGACATATCTCTCTTTGGCTCATGGCACCATGTCTTTTCTTCAAGCAGGACATCAACTCTCTCCGTCTTCTTTATCATCACTGGGATATCGCAAAGCGTGTACCAATTGATTGATTCTTGACCTCTGCTCCTGTTCGACCTCCAATATGATCTCTACCTCTAAGATGACTCCGGAAAATTCTTCCTCTTTAGCTCGGGGTCTTTCAGATCCTTAATATGGCGTCCCTTGACCCACTTGTGATCAACTTCCAACTAAATCGGAGCACTTGACAATCTGTCATGGTCAGTCTTCAAATCTGGATGCTGGTTGATGTTCAGCTCATAGATAAGCGATGTGAAGATTATCTGGTGCAGAGACTTTATAGATATGGCGTGTTCTACAATCTGGTCGAACATAATTCTTCCCATATCAATGAGCATCCTGTTTCCAATCTGGTACAGCAGGTGTCCCATCTCCTTACTAAGAGTAGAATATAGTCAAATCTGCAACTAGGATGGAACTGTCTTCCCACTTGGCTGCTGCTTCTGTACTGACAAAACACATTCCATGCTTAGACACTCCAGTTGGTACACTAGGCGGAACAGATCCTGGAGCACTCCTCTTCCTTTTCTTGGATGCACTTGCTCCCCCTCCATCTGTTCGCTTTTCATCCCGCTTGGTAGTTACTTCAGTCGAGCATGCTTGGATGATCACTTTCTTCTTCGGTTTCTTCTTTTCAGACTTCTTGAGCTCAGCCAATGAAACTGAGTCCACATCATCCTCTTGTGTGCTTTCGACAAGGTGGCAGCCTGAGTAGCATCCTCCATATCAGGAATAGCTGGGGGATCCACCACCACATGTGCATCCTCCACAAAATCATCATGTAACCCTCCTTGCACAACATCCGGTGATTTAATTTACTCACCCTCTGGGACTGCATCAGACTTAGAGGACTCTTGGGGTAAAACTGTCTCACAACCTTGCTGCATATCTGAGACAACATCATCTGGCACACTTGCCTCCTTCTTAACCCCTACGACCTTGGCTCCTGAGGACTGATCAGCTCTTGTCTCAACAGGTATTGAAACCTTCTCTTTTTGCAACTCATCAACAACATCATCAATGCCCTTGAACAACACATCCAGTTCTTCATCATTGCCGGATGCATGAGACCCTTCCATCACATTGCCAGATTGCTTAGCTTGCTGTTCTCCATTTGCATTCTTCTGCTTATCAGAACCACAATCTTAGCCCTACTGGCTTCACCTTCTTCTGTAGCATCAGCCACAGAATCTACAGCAGGTTTCAATCCCTTCGGCTTCTCATTAACCACTTTGTCACCCTTATAACTCACCGCATCTTTACCAATCGACCGGACTTCCTCATCAACAGAATTGAGTGCAGAACAAGAGATTACCTCATTGAGGGGTGGTTCAGCCATTGCCTGATTTTCCTTCACAGTCTGCACACTCCCTTTAGTTGGATTAGGATCAGCCTTTGACGCCTTTGAAGAAGCTTCTTTCAGTTTTGTCACAGCCGCTTCTTCTCCCTTCTTTTTCCCTTCACTGATCTTAGGGTTTGCTGATATTGTATCCTCATCCAACTTTGATTCGACTGCCTTTCGATTTTCAAATATTTGGACTCCTCAACTTGCCAAAAATTGTCATGTGTATATCTCTTGAGATATTTGTCCAATCACCTCTCTCCTCCTTGATATGATCCAACGCCTCATAAAGCTACAAATATGTTGAACTTAGTAATAAGTTCCAACCACGTACCATCTGTTCCAGCCCTCTTCTTTGGTAGGTCAGCCCATCCGATTGCTGGGGCTCTGCTCTTGGCTGACCTCCGTCTGGAACACTTAGTTGGCGATAACACGCAGACCCAGAGAGGATCTAAGTGTTTCAAACTGAGCGGCGTCTAGTGGCATGGTGAGTACGACAGTTACGATTGTCATGTGTTTCGATGTGATGACCTTCTTCTCCACTAGCTCTCTGATGAAGTGATATCTGCTCATGGAGTGTTGTACTGGGTTCTGGGGCAAAAACTTCTTCACCCATTCCACTCTGTGTTCAGACAGATTCTGCTTCATACATAGGAACTGAGTGCGGCAGCTCCCTGTAGCGATGCTTTCCCGCTCACCTAGCACCTGTTTCATCTCTCCCACCATGGTCAGCTGGATCTCCTTTTGCATATGTCTAACGAACTGGCCAACCAGTTTCTGTGTACTCGTGACGAACATATGCTTCTCCACTCCCCCTCGCTTATAGCCATGGTCGATGAGGAACGTTTCGTACCATGCTCTGGGCGCTTGTGTGAGTCCGTACATAGTCTTCTTCAGTTCGTGACTATGCTTAAGATGACATAACTTCCATGCTTTATATCTGATGAGCTCTTCCAGTTCCATGTGAATGGCCACCACCTGAATCTCATCAATAAATGATTTGATGACATTCTTCGGACTGGATGAACAGGCAGCCAGCTCTCGACACTTGATCTCATTTGCTCGACTCCTAATTCTCCATGAGGGTTGCAGCGCAGGTGCATCGTCAAGTGTCCCGGCTGGAGTAGGTGTGGCTTCATCGGCTAGACGTCCCTCTGGAATTTTATCTTCTAGAACTGAGTTGGGGGCAACATCATCTTTCACCTTTCCAGAAGAGGACACCATACCTGTTCCTTGCAACTCCATCTCATGTATCGTGTTTGTCGGACAGACAGTGGCAGCTCCTGTTCCAACTATGCCTAGACAGTAGCATTTGTTTGTTGACCTACTTCCTTCCAACAGTGTGTCTCCATTCCTATCCAGTACTTGACAAGAATCACGAGTGAAAGTAACAGACTGTCCTTCATCACACAATCTACTGATACTGATCAGGTTCACCTTTAACCCATCCACTATGAAGATATCCTCGAGCACAGGTAGATCCGAAACCTTCAATGTCCCACAGCCGATCACCTGGCCCTTCCCTGTCATATTGAGATGAACTTCTTTGCGGGTGTGCAACTCAGCATTCTTTCTCCTTAGCCCCACCAAGCATGCAGGATGTGTTTCTCTCTTTTTCTCCATCTCAGCTTTCAGAACCGATACGGTGTCTAGCAGTTTCACATTCTGTGCAAGAAGTGACGAGGGTTCTTGATTCATTCCAATCATCTCGTGCTTCAAAGCAGATATTTCCTCTTGGTGCTCCACCTTCTGGGCAACGAGAAGTTCAACCTCCTGCCACTGTTTATCTTCTTCTTCTGTCAGGCTTGCCACTGTTTCTGTGAGCTTCTTGTTCAGGCCAATCACCAATAGGCACTTCTCATAGAGTTCCTTGTACGTCTCGGCCGAGGTCTCATGAGCAAGTCCTTCGTCATCACTGCTTGAAGCGTCGTCAATGGGCTGTTCAGACAGTGTACTAGAATATGGATTTTCACTTGTCTCACTGCCGTCTTCAATAGTGACTACATGTCCGACGAGATTGACATTCTCATGTTCTTCTTCCTCATCGTTAGTTTCACTTTCTGGACCCTCATACGCTATTCTGAGAATATCCCATGCTTCCTTGGCCACCTCACATTCAGCAATCAGTTTGAACACGTTCTCGTCCACTCCATAGAATATTGCATTCAGGGCCTTTGAATTCCCAACAGCCGCTACATCATCTGCTTCAGACCACAGGGCTTTGGGTTTTGGCATAACAGCTCCTTCAGGGTTGGCCATCATGGGTTCTGTCCATCCTACAAACTCATCTTGAACAGTCGCCGGATCACACTCTGTATGTCGAGTGCCTGCTCTGATACCAATTGAAATCCACTTGTCTTAGTCAAGACGAGTTCAAGATGGTGTTTGAACTGCGTCTCGAACACTTGTTGGACAGTTTCAGGTTATGTTCAAACAGAGGCTGGAACACCTTAGCAGACAGAACATAAATAGCACAAAATAGGAGCACACACGATATGATAACCCAGTTCGGCTCTGCCTACTCTGGGGGGTTCCCACACCTGAAAAAGGGACACAAATCTTATTACGAGTTTAGGGTTACAAGAGGTCTTACTCTTACACAACTCCTCGTTTGTAATGGCCTCACCACTAACACTCCGTCTCTCGGATTTGCAATCTCGGTTCGTCGCAACTCCCCTCGATCCCCTATGGGTAGGACGAGACTTCCCTCTCGGCCTAGTCTTGGACTTCTCGGAAGTCCGGTCGCCTTCTCTCAAAGACGTGTCTTTATCACCGTGTGTGTGTGTGCGCTTGATAGTTCTCCAAGAGCAGTCTGAACAGCACACTGAACAGACTCTTTCTTCGCCGGTTGTATATTGATAAGGAATGTTCCTCCGGCCATCGCTACCCCCAATCTCACAAACTCTCGTGTTTTTCTTTTCACTCGGGAAGCGACGCAGAATGAGGACGCCCTAGCATTGTATTTATATGCTTGGACGAAACCCTAATCTGCACAAGATAATCCCATCAAATATTTAGGAGATATTCCTAGTTATTTGATGTATATCTTTTCCAATTGGTTGGAAGAATATTCGAAGGCTTCTTGCCCAAGTCAGCCACGCCGCCTTCAATGTAGATATTCATTCGAATAACTGATGTTCAAATCATTCGCTGGCCGACTTCAACTCGAATCTTCGATCGTCCAAATCCAATCTGAATATCTTGTCAAATATTTCGAAGATGCTCCTAAATATTTCATAGATATTCAATCTCCTCCATATCCAATCTTTGGAGATTACTTACACGCCAAGCCATCCGATATTCTCTCATCCAATCTGCATATATTTGATCGCCTATCAGATCTTCGGTGATGACTTATCGATTGGCTCCAATCAAATAATCTCGTCGATATCTTCTGGATATTCGAATCTTCATTCCAATCTTCGTGAGATATCTTCCGAGATAAGTTAGTCATCCAATCTTTAATTCTGGTGAGGAGATATTCGAATGACATCTCGAATATATGTTTCTTCGCTGACCGACTTCAACCAAAAGATCCTCTATCTTCAGAACCTTCCGGATTCAGATCATGCGTCTGCTGTACGCTGTCCTTCTGTTCCAATCCGTGGTTGAACTCTAGCTCGAACTGCCTAAAGCCGTTTTTCCAAATCCATGCCATCCATGGGAACATCACATTTCATATGCAATTATTGAATTTAATATTTATACTAATATTTAAAGGGTGAATGATAAAAAATGAAATACCTGACATATCTCACTTGCTTGTATCCTAAAGATGGAAGTCGCATAGGATCAACATCCAATCCAGGAGATGGAGCTGGTAAAGCAAGCTTTCGAGGTCTACCAGTAATCAGGTGCTCCCAAGCTCATAGCTGAAGTAGAATGGCACATCCACTAAGCTGCGTTGCCTTCGAGTCACACGCATTAGATAAACTACGATAAATGTACGCCAACACCGCAGCACCCCAACTGTAGCATGAAAGAGAGTCGAGGTCTTCCAGTAATGGTAGGTAGTGGAGTGATATCTCACTGCCTGTAGAATCTGGGAAGAGAGAGGACCCCAACATGCCAAGTATATAAGACCTCGCATATCTCTGTACCTCTAACTAAGTGGCCTCTGCGGGAATGATCTGCATATGATCTCTGAGGCAAGTACGTCTAAATGTGGTAGGTCTCTTCCCTTGCGAGACCACTCCTAACAATTGTACACACAATGGACCATAATCTTCTACCTCCTGGTACATAGTCACAACTCGACCCTCTATGGGAAGTCCAGTCAGGATCCGACATCCTCTAAAGTGATGGTCATCTCCCCGTGACGCAAATGATATGTATGCGTCTCAGAACGCCATCTCACCACTAAAGCGGTCATAGATGACCAGTCAGCTTTATAGTTCTGCATGTAATACCATGGTCCAAAGCCCGCCCTAAGGATATAAGGTAATACACGCTCATCTGCATCCCAGCTAATGCCGCGGTGATGAACTGTTAACACATCCGTCCCTTACAAAGTAGAGTAGATAGTTAGAATAATGTAATACATAATACAAATTGAAATGAAATGTAATTATAACTAATCGATGTTTCCCAAATCATCGTAGACCGATGAGTAGGCTGCTTATACAAAAGTGTGCTGACAATGGGACCCGGATAAACAAGGTGTGACATGTCCGGTAATAATGTATCTTCTCCGTATGAGCTCGCCGATGGAGATGGCACATCGGGAATGGCCTCAGAATGACTGCGTCGTGGCATATCTGTAACACAATATACAATGAGCATAAGGTATCACTATAACACACAATATAAATAATGCCAACAAGGATGACAAATAGGGACACTTTAAAAACAAATGTACTTTAACTCCACAAAAAAATGAGGGTAATTTTTGCAAAGATGTATTCATGAAACACAACAGTCTTTTACAATAAGTGTGCCAAAAAGATAAACTTCAACACTACGCAAAAGGTAGTTTCCTAATTCACCACACAAGGCGAAGTACAAGTTTTTTTGTGTGTGACCTACAACCCCACATATTGAATACTTGTACACTCTCTTCGGCCTAGTACATGCTTGTTCACTAGAAACTTCGACATTTAAGGGTCTTCGATCACGCCTTGCATCCATTTTGTTACGTCTCCACTTTGTTGGATGCCTTCCTCTCTTGGTTTGTTTGAACTGCTTATTGGGAATATGCTTAAGGCCAACATATTCCTTCCATTGTGTGATATCCGGTTGTAGATTAAATGTATATGCCCAAGTGTCGTTACACGCTTGCTGATGGACCATAATTATACGAATCAAAAACACAGTAAAACCCACCAAATTAGACTGTTGTTCTATTTAACTTCTACTTGTTAGTCCCGATATATTTCTACAGGGTATTTTGGCGCTTAGAGAGAAAACATGCTAAGGAGGAGTTTTTAAGCAGAAAATGAAGTACGAGTCATTCCAGGTCACGACCATGCTACACTCAAAATCAGCCTTAACATCCTTCATGGAACCGACTTGGAATCACTCAAATATGCTAGAACAGTCGGCAAATGGACAAGAACGCAAGGCAAAGGCACCAAGCCCGGTAAAGGCCAAACAAGGGCAATTTCATCCGATTCGGGATTTTGACCATGTTACAAGCAGAATTTGGCTTAGATTCCTTCTTGAGATCATCTTAGAATGTCATTTTCATTCAGAATACACTCTCCAAAACTCAAGAAGCTCCGGTCAAATTCCGGTCAAACCGATGGCTTTTGGGAGGATAAGGATGAGGATGACTCATCTCCTCCATCCTTATCCATAAGGGGCGGCTCCTCCTTCTCCCCCTTCTAGAAGAGGCGGCTAAATGAAGCCACCATAGGGATGTGACATGTGGTGGCTTCTCCTCCACAAGCTCCTCCCCATCTCCTCCACCCTTGGATGCAAAACCACATGGAGCCATCTCCTCCATCCATTCCTCCCTTCTCCTCCCTATAAAAGGAGAGCTCCTCCTCTCATTTGTATAATCACCACCAAAAATCACAAATGTTTTAGAGAGATAGAGGGCTTAACCCTCTTCTCTTCACTTTCAATAAATATTGTTCTTCATTTTGGAGCTACTTTTGGCGCTTGGATCTTGTCTAGGAGCTCCTCTCCTCCGCTTATTGTAAGGTATAAAATTACTTTCAGTATTATTTGTTTTTGCTGTAAAGTTATTTTATTATTCGGTACCCTTGTGCAAGGCATTAGTTTGCTTGTATTCCTTGACATGAATACAAGCAGCTAAAAGCTTGTACTCGGTCGCAGGCGTACACTTGTATTATAAATGTTTTAGATCTTACTCTTAGTATACCTTTGTATTCAAAACTTGTTCTATGTGCCTTATTTCAAGTCAGAATCTCCAAGGTTGAGTGGACGCTTTAACGGGCAAAGCTCTTCCGTGGGGGTTGGTGATCATACTCGGGTAAGTGGACCATTTGTAACCGGACCAAGGGGACAAAATGGGCAAGCTTATCCGAGGAGTTCGGCTTATCTTAAAAACCATTTGGAAACTGGACCAAAGAATTCAAATGGATGCACATAAGGCTAAGATACTTCGAAAGGAGGAATTAGTCTAAATAGAACAAGTGTTTTAAATGATGTTGCAAGTCTTGTGCTAGGAATAGCCTCGATTCATCTTTGAATACTTAGCATGATTATTTTAAGTGTTTTAAACGATGTTGCAAGTCTTGCGCTTAGAAATGGCCTCGATTCATCTTAGAACACTTAGTATGATCATTAGCAGTCGATGATAAACAATTATAATACAAGGCCCCTAAAACCGAATCATTTCCTTATAGCCTATTATCAACTGCCGTAATTTACTTTCAGTTCTCAAAACACACTCAAACCCAACCCCAATCGTATTTAATTTCTGCATAAGCTTCATTAAAGAACAACTAATCCACACTGACTCTCTTGGGTTCGACCCCTACTTACCACTTGCTACCCAGTAGTTAAGTCGCGAGTAGCGGACTTATAAATTTATTTGTACATTTGCTCTGACGACAAGCATCCGTCACTTGCATGCTTTATTCATGAGCCACGCAATCACGTATGGGGATTCCCTCTTATTCACACACCGCTAAACCATGACAACATGTATAGTGAAATAACTACCATTTTCCACAACACACGTTTTATCTTCCATAGAAACTTTATGTGCATGCTCCTTTGATTTGGTAAGAACAGACGCTATACCTTTACTCCGGTCAAACATTTGTACTATGCACTGTGTGAATTTCACCAAGTTTGCATTGTTTTTGCTCTCGATCTTCATAACAAAATACTTGTTGTGGTCCAACAGTGCATCACGTAGCTCGATAAACCAAGCATTGACTTGCTTAAATGCGAAGTGGACAATAACGGTGATAGGCAAATCATGACAAGCCATAAGCATGTGATTCAAAGATTCGGACATATTAGTCATCATGGACCCCATCTTCAACCCCCAATATCATAAGATAAAGCCCATTTTTCCGCATTAACTTTATCCAACCAATTTAGAGCATCTTAATTATCCTTCAACAATTCTTTCAATTCTTTAAAATGATTACAGAACTTTAATTATTGATTTTCATAGCCAATGCTAGTAAGGCTTTCTTGGCCATACACTTCACCTTTATATTGAAATTGGATGCAAAATGCATTATGCAAATACGGTGATAAGCCTTTGGTGGCTTCCAATCATCTTCTTCCATAACTCGCATTATTCCTACGTGCCTATCGGAAATAAGGCATAATCATTTCTCAAAAACAGACCATCTTTGCGCAGCTCTTTCGTATTGAACTGTTTATTGTGAGACCCGTGGTCGTCTATCGCTGGATAGTTAATCCAAGCCGAAACATCATTGAACGGTGGGAAATCCCAAAGGGAGTTATTATCTTCTTCAACACCGATGGGTACTTCCACATGCCCTTCCTCACCATCAATATCAAGGTTTTCTAGATAATCTCTATCAAATTCGTCGTGTGTGGGAATTTCAAATACTTCTTTATTTGACATTGTCATTTCGTCGATTTCATCACTATCCATTGCTAAAAAGATTGGAAAAATCAAAAACTTAGCCGAGACATGTATAGTTAAGATAACTACATCGACACTACTAACATACAAACACAGTAATCTCAAACTGATCAACAAAAATAAAAAACAAACAAACACCAAGTTCTCAAACTGATTTTTGAACACAGTAATCTCAAAGTTGACCAGCATACATCGACACCACTACATTCATTTTCCCATTGATATTGTGAGAATGTGTCAAGGAGCTTACTGGAAATTTTCAAAGGATTTCAAGTCAAGAGAGGAGTGGTGGATCGAAGAACCAGGCGCCTGCAGCACGGACCCCGAAGGAAGGGAGCGACGACGAAGAACACGGACGCGGCGGATCGGAGTAGGAGTGGCGGATGGAGCGGATTTGATTTTGGAGGTGGAGCGGATTCAATTTTGGGACCAAGTATCGTAACGGAACGAGTGAGAGAAAAGTTAGGGCTAGAACTTAGTTAAAATTAAAGATGCTCTTTGGAACGACGTCCAAATAAAAAATTGAATTCAAAAATCCACATCAGCCTGCTGACTCATAAAAATGCAACTAGGCTTAAGCCACTTTTAATAAGAGCGTTCTAGCTTTAAAACATTGTGACTAACTATGGCTTAAAAAAGGTGAGTAAAACGGGAAACCATCTGGAGATTGAGTACAATTGAAAACCAATGTTCAATTTTAAGCAATTTGGAAAATTTTCCCATCAAGGATCAGTGTGGTTTGGGCCACACACACCATCTCTTCCAGCCCAAAATAACAATCTCTCATACTACTCTTGACTCTAAACACTCACCTTCCTAACCCTACTAACTCCCAAACATGAACTCTAGTAGGCACGCGGCTACACCTAGCCTCTAAGACTGACATTGACATTTCTCTATTTGGACGATGACAAAAATTTGGTCACCGGAGATCATCGCTAGCTCTTCTCAGCAATTCTGATCAATCTTCTCTATCTGTTGCCCTGCTTCAAACTCTGGTTATACGAATATGACTAGCACCACTTTGCTACCTTCTGATTGCAGTTCCAAACTTTGAAAAACTCTTGTACTCTTCCTTTTGATCCTAACTTTAGATCTCTTCTCCCTTTTTCCATCCTCCCCTCTAACGACCGCTGTCAATTTTGTCTCTTGAATGTTATGTTGCTAACTCTATTCTTCTTCTATGTCAAGTTCATGAGCTGTTGAATAGCTTCCTCATCAAATCATTATATTCGATTCCCATCCTTTTTGCAAACAAGTATGTGAGCTCAACTTCCTTCCTCTGGTTTCTATTTATTCTTTCTTCGTATGAAACATTTTCTTTCTTCTCTGGGTTGCGACTCGGCAGCCTCTATTTTGTTGTTTCCATTTCTTATCCAAAATATCTTTTGAGACCCTCCAACTTGCCTTTTCTCATTCTCCTCTGGTATTTGATCTCTTACTTTTCCTTGGATGCTCTTCTTTTTGTCATTTTAAAGGCTTTTAAAGTTTTTTTAAACTGGCCTGAAGACCCATCTTATTCCGCACAGTTGTCAGATTCCTTGCTGTTCGTTTGAATGTGCTCCCTCCCATTCAATCTACTCCTGAAACAGCCGCCTGCTCCTAGTACAGACCAATTTCTTTTACTGACATTCTTGACCTCCCTGACAAGTCTACTTTCCCAGACTTAATTGAATTTATAGTTTTGTCAGGGTTTTTTTGAAAAATATCCTTCCCCCATTGATTCTTGAACCGAGACATGTGAGAGTCCTGAAGCGTTCATCAGAGCTCCTCGCTTTGTCTTAGCCGGCGGCCAAATTAAGACTTCATTGTTTTGCCCTGCCAATTGTGTTGGTCAAATCCTTTATATGTCTCTTGCTTCCCCATTGATTAACCCACCTATTGTCTCCTCCACTACTTCAAAGTTTTCATCTAGTGAGCATTCTATTTCGTTCCATTAAAGTAGTACTCTTCAATGACTGAAATTTCAAATATCTCCCCCCACTTCTGCTTCCAGCATTTCACAAATCCTTTCAATTCTTTGGGATTCCACTAGAGTTATAGCTTTGCCCAGTCCCTATAAAAGGTTATCCCCATCAATCTACAAATAAGTTCCTAGGGATTTTGTAATCATTCAGAAGTTCTAATCTACCCAAGCATTGAGAGGCTATCTCAATATGCTAAGCCACACTGACCTTATCTTCGCCTGAGGCTCCTCCTTCCATTTCTGAATATTTGCAAACCTATTGGTGATGATAGGATTGTTTTCAGTTAAACAAGCCTCCAGCTCCTTCCTTGAGTTGAAGTAGATAATCATAATTTTCCCCTCATCGAAAAAACTTTACAAAATTTAACTCTGTTTAGTTTCATTTTCTCCTCTAGTTGGCTCACTGAGATGATTTCCTTGGGCTCAGCTAACGCATAAAGACTACACCACTCCTCATTTACTTGGAAAATTTCCAAAGCTACCCTTGTTTTTGTATTTTCCTTTTGAGTTATGATTCCTTGAAGAGAGCTTCCTTATTTTCCTTTGAAAGAGGGTCCACTTCCCATCCTCTCGCTTTCCACAGATGTAGTTGGGGCTATTTGGTCATCCCAGCGGCCGGTCTTCCTTGCCTCCAAGAACCTTGCGATCTACCCTCGTGATTCGCTAGCATCACTGTTAGTTTTCCTCTCCATATGTTCATGGCATCCCAGCTTCGTAATGCTGCTTTAACCTCCTCTAGAGTCATATATCTTATGAAACCCAATCTGCTTCTCCTCCTTTTGCTGGAATAAATCCATCCATAGTCTTTCCGTCTTTATCAAACATATTTCTTTACCATCCAACGTCCTTATTGCACTGTAAAGGCTCTCTCGAAGGTATTGAATACCTCCTACCTTACCAGGCTTATCCTCTCTCCATTGAGAGATTTTTCTCTCTCCTCTCTCCTTACTGGTTACATATTAATTGGTGGAATGTGTTCACTATTGATGTTATTATATATGTTATGTATAATGATTGTGAATAATGTGTTATTGTTGTTGTGTTCATAATTTAGCAAATATTATTTGGTTGGTAAATTTAGTCTTGTTCTTCTTATTATCTGTCATGATCATCTTGGTGAAACATGTGTTGTTATTTATCTGGCATGTTCATGTTGGTGTACCAAATATTATTTGGTTGTTCCTATTACATGTTTGTGAAAAACTGTTCTTGGTGAACAACATCACCCCCAAATGTTGTCTGTTTATGTTGTCGTTGGTCACTAAGTGGTTGTTCCTATATATTAGTAAGTTCATATTATGTAGCAAATGTTCTTGGTGAATAACTGTTTGTGTTATTGTTCTTATAATTACCTGTAATTTTCATATTGGTAAATAATAATGTGCTCTTGTTATCTGCCATGTTAATGTTATGTGAGAAATGTTAGTTGAGAGCACTTGTTATTTGAGAAGTATTTATATTCAGATCTGTTATATTATTGTAATGTGTATTGGCATAAATTTGTAAATGTTTAGTTTTCTCCATGTACTTGAACTTCACTATGTATATGTAGAGACAAATGCAAGAAAAGGTTCATGAGGTTTTGCGAGATTTGAATGGGGATGAATACGAGGAATCCAGTGTCCGGGATGATCAAGGACCACTTCCAGTTGCTACGGAGATTGACATCCAAGTTGTAGGGCAGAAGCATGGGACTTAGGTTTTTGGAACTGGCAAATCCTTCAAGAGGCCACCCCTCCCGAGAGGGGCACGAGAAACTCCGAACTGAAAGAGCAACTCTAAAAGCAAAAAAATCATTAATCGCAAATGAAGCCGAATTTGAAGACATGATACAAGTACTTGATGAGCTGGTGGTTTGGGGTGGTTCTGCAAATCTCACAAGCAACAATGCCTCTGAAGGTGCGACAAGTTATTGACCTGCTTTTTAATTGAAATTCAAGATTAATGTTCTCAAACTTTTGTGCTATTTTGGTCGGGTACACTCCTGGACATTTGGTGTGTATCCTTTTGTATAATATAGGCCGGAATTCTGTTTGTAGGCCGGAATTCTAATTATTGGCCGGATCTCTTTTGTGTAAAAGAGATTCATGTTTGGTATTCAGACTTACAATTGTTAATGCGACAGTTTATTGTATTTTATTCCAGTCGTAAGTTCTTTTATACCACATTGTGTTCCTAATGTTTTAAGCAGTGTTATTAAAACCAGACCGGTGATCAAACCAGTCAAGTCACAGGGTCAATGGGTCAGTGGTTCAACCGGGTCAAACCAGTTTGACCCGCACTAATTAAATAATAAAAATAAAATACTTATATATGATATTATAATTTAACATATTTATGACTTGAATAAATATTACATGTTTATGATCTGATTACAATAACATACCAAAACAACTTTCGAATTTAATAAAGTACAAATCAATAATACAACAATAACAATTTTAGTCTTAATTTGTGACGAAGCACACCACACCGTCGTTAATGTGCGATGGCTCTGTGCAAAAATAAATTTATAAGTCCGCTACTCGTACTCTACTATTGGGTAGTAAAGCGGTAAGTAGGGGTCAAACCCAAGGGAATTAGTGGATAGTTGTTCTTTCGAAAATGGAAAGTAAGACAGTTGGGGGTTGGTTGTGATTTTAGTACTGAAAAAGTAAGTGGGTTGGTTGTGATTTTAGTACTGAAAAGTAAATGACTGAAAGTAAAGAAAGTAAATACGGGACCGAAAGTAAATACTGAAAAGTAAAGTGCTTGAAGGACAAGACTTGCGGAAAGTAAATGCGTAAAGTAAAGTGCTTGAGGGACAAGACTTACTGAAAGTAAATGCTTGAAGGACAAGACTTGCGGAAAGTAAGCAGTTGATATGGAACTGAAAGTAAAGTAACAGGTGATGTTTAAATTAAAGGAAAGGATTCGGTTTTAGGGGCCTTGTATCATAGTCCGTTTATCATTGACCTCTAATGATCATACTAACTGTTCAAAAGTATATCAAGGCTATTCCTAGCACATGACTTGCCACACCGTCTAGTCTTTTGCAAGACAAAGAACTCTTGTTCTAGTATGTGCATCCATTTGATCATCATTCCTGATCAACCAAATGGTGTTTAAAAGAGGTTGACTTCCACAGATAAGCTATGCTCTTCCGAGCCTCCACTTATCCACAGAAGATCAGGAACCCATGGCAGAGCTTTGCTTTTCCGAGCATCCACTCAACCAATGGAATTTTGACCTAATATATGGCACCTAGAACAAGTTGAACACAAAGAGGCACTAAGAGAAGGGTCTAAAACATTTTATGATACAAGTACACCCCTTCAACCGAATGAAGGGTTTAGCTACGAATATCCATAGGGGTGGATATCATAGCTAAGTACTGAGTAAAGTAAAGGTTTTGAAAGACAGGAAAGTAAAGGTTTTTGGAAATCAAGACAAGGAAAGTAAAGGGGAGAATACTCAATAACCGACAGGAGTAAACTCAAGAACAACGAAAAGTAAAGGAAATGCTTGAGTACTTCAAGAACCGACAAGAGTACTCAAGAACAAACTTGGAGCTTTTGATTCAAAGTAAATTGTTTACAAGGATTGTGCCCAAACTTTAGAGAGATAAGTAACAAGTGACTATGGATCTTTGCACACAAAATGGGATAATGATTCAAGGGAGAGAAGTGTTCTATTTATAGGCAAAGGGGAGGAAAGGGGAGGAGGAGATGTGGAGGAGGAGCAAGACACTTGTCAAATGGGGGGAGGAGACACCCAAAAGCCGCCGGCCACATGTCAATTCCCCATGGTGTAGCCGCCCATGTGAGGTGGAAGGGAGGAGAAGTGAGTGGGTTGAGATCTTTTCTCCCCAAAAGCCATCGGTTGTGATATAACTCCGGTTGCCCTTTGGTTGCACTTTAGTTGCCCTTTGGTTTGATTCTTTGGTTGCCCTTTGGGTGAGGAACTTAGACTTGTATTTCACTTGTGTTCTTGGTCTTTGATGAAACCAGTCCTCGAGACTTGGTTGTGGCTTGATCGGAGTACTGCCGGAGCATGGCCAGTTCTGACTTGTAATCCACTTTCAGCGTTAAGAACTCCATTTTAGCTCGTTTCATCATTACTCCTTGAAATGGCCTGTAGAACAAAAGTGAAACTAACAAGTAAAAGTTGTACAGATAAAGCATCTAATTTGGTGGGTTTAACTATCTTAACGAATCATATAAATATGGTCCATCAGATAACCCCACACTTAGACTTGTTCGTCCCGAACAATGCTTTTTAAAAGATAGGCACATACAATCCAAGTAAAAACTTTAAAATAGGAAAGTGAGAATGTGGGACTAGACTTATCCTAATTCATGCAGTACTTATTTGTTACTAATCTAAACCGTGTAAATAAATAGAAGAAACTTGATACTTGTACCTCCGTGCTGAGATGCAAATTAATTTGGATGATTCGGGAGATAGCCCTTTTCAGGCTCCTGGACTACATCCTTGGGACCGATTCGCACTATATGGTTCTCTTGTAGCTTTTTCTAGCACATGATGTGGTTCGGGTTTCAAGGAGTTGAGTATTTTTTATTTTCTTTTGGTGAGGGACAGCTTTTGAAGTGAATTGGCCTTCGGCATTTGATTTTGAATTGGAGCTTCTTCACTTTTGTTTCGGTTAAAACCTTCACATACTGGCCTTAGGCCTTTGATTTGCTTCTTCGAGCTTTGCTCCTTAGTGATTGCTTGTCCATTTTCTCAACCTTTTGGGAGGTCCAATCTTCGCCCGCGAGCATATGGAAATGCCTCCCCGCTCTTTTCTCATTCTCGCCGTTTTGCGCGGGTCAAGATGAGGATCGCTCATTTATTTTCCCGGCTACTAGGACTAGAGTTAGGACGGTTTGATTCCCGTCCCGCCTCTTGCATAAACGCTGCATGGTGGAGATGTCTTCAATCTTCATGAAACCCGAAGCGCAGCCTCCACTGACTTCGAAAACCATATAGTTTAATTCGATCCATCGAGTGCTTGCCAAGCCTCTCTAGGGCAGTTTATATCAACTCCACATCCCCTGTATATCTCAGCACAAAAGACAAATGAGAAGTTACATCCTAAGTCTTTACACAGTTGAAATTTCACAAGGTAAACGCATGAATTATGATCTATATTTTTCACATTCTCAAGTTCATATTTTCAAAAAGTTAATATTAAGGGAAAAGGAAAAAAGAAAACATGATAATTAACTATGTACAAAGGCGGTTCTCACCCCACACTTTTGAACGAAGGCGTGCCTCATAGCACGACTTAGTTCAAAAGCCGATTGTAAGCAAATATTTACAGGAAAGGTGAGAATGACTTAAGGCAAAAACTAAATGACATAAAATAAAATGACAGAAAGTAAGATAAATGTCGGGTTACCTCCCGACCAGTGCCTTTGTTTAACGTCGTTGGCTCGACGATACCTCATTTAAGAGGGATCTGGGTCCCATGGGTTTGTGAGGTCGAACTTCTTTTCGGCTGCCCTTTTACTCTGTCCAAAGAACTTGTGGAGTGATGGGCTCGGTTTGGTTCTCCATTGGTTTGGCAGGTTCTTCTTTTCATAGCTCCGAGAAGGTGAGGCTCCCTTGACCATAGCTGCTGGTCCATGGAGTCGTGCTCTCTTGCTTCTCCTTCCGGGTTTCCATTCTTTGGGCCCATGTCTTTGCCGCTTCTTCATGTATGGCCGGTTGGCATCTTTGCAGTTTTGGAAGTTCAGTCTTTTGCCAAGCGACCTCAAGCATGCGCCCTTGCTAACCCTCTTCTTTGTGGCAGAGATGATTGGCCGTCCTTGGTCCTTACACCTTTCAGGAGGCTCTTCTTGGCTTGTGACGAGTGGGAGCTCCTACGTTGATTGTTTTGGCTCATTCTTCTCCTCCAACTCACCTAGCACTGCATCATCATCGATCATCTCATCTCTGGTGGCCGTGATCTTCATAGAACATGAAGGGTTAAGTAGGGGCTTCTCGGCCATAAGGACAGGGCCTTTCTCGAGCAGCTCTTCAGTGAGGACCGGGCCTGCCATGATTTTCTTGGTCAGTTCGGTAGTGAGGTCCGGGTATGTCTCGACTGGTTTGGTAGTGAAGTCTAGAACTTCCTCGGGTGCTTTTTTAGCGAGGTCCGGGACTTCATTTGGCTCGTCAAGTAGGGCCGGGACTTCCTCGGGCAGATTGGTGATGAGGAAACAGCTCGGGCGTTGGTCGGCCGCATCGGTAATGAGGACCGGGCTTGTCTCGGGTGCTTCGACAGTGAGGATCGGGCCTGTCTTGTCCGGTTCTTCTTCGGTCATTTGTGAGTCCTCATCCTCTGTCGGCTCCGTGGGCTCCAATGTTGGCTCCTTTAGAGCCGCCTCCACATCCATTACTGCCCTTGTACTGATGTCTCCTTCCGGATTTGCTATGGGCAAGCTTGTGGTGGGTGTGGTGTCGGGCTCGTTTTGCACTGAGTCCACTTCCATCGTTGTGGCTTCATCATCAGTTTGGTGCATCGGCCCTTGTTTTGTGCTTTCTGCCAAATCGTCTATGAGATCCCAAGTTTTAGCCATGGTTAGGTTTGAACCCCCCGCCGCATCATTGAGCCTTTTCCGCTCATGCCCGCATTCCGCCAAGAAACCTTTGAAGAAGGAATACGTTTGTGAATCCATGGTGCGGGCAGCGCGAAACAATGATATCGAAGTACGTATAGTACTCATCCAATGTTTCGTCCTGGGATTGCTCAAGGTTGATGATCTTCTCGCGGGTTTCAAGTCGGAGAGATGGCGGGGAAAATTCTTCTAGAAATTTGGCTCGTAGATCCCCATAATCGCCTTCATACTCTGCACATGAGTAATACCACTCTATTGCCGAGTCAGTTAAAGAAAATTTGAAGCATGTCAGCTTAAACTCCTCTAACGTCTCATTTTCAGGTTTCATGTGGCTGCAGATGGAGTGAAAATGTTGGCAATGTTTCACATGGTCCTCTCCGATGGAACCTCCAAACTGGGGGAGACATCTAAGCATTTTAAATATAAGGTTGCTGCCTCCATCATTCCGAGGCTCGCTTCCGTAGTAGGAAGACATGGCGAATTATGTACAACAGAAAAAGCAACAACTATCCATTTGCTAATTCCCCAGCAACGGCGCCAATTTTGACGAAGCACACCACACCGTCGTTAATGTGCGATGGCTCTGTGCAAAAATAAATTTATAAGTCCGCTACTCGTACTCTACTATTGGGTAGTAAAGTGGTAAGTAGGGGTCGAACCCAGAGGAATTAGTGGATAGTTGTTCTTTTGAAAATGGAAAGTAAGACAGTTGGGGGTTGGTTGTGATTTTAGTACTGAAAAAGTAAGTGGGTTGGTTGTGATTTTAGTACTGAAAAGTAAATGACTGAAAGTAAAGAAAGTAAATACGGGACCGAAAGTAAATACTGAAAAGTAAAGTGCTTGAAGGACAAGACTTGCGGAAAGTAAGTGCGTAAAGTAAAGTGCTTGAGGGACAAGACTTACTGAAAGTAAATGCTTGAAGGACAAGACTTACTGAAAGTAAATGCTTGAAGGACAAGACTTGTGGAAAGTAAGCAGTTGATATGGAACTGAAAGTAAAGTAACAGGTGATGTTTAAATTAAAGGAAAGGATTTGGTTTTAGGGGCCTTGTATCATAGTCCGTTTATCATTGACCTCTAATGATCATACTAAGTGTTCAAAAGTGTATCAAGGCTATTCCTAGCACATGACTTGCCACACCGTCTAGTCTTTTGCAAGACAAAGAACTCTTGTTCTAGTATGTGCATCCATTTGATCATCATTCCTGATAAACCAAATGGTGTTTAAAAGAGGTTGACTTCCACAGATAAGCTGTGCTCTTCCGAGCCTCCACTTATCCACAGAATATCACGAACCCATGGCAGAGCTTTGCTCTTCCGAGCATCCACTCAACCAATGGAATTCTGACCTAATATATGGCACCTAGAACAAGTTGAACACAAAGAGGCACTAAGAGAAGGGTCTAAAACATTTTATGATACAAGTACACCCCTTCAACCGAATGAAGGGTTTAGCTACGAATATCCGTAGGGGTGGATATCATAGCTAAGTACTGAGTAAAGTAAAGGTTTTGAAAGACAGGAAAGTAAAGGTTTTTGGAAATCAAGACAAGGAAAGTAAAGGGGAGAATACTCAAGAACCGACAGGAGTAAACTCAAGAACAACGAAAAGTAAAGGAAATGCTTGAGTACTTCAAGAACCGACAAGAGTACTCAAGAACAAACTTGGAGCTTTTGATTCAAAGTAAAGTGTCTACAAGGATTGTGCCCAAACTTTAGAGAGATAAGTAACAAGTGACTATGGATCTTTGCACACAAAATGGGATAATGATTCAAGGGAGAGAAGTGTTCTATTTATAGGCAAAGGGGAGGAAAGGGGAGGAGGAGATGTGGAGGAGGAGCAAGACACTTGTCAAATGGGGGGAGGAGACACCCAAAAGCCGCCGGCCACATGTCAATTCCCCATGGTGTAGCCGCCCATGTGAGGTGGAAGGGAGGAGAAGTGAGTGGGTTGAGATCTTTTCTCCCCAAAAGCCATCGGTTGTGATATAACTCCGGTTGCCCTTTGGTTGCACTTTAGTTGCCCTTTGGTTTGATTCTTTGGTTGCCCTTTGGGTGAGGAACTTAGACTTGTATTTCACTTGTGTTCTTGGTCTTTGATGAAACCAGTCCTCGGGACTTGGTTGTGGCTTGATCGGAGTACTGCCGGAGCATGGCCAGTTCTGACTTGTAATCCACTTTCAGCGTTAAGAACTCCATTTTAGCTCGTTTCATCATTACTCCTTGAAATGGCCTGTAGAACAAAAGTGAAACTAACAAGTAAAAGTTGTACAGATAAAGCATCTAATTTGGTGGGTTTAACTATCTTAACGAATCATATAAATATGGTCCATCAATTTGTAAGACACAATAATAAGGAATTTCTAAGACTAATTGAATTTCTAGCTAAATTGATAGTGAGTAATAAATTTTATAGATTTCATAAATGAATATACATTATTGAAACAAATAATAAAACAAGAATCATGTTTAGTTTGGTGGAATGAGAGGGGATAATTATAAAGGAAGACTAGGTTCGAGTCTTGTCCAAGTCAAAATAAATATATATTTTTTCAGATCAAATCGAACCGATTAAACCGATCAAATCACGTTTTAATGAAAAAATGGGTCAATCGGGTCAACCGATTCAACTGACCGGGTCTTAACCGGTTTTGACCGGGTTTGACCGGTTCTTGACCGAGTCGATGCATTTCCGATCCGATTACAGAACCGATCCGGTGACCGGTTCCCGGGCCAACCGGAACCGGCCGATCCGGTCCGGTTTTAATAACACTGGTTTTAAGCGTATGTGCTTTAATGCAAAAAATTTATGTTTCAGTTTATAAGCTTCAGTTCTAAAATATGAAATATTACTTGACTAATTTGCAAAGACCCTCTCCAAATTCTGTCCCGACCAATCCTGAAAATTTTGTTCAGTATAATGTAACATATGTCCATAAACAGTACAATTCATATCAGATTCATATCAGTTTTTATGAGACTAACTGAACACAAACCGCCTAAGAAGAATTTTTGACGTGACAAATGTGCTTATAAAAATGTCGCCCATCATTACGCTACTAGGATTTCGAGCATTACGCGACGGACCTTTCATCACATAAATTATATGTGGTCGATTTGATGGACAAAAAAAGTTTCCCCTAGTATGTAAAATGGTGTGATGTGATGGAAGAAAAAAGTTTCTCTTAATATATAAAATGGTGTAGTGGTACTGGATAGTAGCGTTAACAATAGCGTCGATTAAGGAAGGCAACAATTTCAGATCTGATGTTACCTGAATTCATGTCAAATTTTAAGCTTATCTTATTTAAGGTACTAGTATATATATAAAACATTACATACATAAACACCAGAGTACACACATGATGACACTAGAAAAATGGATCTACACTAATCTCTCATATAAAGACGTTACAGACTTATCTCATACTCATTTATTACTATCCAAATTTGAAACCTTTATTCTCTAAGTCCTCCTAACATCTTGATCCCCCACCCTATTGATCTGGCCCGCTTTGGCATAATCCTTAACAAATTCCTTCATGTCCCTGGCTTTTCCGCCAATCTCATCTTTCATATAATCAATCTGACTCGTCCCAAACGGCTGCTTCCCGGTAGTGTAACTGTAGAGCCAAGTGAACCCAACAAGGGCTGCAGCACCGCAGCCACCCGCGAACAAGAAACCACTTATGATCATGAGAGTCGCGATCAGGGCAGGGACCAACACAGGGCTGAAAATAACAAAAAGAGGGGTGGCGATCGTTAGGCCAATGACGGTGCCGGTCAGGGTTAGGCCGGACAGAATTATCATGGAGGCGCCGAGTAGGGTGGCGGTGATGAACTTAGCTGTTTGGCGGGAGTGTGGGAATGATTGAGTACTCTGCATGGATCTGTTTTGGTCCGACATGGTTACGTTCTTGCTTGCGTCTGTTGAATACTCAGATCTGAGTCTGATGGATAGATATGAGATATGGTGTAGTGATGAAGAGGAAGGATTATTGATATAGAGGTGGCAGAGGACGCGTGGAGGAGCTGGAGCATGACACGTGATCATCAGCGCGGTGTGATGATGTGTTGTGAGGAGATTATTGTAGCGATCCGAAACGTGTTTTTGCATGAATGGGATGAGCAGGATACACAACATGCACTTAATTTGCTCATACAACGGGCAGTGTCCTTTTTTCTTTGTTATACCGTTTGCTTTGTTTCTTCACATTTACAAGATAAACAACTACTTGAGTTGAGTCGACCATTGTTATAAATGTTTTTCTTCCGATACTACACCATTTTCCGTGTTAGGCAACTGATTTTGCTGCAGTGGCATAAGTATACGTCGCCCAAGTATCGCTACGCGACACACTTACTCCATGTGTCGCCTAATTAAACTTAGGCGACAGACACTTATGCCACTGACCAATGTTTGTCACATAAGCGGTCTTAGGCGACTGACTCTTATGCCATTGACCAACGTGTGTCACTTGAGCGGTCGTAGGCGACTGACGTCTATGCCACTGACCAACGTGTTGGAAAATGTGTTTGTAGTGGGTTGAAGAAAATGGTGGTGCGCCACATTTGAGACCTAAAATTGAGCGTGGAGAACGCCTCGAATCTTGTTGACAAAACTAGATTAAAATACCTTGACGTGTGAGGTATGAAATCAAGTATTGAATCGCTAAAAACGAAGCTAAATCGAATGAGTAATTGATGCTCAAAGTAGTGCCAAAAACCATGAAAACATGACTTTGGTAGGAATGGATAGCTAGCTTGATTTCACACAAGTGGAAAGCTTATATCCCACATTGGAGGCCAAATGGGAACATTGTTTGTTCATATATGATTTCCATAACAAGCTTGTTAAGTTGTTAAAAGAAACTCTCCCAAAATGCCTTCGCGGGCGTGCGCAGGGGGGGGGGGGGAAATCATCCGGTCGAGGACGTCGGATTTGGCCTGTCTTGTGCGCGCCCAAACGTCAAGAGTAAGACTGAGTCAGTCTTCGGCGGTTGCTGATTTTTCGAGATAAGAAGAGATAAGAACTTGGACTGTGCTTGCAGATATACTGGCCAGATCCTATCTTTTCCGAAAAGTCAGGTTGAAACCGTTTCTCCTCTCAACTATATAAAGAAGCCTGCGCTTCAGTTCAGAACACACCGAAAACACTCCTTCACATCTCGTCTACTGTTCTCTTTTCCCGATCTGTGATAGTAGAAGATCGAATAGGTTCGACCAGCAAGGCTACGGTGCTCAACGCGCTTGCTGAGGTTCTTTTATCCTGTGAAGCTTTTTGCCGTCAAATCCAGCACCAACGGGAGGCAAATCAGCTTTAAGGACAGCGTCAACGACGTGACTGAATCACCAACTCGGTTTGCTATCCTTTTAATATCTGTTTGATTTTATCAGATTCTGATTACTGTATTCGTTCGCATTGTTCAGATTTATATATGCATGTTGATTACTTGATATCACTGCAACAGTTTATTATTGTTATATCCGCATGAAATAAAATTATATTCAGATAGCCAGACTGATAACATTCTTAAAGCTGATTTTGTGCTTCGTTATTATCGGAATATTATTTCATACTAACAGATCTGTCTCTGTTGTAGCGATGAATTCTGAACAAGGACAAAACAACTTGTCTGTGAACATGGAAGGTGTCGAATATCACCAGGATGGTGCTGAGTCGGCTGCGACTACCCCATTGATGGCTCCGGCCAGGAATGTACCTGCGGGTCCAGTTCCAAATGGTATGGTGGCACAAGTGCCTGCTGCAGTAATGGCAGCTGAAAGGCCTGAGAAGTTCAATGGGTTGAACTTCACTACATGGCAGCCTAAGATGCATTTCTACCTCTCCCAATTAGGGTTGGCCCGGTATTTGACCGAGGAGACACCTATGGTGGCTGAGGGTGAGGCGGACAATCAAGTGCTCATTGCATACAATGCATGGAAAGATGCTGAGTATCTCTGCCGCAATTATGTGATGAACTGTCTTAATGACGTGTTGTACAAGGTGTATAAATCCAAAAGTTCAGCTAAGGACCTTTGGGAGGCGCTTGATCGTAAGTACCGAACAGAGAATGCTGGCTCCAAGAAGTGCCTGGTGGGACGCTTCCTCGAATTCCAGATGGTGGATTCAAAGACTGTAACCAGTCAGGTGCACGACTTGCAGCTGATTATGCATGAGATGAATGCAGAGGGAATGAAGGTCAGTGAACCATTCCAGGTTGCTGCAGTAATCGAGAAGCTGCCTTCGGGGTGGAAGGACTTCAAAAATTACCTTAAGCACAAGCGAAAGGAAATGTCTATGGAAGACCTGGTGATTCGCCTCAAGAATGAATAGGACAATCGACTCTCTGATAAGAGGACAAAGCTACCTTCTGAGAGGGCTAACATAGTGGAGCATGGTGCTAGCTCCAAAAGGAAGAAGCCCTTAAACAAACTTGGACCCAAGAGTAGGGTTATCAAGAAGAAGGTGCAGACGAAGTTTGCTGGCAAGTGCTTCAATTATGACAAAGAGGGTCACCGATCTGCTGATTGCAGAGCTCCAAAGAAGAAGAAGGCGAATGTCGCCGAGGGAGATGAAGAGCAACTAGTGGCTGTGATTTCTCAGCTGAGTCTGGTGGATTCCAACCCCAAGGAGTGGTGGCTGGATACTGGAGCAACCCACCACATCTGCTCTGACAAGAATGCCTTCTCTGAGCTGAAGTTGACTGAAAATGGAGAGAAGGTGTACATGGGCAACTTGGCCACCTCAGAAGTCAAGGAAAAAGGAAGTGTGATGTTGAAGATGACGTCGGGCAAGGAGCTGAAGCTGACCAATGTTTCATATGTGCCTGATGTCAGGAAGAATTTAGTGTCTGGAACCTTACTTACTAGTCATGGATTTAAGATGGTGTTTGAGTCCCAGAAGGTCGTTCTTTCAAAGAACGACATGTATGTGGGACGTGGTTACGTGAAGGATGGAATGTGGAAACTCAATGTAATTGCTATCATATCTATCAATAAAAATTCTTCCGCTTACTTGCTTGAGTCATCTAATTTATGGCATGGTAGATTAGGTCATGTGAATTATGACTCGATAAGGAATCTAATGAAATTGGATTGTATACCAAAATTTCAATCTGATTCCGAACACAAGTGTGAAATTTGTGTTGAAGCAAAATTAACAAGAACATCCTTTCATAGTGTTGAAAGAGACACTGAACCCCTTGACTTAATACATAGTGATCTATGTGACTTGAAATTCATGCCAACAAGAGGTGGAAACAAATATTTTGTGACTTTCATAGATGACAGTTCAAAATATTGTTCAATATACTTGCTAAAGAGCAAGGATGAAGCAGTAGAGAAATTTGCCATGTATAAGTTGGAAGTGGAAAACCAACTAAATAAAAAGATTAAAAGGCTACGAAGTGATCGTGGTGGTGAATATGTAGAACCATTTGGGGCACTATGTGCACAAACTGGAATCATACATGAGGTTACACCACCTTATTCTCCTCAATCGAATGGTGTAGCTGAACGTAAGAATCGCACTATCAAAGAAATGATGAATGCGATGCTGCTTAGTTCAGGGTTACCGCAGTCAATGTGGGGGGAGGCCGTTTTGTCTGCCAACTATCTCCTTAATCGGATACCCCGTAAGAAGAAAGAGAAATCTCCTTATGAATTATTTAAAGGGAGAAAACCTGCCTACAAACACTTGCGAGTGTGGGGATGCTTAGCTAAAGTAATGGCTCCCGGTCCTAAAAGAATGAAGATAGGACCAAAGACAGTTGATTGTGTCTTTATAGGCTATGCGCATAACAGTAATGCGTATAGGTTCATTGTGTATGAGTCGAAAAACCCTGATATACACAAGAACACAATTATAGAGTCGAAGAATGCTTCGTTCTATGAACATGTATTTCCTCACAAAGAAATGCGATCGAGTTCATCTTATGGGATAGATGAAGATACTACTGAAATGTATCGCCAACAAGAAGAAGTATCCGAGGATGATACAAATGTGGAGGAACCAAGAAGAAGCAAAAGAGCAAGGGTTGAAAATTCGTATGGACCTGATTTTGTAACCTTTATGGTTGAGGCCGGACCTCCTACATATAATGAAGCTATAAGCTCTATTGATGGCCCTATATGGAAAGAAGCCATAAAAAGTGAACTAGACTCCATTATGCAAAATCATACTTGGGAGTTAGTTAATCTTCCTCCGGGATGTAAACCACTTGATTCAAAGTGGATTTTTACTAGGAAAATGAAAGTAGACGGTACTGTTGAAAAGTACAAAGCGAGACTTGTAATCAAAGGATATAGACAAAAGGAAGGTCTAGACTACTTTGATACATTCTCACCTGTGACAAGGATCACATCTATAAGGATGATAATTGCCATTGCAGCTCTGCGCAATCTAGAAGTTCATCAAATGGATGTGAAGACTGCTTTCTTGAATGGAGATCTTGAGGAAGAGATATATATGGAACAACCTGAGGGTTGTAAAGCGCCAGGACAAGAGAGAAAGGTCTGCAAACTAGTTAAGTCTCTCTATGGTCTAAAACAGGCACCAAAACAGTGGCATGAGAAATTTGACAAAGTGATATTGTCAAATGGATTCAGAATCAACGAGTGTGACAAATGTGTATATAGCAAAAACACTGAACACGGATATGTGATTTTGTGCTTATACGTCGATGATATTCTCATTGTGGGAAACAATGAAGAAATGGTTAAATCCACTAAGTCCATGTTAAACTCAAGGTTTGATATGAAAGACTTAGGTCTGGCCGATGTAATTTTAGGGATTAAAATTACAAGGACGGCAGATGGATTTGTCTTAAGCCAAACACACTACGTTGATAAGATTTTAGACAAATTTGGAAAGGATAGTGTAGGAGTTTATAAAACTCCTATAGATATGAATCATCACCTGTCTAAAAACAAAGGGGAGAGTATCTCTCAAGTGGAATACTCAAAAGTAATAGGCAGTCTAATGTACTTGATGAATTGTACTAGACCTGATATTGCTTATTGTGTGAGTAGGCTTGCAAGATATATGAGTAACCCAGGATATGAACACTAGAAAGCCATCGTGAGAGTACTGAAGTATCTACGATTTACTCGTGACTACGGTCTACATTATACCAGATATCCTGAAGTCATTGAAGGTTACACTGATGCAAGCTGGATATCTGATATACAAGACTCAAAGGCCACTAGTGGATATGTATTCACTTTGGGAGGTGCAGCCGTGTCATGGAAATCCTCGAAACAAACTCTAATAACCAGATCCACGATGGAAGCTGAGTTCGTGGCATTAGATAAATGCGGCGAAGAAGCAGAGTGGTTAAGGAATTTTGTAGAGGATATTCCTGGTTGAAAAAACCCTGTGCCACCAATATGTGTGTATTGCGATAATCAATCAACAATTGGTAGGGCACAGAATGTCATGTATAATGGTAAGTCTAGACACATACGTCGAAGACACAATACCATAAGACAACTTCTCTCATCCGGAGTCATAAGCATTGACTACGTGAGGTCCAAAGAAAATATATCGGATTTCACAGAACCGCTCGTCGTCAAAGCGATTTGTGCAAATAAATTTATAATAGTCCGCTACTCGCAACTATACTACTGGGTAGTACTTGGTAAGTAGGGGTCGAACCCAAGGGAACCAGGGGAATAATTGTTCTTCGGGGGGATTACGCAGTGTGGGAGCGTGTTTAAGGTCGGTTGGTTGGTTTTAAAGCTACCAGCTATTTTGATTGATTGATTGGTTGGTTGGTTGATTTTAATACTGGAAAGTAAATTACAGTTTATAATTAAAGAGAAATGTTCGGTTTCAGGGGACTTGTATTATATCCTGTTTATCATTGACCTTTAGTGACTCTCCTAAGTATTCAAACGGTGTATCAAGGCCATTCCAAGCACTCGATTTGCGTACACTGTCTAGCCTATTCCAAGGACGTAGAACACTTATTCTATTTAGACTAATACTCCATTCCCGGTTATATTAGCCTATGTGCATCTATTTGATCAATCATTCCCGATCAACCAAATGGTGTTTAAGATGAGTCAAACTTCTCAGATAAGCTTTGCCATTCCAAGCATCCACATATCCGTACAAGTTTACGAACCCCGCTGTAGAGTTTTGCCATTCCAAGCATCCACTCTACCTTGGACGTTCTGACTTAATATATGGCACATAGAATAAGTTTTGAATACTTAGACTAGACACTAAGTTAATAGTCTAAAACATTTATAATACAAGTACGCCCCTTCTACCGAACTATTAGTTTAGCTACTATTTATCGCGCTAAACATTATAACTAAGGAAATAAAATAGTTGAATAAATACTAAGAATTACTTACAACCGTTGAAGCGCCAAGGGAGCTATCCTTTATTTCCAAAGCCAAGTTTACAACGTTACAAATATTACAACTTCTAGAGAGAGAAGTGAAATGAGATTGAGGTGTGTTTGAAATGAGGGGAGGAGCTCCTCCTTTTATAGCCAAAAGGGGAGGAGATGGGTGGTGGAGATGGTGGACATGTGCATTTGATCCAAGGGAGGAGAAGAGGAGGAAGGAGGAGGTGCCATGTGGAGGAGGAGCAAAGCCGCCGGTCACCATGGGTGGAGGAGCCGCTGGTTGCCGGTGGTGGAAGGAGGAGGAGCTCCTCCTTTGGCCACCACTTCTTCAAGTGGTCGGTCATCTTGCCCAAATGTGAGTTTTGTACAGTTTTGTGCAGTCTTTTCACAAAACTGTCAATGTGTTTTCTTCCCCGGGCTGTCTTGACTCCACTCCTGATTCTTCTGATTAATTTGTTATGGTCAATTCAACGTCAGGATCCTTGATATTTCTTCAGTCGGCATATGATCTTGACCTTGGATTGACTCTTGTTATCTTTTCAGCGTAAAATCCTCTCCTTAGCGTGTTTTCACTTCAGTCTCTAAAATGCCCTGTGGAAATATATCGGGACTAATACGTAGAAGTTAGATAGACAAACAGTCTAAATAAGGGGGTTATACTGTGTTTATGATTCGTATAACTTTGGTCCATCAGATTACCCCCCACTTTTAGTTGTTCGTCCCGAACAATGCTATTAAAGGGCGTAAGTTCTAAGTTTGGCTTTGGAATATGAAAATTAGACTGTGGGACTCGATCTATCCTAATTCATGCATTGCTTACTTATTACCAAATTAAACTGCGTAAATAAATAGAAGAAACTTAATACTTGTACCTCCGTGCTGAGATGCAAATTATATTGGATGTCTCGGGAGATAGCCCTTTTTAGGCTCCTGGACTGCAATCTTGGGATCGTCTCGCACTATATGGTTTTCTTGTAGCTTTCTCTAGCACATGATTCGATTCGGGTTTCAGTGAGTTGAGCCTTTTTGATTTTCTTCTTTGGCAAGGGACTGCTTTTTTGTTGTTGTAGTGAATCGGCCTTTGGCCTTTGATTTGACTTTTTGAGTGCTTCACTTTTGCTCGGTTAAAACCTTCACAATTTTGGGCCTTTGGCCTCTTTTGATTTTCTTCTTTGAGTTTTTCGCCTTTTTGTGATTTTGCAAGTCCATTTTCTCAAGCCTTTTTGGGAGGTCCAATCATCGCCCGCAAGCCTATGGAAATACCTCCCCGCTCCTCTCGTCTTTGTCGTTTTGCGCGGGTCAAGATGAGGGTCGCTCATCTATTTTCTCGGCTATTTTGACTAGAGAGAGGACGGTCTGATTCACGTCCTCGCCTTTGCATAGATGCTTCTTGGCGGAGTTGACTTCAATTATTCACTGAAAACCCGAAGTGCAGCCTCCACTGACTTCGAAAACCATATAGTTTGATCTGATCCTTTGATTGCTTGCCAAGCCACTCT
The DNA here is from genome assembly GCA_033675215.1 of Rhodiola kirilowii. NCBI lineage: Eukaryota > Viridiplantae > Streptophyta > Magnoliopsida > Saxifragales > Crassulaceae > Rhodiola > Rhodiola kirilowii. Next base: position 38,690,939 of record CM066203.1, on the reverse strand, counting down.
AGGGCAGTTTATATCAACTCCACATCCCTAGTTATCTCAGCACAAAGGACAAATGGAAAGTTACATTCTAAGTTTTTAAACAGTTGAATTCTCACAAGGTTAATGCATGAATTATGATTTATCTTTTTCACATTCTTAAGTTCATATTTTCAAAAAGATACTATTACTAAAAAAAAGAAAAACAGCTGCATGTTATTTATGTACATAGGTGGTTCTCACCCCCCACTTTTGAACGAAGGCGTGCCTTAGTTCAAAAGTCATGCAAGCTTAAAACTAAATACTGAATTTAAATGACAGAAATTAAAGTGCGGAAAAGTAAGATAGTGTCGGGTTACCTCCCGACCAGTGCACTTGTTTAACGTCGTTGGCTCGACAGTACCTCAATCATGGATCATAAGGTCGGATCCCATGGGTGGGTGAGGTCAAACTTTTTCTCGACAGCCCTTTTGCTCCGAGAGGGTGAGGTTTCCTTGACCATAGCTGCTGGTCCAATGCGTCGTGCTTGTTTATTACTCCTTCCGGGTTTCCATTCTTTCGGCCCATGCCTTTGCCGCTTCTTCATGTTTGAATAGTTGGCACTTTCGCGAGTTTGGAAGTTAGGTTTTGTGCCTTCAAACATCGGCGACCACAGGCATGTTCCCATGTGAGGCCTCTTCTTGGTGGTAGCTACGAATGGTTGTCTTGGAATGATTGAGTTCCCGGGTGGTTTTTCTTGGCTTGTGACGAGAGAGATTTCCTTTGTCGGCTTTTTTGGCTCATGCTCTGCCTCCAACTCCCCTTGTACCGCATCATCATTGATTATATGATCTTCGGTGGTTATGATCGGCATGAAACGCGAAGGGTTAAGTTGAGGCACTTCGACCATGAGGACTAGGTCTGTTTCAGGTGCTCCGACAGTGAGGACTAGGTCTTTCTCGAACAGTTCGGCAATGAGGTCCGGGACTTCCTCGGGTGCTCCGAGTGCAAGTACCGGGCCTGGCTTGATTTCTTCGGCCGCTTCAGCAGTGAGGTTCGGGACTTCTGTAGGCTCGGCAGTTAGGACAGTGATTTCCTCGGATGGATTGGTGATAAGGACCGGGTCTGATTGGGGCAGTTCTTCTTCGGTCATTTGCAGGTCCTCATCCTCAGTCGGCTCCTCGGGTTCAGCCATGAATTGGTGCATCAATGCACTCAATTGCTGCATGTCTGCGACCAATTGCTGGGTGCTAGCTGCCAGCTCCTTTTCTGCCGCCCATAGTTCAGTTTTGGCCCTGATTTGTTGCATCGTGTTGTCCAACTGCTGGATGCTAGATGCCAGCTTCGTTATACCGTCCTCGATTGGCTCGGCCTGATCTTGGCTTGGTCTTGACCTCGCGGCCAAATCGTTTATTAATTTCCAAAGATCATCCTCGGTTAAGTCCCACATTGATCCTCCTGCTGCATTATTTAGCTGGTCCCACTCATGTGGCAACTTCCACAGAGAAACTTTGTTTGAAGATCGAAATTGGTGAATCCATGGTGCGGGCAGCTCGTCACAATGGAATCGAAGTACCATAAGTACTCATCCAATGTTTCATCCCGGGATTGCGTTATTTTGTTGATCTTCTCGCGGATTTCAAGTTCGAAGGGTGGTGGGGAAAACTCCGTATTGTTCCAAGGTTCCATTCCGTAGTAGTATGACTTGGTGAATTGCATGATAAAAGAAAAAAGAACAACTATTCCTATGCATAACTCCCCGGCAACGGCGCCAATTTGACAGAACCGCTCGTCGTCAAAGCGATTTGTGCAAATAAATTTATAATAGTCCGCTACTCGCAACTATACTACTGGGTAGTACTTGGTAAGTAGGGGTCGAACCCAAGGGAACCAGGGGAATAATTGTTCTTCGGGGGGATTAAGCAATGTGGGAGCGTGTTTAAGGTCGGTTGGTTGGTTTTAAAGCTACCAGCTATTTTGATTGATTGATTGGTTGGTTGGTTGATTTTAATACTGGAAAGTAAATTACAGTTTATAATTAAAGAGAAATGTTCGGTTTCAGGGGACTTGTATTATATCCTGTTTATCATTGACCTTTAGTGACTCTCCTAAGTATTCAAACGGTGTATCAAGGCCATTCCAAGCACTCGATTTGCGTACACTGTCTAGCCTATTCCAAGGACGTAGAACACTTATTCTATTTAGACTAATACTCCATTCCCGGTTATATTAGCCTATGTGCATCCATTTGATCAATCATTCCCAATCAACCAAATGGTGTTTAAGATGAGTCAAACTTCTCAGATAAGCTTTGCCATTCCAAGCATCCACTTATCCATACAAGTTTACGAACCCCGCTGTAGAGTTTTTCCATTCCAAACATCCACTCTACCTTGGACGTTCTGACTTAATATATGGCACATAGAATAAGTTTTGAATACTTAGACTAGACACTAAGTTAATAGTCTAAAACATTTATAATACAAGTACGCCCCTTCTACCGAACTACTAGTTTAGCTACTATTTATCGCGCTAAACATTATAACTAAGGAAATAAAACAGTTGAATAAATACTAAGAATTACTTACAACCGTTGAAGCGCCAAGGGAGCTATCCTTTATTTCCAAAGCCAAGATTACAACGTTACAAATATTACAACTTCTAGAGAGAGAAGTGAAATGAGATTGAGGTGTGTTTGAAATGAGGGGAGGAGCTCCTCCTTTTATAGCCAAAAGGGGAGGAGCTCCTCCTTTTATAGCCAAAAGGGGAGGAGATGGGTGGTGGAGATGGTGGACATGTGCATTTGATCCAAGGGAGGAGAAGAGGATGAAGGAGGAGGTGCCATGTGGAGGAGGAGCAAAGCCGCCGGTCACCATGGGTGGAGGAGCCGCCGGTTGCCGGTGGTGGAAGGAGGAGGAGCTCCTCCTTTGGCCACCACTTCTTCAAGTGGTCGGTCATCTTGCCCAAATGTGAGTTTTGTACAGTTTTGTGCAGTCTTTTCACAAAACTGTCAATGTGTTTTCTTCCCCGGGCTGTCTTGACTCCACTCCTGATTCTTCTGATTAATTTGTTATGGTCAATTCAACGTCAGGATCCTTGATATTTCTTCAGTCGGCATATGATCTTGACCTTGGATTGACTCTTGTTATCTTTTCAGCGTAAAATCCTCTCCTTAGCATGTTTTCACTTCAGTCTCTAAAATGCCCTGTGGAAATATATCGGGACTAATACGTAGAAGTTAGATAGACAAACAGTCTAAATAAGGGGGTTATACTGTGTTTATGATTCGTATAACTTTGGTCCATCAGATCCGTTAACCAAAGGGTTAAATAAGGACCAAGTAGAGAAGACAACTAAGGGAATGGGACTGAAGCCTTTTGATTGCTAACATCAAAGCATAGGCTTAAGCCCTTGGGCTATAAAAGTTGAGGCAAAGGAAAACCCTACCATGATGACTGGAGATCCCAAGAACTTGGTTCAAAGGGACAACCTACCTGCTAAGACTGTGTGAGGTCACTGTGGGGGGTAACACCCCAATCCTATTCCCAGATAAAACAGTGACTCCTGCACGAGGCTAAGCTCGAAGCTTTTAATGATTCTAGTAATTTGAATAGTGAGATTCAAATGGGTAATGCAGGATTACTTTAAGAAAGAATCACCTATGCGAGAGAGAAGTGGGGTCGCTTCAAAGGAGAATTCAAAGGGCTTAATTCTTTAGAAACTCTTGCAGAACCAGGAAAGGGGTTTCACGACCAAAATGAGCCCACCAGTAAGAACTGAATAAGATCAGGATAATATCTGTGAGAACTTGATTTCTTTTACAGTGTAAGACGAACAGTTCAAAGACATCACGTCTACTAAATAGTCAGTAAAGAGATCATGTTATCCCAAGGGAAGGTTCAAGGGGTTAACCTACCTATCCTTTGCAGATATTATCCGTAGAAGCTATCACCACTTCGTGTCGAGTTGATTATCGAGGATTATTGTTTTATTTGATTTCACCACTCGATTTTCTTCATGTGGGGGATTGTTGGAAAATGTGTTTGTAGTGGGTTGAAGAAAATGGTGGTGCGCCACATTTGAGACCTAAAATTGAGCGTGGAGAACGCCTCAAATCTTGTTGACAAAATTAGATTAAAATACCTTGATGTGTGAGGTATGAAATCAAGTATTGAATCGCCAAAAACGAAGCTAAATCGAATGAGTAATTGATGCTCAAAGTAGTGCCAAAAACCATGAAAACATGACTTTGGTAGGAATGGATAGCTAGCTTGATTTCACACAAGTGGAAAGCTTATATCCCACATTGGAGGCCAAATGGGAACATTGTTTGTTCATATATGATTTCCATAACAAGCTTGTTAAGTTGTTAAAAGAAACTCTGCCAAAATGCCTTCGCGGGCGTGCGCAGGGGGGGGGGGGGGAATCATCCGATCGACGACGTCGGATTTGGCCTGTCTTGTGCGCGCCCACATCATGCGGGTGAATGCTGTCGAATTTCTCAGCGGGTTACGCGGTTCGTTTTTGGTTAATCTAATTTCGGTTCGGTTTTTTGCATAACGATCTTATTTTTATGTAAACCAAACGTCAAGAGTAAGACTGAGTCAGTCTTCGGCGGTTGCTGATTTTTCGAGATAAGAAGAGATAAGAACTTAGACTGTGCTTGCAGATATACTGGCCAGATCCTATCTTTTCCGAAAAGTCAGGTTGAAACCGTTTCTCCTCTCAACTATATAAAGAAGCCTGCGCTTCAGTTCAGAACACACCGAAAACACTCCTTCACATCTCGACTACTGTTCTCTTTTCCCGATCTGTGATAGCAGAAGATCGAATAGGTTCGACCAGCAAGGCTACGGTGCTCAACGCGCTTGCTGAGGTTCTTTTATCCTGGGAAGCTTTTTGCCGTCAAATCCAGCACCAACGGGAGGCAAATCAGCTTTAAGGACAGCGTCAACGACGTGACTGAATCACCAACTCGGTTTGCTGTCCTTTTAATATCTGTTTGATTTTATCAGATTCTGATTACTGTATTCGTTCGCATTGTTCAGATTTATATATGCATGTTGATTACTTGATATCACTGCAACAGTTTATTATTGTTAGATCCGCATGAAATAAAATTATATTCAGATAGCCAGACTGATAACACAACGTGTGTCACTTAAGCGGTCGTAGGTGACCGAATCATATGCCACTAAATAACTGAGTCGCTTAAACTGTTGTAGGTGACTGACCTGTTTCACCATGTTAAAGTTAATCACTTAAATATCAAAAGTTTATTTTCAAAAGTAGACACATTAATAAGTCCCAACAGCTACACAGTAAGTGAACAATGATGCCACTCCCAATAACCATGTACTTTTAAGTTTTTTTTTTGCCTTCATCAATTTTCCACACGGCTTGCACATTTAAAAATGTTGTGTGCTTTGTTCCTTTGAAATATTTAATTATTTTGAGCGCGACCTGAGATTGAAGTCGAAGATAGTAAAAATTCGGAGGATTAATTTATTAGAAGGTGACAATTTGCACTTGTGAGGGGCTGGAGTTATTATGAATCCCGATAAGTGAAAGTGATGAACAATTCATGTCCCATCTAATTGGAAAGCTTGTATCTTTATCTGTTAGGAAAATTGTATTAGATGGAATGAATGAACTTTGAAACTTGAATGGTTTGATTTGATCATTACGAGTTCTCAATTTCATTTGATAGGAATTAATGTTGTAGGTTGTTACTGCACTACATGGACTTGGTATATGTTTCTAATTCGTGTTTGTAGTTAGTTTTGAGCTCAAAGAAGTGGGAGACTTTATTTACCAATACTCCAAATCTAAAAAAAATTAGTAAATCAAAAAAAGAAATTAAGCATTAAAGTTAAAAATATAACTTCACAATTTTTAATTAAACTTAGATGAAATTCAATCATCTAAACTCTAAAGTGGAAATCATTCTGGCTCAAGTTTTTTTTGGCTGCAGTTCAAGCACAGTAAGCAACAAAACGCATCGTTTGAGGTCAGCTCGGTCAAGTTAAAAACTGATCGCATCCTTAGGGTTTAGTTCATAACGAGATCTGGAAATTCGGCCGAGAGAGAGAAAAGAGTGTGGGGCGATTCTTCAAGTCACTGGTGGCTGAGCTCGAATCCATCTGTTTCCGGTGCCGTCCAGGGCAGATCTACTTCCATATGGTTGTGGCGTAGCGTTTCAGTGGCCCGATCTAAGGGCATCTGCGACGGCGTAAGATTTGAGGACGTCCTAGGAGCTTTTGAAGATGTACAAAGCTTCGATTTTCTGAGACGGTTGACGGAGAAGTCCGAGGCGCAGGAAGTCCGCGAGGGAAGTGTCGGATTTCTATTTAGACGGAAAGTTATAGGTAAGTGAAATCTCCGAATCGCGACCATCGATTGTGTATGGGTAATTTATAAAGTTTTCTAAAGCGATGGGTTGCAAACACTTGAGGGGTTTGCCTTTTGATTTGAATTTTCTACCAATTTTGACTTGCATCTCTTGCTCGACTTGCTGGTAAGATGAGATTGAATTTTTCTGATGCAGGTCAAGTGTTTGATTAAATGTGAAAGGCGTGTTCTTTTAATGTTTTTTTGTATGTGTAGGTTGAGTGAGTCAACTATGTGTTTGGAGCCAGTCAATTCAAATATGGAGCTGAAATGCGGGAGCTTGACGAGCTAGTGTGAGGAGTAGGGAGGAGCTATGTTTGGGTTGGAGCCAGCGTTGGCTTGGGACCTTGATGTGTTTACTGAATCATTGTAATCAAAGAATTTTGTTTGAATTATTTTGTAGTTTGAAAGCAATCAAAGAAATTGGTTCTCTTATGCTACTTTTTAATGTTTTATTTTATATCACTGTCTTTATTTTTTAATGTAACTGGCAAGTTATGTAACTGGAAAGTTGTATCATTTTCTGTTGTTACGCCACATCCGAAGTATGTCACCTAGAATTTTATGACACTGATTTTAATTGAGTCGCCCAAGACACACTAGAGTGACATATCCATAGTCGCTTATATACTTGAGCGACAGAGGATATTAGGTTCAGTCGCCTATACACTTGGGCCACATTGCTTGGGCTACAGACTTTAGGCGACATTCTGTTAGTCACTTATGTTCCTGGGCGACTAAAAATGAACTTGAGCGACTCATTTGATTCAGTCGCCTAACACGAAAAATGGTGTAGTGGATAAGGCAGTGTAGCCCTGAAGAACAGATATATACAAGAGGGCTTAAACAAACTGGACAATATTACATAAGAGTTGTAGCGCATCCAATCTAGACCAACGCCAGTTATATAATCGACTATTCCGTGCAATAGCGTCGGCGGCTCCATTCGCCTCTCGTCTTATTGCATGCAAGTGCCATCCGTTTTCCTGTAGAAGTAATCTGCTGCAGTAAATGAACCAGTCTTTAGTCCACACTGAGTCATTGAGTTTATAATTGAACCTGGAAACAAGCTCTTGGTTATCTGATTCGAAAAGAGAACTTGAATATCTTTACTTGATTGACGATCACCGAATTACTACGATTGTGTCGTGGTATGAAGGTCACTGACTTAGAAGCGAATTTCACCACTACCGGTACAGGCTCTCAAGTGACGAACGCCCTCCAAGGTTAACACAATCCTCCAAATCCGTTCACCCGAACTCAGAAGGTGGAACTGCTCAGATCTCTACTAGGGGTTTCCTCTATTATTTTTGTGTATGTGAAAATACAAGAAACTCACATATATATATACACTTTCATCACACGTCCAAACTAAATTGATAAGGAAATCTTTCCTAAAATTTAGTTGGCTGAAGATAATGTTACCTTCTATCAGAAAAAAGAAGAAGATAATGTTACCTAAATCCTATATATATATATATATCTCGTAGGAATAATAAGAAACAATCGGATATTTATCTTTTGAATTACAACCAACGATCCCTCACTAATGCAAAAGAGTCCGAGACCTAGAGATTATGAGTAGTAAGTAGAGAAGGCTTAGTACTTAAATATTAGTATCCAAAGGTTTAAACTAACACATAGTGGAGTGGGGTGTTCAACGATCTAGAGAGTGTCCAAAGGATTGAACTCCTAGATTATTGGAGGGATCCGACAACACGCACATCACCTTCAAAGCTTGAGCAATTCCTCGATAACACAACCACTCATCTTGGGATTCTAAGTGAACGCTCTAGAGAGATATCCCATCACTCATGGAAGGAGGCTATCCCCTTCACATTCACCGCAAGTTTTCCACGAACATTAAGAACACTTAAGTTCAACCTTCCATCTATATATAACTCACCGGTCATCTCAAGACACCACTAACTCAAGTGGCCTATGTCTGTGAGGCTAGTTATAAGAGATCTTCTCATGACACCATTAACTCTCGAATGGCCTCGGTCTATGAGGTTCAGCAAAGAAATCACCGTATCTACAAGAGCATCTCATGACATCACTTAAATAAGTGACTTCGGTCTATGAGGCTAATCAAAGAAACCACCATATCTACAAGAGCATCTCATGACATCACTTAGACAAGTGACCTAGGTCTATGAGGCTAATCAAAGAAACCACCATATCTACAAGAGCATCTCATGACATCACTTAGACAAGTGACATCGGTCTATGAGGCTAGATACATCAAAAACCTTAAGCTCGTACTCCTCATCCATTTCGGGATGGCTCACCACATAAGTATCTCTCAAACTCATACATCTTGATAACTCAAGTACCTTCCTCCTGTCCAACCCTTTCGTAAAAGGATCCGCCAGGTTCTTCTCCGTTCTCACATAATCCAGAGAAACCACATTACTCACAATAAACTGTCTGACAGACTCATGTCTAATACGAATGTGTCTCTTCTTGCCATTATACACGATGTTCTTCGCAACGGATATGGCGCATTGTGAATCCGAATGTATAGGTACAGAAGCAGTCGACTACCCCCACAATGGAACATATTTTGAGAGCCAATGGGAAACCTTTAACGTTAAACCGCATACCATGGTCCCTCCAAAATATCTCAAGAGATGTTTGAGACAACATGTAGCCCTTGCTGGTTTTAGTAACTCTCATCCTCCATGTCAGGAACTAAAAACACAAGGGGTCACTCCATATAGGTTTGATCGAAATCTAACTTGAGCCAGCTCCATCTCATCCGATCATGCAATTTAAATCAAAGTAAATTTGATTAGATTGCATTGGCTCAATAGGACCACATTTAATCAATCTTGATTAAATATCAAATTCAATAAATTGGTTCATCAGCAAATCAGATAATAAATCAGTAATAAACTGAACCATGAACCAAATAATTTTAATTGAAACTAAACCTGGTTTAATCAAATGATCCCTTTCCATTGAGCAAAAGCCAATTAGGGTTTCAGATTGTAACAGAAGCGCCATGGCCCAATTTATTTCTGTCGAACCAAAGTTCGTTTAATACAAGCAGCACTCAAACACTAATTCTGCGCATGAAAATGCCTTACTTTCGCGCCTCATTTGATCATCTCGGTGGTTTTATCTTTCCAAAAGACCACATCATCATCATAGTTCGCCAGCAAGGCAAATCAAATCCCCCAAGGTCCAAGATGGTATCTGCATGCCAGAAACCAAACACGTAAGTAGCCAAATTTAATTGGGCAAAATCAAAAATTAACTAAACCAGACAAATTGATCCAAACCAATGCAATCCAATTAAATCGGAATTGGACTGCATTGATTTAATCTAATAAATCAAGCCAGAATTAGATTGATTAATCTTTGGGCCAATCATAATCAAACCAAACTGGTTTATTTCATTGATTCGAGACCAACTGAATCAGTTTCTATTGAACCAAATTGGGTCTGGACTGAATATATCCGGAGCCCCAACAAACCGGTCGATTCAGCCATAAACTTCAAAAGTCCATTAGGATTTCTCCCACTTTGGAAGCACTGCCACCTCTAACTCATCTCAAATTCAACCAGTTTGCCAAATGAAAATCGCTAGTAAATTCACATGTCATTTCAATCGCAAACGCCGTAAACGCTGTGAAAATCTCCAACATAATTCACCGGATGCTTTTGATGATAGTAATGCAGCATCCACTCCAGTCAGCACAATGGCCGCGACAGCGATTGTGAGGAGCAGCTGCATCGCCAAGATTGAAAAGATTTTGTGGATGAACGCCCACCGCAACTCCAGACTCTCCAGCATGTCCGGATACAACGGCTGGCCGAGTCGACTCTCGATGTCATGCTTTCAGAAGAGTCTCTTGGATAGCTTCTGCTTGACGGTATCCCTGACCGAAGGTGTAAATCCTCATGATTGACAAAAAAAATTATCATAATTAAAATCATTGAAAATATGGAAAAATTTAGCAAAAATTGGAATTTCATTTCCCTCTCTAGCCAATTTTCAAATTGAGTTTCCGAAATAGACACTTTCTCTTAGGCGCTGTTGCCAAGGGCGCCTAATGCCCAATATCGTATTTCTTTTATGCAATGCTGAGTCAGCGGGCTGACATGTCAAAATTAACTTTAGGACCTCTTCGGAACAGCGCCCAACGTTCACTACACCATTTTACTGATTAGGAGACATTTTTTTTCGTCGCATAAACCCATATGTTAGTCGCATAAAGTTTATGTGACAAAATAATGTCGCGTAAAGTTGGTCGTAAAATCCAAGTAGCGTAATGTCCCTGCGACAAAAAAAATGACGGAATGTCGCGTTAACTTTAACTTTTATGCGACATTATGTTCTATATGTCCCAATAACATTAGAACGAGTTTGACTCGGTGTACTGCATACGCTACATTTCCATTTCAAATTTTGTCGGGTTATCTGACTTAGAAGATCGAATTTACAGAAGGTAGGTTCTCCAATTCGTCTCGTAAACGTTTATACGCTGCAAACATTTGAATCTTATTGTCGTATAAAATTACATACTCAACGAAAGTTAAATATATGTTTGTCGTATAACTATCCTTACGTTACAAACTTTAAAATATATTTGTCGTATAAACGCCCTTAAGTTACAAAAGTGAAAACATATTTGTCGCTTCAAGGAACATACGCTTAGAAAGTTAAATATATTGTTGTCGTATAAATTGACTTACGTTACAACCATGAAATTATATTGTCGCGTAAAGGGACAGACAATTTTAATTGTTAATTTACTATTGTCGTATAAAATTGCTTACGTTAAGAATGTTGATACCTATTTGTCACATTAAGATACAGGTACCAGTCTTCATACAAAAAAGGAAATTGTTTTACAGAAATGATTCCGGCCGACCCAAAAGAATTCCGGCCAATAACAAAAGGGTACACACAAAAGATGTTCAGGTGTGTACCCGGCCTGAAGAGCACAACAGTTTTACACCATTAGCAACATGTAATTAAACAACAGGTCCATAAGACGTCGCACCTTCTGAAGCATTATTGTTTTCTAAGTTTGCTGATCCACCACGTACCACCAGCTCCTCAAGAACACGAATCCTCTCTTGAAATTCTTTCTTCATTTCCTCCATTTGGTCTTTCAGCTCGGCGTTCCTTGGACCTCCTCTAGGGAGGGGTGGCCTCTTGAAGGCTTTACCAGCTCTAGAAACGTAAGTTCCACGCCTTTGCCCCACCACTTGAGTTATAATGTCAATCTGGGTAGCAACCGGGAGAGGTCCGTGGTCATCGAGGACAATGCCATCACCAGCTTCGTCACCATGCAAGTCTCCCATCACCTGATAAACCCTTGCGCGCATTTGTGCCTACATATAAATATACATTGTTAACTCTGATATACAAAACCACTTCACAAAGCCAATTTACATTTATATCACTATTGTACTCAAAAGTGATCACAAGGCAGATGGACAAAGCAAACTCTGATTCAATCTCATTTATCACAACAAAAGTCTCATGTGACTATGGAAAGCATGACAGTGACAGATTAAGACCAAGAACAAGAACAAAAGCATGACAGATTAAGACCAAGAACAATATATAACCACAACAAACATATATAATGTCATATAACAAGAACAATTGATTTACAGATAAGAACCAACCACATTCACCAGACAACTTAGAAGAACAATATAAAACAACAGACAACTCACATTCACCAACATATATATCAACAAAATATAAACAAATAAATGGAAACTTAACTGCCAAGGTGGCACCGGCTGGGTCAGCAGAGTAGATCTGGTCATATGCAGCTATAAGGTGTGCCTTCTCTCCCTGCGCAGCGAGTTTAGCAGCCCTCTGATAGAACGGGACCTTTCCAGAGTGGTGGTTGATGCGAACAGACTCCTTGCGCACCCTCGACATTGTCTTACCTCTCTCCTTTCATAACAAAAATTAAAACAAGTTAAAGCTCACTGAATAAGTAAAAACCAGTTAAAGATGAACATATAAATACATTATTTAATATAATGTCCATTGATGGAAAAAAATGAATACATATTTAACCTCATTTTTTGGTACATTGAAGTGGCTCAGAAGCCATGCCCATTGGTCACGGCGCGCCAAAAACTCCTTGGGAATTACCTCAGTTCCATATTCCAGGTAGAATTGTTTGCAATCACTTTTCCAATCACGATACCTCTCGCTGGCTTTATTGAAAATGTGATTCCACAGCTGGTCATCTTTACGTTCAATAACAAAATTGGGCTACAATAAAAAACAAAATAATGAATTTAAGTTATAAAGACACACCTTGCATGAAATGAGAAGTAAGAACAGTTGCTTGTACTTACATACAAGTGATCATACACTACTTCTCTATCTTTCTCTGCAAGCTTTTTGAACGACGAGGCAAGCATAGGAACCTTGTCTCGAACTGCACTACCAATTTCGTGAACGAGTAGGCTATTGACTATTTGGTTTGCTGGCCCAGTTCCATCAGGAAGGAACTCCACCTTGATCGGCTGTCCCTTTATAGTACCTTGCTTATAAGTGGCCACCGTTGGCCCATTGACAACCCCCCTGACCTTCCTTTTTTCTTCGCGCTCATCCCCTGTAAAAGACAAGGAAAATAGCATAAATAATTACCTAATGGACTATAAAAAACCTGAACTTTCAAGCATAAAAAATACCTGTTTGCACAAAACCAATGCTCTTGCATCTGATACTTGGAACATTATCCACAGTTTCCTCGGCCTCATCATCCGATGCACTATGGTTATCGTATGAATGGTTGGGATGAAACTCAGGAGCTGTGGGTTCAAAGAAGGCCATCGGTGGGGGCTCATAAGACTTGGATATGGCTTGTACTGGAGTGGGTGTAGGGGAGGCCGGCTGGATCATAGGTGGTGGACTAAAATTGGCATGGGAGGTGGATTATTGCAGCCTTCAGTATTGGCTCGACCAGCATACTTAGACAAGCATCTAGGAGACCTCCGAGGTACTACAGGTTGTGTATTAGGAGCTGGTGGTGTAGGGTTTCCTATGGGAGTTGGTGGTGTATTGTTTGAGGTAGCTGGAGGTTCATTGCTGACATGCGGTTGAGGAGGTACAACAGGTGGTGTAGGTCGGTTTGGATTTGCTATTTTCTCAGTCGGTTTAGGTGGTTTGTTGGACTGCTTCTGTCTCTTCTTTTCAGGTTGAGTAGGATTGGTCGTAGTCGGGTGTGGCAGGAGGAATGTCTTCTTCCGCGCACGTGGAGGAGTCTGCCGAATAGGTGGAAGAACAGCTCTGGAAAGCTCTGGCGGGGTTTTAATGGCATCCAATTTCCGAAGCCGCCTGGACCGCTTCATCCCGGCAAGAACAGCTCAAGAACGCTCAGTGTGGACCACATTCGGACCAAAGTCAGGCTGGGAGGCAGAGGACCTTGGTGGAGTTTCAGACTCAATATAGCCAGTTGTTGGCTTCCTCGGAGGCGAGTTGAACCTGCCGGATGGCTTACGCACCGATGGAGACCGCAATTTCATGGGTTTCCGGCAGCTCGTCACTTCGGCTTCGTCTGGACGTCTGATGGCTTTGTTCTTCGACCTAGCCATTGTTGAGGAGTAGTTAACGGTGAGAGTGAAGCGGCTGTGAGCACGAGGTCACTTGAATCGGCATGAAACGGCGTGAATCGGCGTGAGTTAGGGTTGAGCACGAGAAGGAGTTAGGGTGAGTATGAAGCGGCGGCTGTGAACACGAGCGAAGGAGTTAGGGTTTGGAAAATAACACGAGAATGAAGGAATAAACGATGTTGGGCTTTGTATTTTTGACCCACATCATATGTATACGCGACAAATAATGTAAAAATGTAGCTTAAACCCAATTGTTGCATTGTATCACAGAAGCAGTTCTAACAAAATGCAACTTAAGAAAAAAACATATAAATCATCACTGCATTTGGATCAGGCAACTCAATTCTCATCATCGGTTGATTATTGCATTGGATCATTAGCTTGTTCTTCATTTGACTCCATACCATCATTAGTTTGTTCTTCATCCGACTCCATACCATCATTATCTTCATCACCTACACTTTGATCATCATCCTCCCCTGATGCAAACATATCATCTCCCTCATCATCCAAGTACAACTGCCTCCTTGCTCTTGGAATATCCATCATGTGAGGAATGTCTATGGAGTTGTCATAAGGTTCAAAATCTCTTGTGATATTAGTGGCCATTTGCTCCTGATAAGGATTGTCTTCTACCTCCGGTATTAATATTGTGTCTCTTTCATTTTCATCTTCGAGTGCAAGGGAAGTATCACTATAGGTCCCTCTATGTGAAACAACATTTACCACTTTCAAATTGTCGCCGGCTTTTAGATCATCCAAGTAAAAAACTTGTCTTGCGGTTGTGGCTGGGCAATAAGGCTAATCTTCATACCAAGTTGAGGAAGTGTCTACAGATAAAAGTCCATAGTCCATCTTAGTGCTTCCCCTATCTTTCGGATCCGTGTTAAACCATGTGCAATCGAAAAGAACTACAGGCATTCCATTAGCGTAGCGGAGCTCAATAATGTTTTGAATAATGTCATAATAGGTCAAGTCACCATCTTCCACCATTACCCCGGAATTTTGAGTCCTCTTATTCCTATCCCGAGACCAAATAATGAATTTGACACCATTAACATAACATTGAGAGAAGCACGCATATGATTGAGGCTTTCGGGCTAAACTGTGCAACTCGAGAGAATAGTGTTGACTAGATTCCTCTCCCAAGATTTCCTAACATTAAAGAGTGAGCTAATTTGAAATAAAGAAAATGGATGACAAATTAAATAAAGTAAACATACACTTTAATTAGCATTCATACCCAATCACAAAAATACTTAAGAAAATGCTTAACACGTTCATTCGTTGTTCTGTTTGGACACTCTCTCTCAAACTTCACATTATGCCTTCGCAGATATTCTCCTACTTGGTCGCAGTGCTCCAGAACACACCAATGGGCCATGTCAAGTTGTTTCTTATTCAACTTGATCCGAGGAGAATGACCACCAACCTTGATCAGAGGAGAGTAAACATTTAGGGCATATGATGGAGCTTCATTTGGTGAGTCCATCTCGGTTGGGTTAGTCATCATATACAATTTGCAATACGTTACACACTCATGTGTAACGTAGGACTCGGCGATACATCCCTATGGAAAACCCGCTATTCCGAACAGATCGCTTGTACTCACCTAATTGTCTGCATGAGGAAATAATCAAAGTTAGTTTATAAATACATGTGTAATCAAAGTTAATATTTAACAGATATCAACCTCTCAATAGGATACATCCAGCTGTAGTGTACTGGTCCCTTGAGCAAAACTTGTTCGGGTAGATGTATCAATAGATGCACCATGATGGTGAAGAAAGCAGGTGGAAAAACCATCTCCAATTTGTATAGAATCATAATGATACCGTCTTTCATTTGAGTTACGTCTCTGACCATCAACTCTTTGCAACATAACTTCTGAAACCATCGTGATAATGATATAAGGGGCTCCACTACGTAATGTGGCAAGTAAGGTCGAATGAACACTGGAAGTAGACGTTGCAACATTACATGGCAATCATGTGTTTTCAACCCATTAAATTTTTTATCTTCAACATTGATTTTGTTCTTCAAACTACTAGCATAACCGTACGGATATTTAGCATCCTTGATGAACTCAAATATCTCAGCCCTCTCATTAGGTAAAACCATATAAGGTGCTTGTGACACCTTATCTTTTCTTGAAGATGACCCTTTTTTCTTCGCCCACAGTTCCTTCCGAACCCCTTGCTTTTCCAAACCTTCTCGAGACTTAATGTCATCTTTTGTCTTCCCTTGGAGACCAAGAATAGTGCCAATGATGTTGTCAAATACATTCTTCTCTATATGCATCACGTCCAACGAATAAAGTTGTTTGAATGTGCTCCAATAGGGTAAATCGTAAAAAATGCTCACATGAGTCCAACACAACTTCTCCTTGGTACCTCTAGCTTTCAAATCCGGATGCAAGCTAAGTATGGGATACTCATGGCTACATACAGAACTAAAAGTCTCTTCTCCTGTTAAAGAAGATGGGGCGTCTCATAATTCCACTTCCCCGTTAAATTTAGTAGCCAAATGCCTCCATTGATGATTTCTATCGAGCCATCTGCGATGGCCTTGGTAGAACATTCTCCCCGCTAAATGTTGGGAATCAATCTCATCCAAACACAAAGGACAAGTTTTGTATCCTTTAGACTTTAGTCCTCCCAACATTCCCAAACCCGGAAAGTCACTGATTGTCCACATGACCGCAGCTTTCATGTTGAATGAAGATCTAATATGTCGATCGAATGTCACTGCTCCGGTGTTCCACAACATATTCAATTCATCTATCAAGGGTTGCATGAACACATTCAAGCACTTTCCCGGGGATTTCGGACCCGAAATCAACATAGCTAGAATGTTGAATTCCTTTTTCATGCACAATGAAGGTGGCAAATTGTAAGGCATCAATACAATTGGCCTAGTGCTATGAGAAAGAGCCGCTGCTCCGAAGGGACTGAAACCATCTGTAGCCAATCCTAGACGTACATTTCTAACATCTTGGGCAAAATCAGGAAAGTTTATATCAAACTCTGTCCATGCTTCGCTATCTGCAGGATGTCTAATGAGACCTTTTTCACTTTTCTTGCCCCATGCCATCTCATCCCCTTAGCTATATGAGGTGACATATAAAGGCGTTGTAATCTTGGAGTCAAAGGAAAGTATCGTACCACTTTTCTTGGAATCTTGCTATCATCATCTCCATTCACGTATCGAGATTCGTGACACACCGGACAATGCTCTAGGTTCTTAAAATCTTTATAGTACAGAACACAACCATATTCACATGCGTGAATGACCTCATATCCCATACCCATATTCTTCAAAAGTGTCTTTACCTCACGATAAGAACCAGTATAATTATTTGGATTCGGAAGGAGTTCTCGAGTGATCCTCAAATGATCATTGAAGCTCTTGTCGGACCATCCATTATCAACTTTAACATTCATCGCACATAAAATCGTCTCCAAAACAGTCTTGTCACTCCCAACATAGATGGGAGTTTGTGCTTCCGCTAAAAGCCTTTGGTACTTATCATATGCATCCTTGCCCAAATACTCATTTTCAAGGTCCCCATCATGTGGATCTGGAAAATTGGGAAAAGCGTCGTTAAGCATCTCTATTGTAGGATCCATGTAATAAGCATCACTTTCTTCATCAACCATCGTCGCACGACTCTTTTCCATAACATGTTGAAGTCGTTATGCGTATAATGATGATGAACCATGTTCTTCCACATGAGAGGTCCAAGTTGTGTACTCTTGCATTATACCATTCCGAAACAAATGTGTTTGGATTACATCCAAAGATAACTTCTCATGGTGCAACCTACAACGCCTATATGGACATTTATGCGTAGTACTAAAAGGTTTGCGTGGTTTGACGAAGTCTATGAAAGCCATAATCCCTTGAGTAAATCTTGGATCACATTTGTCCGTCAAATACATCCAACTCTTGTCCATGATCGATATCCTACAAATTGGAAACAGAATATACAAAAGAGTTAACATTGTGACTAATCCCCTGCTTATATAATAAGCCAACAGCCAAAAATAAATTCTCAATCTCCCCTGCTTCTTCCATTTTCACCGTCATCAGCCATCATCCAACACGTACGTACATGTGTGCTTGCCTAGCTAGTTGAAGCAAAACTCAATCCCCTGCTTCTTCCATTTAAGCAAACTGAAGCCATCACGTACTATATTTTTTTCATAGCAGCTAGCAAACTAATTTATTTGGTGTCTCATCAAACTAATTTTTTTGGTGCCTGCCTATAATTAAAGCTAGCTGCTGATGATGAATTTGATTGAAAACCGTGTGCCTCTTATATAGCAGCAAACTCATTGAAGCTTAAATATAAATCTGACCCAAACACTTAACAAAATTTTAAAATAAATGGCATGCCAAATGAAAGTATTTAACCTTCAAAACCGTGTGCCTTTTCCCTATTCCACTTGCAAATCTGGCCAAAAATTACTTGAGCAAATGTATTCTTGGAGCTGCAGGAATAATCTGGGAAAAAATGGCATTTGCTGTGTGTTGCTGAACAAAAACGTTTGTTCTCTGTCGCAGGTTGCTGAACAACGAATTACTACTGTGTACCCGCCCATGCCCTGCTTCTGTACTTCTATTTTGTTTTGCATTTAATTTCCGACGTTTAGGCGACATTTTTTGCAATATATGTCGTTCAAACCACAAACGGTAGGTCGACCCCACTTCAATACCCGAGTCAATTTCAAACAAAACAGGTGAGTCATGCAATCACCTGATATATTGCTTTACTTTTCATTATTAAGTGACAAAATTCGAGTTGTCCCATAAACTTAGTCACGTTAAAGATTAAACGGGACTTAATTCGCATGTCGCTTATAATAATGTAGCGTCAACATTCTTAAGAGACATTATTTCAGGTTGTCGCTTATACAGAGTCGGGTAAACGAGTAAAAGCGACGTAATTTAGAAGTCGCTTTTAACATTGTCGCTTAATGAAGATTATAAGACATTACTTTTTGTCGCGAAAATATTTGTCGCAATAAAGTGTTTATGAGACATTTTATCCGTGTGCCACAAACTGTTGTCGCATATACATGTAATTGCCACAAACGTGTCAAAGTCATGTAGTATAAATATGCTTATGTGACAAGTCTTTTGCGACAATTTTCAAAGTTTGTGCCGTAGCATGTAAAATGGTGTAGTGGTTAAGGCGCTCTTTCTGACAGCGCCTTAACGTTGGTGAATTGTGTTTTGCTTATCATAAATTTGGTTGGACTCTAAGAGTCACATTTTACTATTCACCATTGAGCCCAACCAATAGTCAGGCACTTGCTTTTATAAAAAAAAAACAAAACAGTCAGGCACTTGCCCGCACAACCAATCTGCGAAACCAGAAGTGAACCAAAGCCTCGCCCTTCAGAGGTCTTGGAAATGGCTCAACAAGCCATTGCCTCTGCGCAACAGGCCTGCGTGGCTGCTCGTGCTACTGCTGCGTTAGTAAATGGCAAATAAGTATCACATAATAATAGCATACAAGCAGCAAAAGTCTTCTTGATTCTCTCAGGTGCACATACAACAGTGACTATACAAGAAGTTCTCACCATCACCACAACCTCTTTGGAGACAAATATACCTTAATGCAGATAGACATGATTATGCATGCAATGACATGTTTTGAACTATGTAGCCAAATATGAACAACAAGACAACATTCTCAATGCAACAACTCATCAACGAGTTTTCTGATTCTTCTGGTTACATGAAACTTCAGTAGTGCCACACAATCTGGCCTCTGCTATACTCCATCACCCCTTTACTTTCTCTCACCGTGAATAGAACTAGTACATCATCACCTCCAAACCTCCGTTAGCATGTATTTTCTATGCATTCACCAACACGAGCCACCTCTCCTTTTTATTGCAGTCAAAACCATTACCATCCTCCGCAGCCATGCCTGCTACTACTACATGCAGCATCTGGGGAGCAGGAGTGTCGGAAAAGGAGCCGGAAAGGTCGGTGGAGCTGGAACTGCTGGGTGAAGAGAAATCGTCGGTGGTGCTGTTGCTGAGGAGAGAGGAGATCCCGGAGCATGTTGACGCCATGTCGGAGTCAGGGAGTGAGTCGGATCGTCCAAGTTTGTCCTCCTCCACCATTATTTAATTTCTATAAAAAACACTAATATAATAGGCGTTGTCTTTAACGGCGCCTAAAGTTTTGTGTTGATTTTTTGAGCGCTGTCTTCAGCGGCGCCTTAATTTAAGTTGACACATAGGAACGTGACTCAGCATGATATCGATGTAAACAGCGCCTAAGAGAAAGTGTCTATGTTGGAAACTCAATTTAGAAATTGGCTAGAGAGGGAAATGAAATTCCAATTTTTGCTAAATTGAAATTTTTTTCAAAAATATGGCAGCAATAGCTTCAACGGCCTTTTCCCTCTGTTTGAAACTGGGTTGATTCTCTATGGAATCGATTTGGCACTCGAGCACATCTCGGCACTCCAACACCACGTTTGCAGATAAGAGTCTTTTTTTTCATGGACGATCTGCGCCAACACGGCTCAAAGCTGCTGCAGCAGCCCTTTCCATCTCGGATATCAACCACTCCTAGTCTCACATGGATCTTCAAATGTCAGTTTCACCCCTGACAGACCTTGTGTTTCAACATGTATTGTAACTTTGAGTTCGAATCATTCCCAACTCACTCGACGCCTCTGCATCATGACCCTTTACAACCCTCCAATCGTTACATTCATTGATGTACATGCGTTTAAACAAAAACGCAATTGATTAGTGAATCAACAATATCAATAATCCGATATTGATTTCAATAGTACAAATTTGCTTCTAAATTGTAGGAAATAAATCTATTTAAATCAAATAAATAAGAGAACTTGAATTTCTTTACTTGATTGACGATCTCTGAATTACTACGATTGTGCCGTGGTATGAAGGTGACTGACTTAGAAGTGAATTACGCCACTATTGGTACAGGCTCTCAAGTAACGAACGCCCCCAAGGTTAACACAATCCTCCTCCAAATCCGTGCACCCGAACTCAGAAGGTGGAGCTGCTCAGATCTCTACTAGGGTTTTCCTCTATTATTTTTGTGTATGTGTGACAACACTGCCTTGTCGCGAGGCAATGTGTACAAAATAAATTTATAAGTCCGCTACTCGCGACTTCACTATTGGGTAGAAAAGCGGTAAGTAGGGGTCGAACTCAAGGGAGTCAGTGTGGAATGGTTGTTCTTTAATGAAGCTTACACATAAATTAAAGTGCGATTGGGGTTGGGTTTGAGTGGTTTATACAGAAAGCAAATTATAGTGCGAAAAAGTAAATGACAGAAAGTAAATGTACAGAAAGTAAACAGTTGATATTTTAATGGAAGGAAAGGATTCGGTTTAGGGTCTCTTCTTGTGACACATCTATCATTGACTCCAAATGATTTCTCTTACACTTCTAAGTGTGGTTGTCCCGACAAAGGTGACAATCCAAATACCCCGACAAAGGTGGTACTCCACACCTTCAAACCCGTCAAGGTGTTATGTGGTTGTCCCGACAAAGGTGACAACCCTAGTACCCCGACAAAGGTGGTACTCCACAACTAAGCTTGACAAGAGTTTTAGGCTTCTAGCCTTTCCTAGCTTGAATAACCCGACAAAGGTGTTACTCAAACTAGATCTCAAAGACTAGAGAAGTGTAAAATAACATAAAGTGCAAAAGTCTCATGATGTTGGCACAATGGCAAGAACCCTCAACCGAATATAAGCTTTAGCTACTTGTATTCATGTCAAGGAATACAAACAAACCACGGCTTTGAACAAGGATACCGAAAAGGAGAATTACTTTAAAGTAAGAACAATACATACGGAAAGTAAAGGACAAGTAAGGAAATACAGAACAATTAATGAAAGTAAAGGAAAAGTAAGGATTGTACCAACAACAAGTGAAGGAGGAGAGGAGCTCCAAAGCAAGATCAAAGCAAGGGGGAGAAGAGCTCCAAGCAAGAACAAATGAAGAACAAGTGTGTATTGAAAATGAAGAGAAGAGAGTTAAGCTCTCTATCTCTCTAAGGAATTCGAACCACAAGTGAAGTAATGAAGGGATGATTATTTACATGAGGCAATGCCTCTATTTATAGGTTTAGGAAATGGAAACTTGGGAGCTAAGTATTGGAGAAGAAATATCCCAAAAGCTAAACCATTTTGATTGGTTCTCCCATATGCCATCCCACTTGCATTGCCACTTGCATCTTCTCCATGAGCTCGACTTGGCCACTTGCAAGGGCTTATCCAAAGCCAACTATCTTGTTGTGCATCAACCATAAGCCAACCAACTTAGGGGCAAAAGATCTTGCTTGGAAATATCCCAAAAGCCACTTGCATTTGCCACTTGCACATGTCACTTGCTTCTCAAAGGCCAACGACTTGGTTGGCTTGGGCACATGTCTTGGCTTCTCCAAAGGCCATCTAGTTGTGAAGGAACCAACCGACTTGGATAGTAAAGGTCAACTGGATTCCAAAACCAAACCGAAGTGAATAGTAGAAGTTAACCGGAATATTTGGGACTTGGTTGGATTTTGCCAAAACTTAGTTGGACTTAGTTGGTCTTGGCCGGAGCATGATTGGTCCATGGTTGCACCTCATCGGAGCTTGGCCGGAGCTGGGCCGGAGTTAGCCGGAATTTGGCCGGATTTTTGGTCGGCGGTCCTTGGCTCTAGGATTGCAGATTTGGAATGCTGAGGCAATTCTAAGACTAATTGTCGAGACCATTTTGCCGGAATCTGGTCGGAAGATGGTCGTGTCCTGGTTGGAAGTTCTGGTCGGGCGCAGGCCTCAGTCAGGGACCCTGTTTTCTCGGTCGCGGCCCTCGGGCGCGACCTGGGCGAGGCACGGGCGCTGGTCTCGGGCGCGACCTGGGCGGGGCTCGGGCGCGACCTGGGAGCGAACTATTTTCTTGACCATGGTTGAATTTACTCGGGCGTTTTGTCTAGAAATTGAGATTCACCAAGTCATTTGGCATTCTAAACATTTTGGTCGAGCCAGATTTTCCAGATTCCATGGTTTGGTCGAGCAATTTGGACTTGGTGCCTATGCGCGCGAGACCTTTGCTTTGGACTTGGGCCAACTGCCAATCTCCTCGGGCATTCTCCTTGGTGTCTCGACATTGTCCATCTTATTTGTCATTTTGATCACTTTGGTCGAGGTGGATTTGTCAGATCAGCTGATTTGCCCGAGCAACTTGAATTTGGACCTAGATGGTATGGCCATGGCCTGGGCGCGGCTGACTTTCCTTGGGCCCTGGCTGGCCAGAATTGGCTTTGCATACTTTTGGGCATAAAACTCCCTTTTTAAGAGTGTTTTCTCTTTAGACTCCAAAATAGCCTATATACACAAAATAGCATTAACAAGCACTTGTTCGTATGACCAAATGTCTTAATTGGTGGGTTTAGTAGTACTTGATGAATCATATAAATATGCTCCATCAATGTGAGAATACAAGAAACTCACATATATATACTCTTTAATCACACGTCCAAACTAAATTGATAAGGAAATCTTTCCTAAAACTTAATCCTATAGATATATATCTCGTAGGAATAATAGGAAACAACCGGATATTTATCTTTTGCATTACAACCAACACATTCTTCCATTTTTGCTCTTTTGCCATTTGCATTGTGATAGGTATTTGTAATATGGACCTGAGCCGAAGACTCTCGGA
This sequence comes from Rhodiola kirilowii, assembly GCA_033675215.1. Taxonomy (NCBI): domain Eukaryota; kingdom Viridiplantae; phylum Streptophyta; class Magnoliopsida; order Saxifragales; family Crassulaceae; genus Rhodiola; species Rhodiola kirilowii. Next base: position 38,667,279 of record CM066203.1, on the reverse strand, counting down.
CAAGTCTCGACCAAAAGACCCGAAGAGGCCCCGATAGCACCAAAGACCTCGAACACGCCGAACTTGGCATTGATCAAAAAGAGGCTTGAACAAGGAGCCAGACCACTTGTGGATCTCTCTGGAGCATCCCGTAAACATTCTGGGAGAACTTGGCAAAGGACCCGCGAAGGACCCCGAGAAGGACCCACGCACGCAGATTCAGGGAGATGCAAAAATCCTTAAACCAAAGTCACCATATTGGGATTCTGCCTCGACAGATATGTTTCATATTTTCCATATATGGGGACAGGTGAATAATCCTACCATGTCAAGGCAAAATCATCGGGGGCCCAAGTAACGAGCGCTCAAAGCCAAGGCACCCGAGCCACATGGGCGCGCCCGAGGCCCAAGTCCAGGAAGTCCAAGATAGATGCATCACATTTGAATTCAAAAGAGGATCTTGGCCTTCAATGCTCGTCGGTTACCAAATCACAAAGAGGAGTTACAAATCCAAAGAATTCAAAGGAGCATTTAATGGGTGGGGGTTACTACTTTCAAATTCAAACGAGCTCCACTATCAAAGCAGAGCTAGGCATCACTTCTCATCATCAAAAATATAGAATCAGACTAGAGTCATCTCTTCTTGGTCACCTTAACCTATGTTGAGGTTGGCAACCTTTGAGGCGTGATATTCCCTTGCTACAAGGGGAATATCATATCATTATCATTTTATTGTAGCGTCACTACCCATTTGTACTTACTTCCTTTCCATTTACCATCAATAAACTGATTACTTTCCATCACCATCCACACTTTTCCATTCCCTTTCCACTATTTTTCCATCTTCTATAACTTTCCGCTGCGTAACTTGAAGATTTGGTGAGCCCTGGTTCCCAAATCTCTATCATTTGGTCTCAGAGCACGTTTGATCCTAGGAACCGCCTCCTATCCAACAACCAAATGTGGCGCTACCAAGAAAGACAACCAAGTGACTTCTACCCGCAAGCGAGATTCCCCATCTACAACTACTACCAAAGTCATAGGCGCGCGATGTTGGCAGATCGACGAAGTCCACTCTGTCACCATCGAGATGAGACAAGTAAGTACTACTTTGGTCATTATTCTGATCATATGCATCCTAAGGGGTTGGTGTGGGCTGATGTGCAAAAAGGAGTTCATCCAAGGCAAAACTACTAGGACGAAGGTGATGTTGCCGAGAGGAGGTATGAAGATGAGCCAAGGCTGCGCTACCCGAGCATGGATACATCTACACGACAGGCTAAACTCTCCGAGTTAGAAACAAGGACCACGACCTTGGAAGGAGAAACCAAGGCACTGCGGATAGAGTTGAAGGACCTTGATGCAAAGATTGATAGAAACCACGCAGAGCTAAGCCAAGCCATCAGGGCCCTGCAAGTCTCAGTGGATAAATTGATGAAAGATCATGACCAGCCAACCATGCCCAAGGCTCTCAACCGAGGGGATGCAATCATGGAGCACACCAATTAAGTCTTCAATGGGGTTTAATGAGGTAAATGATCTATACTTCTCCATTTTTGAAGTTCCTAACCATGTCAAAAGGAACTTGGGCGATGATGACGAACAAGTGGAGGCCTCTTTGAGCAACATCCAAGATCCAAACAAAGGATTTCAGTGCAGCTCAGATTTGCCACAAGTCAGGAGTGAGCGGAAGTCATCAAAGGATACCTTGCATCCTGAGAAGTCACAATCCTGGTTAAGACCGGATCCTCCATCGGTACGAAGCATAAATGAGGGCCCATGGACACTTGATGGTAGTGAAGGACATGACCAATAGCTTGAGATCAAATCTGGAGAGCTATTGGCGGGCACACACTCCGTAGGGGCAAGGCGTGAAGATCCTCACACAGTATGGGATCTGAGAACAAAGATGGCGCAACAATCTAATGGGTAAGAAGTAGATTGTCCAAGGAGCCACTACTTCGACGTGAATAAGGCCGAAAAAGGGGGACACCAACACGAGGCGAAGCAATGCTACTCAGATGAAAAGTTGGAGCTGAAATGTAAGGTAAAAACTTCAAAGTTATTCAAAATTTGAAATTACCCACAATGATGTAGAAGGATCGCCAAAGGCTAGTCCCACGGATCAAACCATAGCAGTCCCTAGTCAACCGACCATACAAGAGGCGGTCTCGACCGAAGTTGAAAAGAAACCGACGGAGTCGTCCAACACTCAGGCCCTCAACCGAGGCAAGGAGACTTGGGCGAATAGATGGGGAGACACAAAGGAGAAGACTAGCCTCACGCAGCCTCTCGCACATGAGGGCCTACCATTGTTACAAACCATTGAGAGCGAGATTGGGCATAGTAGGAGGTCCACCGCGAAGCGAGGCATGCCGAAGGGCCTTGTCGAAACCAAGGAGATAATTGTGGCAATTGTAACTGCAGATGGGAGGACCCTGCTGGGATTCATTCAGTGCAACGAGCAGCATATTTTGGCAGCAACGGACCAAAGTGGTGAAAAGGGAGGCGCGACAAAGGCCTTAGAACAAATCTGGTCGCAAGGATTGGTCTTTAGAAAAATCTGTTTGCAGGGCGAGGACTTTGGACAATTCTTACAGCTAGGACATCCTACTCCCACGTTGCATGTGCAAGATGAAATGGCGATGACATGACAACATCAAGTTCAGTCTAGTCCACCTTCACTACACGAGCAAAATTTTTAACACGGCCATTTTTTGCAAATTTGCCCGCAAAGCCACTTGGGCCACATTCCTTTGGATCCAGGGATACTAGAGAGAAGAGATACAGTCCAAGGAGGGACGAACCTAAACCAGGGGTAGATTGCGCGCATGCAGATGGTGTAAAGTCTCATTTCACATAGGGCCCCGATTTCTCAGAATTTTGCGCCATGAGAATTTGGCCTCGTTCCTTTCGACCCAGGCATACAGAAGTGGTTTAACTCAGGCCAAGGAGGGCAGCAACAAATCCACTGCCCTATTTTTCAAATAGGTCATCTACCGCGAGGCGAGATTTTCCAAATTCGGGCACAAGGCTATTTTGGCCATAATCATTCGCAATGGCATTTGGGTGTTATTCCGTTCGATCGATGAAAGAATGGTGTGGTCCTAAAAGATCAACCTTTGATCATGGGGGCTAGCAAACCTTTTGACCCAAGAGGGATGACGATCTTGCCGAGGACGATAGGCAGAGAGCAACTTAAGGCAACGCAAGGGGAGCTTCACATGAAGAGGCATTGGGTCGAGATAAATTTGGTTACATTCTAAAATTTAAGAAGAAGTTATTCATTTTTGAATTTGGGACCATCACAACCATCCAAGCCAAAGAAGAGCTACCCAAGAAAGGCAAACGACTCGAGGCAACCGTGGAGAGAGGCGTAGGAGAACCTAGCCTCGACCTTGAGGACAAGGTCGGTCTTTGAGGGCGGGGTAATGATAGATATTTGCAATATGGACCCGAGCCGAGGAAGACCCCGCCGAAGACTCTCGAACAAGTCTCGACCAAAGAACACGAAGAGGCCCCGACGGCACTAAGGACCTGAAAGACGCCGAACTTGGCATTGATGCATGGAGGCTTGAACAAGGAGCCAGACCACTTGTGGATCACTCAGGAGCATCCCAGAACTATTCTGGGAGAGTTTGTAAAAGGCCCCGCGAAGGACCCCGAGAAATACCCAGGCGCGCAGGTTCTGGGCGGTGCAAGAATCCTCAAACCAAAGTTACCATCTTGGGATTCTGCCTCGACAGATATGTTTCATATCGGTCATATATGTGTACATGCAAATAATCCTACCGTGTCATGGCAAAGTCACCAGGGGCCCAAGCAACGAGCCTCCAAAGCCAAGGCACCCAAGGCCACATGGGCGTGGCAGAGGCCAAAGTCCAGGAAGTCAAAGATAGATCATCACATTTGAATTCAAAAGAGGATCCTGGCCATCAATGATCATCGGTTACCAAATCACAAGGAGGAGTTAGAAATCCAAGGCATTCAAAGGAGCATTTAATGGGCGGGGGTTACTACTTTCAAATTCAAACGAGCTCCACTATAAAAGCTGAGTTGAGCATCACTTCTCATCATCAAGAATATAGAATCAGACTAGAGTCGTCTCTTCTTGGTCATCTTAGCCTATGTTGAGGTTGGTGATGGATGCACAGTCGTTATGTGCAAACGTCAAGAATAAATTTATAATAGTCCGCTACTCGCGACTTTACTACTGGGTAGCAAGTGGTAAGTAGGGGTCGAACACAAGGGAATCAGGGGAATAGATGTTCTTTGAGGGGGTTGTCCAGCGAGAGAGCGTGTTTTAGGTCGGTTGGTTGGTTTTAAAGCTACCAGCTAAGTGATTGATTGATTGATTGGTTGGTTGGTTGGTTTTAATACTGGAAAGTAAATTACAGTTTATAATTAAAGAGAAATGTTCGGTTTTAGGGGCCTTGTATTATATCCTGTTTATCATTGACCTTTAGTGAATTATCTAAGTATTCAAAGATGAATCGAGGCCCTTTCGTAGCGCAAGACTTGCAACATCGTTTAAAGCAACACTTGTTCTAAGCAAAACTAATTCCTCCTTTCAAAGTATCTTAGCTGTAAGTGCATCCACTTGATCTCCCAGTTACGTTATTGACCAAGTGGTGTTTTAGATAAGTCGAACTCCTCGATAAGTTTTGCTTGTGACAGCTTCCACTTACCGAGTATGATCACGAATTTCCACGGCAGAGCTTTGCTTGTGACAGCTTCCACTCAACCTTGGAAACTCTGACTTGATATATGGCACATAGAACAAGTTTTGAATACTAAGACTAGACGCTAAGTTAATAGTCTTAAAACATTTTATAATACAAGTGCGCCCCTTCTACCGAACTACTAGTTTAGCTACTATTCATCGCGCTAAACATTATAACTAAGGAAATAAACAGTTGAATAAATACTAGAAATAATACTTACAACCGTTGAAGCGCCAAGGGAGCTATCCTTTATTTCCAAAGCCAAACTTTACAAATACATAACTTAGAGAGAGAAGTGTTTTTTTACAAGTGAGGGATGATTTCAAATGAGGAGGAGCTCCTCCTTATATAGCCATGGGAGGAGGAGGAGATGGAGGCAAGTGTTGCATGGTGATTGGAGGAGAAAATGAAGGGAGGAGATGGCCACACATGGAGGAAGGAGAGGAGGAGGAAGGAGGGGCCGCCATGTGGAGGAGGAGCAAAGCCGCCGGTTATGGTGGAGGAGAGCCGCCGGTAGCCGGTGGTGGAGGAGGAGGAGGGGTGGCTTTGGCCACCTCTTGCCCAAGTGGCCGGTCACTTTGCCCATGTATGAGTTTTGTACAGTTTTGTGCAGTCTTTTCACAAAACTGTCAATGTGTTTCTTCCCCGGGCTGTCTTGATTCCTCTCCTGATTCTTCTGATTAATTTGTTATGAGTGATTCAACGTCAGGATCCTTGATATTTCTTCTGTCGGCATATGATCTTGACCTTGGATTGACTCGTAACATATTTTCTGCTCTAAAAGCTCCTCTTTAATGTGTATTCTCTCTAAGCTCTGAATTACCCTGCAAAAATATATCTGAACTAACAAGCAAAAGTTAAATAGACAAAATGTCTAAATAAGGGGGTTATACTGTGTTTATGATTCGTATAATTTTGGTCCATCAGATCACCCCACACTTTTAGTTGTTCGTCCCGAACAATGCTATTCAAGGGCTGTACTCTAAGTTGGCTTTGAAATATGAAAATTAGACTGTGGTACTCGATCTATCCTAATTCATGCATTGCTTACTTATTACCAAATTAAACTGCGTAAATAAATAGAAGAAACTTAATACTTGTACCTCCGTGCTGAGATGCAAATTATATTGGATGTCTCGGGAGATAGCCCTTTTTAGGCTCCTGGACTGCAATCTTGGGATCGTCTTGCACTATATGGTTTTCTGGTAGCTTTCTCTAGCACGTGATTCGGTTCGGGTTTCAATGGTTTGAGTACTTTAATTTTCTTTTGGCGAGGGACTGCTTTTGTAGTGAATCGGCATTTGGCCTTTGTTTTGACTTTTTGAGTTCTTCACTTTTTGTTCGGTTAAAACCTTCACAATTTTGGGCCTTTGGCCTCTTGATTTGCTTCATTGAGCTTTTCGCCTTTTTGTGACTGCTAGTCCATTTTCTCAAGCCTTTTTGGGAGGTCCAATCATCGCCCGCAAGCCTATGGAAATACCTCCCCGCTCCTCTCGTTTTTGCCGTTTTCGCGCGGGTCAAGGTGAGGGTCGCTCATCTATTTTCTCGGCTACTTTGACTGTCGTTTCACGCAGGTCAAGATGAGGGTCGCTCATCTATTTTCTCGGCTACTTTGACCGGAGATAGGACGGTCTGATTCCCGTCCTCGCCTTTTGCATTGCATGGCGGAGATGACTTCAATTTTCACTGAAACCCGAAGTGCAGCCTCCACTGACTTCGAAAACCATATAGTTTGATCTGATCCTTTGATTGCTTGCCAAGCCTCTCTAGGGCAGTTTATGTCAACTCCACATCCCTAGTTATCTCAGCACAAAGGACAAATGGAAAGTTACATTCTAAGTTTTTAAACAGTTGAATTTTCACAAGGTTAATGCATGAATTATGATTTATCTTTTTCACATTCTTAAGTTCATATTTTCAAAAAGATACTATTACTAAAAAAAGAAAAAACAGCAAGCATGTTATTTATGTACATAGGTGGTTCTCACTCCCCACTTTTGAACGAAGGCATGCCTTAGTTCAAAAGTCATGCAAGCTTAAAACTAAATACTGAATTTAAATGACAGAAATTAAAGTGCGGAAAAGTAAGATAGTGTCGGGTTACCTCCCGACCAGTGCACTTGTTTAACGTCGTTGGCTCGACAGTACCTCGTTGTGGATTACTAGTTTGGGTCCCATGGGTGGCTCAAGTCAAACTTCGCCACCGTTCCAGTGTTGCTTCTTCCTGACTTCTTGCTGGAGTAAGAGCTCCATGGTTTTGGTGTTTTCTCTTTCCATTGTTTCTGAGAAGGCGGGAGACCTTTGACCATAGCTGCTGGTCTTGATACTTTTTTGGTCTCTAATGACAGGTCAGAAAACTGTGCACTGTGATCTGAGATAGGTGTTATGTCTGGCGGTTTCTTTGTGTCCGGGCGGCTCTTATTAATGTAGAAGTGTGCAATTTTGCCGCCGAACTTAAGTGATAATGACCCCTTGCCCACATCGATTCTTGCTTTAGTGGCGTAGAGGAATGGTCGTCCCAATATTATTGTTGGTGGGTCGTCTTCGCAGGTTTCTTCTGTTGGTATTACATAGAAGTCTGCAGCAACGACAAGTTCTCCCACATGGAGTATTACATCTTCCAGTTCTCCAACCGGGCGGATGCATGATTTATCTCCTAGCTCGATATTTGATCGAGGTGGTTTCAACGGACCAAGTCCTAGTAGGTAATACAAGGAGGAAGGCATGGCGTTGATAGCAGCCCCAAGATCGACTAAGCATTTATGGATCTGGGTTTCACCAATACCACAAGTGATTGTAAAGGCCCCAGGGTCTTTATTTCTTTCCGGTTGTGGCTCATGATCTGAAGTGAGGGCTCTTTCTATTGTCGGACTATTCTGCCCACTCCCTGGCTTAAGATTTGCATACTCGAACCCTTTAATATTTTGCTTCGAAGCATAAATATTAGTTGGGGAGTCCCAACCAGATGCTGGTATGTCAAAGTGTGTGATCGGCGGCGGTGTTATGCAAACAGTAAACACGTACCATCCATTGTCAGCATGCATAACTCATGTTTTGCCATCATTGGGTCGGTCTTCTTCTTGATTCCAATCAGGTCGACTCCTACGGTTGAAGTGATTGTTTGTAAGTCTGTAGGTCGGGGACCGTGCTACTTCTCCTAGAGTAACCTTCATGTTTGACCTCCTTATCATGCTTATGTTCGCCTTAGGATTTTGGACGGTCTGTGAAGGAAGTCTGCCAGGTTCAGTAGTGAGTGTTGACATTGCGGTGGCGAGCTGGGACATTTGTTTGGTCAATTCTGAAATTGCCCCGTCAGTTTTTGCCTGGTACTGGTGTAGTGAAGTACCCAATTGATTAATGTTTCCCACGAGCTCCTTCATCGTGTCATTGAGCGACTTGCTTGGTTCCTGCTGATTGCTCAGGCTGGCTTGGTACTGATTTGGCCCTTTTTGGTGATATTGGCCTACCGATGGAGTGTTCTGGTGATATTGTCGGTGGGGTGGTTGGTAGAATGACTGCGCTAGTTGAGGGATAGCTGGTTGTGTCTCCTTCTGAGGATAGCTGTTGTTGTTACGCCAGCCTGGGTTGGATATTTGACCGTACTGTCTGTTTTGTCCAGCTCTATCGTTGTTGTTGTTGTATCCTTGATATCCTCCCACTATATTCACTTCCGCCGGTTCTTCTTCTATCAGTGTTGGGCATGCGTCAGTTTTGTGGTCTGTAGAACCACAGAACTTGCAAGGTTTTACCGGAACTGGCTGTCTACGTATGATCTCGATCATCATCTCCTTTAACTATTTCATCTCTTCAGTCATGGAGTTTACTGATGTCTCGGCTTGTGCTACCTTTTTTGATCGAGAGAATTCATCTTGACGAGTAGTCTCTTCTCTAAATCGGGCATTTTCAGCAACGTTAGCGATGAGATTCCTTATGCCACTTAATGATAGATTCATCATGGATCCTCCCGCTGAGGCATCCAAGAGCATTTAGTCTAAGGGTCTTAATCCATCAATGAGGTACTCGATGATGAGTTTCTCGGGCAGTCCAAGGGTACAGCAGCTCCTTTCTAGGTGATTGAACTTTTCCAGGTAATCGTACATGGTTTCATTGTGACCTTGTTTGATTTCCTGTAGTTGCTTTCTTACTTGCATTGCTCTTCCAGCCGGGTAGTATTTGTCGAAGAATTTCTTCTGCATCTGAGCCCATGTTCTGATGCTTCCGGAAGGCAATGAAAGGAACCAGTCCCTGGCCGAGTCTATGAGGGAAAAATAGAACGCCTTTAACTTGAAGTCGTTCATATTCACTCGATTGGGCTTTAGATTCTGGCAAATGCCATGTAGGCGTTGGAGGTGAGTTGTGGCAGATTCTCCTTGAGCTCCTGAGAATTTTGGCAGGCTGTGCGCCACTGATGCGTTGATGGTTATGTTTTCTAATTCAGGGCTCTCATAGATGCACCACGGCTGTGTCTCGAAATTAGGGGCATTTAACTCGCCCATAGTTGGTTCACGGTAGTAGTTGTCCCCGTAGTAGTCGTCGAAAGCGGGTTCTCTTCTTGGCATGTATCGAGGTTGAGGTTGTGGTCGTGGGGGATGGATAGGAGGTTGTACTGGACCAGCTGCATTTCGGTCCTCGGGTAATTCTTGGTTTCTTCTGACTGCTTCCCTATCACGAGCTCTTCTGTTTCTGATGAGTTGTTCCGGATCGTCGACGAATGGAAACGGTACCTCATCATTTTGATCGTACAGGTTTATTTCTTCGTCATCCCGGTAGTCATGGTGACTTTCTTCGCGAGACATGGTTGTTTTGAAGCGCGTAACGATTCAAAGAACTTTATCCGATGGCTGATTCCCCGGCAACGGCGCTAATTTTGATGGATGGACAGTCGTTATGTGCAAACGTCAAGAATAAATTTATAATAGTCCGCTACTCGCGACTTAACTACTGGGTAGCAAGTGGTAAGTAGGGGTCGAACCCAAGGGAATCAGGGGAATAGATGTTCTTTGAGGGGGTTGTCCAGCGAGAGAGCGTGTTTTAGGTCGGTTGGTTGGTTTTAAAGCTACCAGCTAAGTGATTGATTGATTGGTTGGTTGGTTGGTTGGTTTTAATACTGGAAAGTAAATTACAGTTTATAATTAAAGAGAAATGTTCGGTTTCAGGGGCCTTGTATTATATCCTGTTTATCATTGACCTTTAGTGAATTATCTAAGTATTCAAAGATGAATCGAGGCCCTTTCGTAGCGCAAGACTTGCAACATCGTTTAAAGCAACACTTGTTCTAAGCAAAACTAATTCCTCCTTTCGAAGTATCTTAGCTGTAAGTGCATCCACTTGATCTCCCAGTTACGTTATTGACCAAGTGGTGTTTTAGATAAGTCGAACTCCTCGATAAGTTTTGCTTGTGACAGCTTCCACTTACCGAGTATGATCACGAATTTCCACGGCAGAGCTTTGCTTGTGACAGCTTCCACTCAACCTTGGAAACTCTGACTTGATATATGGCACATAGAACAAGTTTTGAATACTAAGACTAGACGCTAAGTTAATAGTCTTAAAACATTTTATAATACAAGTGCGCCCCTTCTACCGAACTACTAGTTTAGCTACTATTCATCGCGCTAAACATTATAACTAAGGAAATAAACAGTTGAATAAATACTAGAAATAATACTTACAACCGTTGAAGCGCCAAGGGAGCTATCCTTTATTTCCAAAGCCAAACTTTACAAATACATAACTTAGAGAGAGAAGTGTTTTTTTACAAGTGAGGGATGATTTCAAATGAGGAAGAGCTCCTCCTTATATAGCCATGGGAGGAGGAGGAGATGGAGGCAAGTGTTGCATGGTGATTGGAGGAGAAAATGAAGGGAGGAGATGGCCACAGATGGAGGAAGGAGAGGAGGAGGAAGGAGGAGCCGCCATGTGGAGGAGGAGCAAAGCCGCCGGTTATGGTGGAGGAGAGCCGCCGGTAGCCGGTGGTGGAGGAGGAGGAGGGGTGGCTTTGGCCACCTCTTGCCCAAGTGGCCGGTCACTTTGCGCATGTATGAGTTTTGTACAGTTTTGTGCAGTCTTTTCACAAAACTGTCAATGTGTTTCTTCCCCGGGCTGTCTTGATTCCTCTCCTGATTCTTCTGATTAATTTGTTATGAGTGATTCAACGTCAGGATCCTTGATATTTCTTCAGTCGGCATATGATCTTGACCTTGGATTGACTCGTAACATCTTTTCTGCTCTAAAAGCTCCTCTTTAATGTGTATTCTCTCTAAGCTCTGAATTACCCTGCAAAAATATATCTGAACTAACAAGAAAAAGTTAAATAGACAAAATGTCTAAATAAGGGGGTTATACTGTGTTTATGATTCGTATAATTTTGGTCCATCAGTTGGCAACCTTTGGGGCTTGATATTCCTTTGCTACAAGGAGAATATTATTGCATTATCCTTTTATTGTAGCGTCACTACCTATTTGTACTTCCTTCCTTTCCATTTACCATCAATAAATCGATTAGTTTCCATCACCATCCACACTTTTCCATTCCCTTTCCACTATTTTTCCATCTTCTATAACTTTCCACTGTGTAACTTGGAGATTTGGTGAGCCCTGGTTCCCAAATCTCCATCACATTGCTTCATTTAATGCCAATCCTTCACCGTTGAGTATCCTAGCAGTGTAAGCAATAAAGGGGCAACTACACAAGGCAAGAACCACACCTTGGTCATTTCGAGCCAATAGGCCAATGCCGCAAGCATCTGTAGCACTGTCCCAGGAGGGATCTGTAATATTTTTGCCGTTCCAAACGGTTCACATTGATGGCATGCATATTCCCCATCTTATGTGATGTAAAGTCTAACAGCAAGGATAAAATTATTTAATGAGCTAGCTGTGGATTCAGAGTAGGCTTGTTATGCATAGCGAGATTTTTATTGTACCAGGAAAACCAGCACGCAACAATAACTTCACATAGATCATTTAGGGACAGTTCTGATAACCGTAGAGTAACAGGTCGGTGAATGTTTTGGACTGTCCAAAATATCGTGAAGCACTGATATTCATATATCCCCAAGACTCTAACTCCACCAACAGTGATAAAATATGTGCATTTCATCGTTAGAGTGATAATGACAAATTGGGAATTGGGAAGTACATGATGGGAACCCGCCCCAAGAGGACTAGGCCCCGGGCAAAGTCCCGCTCACCTCGGCAACTTTCGCCCAAGTTCTCTCGACATCCGACGCAACTCAGCACCATGGGGTTCTCATCTCAGCCACAGACAAGGCACTCGGCAACCAGGCCCCGGCTGACCAGGCCCCAGAGCGCGCCCGAGCAAGCTCAATGATACAACGGCTACCCGGCCAGCTCACGCACCCTTCCTTCAATGAACTAGCCACTTCATTTATAGAGCCGAAGTTGCAAGATCCGCTACTATCCGTTGAAGGAGTTACTCATGGAGATATGGATTCAAAGGCAGCCGATCAAGGGAGATCTTCGCCCCTAAATGCACAAGCGTTACTAAATCAACAAGTGGCCGTTGGAGAGATACTTCCTTTGGACATAGCCGTTGTTGACCAAGGAAAAGACATTGAAGAGCTTGACCAAGAAGCCGCTGAGGAGCTCAAGCAAAGGAGCCGTTGGAAAGAAGCATTACTCTTCAAAGAGTAACGCCTGGTCATTTAATAGAGGCAAACGGCTAGTTCTCTCTACATACGTCGTATAGTAGGAAATTCTTGACCAATATTAAATATAGAATTGTCGCATAAAAGGCCTTTAGATTAATGTTGAACATATATGTGGCGTCTAAAAGGTCTTTCGCAACTAATATTGACGACGTATGTGTCGTATAAACGTTCTATAGCGACTACTATCGAACATATGATTGTCGTATATATATGATTACGCGACCAATATTGAACATATATATATCGTATAACAATCAATTTGCGACCAATATTGGAAATGTAGTTGTAGTATAAATTAGCTTACACAGCAAATATTGAACATTTAATTATCGTATAATAGTGTATACGCTGCATACATGGAAGCTTACATTATGGTTTGAATTGACATAGGACTAATATTGCAAACAATGTAAATCTGAATACGAAACCTGAAATTGTTTTCATTCTAACGAAACACAAAATAGAATCCTGCAAACCAACAACAATCTGTCCAACGAAACACAACCAGAGCAAACATTAAACATAAGGGTACAACACAACCACTTATCCAGGTGTGTACCCATCCAAAAAGCACAAAAGTTGCGCATATGATAATTATACAAAACATCAATTATTGAGCAGGTCCATAGCTTGTCGCACCTTAAGAAGCATTTTGGCTTGCCAGATCAGCTGATCCACCTCGAATCACCAAGTCCTCTAGAATACAAATCATAGCCTCAAATGCGGCCTTCATTTCCTGAACTCATCTTTTTGCTATTGAAGTTCATCTTTCAGTCCAAAGTTCTTTGCACCCCCTCTAGGGAGGGGTGGTCTCTTGAAGGCTTTACCAGTCCCGGAAACGTAAGTTTCTTGCATCTTTGCCAACATTTACACATTGAAAAGTGTAAATAGAATGACAAAAACACAGCGCATAGTTTCTGTTCAGGACAGTACAATGTAACGGTGAACATGAAGAGTTCCCAGATAAAGTGGACATAAATTACATGACACAAAACATGAACACGATCAATTGTGAAACTTGAACATGTCGCATAATAAGAGCAAATGTTTCACCAAGATAAACATGACAGATAATATTTGGCAACATGTTTCACAAGAACCACACATGAACATATATAAATAGCTAAACATGTGGCTATATGAGACAAATGCAGCAAATGCCTAATTCTTTTCAAATCCTATCCAAATGCAAAATGCAGCAAATGCCTAAATATTCTACACAAATACCCTGCTGCTAGCTACTCCTACGCCCAAAAATTATGCCAAGCAAATCCCAAATTCTCTACAAACACACATACATCATAATGCAGCAAAACTTGGTGCTGGCCAACGCCCATGGAGACAACAAAAGGGCAGCGCTGCTGCCTTCATCTCTCTTATTCATAAAAATAACATATTGGCACAAAAATTGACTCCTAACTACTGCGCTCAATCTACTCTCATCACATCCTACCCAAAATTTGACATTGGCACAACAAAACAGAGTTTTAACGCCAACAAAACAGTGTGAAGAAAATGGAAATAAAAAAAGGACAAGTATGAGAATGTGTGTGTGGGAGTTTCCATATACCTTCAAAAAGTGTCTTTTACACATGAAGATCTGAGCAAAAACCTATGCAAAACCCCACCACGGAGCTGCAGAGTATGTTTTTGTGACAAATGGGGTCTTTCGTTGTTGGGGTTTCAGAAGATTATGGTTGTTGAACTCGAAGGCATAGGTGTAATTTGGTGTTCTGTTATGCATTTAATTTTTACGCTTAAGCGATCTACTTTGGATACAAACCTCGCTTAATCCACAAACGGTAGGTCACCCTCTTTAATGTCCAGTAAATTTGAAACATTGAAGCTGTTGTCATGCCAGCACTTGCTTCGGGGATTTTAATTCGTAATATTATGCGACATATTTTTAGTTATCGCTAAAAGTCGCATAATAGGTTTAACGTGACCAAAAGTCTGTGTCGCTTAAACTAATGTCGCAAGAAACATATCATTGTTAAAGATATAGTTTATGATAGGTTTGAATAAGTCAATTAATACTAGTATTTAATGTCATTAGTGTAGCAGTTTTATGTTTGTTTCGGTTACTTTTGTATAGGCTTTATATTCTTTCAACTTTCAAAAGAATAGAACAATTTAATTTCTGCAATTTCTCTCCTTCGTTTTCAACAAGTGATATTAGAGCAAATCGATCCGCTTTCCGGCGGCAGTGGATATGCTACTGTCCGTCGGGTCCTATTGTTTAGTGTGTGGCATAAGAGTAAGTAGATGAAGAAGAAGATAGATGTCGAGTGGTTTGATTGAAGTTGTTACGAGATTTGGTGAATTTGATTTCAGCGGATGTGAAGAGAGAAGAGTCCAGCCGTGTCAATGTATTACCAAAATCCAAAGATTCCTAAGCCGAAACAGACTATGTTGGATGCGCAAGCTAGGGTTTGTGATGGTTCCTGACAATCATGGTTATCGGCGGTCTGGGAACGACAAAGCCGAGGCGCGCATCTGTATACAGAATCAACAGCAACAGGCGAGTTATGAAGGTCAGCCGAGACACAATCGGACGTTACGAGGGTTGGCGTAGTCGGGACGCCGATTGGCGATGAAAGGTGGAAGGTCGAGTAGGCTTTTATAATTTACAGCTTCTCGACGGAGATTGTGAAGAATTTTCAGTTGCTGGTGAAGGACAGGAGTGTCTGTTTATGAATCCATGGCAGTCATGGCTTTGATTCCTTTGCTGCAATGGTGTGATGGGACCTCACGGTGATGCCGGTGCTGTGAGAATCGAAAGCGAATTGGTGAACGTGATGACTTAGGAATTTCTGATTTCTAAAACAGACGTCATAATCAGGGAGATGCCGATTGGACCTGCCAAAGCTTTCTTTTGTGGATTAAATCTTAGTCGAATTAGATAGTTTGACCAGTTCTCGATCATCACATGATGCATATGATGGGAGTAACCATGGTGGATGTACGAGGGACTTGCATTGGTTGATGTGGCCCTTTACTGGCGTGATGCTGCATTGTGGTGCAAATGCAATCAATGATTCACAGAAGCTATTTGATGAAAGTTTTGTGAATATGTGGTGGCTGTGATATCCGAGCATTGTGAATTTGGAAGAGGCATGTGATGCCTTGCATTTATTTAGAGACAAATTGATTTAGAGTACGAATTTGGCAAAGAGAAGAATGTTGATGAAATTAGCAAAGAGTTTGGTGAAGCTCTGAACTCTTGATGACGAAAAACAACAACCAGTGCTATTGGCAAATGCATCACGGCAAAACATCCTAAAATCATATCAAAGGAGCTTTTGAGGAGGCAGTGGCTGTCCACACAATAAGAGGGTTGGCACCTTGCTCATTGGAGAGATAAGGTAATGACAGCTAGTATTTCGTCATTTGTGTTGTTTGTTGGATTAGATTGTTTACTGAGTAGAGCTTGGAGGTGTGTCTTGAATCGTCCAGTTGAGAGAGAGGATAATGAAGAAGACATACATATTAGATCGTTAGATTAGCCTTCTGTGTGAGAGAAGATCACTGTGTGGTATCTCTCAGACAGAAAGCAGCGGAAGATAACTTAAGTGCAGGAAATAAAGTGCAGAAAGTAAGTACTCGAAGTTTTAGAGTGGAAACCTTATTGCATCTGTGCAACAGACTGAAAACCACTTAACTTCTGGAAAGTTCCAGAAGGGTTTCAAGATCAATGTTATTACTTGACGAATATGCTTGTAGAATGTTACAATCTGTCTCACTCAGTGACAGTGAACCGATTCTACTCAATTCGAATACCAAATAACGTGATCTTACTCTTGACCGCACACAGCTAGCACTTTGTCGACTACCGGAATTGATCGCAGCTTCAATCTCCGTTTTCACTCTCTTAGCAGCCGAGCTTCAACCAGTTGAGCTGCTCGTGCTTTTATAGTCGTCCGGAAGATCTGATCTACATCAGAGATTAGATCTGTATCTTGCATATTTGATTTGGTTAAGATATTGCCATATCTTAACCAAATCAATCATTCCATTCCATATCCAGCTCGTTGACAAGGCAGTCGTTAGGACCTTGCAAAAATATATTTATAAGTCCACTACTTTAGTGGCTCACTATTGGCTAGTAAGCGGTAAGTAGGGGTCGAACCCAAGGGAATTAGTGGATAGTAGTTCTTTGAGGAAAATGTACAGAAATTAAGTATAGTTGGGGTTGGTTGTGGTTTTAGTACTGAAAAGTAAATTGTGGGAACAACCGGATTCAATATCAACCATACAACATACTTTTGGTTTGTCGCACGCTGTATTTCAAGCGCAATACGTGCCAAAATATATGTTTGATTGATGCTAAAAACTGCTGTAATGAAAGAACTGAAAGTAAAGGTGCGGAAAATAAAGACTGAAAGTAATGGTACTGAAAGTAAGTGCGGAAAATAAAGACTCAAAATAAAGGTACTGAAAGTAAGTGCGGAAAATAAAGACTGAAAATAAATGTGCTGAAAGTAAAAGTTAGGTACTGAAAGTAAAGTTAGAGACTGAATGTAAAGTTAGTTGTGGAATGTAAAGTACTGAATGTAAAGGGTACTGAAATTAAGCAGTTGAAAATAAGACAGAAAGTAGAATGAAGAGTTGGTGTTTTAATCAAAGGAAAGGATTCGGTTTTAGGGGCCTTGTATCACAGTTCCGTTTATCATTGACCGCTAATGATCATACTAAGTATTCAAAGGCGTGGGTTGTTCCATTTCAAGATACAACCCGTAACAAGGCCATTTCAAGCGCTCGCCACACCGTCTAGTCCATTTCAAGACATAGAGCACTTGTTCTAGCTAGACTAATACCCCATTTCAAGGTATATTAGCCTAAGTACAGTCACTTGATCTCTCATTTCCGATCAAACCATGCGACTTATAGCACCTAGAACAAGCTTGAACACAATAGTAGCACTAAGAAAAGGGTCTAAAACGTTTTCATGATTCAAGCACACCCCTTCAACCGAATGAAGGGTTTAGCTCTGAGTATCCATGGAAGTGGATATCATAGCTAGTGCAAGAAAAGTAAAGGGTTTTGGAAAATACTTGAAAGGAAAATAAAGGTTTTCGAATTGAAAGACAAGAAAGAGTAGAGAGATGTTGAACTAGTAACAAGAACAAGATCAAGATCAAACTTAAGATCAAGAACAAACTTGGAGCTTTTGGTATTGAAATGCAAGTGTTTACAAGGATTTGTGCCTAAAGGATTCTAGAGAGATTCTCTATCTAATTAGCCAAGGATATGTTTCAACGAGGGGTGCTCCTCCTTTTATAGGCCATAAGAGGCGGTTGGGAGGAGGTGAGTGGAGTAGGATATTTTTCCTCCCACTTGCCTCCGGTTCTCCCTCAACTCCGGTTGGGTCTCGGTTGGACTTCGGTTGGAGCTTTGTTTGAGCCAAAGGGTGCACATGGTGAGCACATGGGTGGCTAGGGCTTGGGTTGAGCCAAGGGGCAACCATGCTCAACTACTTGGTGTGGCTTGGTTTTAAACCAAAGGTCAACCGGAATGAATAGCAAAGCTAACCGGAAAAGAAGTGGCCAACCGGAATAGAAATAGTTCGGTTTTGGTTTTGGTTGGACTTCGCTGGAATTTGACCGGAGTGAGGTTATGACTGGCCGGGGTCTCTGGTCGGAGCTCGGCCGGAGGTTCGTCGGAGGTTGCCGGAGCTCGCCAGAATTTTGGCCGGAATCTGGCCGGAGTTTTGGCCGGAGGTCCTTGGCTTTTTGACCATGGATTTGGAATGTTGAGGGGATTCTAAGACTGATCCATTAAGGGTGCTAAGCCAGATTCTGCTCGGAACATTGTCGAAATCCCAAAACGGCCAAAATTGCCCTAGTTTGGCCTTGATCGGGCTTGCGCTGGTTCCACTCGAGCGTCTTGTCTGGGAAGTGAGATTGTCTGAGTTATTTGGCATTTAAAATACTTTGGCTGAGCCAGAATTGCCAGATTCCATGGTTTGGTCGAGCGACTTGGTTTCAGTGCCTATGCGCGCGGGGCCTTTGCTTTGGAACTGGGCCAACTGCCAATCTACCCGAGCATTCTCCTTGGTTTTCCAACATTGTCCACCTTATTTTCCATTTTGATCACTTTGCTCGAGGTGGATTTTTCAGATCAGCTCGTTTGCCCGGGCAACTTGAATTCAGAGCTAGACAGCTCGGGCGTGGCCTGGGCGATGCCTGGGCGGGGACCTAGTTTCTCGGATGCGGGCCTCGGCACTCCCGGACGCGGTGAATTTCCTCGGGCCATGGTCATGATTTCTCGGCCAGAAATGTTTGGCAATCCTTTTTAGCTTAAGAACCCCCTTTTTAGATCGTTTCTTCTCTAAACCTCAAAATACCCTATAGAACAAAAATGGAACTAACAAGTAAAAGTTGTTAAGACAAAGTGTCTAATTTGGTGGGTTTAACTGTCTTGATGAATCATATAAATATGGTCCATCACTCGTACATCCCTAGCTTGTATTATGAGTATATCTTGCTCGTATATCTCCATGCTGTATCTTGAGTATTGATGGACCATAATTGTATGAATCATAAACACAGTTAAACCCACCAAATTAGACTCTTTGTCTATTTAACTTTTGCTTGTTAGTTCCGATATTTATCCACAGGGTATTTTGAAGTCTAGAGAGAATACAGGCTAAGGAGGAGTTTTAAAGCTGAAAATGAATTACGAGTCATTCCAGGTCACGACCAAATTCTGACTTTCAAGAACCTGACGTGGAATCACTCAAAACAAGTCCAACCAAAGGGCAACCAGAGTCAGTCCGGAGCTGAAAGGACCGATGGCTTTTTGGGATGAGCTCACAAAACTCACAAACTCTCTTCTCTCCTCCACCTAGCCGGTGGCTAAGCCACTCCACCTCTCCCCTTCCTCCATGTGGCCGGTGGCTTTTGGAGGGGTGACTCACCCTGATGTCTTTTGAGCTCTTCCTCCCATCTTGTGACATGTGGTGGCTTCTCATCCACATCCATCTTCCCTCCATGCCTATAAAAGGAGACCTCCTCTCCTTGTAAATGTATCTCATTCCAAACCATCCTCCACCATTCCATAGTTAGTGAGAGAAGCTCTCTATCTTGTGAGCACCATCCTTGTAATCGCTTTACTTTGGAATCGAAGCTTAATCTTTAGCACTCTCAACGGTTTTTATAAGTACTCTCTTCTTTACTTTACTGTCTTTCAAAAACCTTTACTTTTCAACACACTTAGCTATGATGTCCTGTTCCATGAATATTTGTAGCTAAACCCTTCATTCGGTTGAAGGGGCGTGCTTGTATCATACAATGTTTTAGACCGATCTCTTAAACTCTTCTTTGTGTTCAAAACTTGTTCTATGTGCCACATATTAGGTTAGAACTTCCAAGGTTGAGTGGATGCTTGAAATGGCAAAACTCTTCCGTGGGGTTCGTGAACATACTCGGGTAAGTGGATGCTTGAAATGGCAAAGCTTATCTGAGGAGTTCGACCTCTTTAAAACACCATTTGGATTGATCGGAAATGATTGATCAAATGGATGCACATAGGCTAGTATACCTTGAAATGGGGTGCTAGTCTAAATAGAACAAGTGCTCTATGACCTTGAAATGGGCTAGACAGTGTGGCAAATCAAGTGCTTGAAATGGCCTTGATACACTTTTGAACACTTAGTATGATCATTAGAGGTCAATGATAAACGAAAATATGATACAAGGCCCCTGAAACCGAATCTTTCCTTTAATTGCAATATCATCTGTTACTTTACCTTTCAGTACTAAAAACCAAAAACCAACCCCCCAACTGCTTAATTTAATCCCCCCTTTTTCGAAAGAACAACTATTCACCTGACTCCCTTGGGTTCGACCCGTACTTACCACTTACTACCAAAAATAGTTAAGTCGCGAGTATCGGAGATATAAATTTTTTTTTGCACAGAGAACATCGCACCTTAACGACAGTGCGGTGGGCTCCGTCAAGTATATCCGCTCATATATTCGTATCCAGCTCGTATATTTCCATATCGTATCTTGTGTATATCTGCTCATATACTCCCAGATTCCGTATCCATTCTTATGATCTCTTGAATATCTCAATCTCGGATCTTGATATATCTTGAATATCTCCAGCTCGGATCTTGATATATTTCGAACATTTATTGCTTGATTTCGTATCCGTTTACTGTTGGGCTCGATCTCGTCCCTCACGTAGATTTCATCTCCCTTGCAGCGCCAAGCTCTCTCAGGGATGTCCAGTCATCGTTTCTGTCAGACAGTGTGATTTCTGCATACTCAAGTCAAATATTAGCTAAGTGTTTGTTATCATCAAAACACAAAGGGTCCAACAAATTCCCCCTTTTGATGATGACAAACACTTCTTCACAAATGAGAAATCACACCCAGCTATGACAAGGAAATCACATCTACAATTCCCTACAACAGCTAGCTACTTTAGCATACTTCACTAAGTTTTTATTTAAGTCTAACAAGCGTAGTTCCCCCTCAGATAGACATCCGCTTAAATTTTTGTAATGATTTCCCCCTTAGTAAATGCACGCATATATCTTCCCCCTTTTGGCATCATCAAAAAGATTTGCAAACAAGGACACAGAGTAATGGAAAGAGAAAACATTTCATTCATGCCAATAAGTCATAAGTGTGTCACGCGGACACCACACATCCAGGCAGGGAAATCAAAATGCACAGAAACATCAAACATGAAATTTCAAAAAAAAGTTTAAAGAGTAGGGATTGATATGGTAGGGTTGGCAAGGATGGGGGCCATGAGAAAGTCCAGACTAAGCATCATTCTGGTACAGAACCTTCAACTGCTCCACAATCTCGGCAGCAAGAGTCTTAATCTGCTTTGGGAACCCTTCAATCATAGCAGCTGCGGCACCCAAGTCTTTCACCCATTTCTCCTCTGGGGCTTTCAGAGCCTTCCTTGCTGCCACTTCCAGGGCTGCTAACCTGCCCTTCACATCCTAAACCTCAGACCAAAGCTCGCTCAATAACATCACCATCTCACCCAGACCTTCTATGGGGAGAGCAGTTACTTGGCGCACAGGGTCAGCCACGGGAGACATCTCAACATTAACTGGTTCTGCAGGTGGTGGCGACTGAGTGCGTGGTTTTACCCATCCTTCATTGGCAGCATACTCCAGACCCAGCTTCATGATGTGCTCATCCCCAAAGGCGGAAGAGAAGGCTGTCTCAGAGGTAGGGTTGTAGATCTCCGAGTACTTCAGAATTTCCTTCACAAACTGAGGATAGGGCAGGCCATTCGAGGGGTTTGATAGGTGCCAGTCATCTTGACACTGCAAATTAACAATTTATAAGTCCACTACTTTGGCCTTACTATTGGATTAGTAAAGTGGTAAGTAGGGGTCGAACCCAAAGGAATTAGTGGATAGAGTAGTTCTTTTGAAAATGGAAAATAAAGTAAGACAATTGGGTTTTGATTTTTGGTTTTGAACGGAAAGCAAATACTGAAAGTAAATGTACTGAAAGTAAATGTACTGAAAATAAAGGTGCTAAATTTAAAGTTAGGTACTAAAAGTAATGGTACTGAAAGTAAAGTTAGGTGCTGAATGTAAAGGTACTGAAAGTAAAGGTACTGAAAGTAAAGTTAGGTGCTGAATGTAAAGGTACTGAAAGTAAAGTTAGGAACTGAATTGAAAGTTAGGTACTTGAAAGTAAAGGTGCTGAATGTAAAGGTACTGAATTGAAGTTGTTGAAAGTAAGACTGTAAGTAAATGACAAGTTGGTATTTTGATCAAGAGAAAGATTCGGTGTAGGGGCTTTATATCATAGCTTCGTTCATCATCGACCTCTAATGATCTTACTAAGTGTTCTAAGGTGAGGGTTGTTCCTTTTCAAGACTTAACCCAAAATAAGGCTTTTTCAAGCACATGCCTCACCGGCTAGTCCTTTTCAAGACATAGCTTACTATTTCTAGCTAGACTAATTCCCCTTTTCAAGGTATATTAGCCTAAGTGCATCCACCTGATCAATCATTTCCGATCAACCAAGTGGTGTTAAAGAGGGGATGAACTACTCGGAAGAGCTTTGCTATTTCTAGCATCCACTCAACCTTGTTATGTTCAACCCGAATTGATGGCACAAAGAACTAGTTAGAACACTAAGTAGCATTAAGTAAAGAGTCTAGAACGGTTTAAGATATAAAAACCCCTTCAACCGAATGAAAGGTTTAGCTACAAGTATCTATTGAAGGGAATACCATAGCTAGTACAAGGGAAGTAAATGGTTTTCGAAATCAAAGACAAGAAAAAGTAAGGTTTTGGAGAGTAAACTCAAGAACAAGTAGAGAGAAGTTGGAGCTTTTGATATCCAAATGTGTGTGAAGTGTTTACAAGCCTTGTGAGTGAAAGTAACAAAGATCTAGCTAGAGAGATAAGTGACCAAGTATCCAAAAACCAAAAGTAAAATAGAGATGTCTTTTTCAAAGGCCAAGCCTCTCTACTTATAGGCCAAAATAGGCGGTTTGGAGTTGGAGGAGAACCAACCAACTTGGCTCTAGTCCCTCCTCAATTGAGCCGCCTTGGACTTGGTTTGAGTCCAAGGGACAACCACCTGCGGCGGCTAAGCTCAAAGGGCAACCGGCCATGAATAGGAAAGGTTAACCGGGAAGTTGGATTTGGTTCCGATTGGACTTGGCCAGAATTTGACCGGAGCAAGGATAGAACTGGCCGGAGCATGGTTGCAAGTGATCTGAGCTTGATCGGAGCACCGTCAGAGGCTGATCGGAGCTTGGCCGGAGCTTGCCGGAATCTTGACCGGAATCTTGATCGGAGGTGCTTGATTTATGGACCATGTATTCTAAACGACAAGGCCAAGATAAATTGGTTTCATCAAGGATGTTTGGCCGGATTTTGGCTGGAGAATGGCCAGAACCTTAAAATACTCGGAAATGCTCTTGATTGGCCTTGACCGGGCTCGGGGCCTTGGCAATGCGTTCTTGTCCAAATGCCGACGGTTCTAGCATATTTGAGTGATTTCAAGATGGATGCCCAAGCTGGAATTACCGGAGCCTGGTCGGACCTTGAGATGGCCCTAGAATGGCCTTGAACTTGGTTGTATGGCCTTGGACGGACCCGGAATTTGGACCATGCGTTCTCTGCCTTTTGGATGCGGTTCTGGAATCCTGAGGTGATTCCAATCCGAGTGCTCGAGGTCGTTTGGCAGGAACGCGGTCGGAGCTTGGTCGTGGCCTGGTATGAAGCTCTCCTCGACCCTTGGTCGACCGGGCTCGGGCACTGCTCTCGGGCGGGACTGGCACACTCGGACGCTGGCCTCGGCACACTCAGGCGCGGGCTCTCGGCACACTAGGGATAGCCCAGCATGGGCTTGGCTGGGGTTCTTCGGTCCCCGACGGAGTTTCTCGGTCCCGGTTGGATTTTCCTCGGACCCGGTTGGCTGGATATTGAGGGTTCTCACCCGGTCAGTTGGATTTGGGGACACTTTCCCACCCGACCGGTTGAATCTCCACTTTGATATTTTCTTGCACAAATCTCTCTTTTTAAGCTTGTTTCTTCTTAAGACCTCCAAAATGCCTGTAAAGCAAAATGGAACTAACAAGTAAAAGTTATTAAGACAAAGTGTCTAATTGGGTGGGTTTAACTGATATAATAAGTCGTATAAATACAACCCATCAAATCACCCCACACTTATACTTGTTCGTCCCGAACAAGGCTAGGCAAAAAGAAGAACACTTAGCTAAAACACAAAATCACCCCGCATTACTAACTTGCTTTCAAAAGAAACTGTGCTAAAACAAAGAAGAAACTCGATACTAGTACCTTTGAGCCGAGATGTACATTAACTTGGATGAGTGGGAGATAGTCCTCTTAGGCCCTTGATCTACACTCTCGTTTCCAATCTCGATATATGGTTATGACTCTTGGCTTTCTCTAGCACATGATTTGTTCGGGCCAAAGGGTTGAGCTTTTTGATTTTCTTGAAGGGACAGCTTTTGGAGTGATTTTGGCCTTCGGCCTTTGATATGGAATTGGAATACTTCACTTTTGCTTTCGGGAAAATCTTCACAAATTGGCCTTTGGCTTTTGATTTGATCTTTTGAGTTTTGCTCCTTTGTGAATTGCTTGTCCATTTCTTCACCTTTGGGAGGTCCAATCATCGCCCGAGAGCATATGGAAATGCCTCCCCGCTCTTTCTCATCCTTGCCCTTTTCGCGTGGGTAAAGATGAGGGTCGCTCACCTCTTTTACCGACTACTTCAAACTAGAGATAGGACGGTCTGATTCCCATCCCGCCCTTTGCATAAACACTGCACGGCGGAGTCACTTCAAACCCACATAACCTGAAGCGCTAGCCTCCACTGTCTAGTCATAACCATATAGCATAAGAATCGGTCCATTGGTTGAGAATCTGTTCACTAAGTATTAGAGTAACAATTGGGGGGGTTTCGAACAAGTAACAAGTAAGAATAAAAGCATGCAACAATGATCCGATGTCAAGAGATCAATCGTTACACAAATTTAAGTATCAAGTATCAAGAGAAGTGCAGGCAAGTACTTTTGATGGTGATGCACGATTAACCCAACCGTTTTGATTTCTAATGTTTGACAACTTATAGCTCCCCGCTAGGTTGCACTACAAGTTGTCCTAGGGTGTCAATCCTAGTGGTATATTACTTGTGTCCTAGTTTACCATCCCCGCTAGGTTGCTAATAAACTTGACAATAGAAATCAACAAACTAACAAAAGCTCCCCGCTAGGTTGCACTCGTGCTAGCATATCAAATCCATGAACAATACATAGTAATATAGCGCAAAACATAAAGATAAATATAGGTTTCAAATCATAGCATCACAATGTCAAGTCCTAGCCTGCACCAATGAATTTAGCTACTCATGGTGATACAATACATAATCAAGTTTGTTTGAATGAAAAGAGATGACAATACTGATGATGAACTCTCAAGTTTCTTCAATTGATCATGTCGGTCTTCATGCCTCACGGGACGACTGACAGGTGCCAGTCATCGTGACACTGCAAATTACAATTTATAAGTCCACTACTTTGGCCTTACTATTGGATTAGTAAAGTGGTAAGTAGGGGTCGAACCCAAAGGAATTAGTGGATAGAGTTGGTCTTTCGAAAATGGAAAATAAAGTAAGACAGTTGGGTTTGATGTTGGTTTTAGAACTGAAAGTGCTGACTTAAAAGTAAATGACAGAAAATAAAGACTGAAAATAAAGGTACTGAAAGGTAAATGTGCTGAAAGTAGAAGTTAGGTACTGAATGTAAGAGTTAGGTACTGAAAGTAAAGGTACTGAATGTAAAAGTTAGGTGCTTGAAAGTAAAAGTACTGAAAGTAAAGTTAGTTACTGAATGTAAAGGTACTGAAAGTAAAGTTAGTTACTGAATGTAAAGGATAGGTGCTTGAAAGTAAAGGTGCTGAATGTAAAGGGTACTGAATTTAAACAGTTGAAAGTAAGACTGTAAGTAAATGACAAGTTGGTGTTTTAAGCAAGAGAAAGATTCGGTTTAGGGGTTTTATATCATAGCTTCTGATGGGACGTATTTATACGATTCATCAAGTACACAAATCCCACCAAATAAGACATTTGGTCATACGAACATGTGCTTGTTGTTGTCGTTTTATGTATACAGGCAATTTTGGAGTCTAAAGAGGAATCACACTTAAAAAGGGAGATTTGTGCCAAAAAGCATGCCAAGTAAATTCTGGCCCAGCCAAGGACCGAGAAAAGTCAGCCGCGCCCAGGTCCCCACCCAGGCATCACCCAGGCCACGCCCGAGCTGTCTAGCACTGAATTCAAGTTGCCCGGGCAAACGAGCTGATCTGACAAATCCACCTCAAGCAAAGTGATCAAAATGGAAAATAAGGTGGACAATGTCGGAAAACCAAGGAGAATGCCCGAGCAGATTGGCAGTTGGCCCAGTTCCAAAGCAAAGGCCCCGCGCGCATAGGCACCGAAACCAAGTCGCTCGACCAAACCATGGAATCTGGCAATTTTGGCTCGGCCAAAGTGTTTTAAATGCCCAATAACTCAGACAATCTCACTTCTCAGACAAAACACCCAAGTGGAACCAGCTTAAGCCCGATCAAGGCCAAACTAGGGCAAATCTGGCCATTTTGGGATTCCGGCAAGGCCCCGATCAGATTCCGGCAAAACGACTTCGACCATTAGTCTTAGAATTGCCTCAGCATTCCAAATCAGTGGTCCAACAGCCAAGAGCCTCTGGCCAAAATTCCGTCCAGATTCTGGCCAACTCCGGCCAAACTCCGGCCAAGCTCTGATCAAGCTCAAGCCAAGTACAACCAGACCCAGCCAAGTTCCGGCCAAGAAGTTCCAACCAAGAACTGAATTCCCAATATTCCGGTTAACTTCTACTATTCATTTTGGTTTGGTTTTGGATTGAGGTTGGCCTCAACTATTCAAGTCCTGTTGGCCTCAACCAAACCAAGCTAGTTGCCCTTTGAGTTGAGCCACTTGCCTTGCACTTGCCTTCAAACCGACTTGAGCTTGGCTCAACTCAAAGGGCAACTAGCTTAGTTTAGTTGAGGCCAACCGGACTTGAATAGTAGAGGCCAACCGAAATCCAAAACCAAACTGAAATAAATAGTAGAAGTTAATCGGAATATTGGGAATTCGGTTCTTGGTTGGAAATTCTTGGCCAGAACTTGGCTGGGTCTGGTTGTACTTGGCCCGAGCTTGATCGGAGCTTGGCCGGAGTTTGGCCGAAATCTGGCAGGAATTTCAGCCGGAGGCTCTTGGCCGTTGAACCACTGATTTGGAATTCTGAGGCAATTCTAAGACTAATGGTCGAAGTCGTTTTGCCGGAATCTGATCGGGGCCTTGCCGGAATCCCAAAATGGCCGGATTTGCCCTTGTTTGGCCTTGATCGGGCTTGACCTGGTTCCACTCGGGCGTTTTGTCTGGGAAGTTATATTGTCCAAGTTATTGGATATTTAAAACACTTTGGCCGAGCCAGAATTGCCAGATTCCATGGTTAGGTCGAGCGACTTGGTTTCGGTGCCTATGCGCGTGGGGCCTTTGCTTTGGAACTGGGCCAACTGCTAATCTTCTTGGGCATTCTCCTTGGTTTTCCGACATTGTCCACCTTATTTTCCATTTTGATCACTTTGACATTGGCGTCACATGTTTTTGATGATTGACAAACCGGTTTAATGGTTTGCTTGAGGTTCTGTTAGTCAGGAACTTACTGGAGCATTCAAGGACGTGATGCTGGACTTGAGTACCTGCGGAAGTCTCCGATCAACCAAGAACCTGAGTATAGGTCAAGTCAACGGAGCAGTTGAGTAGTTGAGGTCAACGGAGCAGTTGGGCAGTTAACAAGGGAGTCAAAGACATTATGGAGTGATGGCACGTCCCCACTACACGT
Organism: Rhodiola kirilowii; assembly: GCA_033675215.1. Classification (NCBI taxonomy): domain Eukaryota; kingdom Viridiplantae; phylum Streptophyta; class Magnoliopsida; order Saxifragales; family Crassulaceae; genus Rhodiola; species Rhodiola kirilowii. The sequence goes on along the minus strand of CM066203.1, from coordinate 38,639,513 downwards.
CAAGGAGATCATGGGCTGACAGTTACAAGCCATGATCTGTGGCAGTTACTGAAGAACCTATATAAGCTAGATCAAGCTCTTCAATGACGTGCGCCTTACACACATATCCGAGAGAGCTTTCCAAGTGGGGTTTCCCAGAGTGAATATCGAGCGAGCTGTGCGAGTGATATTCAGTGAGATCGAGCTATTCTTGATCAGTGTCGGAAAGCGACGGAGGTGCCGGAGACTACGACAACGTCGACGAGACAGTCAGGGAAGTAGTCAGATTTTGCTTGTATAAGTCTAGGTAGATTTATACTGAATAGGCAAGTTTTGTACCCACTGAGTGTACAGATTAAATAGTAATAAAAGCTATTTAAGTTTATTCCGCTGCGTATTTAGTTTGAGTAATTATCTGCATACAAAGCTAGGTTCTTTACAGTCCCGATCTTTGTCAAGTCTCTGACTTTTAATCCTAAGTCTCTGACTTACTAACCATGATCCTATCAATTGGTATCAGAGCAGTCAGGTTCTAGATTTTGGTTAGCTTTGCAGGTATGTCAGGAGATTCGATCTCAAATCCTCCGAAGCTGAAGCCGGGCGAGTATGAGACATGGGCGCCAAGATTTGAAGCTCACGTCATGGCCAATGATGGGGAGGTTTGGCAAATCATTGAACAAGGACAACAGTATGTCTACATGGATGGCAGCGAGACAGACCTGAAACCGAGGGTTCTGTACACAACGGAGGACTACAAGAAACTCGAGAAAAATGCAAGGGCATTACGGGTACTTCACAACGCCTTGGAACCTGGAGATCCAAAGAAGGTCATTCATCATAAGGACCCAAGTGACATTTGGGACTCTCTCAAGAAAATCTATGAAGGATCCAAGGATGTGAAGAGGAACAGAATTCTTGCTGTTCAATCCGAGTTCAACTCCCTGAGACAAGTAAAGAACGAGCCCCTACACGAATATCATTCCAGATTTCAAGGATGTCTGTCTACACTCAATAATCTCGGAAAGAAATATAAGAATTGGGAAATCACCCACAGATTCTTGCAAGGATTGAGTCTGGAGTGGGATGATATCTCAAGGACATTGGCTGCACTTCCGACTACAAAGGAGAACTCCCTGGAAGAACTGGTTGCTGCGTTGGATAGTAACAAGACCATTGAAGATGTCAAATTGGAAAGTCGAGAACCTCAGAAGGCTGCTCGACAAATTGCGCTGGTAGGTGAGAATTCCAGATACCAGAAGTTCAAAGGAAAGGATTACCGCAGAAACAAAGGAAAGGAATCCTTAAGGACAGAGGAACTGAACGTGATGACCAAGGCTCTCAGAGTCACAGACGACAAGGACTCATGACGCAAATCCAGTAACAGAAATAACCAGAAGAACGTGGAATGCTTCTACTGTAAGAAGAAGGGTCATTACAGAAAAGATTGCTACAAGCTCAAAAACGATGAGGCTCGGACTGAGCGGAATCAGAAGGAGGATAACAAAGGGAAGAAAGCCATGTTTGCCTGGGGAGACTCATATGAAGACAACAACATGGGAGACCTGAGAAGAAACGTATGTATGATGGCGAAAGGAAGTACTTCAAGTTCAGAAACTTCATCGTCAACCTGTTCGTCTAGGAAGACATCCTCCAAGGAATCACCTACAGATGTAAGTTCTAACGATTCACATTCTGGTTATTACTCACGCTCTCAGTGCATTGCAGTTATCAAGAAACTTGTTCTCAAGGCTGAGGAGCTGAAGGCTATCGTGGCTGATCAAGACGAACAGATGAATTCGATGTTTGAGGAGAATCATCAACTGTCCATAAAGATCCAGGGACTTGAGAAAGCAGCAGGAAAAAGGGCAATTGGAACAGATGATCAGTTCTATGACTCTCCGAAAGGAAAGGAGAAGCAGAAGTCAAAGACCAAGCCTGGTCTCGGCTATGGAGAAGTGTCTATTGCAAAACCTATGCAAAGACAGGTTCAACAGAGAAACACTCCCAGACTGAAGGTTGACTTAGATGAGTCAAAAACCTATGGAAAAGGTTATCATATTTGGGAGAAACTCAAGCGAAGGAACAGTCCAGTTCCTATCAACTTTGAGAAACAGAAGAAGAAGGTTTCTGAGTCAAAGGATGTAGATTTCAGAAAGCAAAAAGTCTACTTTCACTGCGGAAAGGAAGGACACAGTCGGAGAAAATGCAAAGGACGGAAGAGCATTTCCAAGAAATTGTCAGAAGCATCAAGCTCCGAGTCTGGAACATCCTCAGGATCCAAGAGGAGTGGAAAACCTAGAACAGTGAACGACCCATCAAGTTCAAAAGAAGTCAAGGACTTCTCCCACTCAAAAGTTGTTCCAAAACTCATGTTTCTAACCCTAAAAACTCATCTATCTTACCTTCTAAACCCAAAAAGGCTAAGCTTGTTTGGGTTGCTAAGAACTGATTGTTCGTGTGCAGGTCGAGAGAGGGACAGGTTCATGGCTAGTTGATAGTGCATGCTCGGGTCATATGACCGGGAAGATGGAACAGTTCTCCTCTCTACGACGTCATTCAGGTGGCTCCATTACTTTTGGAAATGAAAGTAAGTGTGAAGTCATTGGATCAGGTAAGGTACATTTATCAAGCAAGGTTAGTGTCGATAATGTGAGTTTAGTTAATGGTTTGAAGTTTAATTTGCTTAGTGTTTCTCAGTTGTGTCGTGGAGGTAAAAACAAGGTTGTTTTTACAGCTGATGGTTGTTTTGTTAAGAGTGTCTCCACAGGTCAAGTACTTATGCGTGGGAATTGTGTTAACAGAGTATATTTTGTGGACCCATCGTTTGATCCGGAAGAGTATCTGTGTCTGTCCTCAAGAGCAGATGAATCTGAGATGTGGCATCGTCGGTTGGGACATGTGAATTTCAGGTTATTGAAGAGGCTGCACAATCAGAATTTGGTAATTGGATTACCGAAGATCAGTGAAGTACCTGATCAAGTCTGTAGTGCATGCACACAAGGAAAGCAGTCTAGAGGATCTTTCCACTCAAAGAATGCAGTCAGTACAGTAAGGGTGTTTGACCTAGTACACATGGACTTGTGTGGACCGATGAGAGTACAATCTCGTCAAGGTAATCGATACGTGTATGTGTTAGTTGATGATTATTCAAGATACACGTGGGTGATTTTTATCAGGTCAAAGGATGAAGTCTTCGATTTCTTCAAGACTTGGGTGAAGCTCGCTGAAAGGAAATTCAGTCTCAAGGTGAAGAGTATCAGATCAGATCACGGTACCGAGTTCGAGAATAGACAGTTTACTGACTTCTGCAGTGATCAGGGAATTGATCACAATTTCTCAGCACCGAGGACTCCACAGCAAAATGGGGTAGTTGAGAGGAAGAACCGGACCCTGGAGGACATGACCAGAACGATGCTTATTGAAAGCAGATTGGCTAGAAGTTTCTGGGCAGAAGCGATGAATGCAGCCTGCTACGTTCTCAACCGATGTTACTTGAGACCAATCTTGGATAAGACTCCGTATGAGTTACTGAAGGGTCGGAAACCCAACATTTCGCATCTTCAAGTATTCGGGAGTAAATGTTATGTCCACAACAACGGGAAGAATCAACTGGGGAAGTTTGATCCAAGAAGTGATGAAGGAATCTTTGTAGGATATGGTCTGCATAGTAAGGACTACAAAGTATTCAACAAGAGGACCAAACTGTTCGAGGAAAGCGTACATGTCATCTTTGACGAAGAGTCCATGGCTAACGACTCTGGACATGTTCCTGAGGTTCATGCTGCTGAAGAAGGTGATGATTTTGAGCTGATTCATCCAAGGGATGTTGCAGTAGTTGATGTTCCAGAGAATCTGGAAACGCCTGAACAACCCATTGCTCAAGTTCCTGAGGTTGAAGAACTCGGAGAGCAAGTTGAAGTGAATGGACAAGTTCCTGAAGCTGGTGAAGTCCATGGTGAACCTGAGGGACACCAAGAGACTCAGGAGGTCACTGAGTTAAGGAGAAGTACTCGAGTTAGACAGCCGAGTAGCGCACTTCGCGATTACGTATGTTATGCTGCAGTTCAGGGGGAAACAGTCATGAATGCCTTTGTGTCATTGATTGAGCCGAAGACAATTCAAGAAGGACTGAAAGACCCAGATTGGATTCAAGCGATGCAAGATGAGTTGCATCAGTTCGAGAGGAACAAGGTTTCGAGACTTGTTCCAAGACCTGAGAAACGGAAGGTGATTGGCACCCGCTGGATCCTGAAGAACAAGCTGAATTCCAAGAGCGAAGTAGTCAGGAACAAGGCCAGGTTGGTGGTGAAAGGATACAACCAGCAGGAAGGCATTGACTATGAAGAAACCTTCGCGCCTGTGGCAAGGTTGGAGGCTATCAGGTTGTTGATAGCGTACTCGGTGCAATTCGGTTTTAAGCTTCATCAAATGGACGTTAAAACGACGTTTCTGAATGGATATCTCAAGGAGGAAATCTTCGTGGAACAACCTCCGGGATTTGAGGATCCAGATCGTCTGGACTGTGTGTATGTCCTTGACAAGGCTGTCTATGGTTTAAAACAAGCACCAAGGGCGTGGTACGAGCGCCTGTCGGAATATCTGCTAGCTCACGGATATGAGCGAGGTAAGGTAGATAAGACATTATTCCTGTTAAGGACTGATAAACATCTACTCCTTGTGCAGGTATATGTGGACGACATAGTCTTCGGATCCACGAGTGACGAGCTTGTGAAGTCCTTCACAAAAATCATGGAGAATGAGTTCGAAATGAGTATGGTCGGGGAGCTGACTTTCTTTCTTGGTATTCAAGTTAGACAACTGGAGAATGGTACTGAGATCTCACAACAGAAGAACCTGAGTGAAGTTGTGAAGAAGTACGGGTTGGGAGGTTCAAAGAATGTGAACACTCCAAGTTCTCCGAATGAGTCCCTGGTGAAGAATGATGGATCACCAAAGACGGATGCTACCATCTATCGTGGGATGATAGGTTCGTTACTCTATTTAACTACTTCGAGACTTGACACTATGTTTAGTGTCTGTCAGTGTGCTAGGTTCCAAGCTGAACCAAGAGAGTCACACGTCAAAGCAGTGAAGCGAATTCTCAGATACTTGAAGGGTACTGAGAAGTTAGTCTTGTGGTATCCAAGGGTCAAGTCCCTCAGGCTAGAAGGATTCACAGACGCAGACTTCGCAGGAGATAGGACTGACCGGAAATCCACATCTGGAATGGCTCAGTTCCTCGGATCTTGCTTGGTGTCATGGGGATCGAAGTTAGTCTTGTGGTATCCAAGTGTGCAATTTTGCCGCCGAACTTAAGTGATAATGACCCCTTGCCCACATCGATTCTTGCTTTAGTGGCGTAGAGGAATGGTCGTCCCAATATTATTATTGGTGGGTCCTCTTCGCAGGTTTCTTCTGTTGGTATTACATAGAAGTCTGCAGCAACGACAAGTTCTCCCACATGGAGTATTACATCTTCCAGTTCTCCAACCGGGCGGATGCATGATTTATCTCCTAGCTCGATATTTGATCGAGGTGGTTTCAACGGACCAAGTCCTAGTAGGTAATACAAGGAGGAAGGCATGGCGTTGATAGCAGCCCCAAGATCGACTAAGCATTTATGGATCTGGGTTTCACCAATACCACAGGTGATTGTAATAGCCCCAGGGTCTTTATTTCTTTCCGGTTGTGGCTCATGATCTGAAGTGAGGGCTCTTTCTATTGTCGGACTATTCTGCCCACTCCCTGGCTTAGGATTTGCATACTCGGACCCTTTAATATTTTGCTTCGAAGCATAAATATTAGTTGGGGAGTCCCAACCAGATGCTGGTATGTCAAAGTGTGTGATCGGCGGCGGTGTTATGCAAACAGTAAACGCGTACCGTCCATTGTCAGCATGCATAACCCATGTTTTGCCATCATTGGGTTGGTCTTCTTCTTGATTCCAATCAGGTCGACTCCTACGGTTGAAGTGATTGTTTGTAAGTCTGTAGGTCGGGGACCGTGCTACTTCTCCTAGAGTAACCTTCATGTTTGACCTCCTTATCAAGCTTATGTTCGCCTTAGGATTTTGGACGGTCTGTGAAGGAAGTCTGCCAGGTTCAGTAGTGAGTGTTGACATTTCGGTGGCGAGCTGGGACATTTGTTTGGTCAATGCTGAAATTGCCCCGTCAGTTTTTGCCTGGTACTAGTGTAGTGAAGTACCCAATTGATTAATGTTTCCCACGAGCTCCTTCATCGTGTCATTGAGCGACTTGCTTGGTTCCTGCTGATTGCTCAGGCTGGCTTGGTACTGATTTGGCCCTTTTTGGTGATATTGGCCTGCCGATGGAGTGTTCTGGTGATATTGTCGGTGGGGTGGTTGGTAGAATGACTGCGCTAGTTGAGGGATAGCTGGTTGTGTCTCCTTCTGAGGATAGCTGTTGTTGTTACGCCAGCCTGGGTTGGATATTTGACCGTACTGTCTGTTTTGTCCAGCTCTGTCGTTGTTGTTGTTGTGTCCTTGATATCCTCCCACTATATTCACTTCCGCCGGTTCTTCTTCTATCAGTGTTGGGCATGCGTCAGTTTTGTGGTCTGTAGAACCACAGAACTCGCAAGGTTTTACCGGAACTGGCTGTCTACGTATGATCTCGATCATCATCTCCTTTAACTGTTTCATCTCTTCAGTCATGGAGTTTACTGATGTCTCGGCTTGTGCTACCTTTTTTGATCGAGAGAATTCATCTTGACGAGTAGTCTCTTCTCTAAATCGGGCATTTTCAGCAACGTTAGCGATGAGATTCCTTATGCCACTTAATGATATATTCATCATGGATCCTCCCGCTGAGGCATCCAAGAGCATTTTGTCTAAGGGTCTTAATCCATCAATGAGGTACTCGATGACGAGTTTCTCGGGCAGTCCAAGGGTACAGCAGCTCCTTTCTAGGTGATTGAACTTTTCCAGGTAATCGTACATGGTTTCATTGGGACCTTGTTTGATTTCCTGTAGTTGCTTTCTTACTTGCATTGCTCTTCCAGCCGGGTAGTATTTGTCTAAGAATTTCTGCTGCATCTGAGCCCATGTTCTGATGCTTCCGGAAGGCAATGAAAGGAACCAGTCGCTTGCCGAGTCTATGAGGGAAAAATAGAACGCCTTTAACTTGAAGTCATCCATATTCACTCGTTTGGGCTTTAGATTCTGGCAAATGCCATGTAGGCGTTGGAGGTGAGTTGTGGCAGATTCTCCTTGAGCTCCTGAGAATTTTGGCAGGCTGTGCGCCACTGATGCGTTGATGGTTATGTTTTCTAATTCAGGGCTCTCATAGATGCACCACGGCTGTGTCTCAAAATTAGGGGCATTTAACTCGCCCATAGTTGGTTCACGGTAGTAGTTGTCCCCGTAGTAGTCGTCGAAAGCGGGTTTTCTTCTTGGCATGTATCGAGGTTGAGGTTGTGGTCGTGGGGGATGGATAGGAGGTTGTACTGGACCAGCTGCATTTCGGTCCTCGGGTAATTCTTGGTTTCTTCTGACTGCTTCCCTATCACGAGCTCTTCTGTTTCTGATGAGTTGTTCCGGATCGTCGACGAATGGAAATGGTACCTCATCATTTTGATCGTACAGGTTTATTTCTTCGTCATCCCGGTAGTCATGGTGACTTTCTTCGCGAGACATGGTTGTTTTGAAGCGCGTAACGATTCAAAGAACTTTATCCGATGGCTGATTCCCCGGCAACGTCGCCAATTTTGATGGATGCACAGTCGTTATGTGCAAACGTCAAGAATAAATTTATAATAGTCCGCTACTCGCGACTTAACTACTGGGTAGCAAGTGGTAAGTAGGGGTCGAACCCAAGGGAATCAGGGGAATAGATGTTCTTTGAGGGGGTTGTCCAGCGAGAGAGTGTGTTTTAGGTCGGTTGGTTGGTTTTAAAGCTACCAGCTAAGTGATTGGTTGATTGATTGGTTGGTTTGTTGGTTTTAATACTGGAAAGTAAATTACAGTTTATAATTAAAGAGAAATGTTTGGTTTCAGGGGCCTTGTATTATATCCTGTTTATCATTGACCTTTAGTGAATTATCTAAGTATTCAAAGATGAATCGAGGCCCTTTCGTAGCGGAAGACTTGCAACATCGTTTAAAGCAACACTTGTTCTAAGCAAAACTAATTCCTCCTTTCGAAGTATCTTAGCTGTAAGTGCATCCACTTGATCTCCCAGTTACGTTATTGACCAAGTGGTGTTTTAGATAAGTCGAACTCCTCGATAAGTTTTGCCTGTGACAGCTTCCACTTACCGAGTATGATCACGAATTTCCACGGCAGAGCTTTGCTTGTGACAGCTTCCACTCAACCTTGGAAACTCTGACTTGATATATGGCACATAGAACAAGTTTTGAATACTAAGACTAGACGCTAAGTTAATAGTCTTAAAACATTTTATAATACAAGTGCGCCCCTTCTACCGAACTACTAGTTTAGCTACTATTCATCGCGCTAAACATTATAACTAAGGAAATAAACAGTTGAATAAATACTAGAAATAATACTTACAACCGTTGAAGCGCCAAGGGAGCTATCCTTTATTTCCAAAGCCAAACTTTACAAATACATAACTTAGAGAGAGAAGTGTTTTTTTTACAAGTGAGGGATGATTAAAAGGAGGGGAGGAGCTCCTCCTTATATAGCCATGGGAGGAGGAGGAGATGGAGGCAAGTGTTGCATGGTGATTGGAGGAGAAAATGAAGGGAGGAGATGGCCACACATGGAGGAAGGAGAGGAGGAGCAAGGAGGAGCCGCCATGTGGAGGAGGAGGAAAGCCGCCGGTTATGGTGGAGGAGAGCCGCCGGTAGCCGGTGGTGGAGGAGGAGGAGGGGTGGCTTTGGCCACCTCTTGCCCAAGTGGCCGGTCATCTTGCCCAAATGCGAATTTTGTACAGTTTTGTGCAGTCTTTTCACAAAACTGTCAATGTGTTTCTTCCCCGGGCTGTCTTGATTCCTCTCCTGATTCTTCTGATTAATTTGTTATGAGTGATTCAACGTCAGGATCCTTGATATTTCTTCAGTCGGCATATGATCTTGACCTTGGATTGACTCGTAACATCTTTTCTGCTCTAAAAGCTCCTCTTTAATGTGTATTCTCTCTAAGCTCTGAATTACCCTGCAAAAATATATCTGAACTAACAAGCAAAAGTTAAATAGACAAAATGTCTAAATAAGGGGGTTACACTGTGTTTATGATTCGTATAATTTTGGTCCATCAGATCACCCCACACTTTTAGTTGTTCGTCCCGAACAATGCTATTCAAGGGCTGTACTCTAAGTTGGCTTTGAAATATGAAAATTAGACTGTGGTACTCGATCTATCCTAATTCATGCATTACTTACTTATTACCAAATTAAACTGCGTAAATAAATAGAAGAAACTTAATACTTGTACCTCTGTGCTGAGATGCAAATTATATTGGATGTCTCGGGAGATAGCCCTTTTTAGGCTCCTGGACTGCAATCTTGGGATCGCCTCGCACTATATGGTTTTCTGGTAGCTTTCTCTAGCACGTGATTCGGTTCGGGTTTCAATGGTTTGAGTACTTTGATTTTCTTTTGGCGAGGGACTGCTTTTGTAGTGAATCGGCATTTGGCCTTTGTTTTGACTTTTTGAGTTCTTCACTTTTTGTTCAGTTAAAACCTTCACAATTTTGGGCCTTTGGCCTCTTGATTTGCTTCATTGAGCTTTTCGCCTTTTTGTGACTGCTAGTCCATTTTCTCAAGCCTTTTTGGGAGGTCCAATCATCGCCCGCAAGCCTATGGAAATACCTCCCCGCTCCTCTCGTTTTTGCCGTTTTCGCGCGGGTCAAGGTGAGGGTCGCTCATCTATTTTCTCGGCTACTTTGACTGTCGTTTCGCGCGGGTCAAGATGAGGGTCGCTCATCTATTTTCTCGGCTACTTTGACCGGAGATAGGACGGTCTGATTCCCGTCCTCGCCTTTTGTATTGCATGGCGGAGATGACTTCAATTTTCACTGAAACCCGAAGTGCAGCCTCCACTGACTTCGAAAACCATATAGTTTGATCTGATCCTTTGATTGCTTGCCAAGCCTCTCTAGGGCAGTTTATGTCAACTCCACATCCCTAGTTATCTCAGCACAAAGGACAAATGGAAAGTTACATTCTAAGTTTTTAAACAGTTGAATTTTCACAAGGTTAATGCATGAATTATGATTTATCTTTTTCACATTCTTAAGTTCATATTTTCAAAAAGATACTATTACTAAAAAAAGAAAAAACAGCAAGCATGTTATTTATGTACATAGGTGGTTCTCACCCCCCACTTTTGAACGAAGGCATGCCTTACCTCAAAAGTCATGCAAGCTTAAAACTAAATACCGAATTTAAATGACAGAAATTAAAGTGCGGAAAAGTAAGATAGTGTCGGGTTACCTCCCGACCAGTGCACTTGTTTAACGTCGTTGGCTCGACAGTACCTCGTTGTGGATTACTGGTTTGGGTCCCATGGGTGGCTCAAGTCGAACTTCGCCACCGTTCCAGTGTTGCTTCTTCTTGACTTCTTGCCGGATGTTATGTTCTGGTCAGGACTCCTTTGTTTCGGGATCTTTTCCTTCCAATACTCCGGAGGGGGTGATGGACCTTTCACTACCAGCCTTTCGAAGTTTTTGTATTTGGGACTGCCTAGTCCGGTTGCGGCATAGCAATGTTCCATCGAGGGGTCATTTTGCAGAGGTGCTTTTCCCATTCTCCTTTGAGCTTCTTCATTGATCGCACAGTTCGCAGCGAATTGCTCATTAATTAAGGGGAAAAGTCGGGAAGGCCTCATGAGGCTTGGTTCTGCCTCGTTATGTTGGTTCGTGAAGAACTGATCGTAGATAGTTTCAGCTGCCAGGGTAATGATAGTCGGGTATGGCTTGGGCAGCTCGTCAGTGGTGTTCTGGACTCCTACTTCGTTGCTTCCGGTGCTTTCCATGTCTGATTCTTCAGACGGTTCAGGAGTCTCTTCCGACGGTTTGGTGGTTTCTTCTTCATTAGCCTCAGGGTCAGCTTCTTCTGTCTGCATTTCCTCGTCAGTTTGGGGTACTCGTCTTGTGGCAGCGGCCAGGCCGATTATAAGGCACCACATGTCTGCAACGGTGAAGTTTGTTGCAGACCTTCTCATAGCTTCGTTAACTCTTCCCAGATCTTCGGCCCTCATCCCACGAAGAAATTTTTGGAGAAGAACTTTCTTCGTAAATCCATGGTGCGGGCAGCTTGAGACGATGGCATCGGAGTTCATGTAGTATTTGTCCAAACTCTCATCCCGGGATTGATGAAGGCTCATGATCTTCTCACGGGTTTCTTGGCGTAAAGATGGTGGGGAGAATTCTTTCAGGAACGGAACGCAGAGGTCTACGAAACGTTCTGCACTGCAAGCGGTGGATGTGTAGTACCATATCGTGGCGAAGTCGGTTAGAGAGAATTTAAAGCATTTCAGCTTAAATTCCTCTAATACTTCGTTCTCAGGTTTGATGTGATGGCAGACGTGGTGGAAGTTTCGGCAGTGCTGTACAGGGTCTTCTCCCTCCGTTCCTCCGAACAGGGGCAGAAATCGCGTTGTCCATGCATGCGTAATGGGTGATAACATAGGGAAAAGAAAGAAAAAGAAAGGAAAGGGAAAGAACAACTATCCGACGACTGATTCCCCGGCAACAGCGCCAATTTTGATGGATGCACAGTCGTTATGTGCAAACGTCAAGAATAAATTTATAAAGTCCGCTACTCGCGACTTAACTACTGGGTAGCAAGTGGTAAGTAAGGGTCGAACCCAAGGGAATAAGGGGAATAGATGTTCTTTGAGGGGGTTGTCCAGCGAGAGAGCGTGTTTTAGGTCGGTTGGTTGGTTTTAAAGCTACCAGCTAAGTGATTGGTTGATTAATTGGTTGGTTGGTTGGTTTTAATACTGGAAAGTAAATTATAGTTTATAATTAAAGAGAAATGTTTGGTTTCAGGGGCCTTGTATTATATCCTGTTTATCATTGACCTTTAGTGAATTATCTAAGTATTCAAAGATGAATCGAGGCCCTTTCGTAGCGCAAGACTTGCAACATCGTTTAAAGCAACACTTGTTCTAAGCAAAACTAATTCCTCCTTTCGAAGTATCTTAGCTGTAAGTGCATCCACTTGATCTCCCAGTTACGTTATTGACCAAGTGGTCTTTTAGATAAGTCGAACTCCTCGATAAGTTTTGCTTGTGACAGCTTCCACTTACCGAGTATGATCACGAATTTCCACGGCAGAGCTTTGCTTGTGACAGCTTCCACTCAACCTTGGAAACTCTGACTTGATATATGGCACATAGAACAAGTTTTGAATACTAAGACTAGACGCTAAGTTAATAGTCTTAAAACATTTTATAATACAAGTGCGCCCCTTCTACCGAACTACTAGTTTAGCTACTATTCATCGCGCTAAACATTATAACTAAGGAAATAAACAGTTGAATAAATACTAGAAATAACACTTACAACCGTTGAAGCGCCAAGGGAGCTATCCTTTATTTCCAAAGCCAAACTTTACAAATACATAACTTAGAGAGAGAAGTGTTTTTTTTACAAGTGAGGGATGATTAAAATGAGGGGAGGAGCTCCTCCTTATATAGCCATGGGAGGAGGAGGAGATGGAGGCAAGTGTTGCATGGTGATTGGAGGAGAAAATGAAGGGAGGAGATGGCCACACATGGAGGAAGGAGAGGAGGAGCAAGGAGGAGCCGCCATGTGGAGGAGGAGGAAAGCCGCCGGTTATGGTGGAGGAGAGCCGCCGGTAGCCGGTGGTGGAGGAGGAGGAGGGGTGGCTTTGGCCACCTCTTGCCCAAGTGGCCGGTCATCTTGCCCAAATGTGAATTTTGTACAGTTTTGTGCAGTCTTTTCACAAAATTGTCAATGTGTTTCTTCCCCGGGCTGTCTTGATTCCTCTCCTGATTCTTCTGATTAATTTGTTATGAGTGATTCAACGTCAGGATCCTTGATATTTCTTCAGTCGGCATATGATCTTGACCTTGGATTGACTCGTAACATCTTTTCTGCTCTAAAAGCTCCTCTTTAATGTGTATTCTCTCTAAGCTCCGAATTACCCTGCAAAAATATATCTGAACTAATAAGCAAAAGTTAAATAGACAAAATGTCTAAATAAGGGGGTTATACTGTGTTTAGGATTCGTATAATTTTGGTCCATCATCCCTACACAAGGATGCCTTTGAAAAGCTAAGGATGGAACTTGGATTAATGAGCCCACAGTGAGGTACTTCGAGCTTTCTCTCAGTGATTGACTAAATTATATAGTTCTGAACATGCATATTAGTCATTTACATGAGTGAATTTTTGAAGTCCCTGAGTAGCTAGTAATGTACGTGATATCACTTCCTTGCTAAATCTGATATAGTACATGCATTGTTGAACATGTCTTTTCTTGATGCCCTACATTACTTCCGGATATTGTTGCCAATAGCCCCATGAAGGAAGTAAATGAGACCACCTTATCCTAGTATAAGTCATGAGTGAACATCTGCTATACACCTTCTAGACATGATTATATGTGTGATTGAGTGACTTGAATTTTGGTGATTTTACATTATATACCCTTATGGTAAGCCGATCCACCACAATGTCCCTTGTGAAAAATCCATAGTCAGGGAACTGGTCTGGCATTCTCTCAGTCAAGGATCGAATGTCTCTGGGACTGAAAAACTCAAAGAGGTATTTGTGTGTGAAAGAAGCGGGTCGGATGAGTTATGGTGAAAAGACAGTTCAAGTGGTTTCTGCCTTGGAAGTCGGACGGTTTAGTGTGATACGTGCACGCGAGTTAATAGGAGATAATGACTGGATTTTGAATTTAAAGAAGATTTGAAGTCGTCTCTCTACATCCATCATCTCAACAACTTTCGAAACCCTAAAGCAGAAAATCCAAAATCGTCTTCTCCAGTCGCCTCTTCTCAAGTCGCAAGTAACTTCAATGGCATCCAACTCAAGCACCAGCAACATCGACATGTCTGACAATGGAATGGAGACCTTTACCATTCTGGGAGTTCGCTATGTAGTTCCGAAAGCGGTGGCCGAACTACTTAAACCAAGTAAGTTGAACTCCACAGTTTCAATCTACACCCCTAAATCTGCGAGATTTATTGAATATTGTGCTGGGGTTGGAGGTATCGGTGAAAGGGAACGAGTTGATGTATCTGGAATTGTTAGAGGTGTAGAGGTTGTTAGTGTGTTAGAAGAAGTGAAAGACGGAGGCTGTGCATGTGATAGTAGCTTTGTGGAAGGAGAGGAAGAGGAAGTATTTGTTGATGCTGTACCTGTGAAGAACCCAGAAGGGGTCGCCGAGTCTGGTAACACTGACTACTAGTTTGGATGTTCTGAAGAGAAGGAAGAAATTCCCATGGCTGATGTGTCGTCAGTAGGAGCAGATATATCTGCTGCAAATCAGTTGTTAGAGGAGTTGGTGGAGATGGGAAAGATTGCCGAGTTCAACACAACTGGAGAAGCTAAGGAAGTAGATTGTGAGATAGTTCAGTCGGCTCCAAGAGTCTCCAAGAGGAAGAAGAAAGAACTACCTTTGAGAATTCAACCAACCAGGGAGACTGGGAAGAGGAAACAAGCAGTAAAGGAAGAATCTACTTCTGCAAGACTTGTGAAAAGACAAAGGAAATCAAAGTCTGGGAAAGAGATACTGCTGGAGATGGAGTGCTCCAAGGAGTTTCTATTGGAGGAAGGACTGACAGAGGTCCATGACCTGTTGAAAGCGCAAGGGTGGGAGAACCTGTGCGAGATAAAGGACTTCGTATGTCCTAAAGCAGTTGCAGACTTTTACAAAGATCTGAAGCTGACTGATGAACCAGTGCCAACATTGGCTGTGAATTTCAGGGGGAAGGAATTCACTCTGTCAAGTACAGAGCTGGCAGAGATGTTGGGGATAGAGCATGAAGGTTTCAGCCACTTCTGCAAAACAAGTGTCTGGCCCAAGGACGTTGCCAATAAGAAGCAACTGGCGAAGAAGATCTGTCAACTGGATTCAGTTCAGAAAGGGATGGGGATTAGCACTCAGTGCATGGAGCCTACCGTCAAAATCCTGCATAAATTGCTAGTGAGCAATTTTATGCAGAGGGGAGTGAAGCCCTCCTATGTTCAACATCAGGATCTTCTGGTCTTGGACAAGCTGCTGAACAAGGAGAAAATAAACCTGCCAAAGCTCATGATCTACCAGATGGATCATCTGAAATCGCTGACCCAGATCGGGTACTCACGGGTAATTAAGAAGGTTCTTCAGAAACACAACCTATATGAGGTTGTCTCTGATGAGGAGGAGATGGTGAAGGACTTTGATCCTGAAATGTTCAGGAAGATGAACTTGGTTAAAGACCAAGTGGAGGGATGGATCAAAGCTCCAGTTCAGGAACCTAAGCCGAAAGATAAACCAGTCCTGAAGGACATTGAGGAGGAAGATGAGGATGAATCTCAAGATGATGGAAATCAGAAGTGGGCACTTCTGGAGCAGGGAATTGTAGATATTCGGAGGGACCTGAGAGGTCTTAAGGCAGAGGTAAGGGAAATGAAGGAAGCGATCAGTGAAGTGCAGGAGGCACTCATAACTCTGGTTGAGAAGCTGTGAAGAACTTCAATCTCCGAGATGATCTCCTTTGCTCTGAGAATGCCGAGATCAGTTCATATCATGAGATTTCCCAATCCTTGCTACCCCACCATGTCATTTCCTTTTGTTTCTGAGTGTGAACAAATTCTGTTCAACATGCGTGCTATGATTATCTAATTTATCTTCGAAGTTTTATGAATGCCTTAATTCGCTAATCTGAACTTCAAGATTTTACTCATGTTCTTGACTGCTGTGTATTGATTAACTCTTCTTTGATGATGTCAAGAGGGGGAAGGGTAGAAGTATCAACTGAGGGGGAATGCAATCTGAGGTTCCTGAGTAGAAATACCTGTGTAGGGATCTGACTTAATAAGATGTTTATCAAGTTTCTGAGTGTGCAGGAACTTAGGGGGAATATGTTCCCAAGGAGAATAGGTTCTCAATCGATGCTGTGTGCATGTTTTACATCTATTAAGTGCGGTTTTGGTATTTCTCTCTCAATGGTTTGTCATCATCAAAAAGGGGAAAATTGTTGAGACATAGGCCTCACATGGTTTTGATGATTGACAAACCGGTTTAATGGTTTGCTTGAAGTTCTGTTAGTCCGGAACTTACTGGAGCATTCAAGGACGTGATGCTGGACTTGAGTACCTGCGGAAGTCTCCGATCAACCAAGAACCTGAGTATAGGTCAAGTCAACAGAGCAGTTGAGCAGTTGAGGTCAACGGAGCAGTTGGGCAGTTGACAAGGGAGTCAAAGACATTATGGAGTGATGGCACGTCCCCACTACACGTCAAGGAGATCATGGGCTGACAGTTACAAGCCATGATCTGTGGCAGTTACTGAAGAACCTATATAAGCTAGATCAAGCTCTTCAGTGACGTGTGCCTTACACACATATCCGAGAGAGCTTTCCAAGTGGGGTTTCCCAGAGTGAATATCGAGCGAGCTGTGCGAGTGATATTCAGTGAGATCGAGCTATTCTTGATCAGTGCCGGAAAGTGACGGAGGTGCCGGAGACTACGACGACGTCGACGAGACAGTCAGGGAAGTAGTCAGATTTTGCTTATATAAGTCTAGGTAGATTAATCCTAAGTCTCTGACTTACAAACCACGATCCTATCAGCTCGAGGTGGATTCATCAGATCAGCTCGTTTGCCCGGGTAACTTGAATTCAGTGCTAGAAAGCTTGGGCGTGGCCTGGGCGATGCCTGGGCGGGGACCTGGGCGCGGCTGACTTTTCTCGGTCCTTGGCTGGGCCAGAATTTACTTGGCATGCTTTTTGGCACAAATCTCCCTTTTTAAGTGTGATTCCTCTTTAGACTCCAAAATTGCCTGTATACATAAAACGACATCAACAAGCACATGTTCGTATGACCAAATGTCTTATTTGATGGGTTTTGTGTACTTGATGAATCGTATAAATACGTCCCATCAAATACCCCCACACTTAATCTTGTTCGTCCCGAACAAGTCTAGTCAAATAGAGGAACAAAAGCCCTAAGTCCTAAATGTGAATGTTAGACGCTAGACTAGATTTCACCTTAGCATGCATAACTTACTTGTTTCCAATCGAAATTGTGCTCAAACATGAAAGTAACTAGATACTTGTACCTTTGAGCCGAGATGCAATTTAATTAGGATGATTGGGAGATAGTCCTTTTTAGGCCTTTGAACTGCACTCTCGGATCCGATCTTACTATATGGTTATGTTACTTGCTTCTTCTAGCACGTGATTGATTCGGGCTAAAGGGTCGAGCTCAATTTCTTTGTTTGCGTGGTTGGACAGCTTTTTTTAGTGAGGTTTGGCCTTCGGCCTTTGATATGACTCTTTGAGTACTTCACTTTTGCTTCGGATTGGTTTCACCATATTGGCTGATTTCTTTCTTTTCTTCTTTGAGCTTTGCTCCTTTGATGATTGCTCGTCCATTTCTTAACTTTTGGGAGGTCCAATCATCGCCCGAGAGCATATGGAAATACCTCCCCGCTCTTTCTCATCCTTGCCTTTTTTGCGCAGGTCAAGATGAGGGTCGCTCATCTCTTTTCCCGGCTACTCGGACTAGAGAATGGACGGTTTGATTCCCGTCCCGCCTCTTGCATAGACGCTGCACGGCGGAGTCCACTCAAAACCATCAAAAGCCACGAAGTGCTAGCCTCCACAATCTTCACATAACTATAAAGTAAGGATCCGGTCTCTTAAGTGCTTGTCAAGCCTCTCTAGGGCATTTCTTTCAACTCCACATCCTACAATTATCTCAGCACACAAAGACAAGTAGAAAGTTAAATACACATGTTCTTACACAATTAAGTTTACACAAGGAAATGCATGAATCGGGTCTATCTATTTTCACATCATGAAAGTTTGTATTTTCAAAAAGTTTCAAAAAGATAAAAATTTTAAAGAAAAGAAAACATGCGGATTAATATGTGCAAAGACTCACCCCCACACTTTTGAACAAAGCCATGCCTCTCGAAATGACTTAGTTCAAAAGAAAAAATGTAAGCAAATAAAGGGAATGGAAATGACATGAAGAGTAAGGAATCAAGAGAACTCCCTTTATGGTGTCGTTGCTAAGTCGTGCACGGCTGAGCAAACGACGGGGCCTAGCCCGGCCAGATTTGGTGGTTGTTCGAGGGAATTCGGCAGGGAACTGGACTCTCAGGCGCAGCCCGGTACTTTCTCGGGCGCGAGCCGGTCATTCTTGGGTGCAGCCCGGTCATTCTCAGTTGCGGCCTCGGTTCCTGCACAAAAAGGTCATTTCCTTCCAAATACCAAGGGTGAGTATGAAAAAACAACATACGAAAATAAAAACTGAAAAATCTGAATATGCTGGGTTACCTCCCGGCAAGTGCCTTTGTTTAACGTTGTTGGCTCGACGGTACCTCACTCATGGATCATAAATTCGGATCCCATGGGTGTGTGACGTCAAACTTCTTATCGGCAGCTCTTTTGCTCCGCCCAAAGAACTCATGGAGTGATGTGTTCGGTTTGGTTCTCCATTCATCCGTCGGGCTCTCTTTTACATGCTTCCGAGAAGGTGAGGCTCCCTTGACCATAGCTGCTAGTCCATCGAGCCATGGTCTCTTGCTTCTCCTTCCGGGTTTCCATTCCTTCGGCCCATGTCTTTGCCGCTTCTTCATGTGTGAATGGTCGGCACCTTTGCAACTTTGGAAGTTCAGCATCTTGCCATTAAATGTGGGCAACATCAAGCTTGTTCCCATGCTAACCCTCTTCTTTTTCGCTGAGATGATTGGCCGTCCTTGGTCCTTACACTTTTCAGGAGGCTCTTCTTGGCTTGTGACGAGTGGGAGCTCCTTCGTTGGCTGTTTTGGCTCATGCTTCTCCTCCAACTCGCCTAGCACTGCATCATCATTGATCATCTCATCTTCGGTGGCTATGATCTGCATAAAACATAAAGGGTTAAGTAGGGGCTTCTCGGCCATGAGGTCTGGGTCTTTCTCGACCAGCCCGTCCGTGAGGACCGGGTCTGCTTCGGCCAGCTTGCCAATTAGGACCGGTTCTGATGTGGGCAGTTTGGCAGTGAGATCCGGGACTTCCTCTGGCAGATTGGTAATGAGGACCGGGCCTGATTTGGGTAGTTCTTCTTCTAACTCCCTGGGGTGATCTGAGTGGAGCTCTTCTTCAGGCAACCATGGGTCCTCATCCTCGTCATTCATATGGTCTCTGGGGGCAATCACACTGAGGACCGGGCATGTCTCGGGTGGTTTGGCATTGAGGTCCGGGATCGGCGTGATTTCCTCGGTCACTTCGGCAGTGAGGTCCATTGTAAGCTCTTCCTCGCTGACCCTTGCATTGATGTCTTCTCTCCGGTTTTTCCTTAGCTCGGACAAGGCTTGGAACAAGTCGGACAATTGTTTTGATAGCTTGGCCAAGGCTTCCTTGGTTTCGGCCTGGTTTTGGTGCATCGCCGCGGCAAGCTCTGTTACAACGTCCTCAAGCGGCTTGGTCTGATCTTGTTTTGGTCTTGACCTCTCGGCCAAATCATCTATCAAGTTCCAAAGATTATTCATGGTTAAATTCATTATCGACCCTCCCGCTGCAGCATCATTGAGCCTATTCCACTCATGTGGCATCATCCCACCGAGAAACCTTTGAAAAAGATTGAAGTTCGTGAATCCATGGTGCGGGCAGCTCGTCACAAGGGAATCGAAGTACCAAAAGTACTCGTCCAATGTTTCATCCCGGGATTGCTCAAGGTTGATGATCTTCTCGCGGATTTCAAGTTGGAAGGATGGTGGGGAAAACTCCTCATCATTCCAGGGCTCTCTTCCGTAGTACGACGACATGGCAAACTGCATGATAAAATAGAAAAAAATAAAAAATAGAACAACTATTCTGATTGCACGACTCCCCGGTAGCGGCGCCAAAATTTGACAGAGCCGTCGTTGAGGCACTGCAAAATTTACATTTATAGTTCCACTACTCATGGCTCTCTATTGGATTAGCAAGCGGTAAGTAGGGGTTGAACCCAAGAGAGTCAGTGTGGAATAGTTGTTCTTTAAAAAGAAAGAAAATGAAAGTAAAGACAGATTGGTTTTTGGTTGTTTTTTAGACAGAAAGTAAATGACTGAAATTAAAGTGCTGAAAGTAAGTGCGAGAAAGTAAGTGCGTAAAGTAAATACTGAAAGTAAAGTGCGTGAAAGTAAAGTGGTGAAATGTAAAGTGCTGAAATGTAAAGTGCTTGAAAGTAAATGACAGGAAAGTAAAGTGCTGATAAGTAAGGACGAAAGATATTCAGTCTAGGGTCTCTACTTGTGAGACAACCATCATAGACGTCAAATGATCTTACTTTGTGTTCATAAGCGTGGGTTTATTCCTTTTCAAGACTTAAACCCTAAAGTAAGGCCATTTCTAGCACTTACACCACAATCTACTCCAAAATCAAGACATAAACTTCTAGTTCTAAGTGCAGCCACTTGATCTCTCAGTTACGATCAACCAAGCGACTTAAGGAAGATTAAACTACTCGGCTAAGCTTTCCTCTTTAGAGCATCCACTTAGCCTTGTTGTCTAATCAAGATTGAACTACTCAGCTAAGCTTTCCTCTTTCGAGCATCCACTTAGCCTTGTTGTTCAATCGAATAATGGCACCGAACTAGTTGACACACGAAGTAGCATTAAGTTCAAGTCTCAAGATGCATACACAAGTATGAACACCCTTTGACTGAATATGCTTTAGCTACTTGTATTCATGGCAAGGAATACAAGCACCCTACTTACAAAAGTACAGGAAAACAAGAAAAAGTAAAGACAAGTACAAGAAAGGTAAAGGTAACCGTGAGCTTTGTAACAAGACCTTTAGCTTTAACTACTTGTACTCATGTCAAGGAATACAAGTAGCCTTGACTAGAACAAGGAAAGTAAAGTAACCAACAAGAAAGTAAAGGAAGCATTAGCTACTTGTATTCATGTCAAGGAATACAAGTAGCCGTGGCTTTTGTGCAAGAAAGTAAAAGGAGAGGAGCTTTAAATCAAGAACTTGACAACAAAGTGAAGAGTGCTTTCTGGAAAGTAAAGAGCTTGGAGCTCAAGAACAAGTGAAGAAAGCTTTGGAAATCAAGAACAAAAGCAAGAACAAGTAGAGAGCAAATTGTGTTTGTATTGAAAATGAAGAGAAGAGAGTTAAGCTCTCTTCTCTCTGAGGACTTGGGACTTCGAAGCACACCCACAAACTAAGCTAAGCCCTCTATTTATAGGCTATCTAAACCGACTTTAGGGAGGAGATATGTATTGGCTTGAAGAAATATCCCAAAAGCACTTCATTTTGATTGGTTTAGCCAAAAGCCATCCACATGCCTTGCACTTGCCTTCCAACTGACTTGAGCTTGGCTCAACTCAAAGGGCAACTAGCTTGGTTTGGTTGAAGCCAACCGGACTTGAATAGTAGAGGCTAACAGAAATCCAAAACCAAACCGAAATGAATAGTAGAAGTTAACCGGAATATTAGGAATTCAGTTCTTGGTTGGAACTTCTTGGCCAGAACTTTGCTGGGTCTGGTTCTACTTGGCCAGAGCTTGATCGGAGCTTGGCCGGAGTTGGCCGGAATCTGGTCGGAATTTTGGCCGGAGGCGCTTGGCTGTTGGACCACTGATTTGGAATGCTGAGGCAATTCTAAGACTAATGGTTGAAGTCGTTTTGCTGGAATCTGATTGGGGCCTTGCCGGAATCCCGAAATGGTCGGATTTGGCCTAGTTTGGCCTTGATCGGGCTTGAGCTGGTTCCACTCGGGCGTTTTGTCTAGGAAGTGAGATTGTCCAAGTTATTGGGCATTTAAAACACTTTGGTCGAGCCAGAATTGCCAGATTCTATGGTTTGGTTGAGCAACTTGGTTTCGGTGCCTATGCGCGCGGGGCCTTTGCTTTGGAACTGGGCCAACTGCCAATCTGCTCGGGCATTCTCCTTGGTTTTTCGACATTGTCCACCTTATTTTCCATTTTGATCACTTTGCTTGAGGTGGATTCGTCAGATCAGCTCGTTTGCCCGGGTAACTTGAATTCAGTGCTAGACAGCTCGGGCGTGGCCTGGGCGATGCCTGGGCGCGGCCGACTTTTCTCGGTCCTTGGCTGGGCCAGAATTTACTTGGCATGCTTTTTGGCACAAATCTCCCTTTTTAAGTGTGATTCCTCTTTAGACTCCAAAATTGCCTGTATACATAAAACGACATCAACAAGCACATGTTCGTATGACCAAATGTCTTATTTGGTGGGTTTTGTGTACTTGATGAATCGTATAAATACGTCCCATCTGCTTCGTTCATCATCGACCTCTAATGATCTTACTAAGTGTTCTAAGGTGTAGGTTGTTCCTTTTCAAGACTTAACCCAAGGCAAGTCTTTTTCAAGCACATGCCACACCAGCTAGTCCTTTTCAAGACGTAGCTTACTAGTTTTAGGTAGGCTAATTCCGCCTTTCGAAGTATCTTAGCCTAAGTGCATCCACTTGATCAACCATTTCCGATCAACCAAGTGGTGTTAAAGAGGGGATGAACTACTTGTAAGAGCTTTGCCTATTTCAAGCATCCACTCAACCTTGTTATGTTCAACCCGAATATATGGCAGACAAGCACAATGTCGTAGTGTGCAAATCAACTTTAAATTTATAGTCCACTAACTTGTACTTTACTATAGAATAGTAGAGTGGCAAGTAGGGGTCGAACCCAAGGGAGTTGTAATGGCTACTTTGTTATTCTTGTAAACAAAAGGTAAAGGAAAGTAAAGACAGTTTTGGGGGGGGGGGGTTTGGAAACAAGTTAATACTAGTGCATAAAGTAAATGGACGAAATGTAAACAAGCAATGGGTATTCGGTCTAGGGATCCATTGTCACACATTCATCATGGATATCAAATGATCTATTTCACATTTCGTAGAGTGTGGTTGTTCCGGCAAGGGTGACAACCTAAAGTATTCCGGCAAAGGTAATACACCACGGTCTTAACCGAACTAGGTAGTAGTGTGGTGCCGTAGGCAACCCAAAGCATTTAAGCTCCACTACCTCACTATGCACGGTTTAGACCTTCTAATCCAGTCCTTAGTAGATTGAACAATCCGGCAAAGGTAATGTTCCATCTATGTGTACTATCCATTCTTGCCGCAAAGCATCAAAGGGATATTACAATAGGGATCATTAGCCTGACTAAGTTTTGTGGCAAGACATCCACTTAGCCAAGCCTTTGATCCGTGGCATGAAGCACAAGGACTAGTGAAATGTAAAATAGCATTAAGGACATGAATCTCAAAATGTGTTGACAATACTATTGTGGCTTATTTATCATTGACCTCTAAAGATCATACTTTGTGTCATGAGTGTGGTTCACTCCATTCCAAGAGATCACCCAAAGTAAGGCCTTTCCAAGCTCTTACACCACTAGAACACAAAGAAGCATTAGGAATAAGGTCTCAAAACCGTGCCACAAAGTAGAATGATCCCCAAACCGAAAATGGAGTTTTAGCCACTCATATCCATGGGAATGATATGAGAGCTGTGGATGGAATGGAAGTACATGAAAGTAAAGACGGTAAAGTAAGTGCAAGAATGTAGATTACAAGAAAGTAAATTGCATAAAAGTAAAGAAGGAGTAGAGAGATGTTGAACTTTCCAATTCCAAATTACAGGAGGTTCCCCTAAGGGATTTTAGAGAGATTTTAGCATGTCCTTTACAAGGGCCAAGGTGTTCTATTTATAGGAAATGAGCTAGGGTTTCTCTTGTCTTGGGCACCAAGTTTGGAGTGGAAGTAGCGAAAATGGATTGGCATAAGCCAATGATGAGATGCTTCTAGAATCATAAGGATTTTGCAAGTCTTCTAGATTCTTCCAGGACCTTCTAGAAGCCTCTAAACCGTCATGCATGGAATTTGGATTTTTTTTCCGAAGTTACTGTTCACGCCGGAGTACTGTTCATGCCTGAATTACTGTTCACGACGAGCCAAATTGTGGACTCCAAACTCGGCTTGGGCCGGCCTTGGTTTGGTCGTGACTCGAGCTGGAGTCGGCTTTGACGTTATCGGAACTGCTAATGTCTCTACGAAACGCGGTACCCACTGAGTTCCGACTTCGGCTCTTAATTTGTCCATCTAAACAACCTCGGATGCTCTCGGTGTGAACTATAGAGTTGTAGGGAATTGAGTCATCTACGCAACGGCATGTGTCTCGTAATTTTCTGATCAGCGGTTCATTCCCAGCACTCCGGCGAAGCTCCAAAGGTCAAATCTGCCACTGTGATGTTTTTGGCATGAAAAGCCATCTTTTAAGCTCGTTTCCTCTTTAGACTCCAAAAGGCCCTGAAATCCAAAATGACATTAACAAGTAAACGTCCTCATGATCAAATGTCGTAAATGGTGGGTTTGAATGACTTAACGAGTCGTATAAATACGTCTCATCAAATCACCCCACACTTGAACTTGTTCGTCCCGAACAAGGCCTTAAGTCATAAGAGGAACAACACATACAAACATCACAAGCCCTCTTCTCGACCACTAGATAATATGCTAGTCTAGACTTCCCCTTTCCATGCATTCTCGATCATTACTCAAGCATTTTGCTAAAACATGAGATTCAACTTGATACATGTACCTTTGAGTCAAGATGCAAACCAATTCGGATGAGTGGGAGGTAGTCCTTTTTAGGCCCATGATCTACACTCTTGGATTCGGATCTTGTTACATGGTTATACTTGTTGCTTCTTCTAGCACGTGATGAATTCAAGCTCAAGGGTTGAGTCCTTTTGATACTTTTCTTGGACATTATTGTAGTGAACTTTGGCCTTCGGCCTTTGAATAACTTTGATACTCCTTCACTTTTTTGTTTCGGGTAGGCTCTCACATGAGATGATTTTTCTTTCTTTTGAGCTTTGCTCCTTTTGTGATTTTCTTGTCCATTCCTTCTTGGGAGGTCCAATCATCGCCCTCAAGCATATGGAAATACCTCCCCGCTCTTTCTCATCCTTGTCGTTTCGTGCGAGTCAAGATGAGGGTCACTCATCTATTTTCCCGACTACTAGGACTAGAGATAGGACGGTTTGATTCCCGTCCCACCACTTGCATAAACGCTGCAATGGTGGAGTCAACTACAACCACGAGTCTCAAAGCGCAGCCTCCACAAGTCCATATAACCATGTAACTCGAATCCCCGATCCTTGAGTGCTTTGTCAAGCCTCACTAGGACATTTCTATCAACTCCACATCCCCTATTTATCCCAACTCATAAGGTCACATAAGAAGTTAGATCACATGTTAGTCGCACAAATATAATTTCATAAGAGTCATGCATGTACTAGGATCCATCTATTTCGCATCATGAAAGCTCAAATCCCCATTCCTACGCATTTTATTCACAAAACTACGCATTTTATTCAAAAATTTTAAAATTTTCAAAGGGAAACGTGCTGACTCATGCATGTGCAAGAAAATAAACGTGATGACACAACAGACTACTAAACACCCCACCCCACACTTTTAAAATGAGCCATGGCCTCACGGCATAACTCAATCAAGACAATATGCACGCAATCAATGGAAAGAACAAGGTACTAGAGTGAAACAGAACTCCCCTCGTATGCCATGAAGTGACAAGGCGTGGACTAGCATTGAAAACTCATGGGAAGCTAGGTCGGGCTCGGTCTCTCAAGTGAGCCTCGGCTTTGGGTGCGTCCCGGTCTAGGACCGTCGCTGGGTTCCTCGGGCCTAAGGTCTCGGATGCGCTCGGTGCTCTCCTTTGGCACGCCCGGTTCTACTTAAAATGCGTAGCAGAACCGGCAAAGTGCGTAGCACTTGGACCCGTCCTACAAAAACATCCTTGTTTCTTTCCAATCATAAAAGAGGTGAGGGTTAGTATAAAATGCAAGAAAGTAAAATGCAAAAAATACTATAAAATGAGAAATGCCAGGCTACCTCCCGGCGAGTGCCTTTGTTTAACGTCGTTGGCTCGACAGTACCTCTAGGGATCATATGTTGGGATCCCATGGGTGGGTGAGGTCAAACTTCTTCCCAACTGCTCTCTTGATCTTTCCAAGGTTCACATATGGCAGTGGGCTCGGTTTTGCCTTCAACCGGTCTGGTGGCCTTGTCTTTACATCTTTTTGAGGAGGAGGAGATGGCCTTTTGAGCATGGCCACTGATCCATTAAGCCGTGCCCTCTTATTCTTCCTTCTCGGCTTCCATTGAAACATTCCATGCCTTGGTCTCTTTTTCGTGTATGAGTGGATGGCACCCTTGCAATTTTGTAAGCTCATAGTCTTGCCATCACTCACAAGTGGCATCAAGCATGTTCCATTGGTAGGCCTTGTCTTGGTGGCAATGAAGAGTGGTCGCCTCGGATCCTTACACTTCTCAATCGGCTCTACTTGGCTCACGGCTAGTGGGTACTCCAATACGGGCCTTTCTTGCTCTTGCTTCTCTTCTAATCGGCCTTGCACCTCTTCATTGATGAGTGCTTCATCTTCAGGATCTGAGGTTGGCATGCAAACTGAGGGGGAAGGGTCCATCAAGGGGCTTTCGGCAGTGAGGTCCGGATCTGGTTTTGGTAGGCCGGCAATGAGGTCATGGCTTATCTCGGGCAGATTGGGGCTGAAGACCGGGCCTGATTTGGTCAGTTTTTCTTCGGCCATCCATGGGTAATCTGAGTTGAGTTCTTCCTCTGGTAACCACGGGTCCTCATCCCTTGTTGGCTCCATGGGCTCCAACATTGGCTCCTTTAGAGCCTCTTCCATGTCCACCACTATCCTTGTACCGACATCCTTGCTTAGGTTTCTCCTCAACTCGGACAAAATCCTTGATATCTCGGCCAATTTTTCCTCGGTTCTGGCATCGCCTTGGTGCATTGTTTGGGTCGGCTCCATCATAACATCGTCAAGTGACTCGGTTGGTTCTTGTATTGGTCTTGACTCCGCGGCCAAAACATTTATCAAGTCCCAAAGATTGTCTATGTCTAAGTTGTTCACCGAGCCTCCTGCCTCCTCATTGAGCCTATTCCACTCATGCGGCATCATTCCACCGAGAAACCTTTGAATAAGACCCAAGTTAGAGAATCCACGGTGCGGGCAGCTTGTCACAAGGGAATCAAAGTACCATAAGTACTCATCCAATGTTTCATCCCGGGATTGCTCAATGTGCATGATCTTTTCGTGGATTTCTCGTAGGAAGGGTACTGTGCAAAACTCCTCATCATGCCAAGGTTCTCTATTGTAATAATAGGCCATGGCGAACCAAGAGAATCAAAACAAAAAACAAACAAAAAGAACAACTTCACCAATGCACAACTCCCCGGCAACGGCGCCAAAATTTGACAAGCACAATGTCGTAGTGTGCAAATCAACTTTAAATTTATAGTCCACTAACTTGTACTTTACTATAGAATAGTAGAGTGGCAAGTAGGGGTCGAACCCAAGGGAGTTGTAATGGCTACTTTGTTATTCTTGTAAACAAAAGGTAAAGGAAAGTAAAGACAGTTTTGGGGGGGGGGGGGGGGGGGTTTGGAAACAAGTTAATACGAGTGCATAAAGTAAATGGACGAAATGGGTATTCGGTCTAGGGATCCATTGTCACACATTCATCATGGATATCAAATGATCTATTTTACATTTCGTAGAGTGTGGTTGTTCCGGCAAGGGTGACAACCTAAAGTATTCCGGCAAAGGTAATACACCACGGTCTTAACCGAACTAGGTAGTAGTGTGGTGCCGTAGGCAACCCAAAGCATTTAAGCTCCACTACCTCACTATGCACATTTTAGACCTTCTAATCCAGTCCTTAGTAGATTGAACAATCCGGCAAAGGTAATGTTCCATCTATGTGTACTATCCATTCTTGCCGCAAAGCATCAAAGGGATATTACAATAGGGATCATTAGCTTGACTAAGCTTTATGGCAAGACATCCACTTAGCCAAGCCTTTGATCCGTGGCATGAAGCACAAGGACTAGTGAAATGTAAAATAGCATTAAGGACATGAATCTCAAAATGTGTTGACAATACTATTGTGGCTTATTTATCATTGACCTCTAAAGATCATACTTTGTGTCATGAGTGTGGTTCACTCCATTCCAAGAGATCACCCAAAGTAAGGCCTTTCCAAGCTCTTACACCACTAGAACACAAAGAAGCATTAGGAATAAGGTCTCAAAACCGTGCCACAAAGTAGAATGATCCCCAAACCGAAAATGGAGTTTTAGCCACTCATATCCATGGGAAGGATATGAGAGCTATGGATGGAATGGAAGTACATGAAAGTAAAGACGGTAAAGTAAGTGCAAGAATGTAGATTACAAGAAAGTAAATTGCATAAAAGTAAAGGAGTAGAGAGATGTTGAACTTTCCAATTCCAAATTACAGGAGGTTCCCCTTAGGGATTTTAGAGAGATTTTAGCATGACCTTTACAAGGGCCAAGGTGATCTATTTATAGGAAATGAGCTAGGGTTTCTCTTGTCTTGGGCACCAAGTTTGGAGTGGAAGTAGCCAAAATGGATTGGCATGAGCCAATGATGAGATGCTTCTAGAATCATAAGGATTTTGCAAGTCTTCCAGATTCTTCCAGGACCTTCTAGAAGCCTCTAAACCGTCATGCATGGAATTTGGATTTTTTTTTCCGAAGTTACTGTTCACGTCGGAGTACTGTTCATGCCTGAATTACTGTTCATCCCGGAGTTACTGTTCACGACGAGCCAAATTGTGGACTCCAAACTCGGCTTGGGCCGGCCTTGGTTTGGTCCTGACTCGAGCTGGAGTCGGCTTTGACGTTATCGGAACTGCTAATGTCTCTACGAAACGCGGTACCCACTGAGTCCCACTGGATGGATGAGAGTGTGAACTAGAGAGTTGTAGAGAATTGAGTCATCTACGCAACGGCATGTGTCTCGTAATTTTCTGATCAGCGGTTCATTCCCAGCACTCCGGCGAAGCTCCAAAGGTCAAATCTGCCACTGTGATGTTTTTGGCATGAAAAGCCATCTTTTAAGCTCGTTTCCTCTTTAGACTCCAAAAGGCCCTGAAATCCAAAATGACATTAACAAGTAAACGTTCTCATGATCAAATGTCGTAAATGGTGGGTTTGAATGACTTAACGAGTCGTATAAATACGTCTCATCAATGGCACAAAGAACTAGTTAGAACACTAGGTAGCATTAAGCAAAGAGTCTAGAACAATTTATGATATAAAAACAACCCTTCAACCGAATGAAAGGTTTAGCTACAAGTATTCATTGAAGAGAATACCATAGCTAGTACAAGGAAAGTAAAATGGTTTTCGAAATCAAAGACAAGAACCAGTAAGGTTTTGGAAAGTAAACTCAAGAACAAGTAATGTTTTTGGAAAGTAAACTCAAGAACAAGTAAGGTTTTTGGAAAGTAAACTCAAGAACAAGTAAGAGAGAAGTTGGAGCTTTTGATTCCCAAATGTGTGTAGAGTGTTTACAAGCTTTGTGAGTGAAAGTAACAAAGATCTAGCTAGAGAGATAAGTGACTAAGTAACCAAAAGATACATGAATTCTCTCTACCAAAACTTTTGATTTCAAAGGGCCAAGCTCTCTACTTGTAGGCATGAGAGGCGGTTTATGGTTGGCATGGAGCCAACAGACTTGGCCTTAGTCCTCCCTTAAGTGCACCGGTTGGACTTGGTTTGTGCCCAAAGGGCAAGCACATGGGCAAGCACATGGGCAAGCACATGGGCGGCTAAGCCATGGGTGAGCCAAAGGGCAATCCACTTGGACTTGGTTGAGCCAAGGGACAACCACTTGGACTTGATGAGGTGGCTTGGTCCAAAGGGCAACCGATATGAATAGTAAGGCCAACCGGAAAAGAAGTAGTTTGGTTTTGGTTGGACTTTGCCAGAATGTGACCGGAGCAAGGCTATAACTGGCCGGAGTATGGTTGCAAGTGGTATGAGCTTGGTCGGAGCATCGCCAGAGGCTGATCGGAGCTCGCCGGATCTTGGCCGGAATATGGCCGGAGTTGGCCGGAATTTCGGCCGGAGGTGCTTGAGTTGAGGACCATGGATTCTGAACGGAAAGGGCAAGAGAAATTGGTTTCATCAAGGATGTTAGGCCGGATTCTGGCCGGAGAATGGCCAGAATCCCAAAATAGTCGAAAATCCCCTTGATTGGCCATGACCGGGCTCGAGACCTTGGCAATGCGTTCTTGTCCAAATGCCAATGGTTCTAGCATATTTGAGTGATTCTAAGTCGGGTCCATGAAGGTTGTTAGGGCTGAATTTGATCGTAGCATGGTCATGCATTAGAATGCCTTGAAAATCTACTTGGGCGCAGGTCGGATAGACCCGGACGCTGGTCTCGGACGCGGGCGCGGGCTCCCGACACTCGCTCCTGGGCACTCTCGGCACATGCGCTCAGCACTCCCGGCGTGGGTTCCTGGGCACTGTCGGCACTCGCTCCTGGGTGCTCTCGGCACAGCCCGGTTGGAGCCTGGGAAGCGGCCTGGTCTGGGACGCGGCCTGGGATCTCTCGGCGCAGCCCGGTTGTGAAACTCGGTGCCGGCTGGGCTCTCTTGGTCCCCGACTAGCCCGATTTGACTTGTGATGGACCATATTTATATGATTCATCAAGACAGTTAAACCCACCAAATTAGACACTTTGTCTTAACAACTTTTACTTGTTAGTTCCATATTTGTTCTACAGGGTATTTTGAGGTTTAGAGAAGAAACGAGCTAAAAAGGGGGTTCTTAAGTTAAAAAGGATTGCCACACATTTCTAGCCGAGAAATCACAACCAGGGCCCGAGGAAAAAATCGACAATGGCCCGAGGAAATTCACCCAGGGCCGAGGGACCCCAGCCGGGGACCCGGAAAAGCCAGCCAGGGACCTGGGTACCACATGCCGCATCCCAGGCTCCCGCGCCGGGAGTGCCGAGCGCCTGTGCTGACTATGCCGAGAGCGTTCAGGAGCCCGTGCCGGGATTGCCGAGCTACAATGCCGGACGTGCCCAGGAACCAGCGCCGAGAAGTCCCAGGCTGCGTCCGAGGATCCTATTCGGGCGCACCGAGAACCACTACCGGGCCATCCAAGGCCAGCGCCGAGACCCGCGTCTGAGAGCACCGAGACCCGCATTCTAGAGAACCAGGTCCCCGCCCGAGAGCAGCGCCTGAGCTCGGTCGACCAAGGGCCCGAGGAAAACTTCAACCCAGGGCCATGACCATGCTCCGGCCAGAATCAGGCCTAACTTCCTTGATGAAACATGTTTATCTTGGCCTTGTCATTCAGAATCCATGTCCTCGACCCAATCACCTCCGGCCAAAATTCCGGCAGCTCTAGCCATATTCCGGCCAATTTCCGGCGAGCTTCGATCAACCTCCGGCGGTGCTCTGATGAAGCCCAGTCCAGCCACAGCCATGCTCCGGTCCATTCTAGCCTACTCCGGTCAAAATCCGGCGAAGTCCAACCAAACTACTTCTTTCCCGGTTAGGTTATATTATTCACTTCGGTTGACCTTTGGATAGAAACTAAGCCACAACCAAGTCCAAGTGACTTGTCCCAAGCCTCAACCAAGTTCAAGAGCTCAAGTGGATGCCCCTTGGCTCACCCAAGCCCTAGCCGCCCATGTGCCTTGCCATGTGCACCCTTTGGCTCAAACCAAGTTCCAACTGAAGAGCAACCAAGACCAAACCGGAGTTGAGGGTGAACTAGAGGCGGTGGGAGGACAAATATCCTCCTCCACTCACCTCCTCTCCACCGCCTCCCATGGCTATAAATAGAGGAGCACCCCTCCTTGAATCAATGTCCTAATCCATCATCACTACTTCATACTCCTCAAATCTCTCTAGAATTTTAGGCACAAATCTTTGTAAACACTTGTATTTTGATATCAAAAGCTCCAACTTCTCTCTTGTTCTTGGGCACTCTTGTTTGTTCTTGAGTACTCTTGTTTGTTCTTAAGTTTGTTCTTGAGTTTTACTTTCCAAAACCTTACTTTCCTTGTCTTTGATTTCGAAACCATTTACTTTTCTTGCACTAGCTATGATATCCACTTCCATGGATACTTGTAGCTAAACACTTCATTCGGTTGAAGGGGTGCTTGTATCATAAAACCGTTTTTAGACCCTTTTCTTAGTGCTACTTTTGTGTTCAAACTTGTTCTATGTGCCATACATTCGGGTAGAACATACATGGTTGAGTGGATGCTTGAAATGGCAAAGCTCTTCCATGGGGTTCGTGAACATACACAGTTAAGTGGATGCTTGAAATGGCAAAGCTTTTCCGTGGAGTTCAACCTCTCTTTAAGTCGCTTGGTTTGATCAGAAATGAGAGATCAAGTGACTGCACATAGGCTAATATACCTTGAAATGGGGTATTAGTCTAGGTAGAAAAATTGTTCTATGTCTTGAAATGGACTAGACGGTGTGGCAAGCGCTTGAAATGGCCTTGTTACGGGTTGTATCTTGAAATGGAACAACCCAGACCTTTGAACACTTAGTATGATCATTAGCCGTCATAGATGAACGGAACTATGATACAAGGCCCCTAAACCGAATCCTTTCCTTTGATTAAAACACCAACTCTTCATTCTACTTTCTGTCTTATTTTCAACTGCTTACTTTCAGTACCCCTTACTTTCAGTCTTTACATTCAGCAACTAACTTTTACTTTCAAGCACCTAACTTTACTTTCAGTACATTTCCATTCAGTCACTAACTTTACTTTCAGTACCTAACTTTTACTTTCAGCACATTTACTTTCAGTCTTTATTTTCAGTACCTTTATTTTCAGTCTTTACTTTCCGCACTTACTTTCAGTACATTTACTTTCCGCACTTTACTTTCATTACAGAAGTTTTCAACATCAATCCAACATAATATTTGGCACGTATTGCGCTTGAAATACAGCTTGCGACAAACCAAAAGTATGTTGTATGGTTGATATTGAACTCAACTGTTCCCGCAATTTACTTTTCAGTATTACTTTAAGTACTAAAACCAAAACCAACCCCAATCGCACTTAAATTCCTGTACATTTCCTCAAAGAACTACTATCCACCAATTCCCTTGGGTTCGACCCCTACTTACCGCTTTACTACCCAATAGTGAAGTCACAAGTAGTGGACTTATAAATTTACTTTTGCATTGCCTCGCGACAAGGCCTTGTCAAAAATTGGCACCCTTGCCGGGGAATTGGAATTAGCAATCAGATTAGTTATTCTTTTTCTTTCCCTTTCGTTTATTTTTCATTGCACTGTCCACTATGTATGCATGGATGATTCGGTATATCCCCCAGTTTGGAGGTGCGATCGGCGAGGACCCTATAATACATTGCCAACATTTTCACGCCATCTGCAGACACATGAAACCTGAAAATGAAACGTTAGAGGAGTTTAAGATGGAATGCTTTAAACTTTCTTTAACTGACTTCGCTGCAGTTTGGTATTCCTCATCAACTGCTAGTTGTGCAGGTTATTATGAGGATCTTCGTGCCCAATTCCTGAAAGAATTCTCTCCGCCATCCTTACGACATGACACCCGAGAGAGGATCATCTGCCTTCAACAATCCCGGGATGAGACTTTGGACGAGTACTATACGTACTTTGATACCGTTGTCTCACGCTATCCGCACCATGGATTCACGAACGTGGTTCTTCTTCAAAAAATTTTTTGTGGGATGAGGCCAGTTGAGAAATCAAGGATTAATGACGCAGTGGGAGGATCGGCCATGCACTTAACCATGACTGAAATGTGGGATCTCATAGATGACTTGGCCGAAGCCACAAAACGAAGGCCAATGCTCCAAGCTGATAGAAGAGTGCAGATAGTAGAGGCTAATCTAGAGAGGAGTGGGGAAGACATTGCAGAGGCCATGATGGTCGAATCAGATACAGAAAGCACCGAGGAGGAGCCTACATGGGAGATCACTCCCGAGCCATAAGAAGATCTAGAGCCAGAAACCGATCTAGTGTGGGACGAGGAAAAGCCTTCATGGGAACTCACTACCGAGCCGGCAGAAGAAATCAACCAAGGCCAGGTCCTCACGGACAGGCTAGCCGAGACAGAACCGGCCCTTATAATGAAAGCTTCCCAACTTTTCCCCTTGATCAATATGCAAATCGCAGAAAACGATGTGATCAATGAAGAGTCTGAAAGAAGGATGGAAAAAAGGCCTAAGCAGAACGACTCCCTGATAGAACATTCACTCGCCACAACTAGACAAGGCAACCTTGAAAACAAGAAAGCCCGACTCAAAGGACCAGCAGCTATGGTCAAGGGTCCCTCGCCTTCTCAAAGGTATTAGAAGGAGAAACCACCGAACAATGGAAACCGGACCCGAGCACATCATCCCACAAGAGCTTGGGAAGGGTCAAGGCAAGGATCAATGCGGGAGCCGCGGAAAAATTTGACTTGAGCCACCCATGGGACCCAGATCCCTCCTGAGTGAGGTATCGTCGAGCCAACGGCGTTAAACAAAGGCACTGGCCGGGAGGTAACCCAGCATACTTTCATTTTCATGCATCTTTTAATTTTTCAGTCATTTCACTTATGTCATTTAGCTTTTTGAGCCGTTCTCATCTTTCTTGTAAATATTTGCTTGCAATTGGCTTTTGAACTAAGTCATGCCGAGAGGCACGCCTTCGTTCAAAAGTGTGGCGTGAGAACTGCCTTTGCACATAGTTATTTAACATTCTTTCCTTTTCCTTTTCCCTTAATATTAATTTTTTGAAAATATGAACTTGAGAATGTGAAAAAGATAGATCTAAATTCAAGCATTTACCTTGTGAAATCTCGACTGTGTAAAAACTTCAAGATGTAACTTCTTATTTGTCCCTTTGTGCTGAGATATATAGGGGATGTGGAGTTGACATTAAATGCCCTAGAGAGGCTTGGCAAGCACTCGAAGGACCGGATTTCACTATATGGTTTACGAAGTCAGTAGAGGCCGCACTTCGGGTTTCAATGGATTCAGAGTCATCTGCGCCGTGTAGCGTTTATGCAAGAGGCGGGACAGGAATCAAACCATCCTAACTCTAGTCCAGGTAGCCGAGAAAATAGATGAGCGACCCTCATCTTGACCCGTGCGAAACGGCGAGGATGAGAAAGAGCGGGGAGGTATTTCCATATGCTCTCGGGCGATGATTGGACCTCCCAAAAGGTTGAGAAAATGGACAAGCAAATCACAAAGAAGCAAGGCTTGAAGAAGAAAATCAAAGGCCAAAGGCCAAATTGTGAAGGTTTTAAGCGAAACAAAAGTGAAGAAACTCCAATTCAAAATCGAAGGCCAAAGACCAAATCACTTCAAAATCTGTCCCTCATCAAAAGGAAATCAAAGAGCTCAAATCATTGAAACCCGAACCAAATCATGTGCTAGAGAAAGCTACAAGATAACCATATAGTGCGAGTCGGTCACAAGAATGCAGTTCAAAAGCCTGAAAAAGGCTATCTCCCGAATCATCCGAATTAATTTGCATCTCGGCTCGAAGGTACAAGTATCAAGTTTCTTCTAAGTATTTACACGGTTTAGTTTGGTAACAAGTAAGTATTGCATGAATAGGATAAATCTAGTACCACATTCTCACATTCTTATTTAGAGCTTTTACTTGGATTTTGTGTTCCTCTTTCGAATATCATTGTTCGGAACGAACAAGTATAAGTGTGGGGTGATTTGATTGACCATATTTATATGATTCATCAAGACAGTTAAACCCGCCAAATTAGACACTTTGTCTTAACAACTTTTACTTGTTAGTTCCATTTTTGTTCTATAGGGTATTTTGAGGTTTAGAGAAGAAATGAGCTAAAAAGGGGGTTCTTAAGCTAAAAAGGATTGCCAAACATTTCTAGCCGAGAAATCACAACCAGGGCCTGAGGAAAATTGACAATGACCCGAGGAAATTCACCCAGGACAGAGGGACCCCAGCAAGGGACCCGGAAAAGCCAGCCAGGGACCCGGGTACCACAGGTCGCGTCCCAGGCTCCCGCGCCGTGAGTGCCGAGCGCCTGTGCCGACTGTGCCGAGAGCGCCCAGGAGCCCGTGCCGGGAGTGCTGAGCTACAATGCCGGACGTGCCCAGGAACCAGCACCGAGAGGTCCCAGGCTACGTCCGAGGATCCTATCCGGGCGCACCGAGAACCACTACCGGGCCATCCAAGGCCAGCACCGAGACACGCATCCAAGAGCGCCGAGACCCGCGTCCGAGAGAACCAGGTCCCCGCCCGAGAGCAGCGCCCGAGCTCGGTCGACCAAGGGCCTGAGAAAAACCTTCAACCCCGGGCCATGACTATGCTCCGGCCAGAATCAGGCCTAACTTCATTAATGAAACATGTTTATCTTGGCCTTGTCATTCAGAATCCATGGTCCTCAACCCAATCACCTCTGGCCAAAATTCCGGCAGCTCCGGCCATATTCCGGCGAGCTCCGATCAACCTCCGGCGGTGCTCCGATCAAGCCCAGTCCAGCCACAGCCATGCTCCGGTCAGTTCTAGCCTACTCCGGTCAAAATCTGGCGAAGTCCAACCAAACTACTTCTTTCCCGGTTAGGTTATACTATTCACTTTGGTTGACCTTTGGATTGAAACTAAGCAACAACCAAGTCCAAGTGACTTGTCCCAAGCCTCAACAAAGTTCAAGAGCTCAAGTGGATGCCCCTTGGCTCACCCAAGCCCTAGCCTCCCATGTGCCTTGCCATGTGCACCCTTTGGCTCAAACAAAGTTCCAACCGAAGAGCAAGCAAGACCAAACCGGAGTTAAGGGTGAACTAGAGGCGGTGGGAGGACAAATATCCTCCTCCACTCACCTCCTCTCCACCGCCTCCCATGGCTATAAATAGAGGAGCACCCCTCCTTGAATCAATGTCTATATCCATCATCACTACTTCATACTCCTCAAATCTCTCTAGAATTTGAGGCACAAATCCTTGTAAACAGTTGTATTTTGATATCGAAAGCTCCAACTTCTCTCTTGTTCTTGAGTACTCTTGTTTGTTCTTGAGTACTCTTATTTGTTCTTAAGTTTGTTCTTGAGTTTTACTTTCCAAAACCTTACTTTGCTTGTCTTTGATTTCGAAACCATTTACTTTTCTTGCACTAGCTATGATATCCACTTCCATGGATACTTGTAGCTAAACCCTTCATTCGGTTGAAGGGGTGCTTGTATCATAAAACTGTTTTTAGACCCTTTTCTTAGTGCCACTTTTGTGTTCAAACTTGTTCTATGTGCCATACATTCGGGTAGAACATACATGGTTGAGTGGATGCTTGAAATGGCAAAGCTCTTCCATGGGGTTCATGAACATACACGGTTAAGTGGATGCTTGAAATGGCAAAGCTTTTCCGTGGAGTTCAACCTCTCTTTAAGTCGCTTGGTTTGATCGGAAATGAGAGATCAAGTGACTGCACATAGGCTAATATACCTTGAAATGGGGTATTAGTCTAGCTAGAACAAGTTCTCTACGTCTTGAAATGGACTAGACGGTGTGGCAAGCGCTTGAAATGGCCTCGTTACGGGTTGTATCTTGAAATGGAACAACCCAGACCTTTGAACACTTAGTATGATCATTAGCGGTCAATGATGAACGGAACTATGATACAAGGCCCCTAAACCGAATCCTTTCCTTTGATTAAAACACCAACTCTTCATTCTACTTTCTGTCTTATTTTCAATTACTTACTTTCAGTACCCCTTACTTTCAGCAACTAACTTTTACTTTCAAGCACCTAACTTTACTTTCAGTACATTTACATTCAGTCACTAACTTTACTTTCAGTACCTAACTTTTACTTTCAGCACATTTACTTTCAGTCTTTATTTTCAGTACCTTTATTTTCAGTCTTTACTTTACGCACTTACTTTCAGTACATTTACTTTCCGCACTTTACTTTCATTACAAAAGTTTTCAACATTAATCCAACATAATATTTGGCACGTATTGCGCTTGAAATACAGCGTACGACAAACCAAAAGTATGTTGTATGGTTGATATTGAACTCAACTGTTCCCGCAATTTACTTTTCAGTATTACTTTCAGTACTAAAACCACGACCAACCCCAATCGCACTTAAATTCCTGTACATTTCCTCAAAGAACTACTATCCACCAATTCCATTGGGTTCGACCCCTACTTACCGCTGTACTACCCAATAGTGAAGTCGCAAGTAGTGGACTTATAAATTTACTTTTGCATTGTCTCGCGACAAGGCCTTGTCAACTTGTAATCCATTTTTGGCTCAAAACTCCTCTTTTAGGCTTGTTTCCACTTTAGACCTTCAAAATGCCTGTAGAGTAAAACGACACTAACAAGTGAAAGTTCTTAAGACAGAGTGTCTAATTTGGTGGGTTTAACTGCTTCGATGAATCTTATAAATACGGTTCATCAAATCACCCCACACTTACACTTGTTCGTCCCGAACAAGGCTAGGCAAAAAGAGGAACACTAAAATATCAAAAGTTTAAGGTAAGAATGATAGAATATTAAACTAGATTTCTCCTAAACATGCATTGCTTACTTGTTACCAAACTAAACCGTGCATAGCATAGAAGAAACTTGATACTGTACCTTTTAACCGGGATGCAAATTAATTCGAATGATTTGGGAGATAGCCCTTTTTAGGCTCTTGATCTGCACTCTCGGATCCGAACTCGCACTATATGGTCATCTTTGCCGCTTTCTCTAGCACATGATTCATTTGGGCTAACGGGTTGAGCTCTTTGATTTTCTTGAAGGGACAGCTTTTGGAGTGATTTGGCCTTCGGCCTTTGATATTGAATTGGGGTTTCTTCACTTATTGTTTTCGGTTAAAACCTTCACAAGATGGCCTTCGGCCTTTGATTTGCTTCTTCAAGCTTTTGCTCCTTTGTGAATTGCTTGTCCATATTCTTCACCTTTGGGACGTCCAATCATCACCCGAGAGCATATGGAAATGCCTCCCTGCTCTTTCTCATCCTCGCCTTTTTCACGCGGGTCAAGATGAGGGTCGCTCATCTCTTTTCCCGGCTACTTGGACTAGAGATAGGACGGTCTGATTCCCGTCCCGCCTCTTGCATAGACGCTGCACGGCGGAGATGACTCTTGAACCGAAGTAACCCGAAGTGCTAGCCTCCACTGACTTGTATAACCACATAGTGAGATACGGTCCCTTAAGCGCTTGTCAAGCCTCTCTAAGGCATTTATGTCAACTCCACATCCCCTATATATCTCAGCTCAAAATGTCAAGTATGAAGTTAAATGCTCAAGTTTTTACATGGTTCAGTTTTCACAAGGTAAATGCATGCATTTGGATCTATCTATTTCACATTCTCAAGTTTATATTTTCAAAAAGTTAATATTAAGAGAAAAGGAAAACAAACTGACTTATATACAACGACTATTCTCACCCCACACTTTTGAACAAAGCCGTGCCTCACAGCATGACTTAGTTCAAAACACACATGCAAGCAAATATGCACAAGAAAGGTGAGAACGACTCAAAAAAACTAAACGACATAAGTAAATATGTACTGAAAAATGTAAAAGACGCATAAAACTGAAAATGTGTTGGGTTACCTCCCGGCCAGTGCCTTTCTTTAACGTCGTTGGCTCGACGATACCTCACTCAAGAGGGGGCTTGGCTAGGTCATAGTGTTGAGTTGTCAGGTTGACCTCACCATGGTAGTGTTTGACCCGCTGCCCATTCACATTGCATCGGCTTCCATTTTCTAAGCTTTCTAACTCAAGCATCCCATGGTTGTATACCTTAGTCACGGTATAAGGGCCGGTCCATCTTGATTTCAGCTTGGCGGGCATCAACTTCAACCGTGAGGAGAAGAGTAGCACTTGTTGTCCTTCCTCAAATGAGCGTCGGAGGATGAATTTGTCATGATACAATTTGATCCGCGCTTTGTATTCCGTTTGCCCTTCATAGGCCTCAAGCCGCAACTCCTCAAGCTCGCATAGATTAATCTTTCTATCCAGTCCGGCGGCCTTCAAATCTGAATTGCAATGCTTGATCGCCCAATAGGCTTTATGGTCCAATTCCACCGGAAGGTGGCATGCCTTGCCATAAACAAGCCGAAAGGGGGAGGTCCCTATTGGTGTCTTATATGCCATCCGATAAGCCCAAAGAGCTTCATCTAGCCTTTGACTCCAATCTTTCCTTGCCGGCTTCACCATCTTCCCTAAAATACCTTTGATCTCGCGGTTGGAGATCTCTGCTTGACCATTGGTTTGGGGATGATATGCCGTGGATGTCCGGTGGTGGACATGGTAGTGTTTCAAGGTGGCAGCCATCATGCGGTTGCAGAAATGAGTTCCTTGGTCGCTTATTATGGCCTTGGGTACCCCGTACCTACAAAACAGGTTAGTGCATAAAAAATCTATGACAGTCTTTGCATTGTCGCACCTCGTGGCCTTAGCCTCTACCCATTTTGACACATAATCTACAGTAACTAGAATGTAAGTAAAACCACATGAAACTGGGAATGGGCCCATGAAATCAATGCCCTAGATGTTGAAGACATCATTAACCAAGATGGGAACTTGAGGCATCTCATTCCTAGCTGACACATTCCCTACTCTTTGGCACCTATAACACTTCTTACACTGTCATAAGCATCTCTAAATACACTTGGCCAAAAGAAGCCGCTATCTAGGATTTTCCTAGCGGTTCTCTTAGGCCCAAAGTGTCCTCCACATGCAAACTCATGGCAGAAGCTAATAACAAAAGCTATTTCATTATCGGGGATGCATCTCCTAAGTATTTGATCTACTCCTATTTTCCATAAATAAGGATCATCTCATAAGTAATGTCTAGCGTCATGCCTAAGTTTCATGCATTGTGCTTTAGTAAAAGAGGGAGGAAATGTGACTCCTACTAGATAGTTGACGATTTGAGCATACCATGGCACCTTGGTTGAGACGGCATAGAGGTGCTCGTCTGGAAATGACTCGGTTATGTGCCCCTCTTCTTCCTCTCGGACAATCCGGCTTTGATGGTCGGCCACTGTATTCTCAATCCCCTTTTTGTCCCATATCTCCACATCGAACTCTTGCAGTAGCAAGATCCACCGAATGAGCCTTGGCTTGGCCTCCTTTTTCTTTATTAGGTACCGAATGGCAGCATGGTCCGAGAAGACAATTACTTTTGCTCCAAGCAAGTATGTTCTGAACTTCTCTAGAGCAAACACCACGGCTAGGAGCTCCTTCTCGGTGGTGGAGTAGTTCCGTTGGGCTGAATCTAGGGTCCTTGAGGCGTAGTAGATCACGACTGCCTTCTTTTCAAACCTTTGGCCGAGAACTGCTCCCACAGCAAAGTCGCTTGCGTCGCACATGATTTCAAATGGTTTTTCCCAACCCGGAGTTTGGATGATGGGTGTGCTAGTGAGGGCCTTCTTGATCTCATCAAAGGCTTCCTTCCATGTCTTGGTGAATTCAAAAGGAACTTCTTTTTGGAGAATAATGGATAGAGGCAACGCCTTTTTCGAGAAGTCCTTGATGAATCGTCGGTAGAATCCTACATGTCCAAGGAATGATTTGATGTCTCGAACCGTGGATGGGTATGGTAGAGTCATGATCAGGTCGATCTTTGCTTTGTCCACTTCCATACCTTCTTGTGAGACTACATGTCCCAAGACTACTCCGTGTGTTACCATGAAGTGGCACTTCTCATAATTGAGCACTAAGTTCATGGACACACATTGTGCCAAAACCGTGCTCAAGTTGCTTAAGCAAGCGTTGAATGTGTCTCCATAGATGGTGAAGTCGTCCATGAAGACTTCAATGAATTCTTCGATCATGTCTGAAAAGATGCTGGTCACTACCCTTTGAAAAGTCCCGGGAGCATTGCATAGACCAAACGACATCCTTCGGAAGGCAAATGTACCGAATGGGCAAGTGAACGTCGTCTTATCTTGGTCCTCGGGTGCTATAGGAATCTAATTGTACACCTAGAATCTGTCTAAGAAACAGAAATATGGTTTGCCCGCCAGTCGGTCCAGCATTTGATCGATGAATGGTAGTGGGAAATGATCCTTCCTTGTGACGGCATTTAATCTTCTGTAGTCAATGCACATCCTCCAGCCATTCTTGACTCTTGTTGTCACCATCTTCCCTTCGGCATCTTCCTCAACCGTGATCCCAGTTTTCTTCGGGACAACATGGACTGAGCTCACCCATTGGCTATCCGAGATGGGATAGATGACATCCGCATCCAGTAGCTTCTGAATCTCCTTCTGGACGATTTCCATAATGATTGGGTTGAGTCGTCGTTGAGGCTCTCTTGATGGCTTTGCTCCATCCTCAAGTAGAATACGGTGCATGCATACCACCGGGCTGACTCCTCTCAAGTCGGCCAGAGTCCATCCAATGGCTAACTTGTGTCGGCTTAGCAGTTCCACCAAACGACGCTCCTGAGCTGCATCCAAGCCGCTCTTGATGATTACTGGGAGAGTGTTGTTTTCCCCTAGGAGTGCGTACTTTAGATGCCCGGGTAGTGGCTTCAATTCAACTATAGGAGCCTGCACAATAGAAGGTAAAAGACATTAGATTTATATAATCGTACCTCATTTACCTCATACCTTTGTGTATGCGGCTCCGAGATCATCAAGTGGGATAGTGCCTCATGAACACCTTCGGCCAACTCATAAGAGTTCTCATGCGAGTAAATGGCTCTGTTGAGTGTGAGTTCTAGAGGATCCTTCCTTAGCTCCGGTTGGACTTCTTGAACAAGGTCATCTAAGGTGTCAAGAGCATGGACGGCCTCAAACTCCATGGGGTGCTTCATTGCTCGAAAAATGTCAAAGCTAAACACCTCTCCTTCTACTTCCATAGAGAGCATCCCACTTCCGCAGTCTATCTTCATTTTGACGTCTTGAGAAATGGTCGGCCAAGAAGGATTAATGCATGGTCTGTTGGCCCGCCATTCTCCATTTTAAGAACGTAGAAGTCTGCTGGAAACACCAATTCTCCTACTTGGACCAAAACGTCTTCAATTTTGCCCTCGGGTTGTTTGCACGACCGGTCTGTCAATTGAATAGTGAGACCGGTGGGTTTGAGGGGCCCAATCCTAAGGCAAGAGTAGATTGAAAATGGCAAGACGTTGATTGAGGCTCCAAGGTCTAGCATGTAGTTCTCGATCCGGATGTTGCCAATTGTGCATGGAATGGTGTAAGTTCCCGGATCACCACATTTGGGGGGCACCTTTCGTTGTATGACGGCCGATACGTTTCTACTCATCAGCTCTTGATCATTTCTAGTACTCCTCCACCGGTTGGTGCAAAGTTCCTTTAAAAACTTAACATATCGAGGGATTTGCTTGATTGCTTCCAAGAAGGGGATGTTGATCTCAACTTTGCTGAAAAATTCAAACACGTCCTCATCCATGACATGTTGTTTTGGTACTCTGGCTGGCACTTGAAATGGAAGGGCGGCGCTGATCTTGGAGGTCTCGGTTCTGGGTTCTGAGCGCGATCTGTGCTCCTCGGATGCTGGAACCGGGCTGGCCGCTGGTACCGGGCCAAGCCTGCGTTCCTCGGGCGCGTTCCCTTCTTCCTTGGTCGCGTCCTCATTTTTCTCGGTCGCGTCCTGCTCTTCCTCGAGTGCGTCCTAACTTTTCTTGGTCGCGTCCTGCTCAAGAGTACCGAGAGCCTTGGGCCTCATTTGTTCTACTCCGGGCAACCTTGGGTTTTCTTCCTCCTCCGACTCCATGGGTTGGACAACAAGCTTTCTCCCACTCCTAAGGGTCACGGCACTTACGTTTCCCTTCAGGTTTTGAATGGTTTGTGAAGGAAGTCTGCCGGGTTCATTATTGAGCGCGGACATTGAGGTAGCGAGTTGGGACATTTGCTTCTTCAAGTCCGAAATCTCTCCCTTTGTTTCGACTTGGATTCGATGCATCAAGCCCACGAGTTCCTTCACTACATCATCAAGGGACTTGTTTGGTCCTTGCTGATTGCTTGGCCCCGCCTGATATTGACTTGGTCCCCTTTGCTGATATTGGCTCGTTGGTGGAATGTTCTGGTTGTACTGTCGTTGGGGCGGTTAGTAAGGTTGTTGAGCCGGTTGAGGGGTGGCTTGCTGTATTTCCCTTAGA
This sequence comes from Rhodiola kirilowii, assembly GCA_033675215.1. Taxonomy (NCBI): domain Eukaryota; kingdom Viridiplantae; phylum Streptophyta; class Magnoliopsida; order Saxifragales; family Crassulaceae; genus Rhodiola; species Rhodiola kirilowii. Next base: position 38,595,422 of record CM066203.1, on the reverse strand, counting down.
TTATGGCTGTCGTTCCGCCAAGTTGGGTTGGGGTCATGCCGCCAGTTTGGCCTGGTTGCTTGCCCATATTGCCGGTTTGGCCCAGCGCGATTGTTATTGTTGTTGTACCCTTGATATCCCTCTACTGCATTGACCTCCATCGGGTCCTCCTCTATCAAGATTGGGCATGCATCAGTCTTATGGTCCGTAGTGCCACAATATTCCCAAGGTCTCATTTGAGCCGGCTGTCTTCGTAGGATTTGGATCATCATGTCCTTCATTTGTTTCATCTCCTCGAGTATGGACTTCACTGGCGTCTCAGCTCTTGCCACGTTATTGGTGCGGGAAAACTCATCTTGCCGAGTGGTCTCCTCTCTAAACCTCGCATTTTCAGCAACTTTGGCGATGAGTTGCCTTATGCCGCTCAATGGTAGACTCATCATGGACCCTCCAGCCGAGGCATCTAGGAGCCTTTTGTCCAAGGGATTTAATCCATCAATTAGGTACTCGATGATGAGCTTCTCGGGCAGTCCGAGAGTGCACCAACTTCGCTCCAAGCAGGTGAATTTCTCTAGGTAGTCATACATGGTTTCATTAGGCCCCTGCCTTATGTCTTGCAGTTGCCTCCTTACTTGCATCGCCCTTCCTGCTGGATAGTATTTATCTAGAAACTTCTTTTGCATTTGGGCCCATGTTCGGATGCTACCTGAAGGTAATGACAGGAACCAATCGTTAGCCGAGTCAACAAGGGAACAATAGAAAGCTTTTAATTTGAAGTTCTCTACATCTACTCCATAAGGTTTTAAATTCTGGCAAATGCCATGTAAACGTTGAAGATGAGTAGTTGCAGATTCTCCCTGAGTTCCCGAGAACTTAGGCAAGTTGTGTACTACGGATGTGTTGATAGTTATGTTCTCAAGTTCCGGGCCTGCATATATGCACCACGGCTGATTTCTGAAATTGGGTACCAAAAGTTCTCCCATGGTCGGTTCACGGAGGACGTTGTCCTCATAATACTCCTCGTAGATGGGTTGTTGCCTCGGCACTTGCTGATTTGGAGGAGGTGGCTGCCTAGCGGGCTGCCTCGGGCTAGCTCCATTCCGGACCCTGGGCACTCCTTGGTTTCTTTGGGCAGCCTCCCGAACGACTCGGTTTCGGTCTCGGATGAGTTGCTCCGGGTCGTCATAAAATGCTGGTTCCTCATCATTTCGGCCGAACTGGTTCACCTCGTCGTCAACTTCTTCCTCATGGTGACTTCCTATGCGAGACATGGTTGTGCAGAAACAAGCACGAAAACTAAGAGAAAGAAAGAAAAAGAAAGAACAATTATCCGATTGCTGATTCCCCGGCAACAGCGCCAAAATTTGATAGGTGCCAGTCGTCGTGACACTGCAAATTACAATTTATAAGTCCACTACTTTGGCCTTACTATTGGATTAGTAAAGTGGTAAGTAATGGTCAAACCCAAAGGAATTAGTGGATAGAGTTGTTCTTTCGAAAATAGAAAATAAAGTAAGACAGTTGGGTTTGATGTTGGTTTTAGAACTGAAAGTAATGACTTAAAAGTAAATGACGGAAAATAAAGACGGAAAATAAAAATACTGAAAGGTAAATGTAGTGAAAGGTAAATGTGTTGAAAGTAGAAGTTAGGTACTGAATGTAAGAGTTAGGTACTGAAAGTAAAGGTACTGAAAGTAAAGGTACTGAATGTAAAAGTTAGGTGCTTGAAAGTAAAAGTACTGAAAGTAAAGCTAGTTACTGAATGTAAAGGTACTGAAAGTAAAGTTAGTTACAGAATGTAAAGGTTAGGTGCTTGAAAGTAAAGGTGCTGAATGTAAAGGGTACTGCATTTAAACAGTTGAAAGTAAGACTGTAAGTAAATGACGAGTTGGTGTTTTAAGCAAGAGAAAGATTCGATTTAGGGGTTTTATATCATAGCTTCGTTCATCATCGACCTCTAATGATCTTACTAAGTGTTCTAAGGTGTAGGTTGTTCCTTTTCAAGACTTAACCCAAAGCAAGGCTTTTTCAAGCACATGCCACACCGGCTAGTCCTTTTCAAGACGCAGCTTACTAGTTCTAGCTAGGCTAATTCCTCCTTTCGAAGTATCTTAGCCTAAGTGCATCCACTTGATCAATCATTTCCGATCAACCAAGTGGTGTTAAAGAGGGGATGAACTACTTGGAAGAGCTTTGCCTATTTCAAGCATCCACTCAACCTTGTTATGTTCAACCCGAATATATGGCACAAAGAACTAGTTAGAACACTAAGTAGCATTAAGCAAAGAGTCTAGAACGATTTATGATATAAAAACAACCCTTCAACCGAATGAAAGGTTTAGCTACAAGTATTCATTGAAGAGAATACCATAGCTAGTACAAGGAAAGTAAAATGGTTTTCGAAATCAAAGACAAGAACAAGTAAGGTTTTGGAAAGTAAACTCAAGAACAAGTAAGGTTTTTGGAAAGTAAACTCAAGAACAAGTAAGGTTTTTGGAAATTAAACTCAAGAACAAGTAAGAGAGAAGTTGGAGCTTTTGATTCCCAAATGTGTGTAGAGTGTTTACAAGCTTTGTGAGTGAAAGTAACAAAGATCTAGCTAGAGGGATAAGTGACTAAGTAACCAAAAGATACATGAATTCTCTCTACCAAAACTTTTGATTTCAAAGGGCCAAGCTCTCTACTTATAGGCATGGGAGGCGGTTTATGGTTGGCATGGAGCCAACTGACTTGGCCTTAGTCCTCCCTTCAGTGCACCGGTTGGACTTGGTTTGTGCCGAAAGGGCAAGCACATGGGCAAGCACATGGGCGGCTAAGCCATGGGTGAGCCAAAGGGCAATCCACTTGGACTTGGTTGAGCCAAGGGACAACCACTTGGACTTGATGAGGTGGCTTGATCCAAAGGGCAACCGATATGAATAGTAAGGCCAACCGAAAAAGAAGTAGTTTGGTTTTGGTTGGACTTCGCCGGAATGTGACCGGAGCAAGGCTATAACTGGCTGGAGCATGGTTGCAAGTGGTATGAGCTTGGTTGGAGCATCGCCGGAGGCTGATCGGAGCTCGTCAGAGCTTGGCCGGAATATGGCCGGAGCTTGGCCGGAATATGACCGGAGTTGGCTGAATTTTGGCCGGAGGTGCTTGAGTTGAGGACCATGGATTTTTAACGACAAGGGCAAGAGAAATTGGTTTCATCAAGGATGTTAGGCCGGATTCTGGCCGGAGAATGGCCAGAATCCCAGAATAGTCAAAAATCCCCTTGATTGACCATGACCGGGCTCGAGACCTTGGCAATGCGTTCTTGTCCAAATGCCAACGGTTCTAAGCCGGGTCCATGAAGGTTGTTAAGGCTGAATTTGATCGTAGGATGGTCATGCCTTAGAATGCCTTGAAAATCTAGTTGGGCGCAGGCTGGATGGACCCGGACGCTGGTCTCGAACGCGGGCGCGGGCTCCCGGCACTCGCTCCCGGGCACTCTTGGCACAGGCGCTCGGCACTCCCGGTGTGGGTTCCTTGGCACTCCCGGCACTCGCTCCTGGGTGCTCTCGGCACAGCCCGGTTGGGGGCCTGGGACACGGCCTGGCCTGGGAGGCGGCCTGGGACCTCTCGGCGCAGCCCGGTTGTGAAACTTGGTCCCGGCTGGGCTCTCTTGGTCCACGACTAGCCCGGTTTGACTTGTAATCCAGTTTTGGCTCAAAACTCCTCTTTTCGGCTTGTTTCCACTTTAGACCTTCAAAATGCCTGTAGAGTAAAACGACACTAACAAGTGAAAGTTCTTAAGACAGAGTGTCTAATTCGGTGGGTTTAACTGCTTCGATGAATCGTATAAATACGGTCCATCAACGACTTAGTTCAAAACACACATGCAAGCACACAATCAACAGAAAGGAAACGACATCGAAATTAAAAGTGCGAATAGAACTCCCCTATAGCGTCGTTGCTCAGTCGTGATTGAAGGAGCAAACGACCGGGCCTGGTTTGGCCAAGTTCGGCTGATGGCCGAGGGTTCTTGGTTGGGAACCGGTTCCTCTGGCGCTGCACGGAATTTCTCGGCCGCAGCCTGGCTGGTGCGCAGGGTCCCAACTCTCTCGGTGCTCGGCCCTTGTTTTCTCTGCTCAGCCCGGCACTCCCTGGGCGCAGGCCCGGTAATTCTCGGACGTGCCCGACTGGCCTGATCTTGCCCCCAAAACCCGATTCCTGCACAAATAATCATTTCCTTTTATATGCAAAAGAGAGGTGAGAACGAATCAAAAAACAAAATGACATAAGTAAATATGGACTTGAAAATTTTAAAAGATGCATAAAACTGAAAATGTGTCGGGTTACCTCCCGGCCAGTGCTTTTGTTTAACGTCATTGGCTCGACGATACCTCACTCATGAGAGGTCGGGAGGCTTGGCTAGGTCATAGTGTTGAGTTGTCAAGTCGACCTCGCCATGGTAGTGTTTAACCCGCTGCCCATTCACATTGAATCGGCTTCCATTCTTCAAGCTTTCCAACTCAAGCATCCCTTGGTTGAATACCTTAGTTACGGTATAGGGGCCGGTCCATCTTGATTTCAGTTTGCCGAGCATCAACTTCAACCGTGAGGAGAAGAGTAGCACTTGTTGTCCTTCCTCAAATGAGCGTCGGAGGATGAATTTGTCATGATACAATTTGGTCCGCGCTTTGTAGTCCGTTTGCCCTTCATAGGCCTCAAGCCGCAACTCCTCAAGCTCTCACAGATTAAGTTTCCTATCTAGTCCGGCAGCCTTCAAATCCGGATTGCAATGCTTGAGCGCCCAATAGGCTTTATGTTCCAATTCCACCGGAAGGTGGCATGCCTTCCCATAAACCAACCGAAAGGGGGAGGTCCCTATTGGAGTCTTGTATGTCGTCCGATAAGCCCAAAGAGCCTCATCTAGCCTTTGACTCCAATCTTTCCTCGTCGGCTTCACCATTTTTTCTAAAATACCTTTGATTTCGCGGTCAGAGATCTCCGCTTGACCATTGGTTTGGGGATGATATGCCGTGGATGTCCGGTGGTGGACATGGTAGTGCTTCAAGGTGGCAGCCATCATGCGGTTGCAGAAATGAGTTCCTTGGTCGCTGATTATGGCCTTGGGTACTCCGTACCTACAAAATAGGTTAGTGCGAAAAAAATCTATGACAGTCTTTGCATCGTCGCACCTCGTGGCCTTAGCCTCTACCCATTTCGACACATAATCTACATCAACAAGTATGTAAGCAAAACCACATGAAACTGGGAATGGTCCCATGAAATCAATGCCCCAAATGTCGAAGACATCATTGACCAAGATGGGTACTTGAGGCATCTCATTCCTAGTCGACACATTACCTACTCTTTGGCACCTATCACACTTCTTACACTTCTCATAAGAATCTGTAAATACATTTGGCCAAAAGAAGCCGCTATCTAGGATTTTCCTAGCGGTTCTTTTAGGCCCAAAGTGTCCTCCACATGCAAACTCATGGCAGAAGCTAATGACATAAGCTATTTCACTATCAGGGATGCATCACCTAAGCATTTGATCTACTCCCATCTTCCAAAAATAAGGATCATCCCATAAGTAATGTTTAGCATCATGCCTAAGTTTCATGCACTGTGCTTTAGTAAAAGAGGGAGGGAATGTACCTCCTACTAGGTAGTCGACGATTTGAGCATACCATGGTACCTTGGTTGAGACTGCATAGAGATGCTCATCCGGAAATGACTCGGTGATGTGCCCTTCTTCTTCTCCTCGGACAATTCGGCTTAGATGGTCGGCCACGATATTCTCAATCCCCTTTTTCTCCCTTATCTCCACATCGAACTCTTGCAGTAGCAAGATCCACCGTATGAGCCTTGGCTTGGCCACCTTCTTCTTCATTAAGTACCGGATGGAAGCATGGTCTGAGAAGACAATTACTTTTGCTCCAAGCAAGTAGGATCTGAATTTCTCTAGAGCGAACACCACGGCTAGGAGCTCCTTCTCGGTGGTGGAGTAGTTCCGTTGTGCTGAATCTAGAGTCCTCGAGGCGTAGTAGATCACGACAACCTTCTTATCAAACCTTTGGCCGAGAACTGCTCCTATAGCAAAGTCGCTCGCGTCGCACATGATTTCAAATGGTTTCTCCCAATCCGGTGTTTGGATGATGGGTGTGCTAGTGAGGGCCTTCTTGAGCTCATCAAAGGCTTCCATGCATGTCTTGGTGAATTCAAAAGGAACTTCTTTTTGGAGAAGAGTGGATAGAGGTAATGCCTTTTTGGAGAAGTCCTTGATGAATCGTCGATAGAATCCCGCATGTCTAAGGAATGATTTGATGTCTCGAACCTTGGAGGGGTATGGTAGAGTCATGATCAGGTCGATCTTTGCCTTGTCCACTTCTATGCCTTCTTGCAAGATGACATGTCCCAAGACTATCCCGTGTGTTACCATGAAGTGGCACTTCTCATAATTGAGCACTAAGTTCATTGACACACATCGTGCCAAAACCGTGCTCAAGTTGTTTAGGCAAGCATCGAATGTGTCTCCATAGATGGTGAAGTCGTCCATGAAGACTTCAACGAATTCTCCAATCATGTCTGAGAAGATGCTGGTCACCACCCTTTGAAAAGTACCGGGAGCATTGCATAGACCAAACGACATCCTTCGGAAGGCAAATGTACCAAATAGGCAGGTGAATGTCATCTTCTCTTGGTCCTCGGGTGCTATAGGAATCTGATTGTACCCCGAGAACCCATCCAAGAAACAGAAATATGGTTTTCCCGCCAGTCGGTCTAGCATTTGATCGATGAATGGTAGAGGGAAATGATCCTTCATTGTGACGGCATTCAATCTTCTGTAGTCTATGCACATCCTCCAGCCATTCTTGACCCTTGTTGTTACCATCTTTCCTTCGTCATCTTCCTCAACCGTGATCCCAGTTTTCTTCGGGACCACATGGACTGGGCTCACCCATTGGCTATCCGAGATGGGATAGATTACGTCTGCATCAAATAGCTTTTGAATCTCTTTTTGGACGATCTCCATCATGATTGGGTTGAGTCGTCGTTGAGGCTCTCTTGATGACTTTGCTTCATCCTCGAGTAGAATGCGGTGCATGCATACTGCCGGGCTGATTCCTCTCAAGTCAGCTAGAGTCCATCCAATGGCTAACTTGTGCCGGCTTAGCACCTCTACCAAACGATGCTCTTATGTTGCTTCCAAGCTGCTCTTGATGATCACCGGGAGTGTGTTGTTCTCTCCTAGGAATGCGTACTTGAGATGCCCAGGTAGTTACTTCAATTCCACTTCGGGAGCCTACACAATAGAAGGTAAAAAGACATTAGATTTACATAATAGTACCACATTGACTTCATACCTTGGTGTAAGAGGCTTCGAGATCATCAAGTGGGATAACGCCTCATGAACACCTTCAGCCAACTCATAAGAGTTCTCATGCGAGTAAATGGCTCCATTGAGTGTGAGTTCAAGAGGATCCTCCCTTAGCTCCGGTAGGACTTCTTGGACAAGGTCATCTAAGGTGTCAAGAGCATGGACAACCTCAAACTCCATGGGATGTTTCATTGCTCGAAATATGTCGAAGCTAAACACCTCTCCTTCTACCTCCATTGAGAGCATCCCACTACCGCAGTCTATCTTCATTTTTGAGGTCTTGAGAAATGGTCGGCCGAGAAGGATAGGTGCATGGTCTATCGGTCCGCCATTCTCCATTTTAAGGACGTAGAAGTCTGCCGGAAACACCAACTCTCCCACTTGGACCAAAACGTCTTCAGTTTTGCCCTCGGGCTGTTTACACGACCGATCTGCCCGTTGGATAGTGAGACCGGTGGGTTAGAGGGGCCCAATCCGAAGGGAAGAGTAGATTGAAAATGGCAAGACGTTGATCGAGGCCCCAAGTTCTAGCATGCAGTTCTCGATCCGGATGTTGCCAATTGTGCATGGAATGGTGTATGTCCCCGGATCTCCACATTTGGGGGGCACCTTTCGTTGCATGATGGCCGACACATTTCTACTCATCAGTTCTTGATCATTTCTAGTATTCCTCCTCTGGTTGGTGCAAAGCTCCTTTAAAAACTTAGCATATCGAGGGATTTGCTTGATAGCTTCCAAGAGGGGGATGTTGATTTTGACCTTGTTGAACAATTCAAACACGTCCTCATCCATGACATGTTGTTTTGGTACTCGGGCTGGCACTGGAAATGGAAGAGCGGCGCTGATTTTGGAGGTCTCGGTTCTGGGCTCCGGGCGTGGCTTGTTCTCCTCGGACGCTGGTACCGGGATGGCCGCTGGTACCGAGGTAGGCCTGCGTTCCTCGGTTGTGTCCTGCTCTTCTTCGGCCGCGCCCCTCTCTTCCTCGGGCGCGTCCTCACTTTTCTCGGCCGCGTCCTGCTCAAGAGTACCGAGAGCCTTGGGCTTCATTTGTTCTTCTCCGGGCAACCTTGGGTCTTCTTCTTCCTCCGGCTCCATGGGTTTGTCAACAAGCTTTCTCCCACTCCTAAGGGTCACGGCACTTACGTTTCCCTTCGGGTTTTGAATGGTTTGTGAAGGAAGCCGTCCGGGTTCATTGTTGAGCGCGGACATTGAGGTAGCGAGTTGGGACATTTGCTTCTTCAAGTTCGAAATATCTCCCTTTGTTTTGAATTGGAATTGATGCATTGAGCCCACGAGTTCCTTCACTACATCATCAAGGGACTTGTTCGGTCCTTGATGATTGCTTGGGCCCGCCTGATATTGACTTGGTCCCCTTTGCTGATATTGGCCCGCCGGTAGGACGTTCTGGTTGTACTGCCGGTGGGGTGGTCGGTAAGGTTGCTGACCCGGTTGAGGGGTGGCTTGCTGCATTTTCCTTGGATGATGGCTGTCGTTCCGCCAAGTTGGGTTGGGGTCATGCCGCCAGTTTGGCCCAATTGCTTGCCAATATTGCCGCTTTGGCCCGTCGCGGTTGTTGTTGTTGTTGTTGTACCCTTTATATCCCTCTACTGCATTGACCTCCATCGGGTCCTCCTCTATCAAGGTTGGCCATGCATCCGTCTTGTGGTCTGTAGTGCCACAATATTCACAAGGTCTTGCTTGAGCTGGCTGCCTTTGTAGGATTTGAATCATTATGTCTTTCATTTGTTTCATCTCCTCGGGCATGGAGTTCACTGGCGTCTCAGCTCTTGCCACGTTATTTGTTCGGGAAAACTCATCTTGCCGAGTGGTCTCCTCTCTAAACCGAGCATTTTCAGCAATAACGGTGATGAGTTGCCTCATGCCGCTCAATGGTAGGCTCATCATGGACCCTCCAGCCGAGGCATCTAGGAGTCTTTTGTCCAAGGGACTCAATCCATTAAGAAGATACTCGATGATGAGCTTCTCGGGCACTCCAAGAGTGCAGCAACTTTGCTCCAAGCGGGTGAACTTCTCGAGGTAGTCATACATGGTTTCATTAGGCCCTTGCCTTATGTCTTGCAGTTGCCTCCTTACTTGCATCGCCCTTCCCGCCGGATAGTACTTACCCAAGAATTTCTTTTGCATTTGGGCCCATGTTTGGATGCTACCTGAAGGTAACGAAAGGAACCAATCATTAGCAGAATCGATAAGGGAGAAGTAAAAAGCTTTTAATTTAAAGTCCTCTACATCTACTCCATAAGGTTTTAAATTTTGGCAAATGCCATGTAAACGTTGAAGATGAGTAGTTGCAGATTCTCCCTGAGTTCCCGAGAACTTAGGCAAATTGTGTACGAGGGATGTGTTGATAGATATGTTCTCCAGTTCAGGGCCCTCGTATATGCACCACGGCTGATTTCTAAAATTTGGGGCCGAAAGTTCTCCCATAGTCGGTTCACGAAGGACGTCGTTCTCATAGTACTCCTCATAGACGGGCTGTTGCCTCGGCACTTGCTGATTTGGAGGAGGTGGCTGTCAAGCGGGCTGCCGTGGGCCAGCTCCATTCCAGACCCCGGGCGCTCCTTGGTTCCTTTGGGCAGCCTCCCGAATGAGTTGTTCCGGGTCGTCATAAAATGGAGGTGGTCCCTCATCATTTCGGCCGAACTGGTTCACCTCGTCGTCAACCTCTTCATCATGGTGGCTTCCTGCACGAGACATGGTTATGGAGAAACAAGCACAAAAAAACTAAAAAAAAGAAAGAAAGAACAATTATCCGATTGCTAATTCCCCGGCAACGGTGCCAATATTTGACAGGTGCCAGTCGTCGTGACACTCCAAATGAACAATTTATAAGTCCACTACGTTTGCCTTACTATTGGATTAGTAAAGTGGTAAGTAGGGGTCGAACCCAAAGGAATTAGTGGATAGAGTAGTTATTTTGAAAATGGAAAATAAAGTAAGACAATTGGGTTTTGATTTTTGGTTTTGAACGGAAAGCAAATACTGAAAGTAAATGTACTGAAAGTAAATGTACTGAAAGTAAATGTACTGAAAGTAAATGTACTGAAAGTAAATGTACTGAAAATAAAGGTGCTGAATGTAAAGTTAGGTAGTGAAAGTAATGGTACTGAAAGTAAAGTTAGGTGCTGAATGTAAAGGTACTGAAAGTAAAGTTAGGTGCTGAATGTAAAGGTACTGAAAGTAAAGTTAGGTACTTGAAAGTAAAGGTGCTGAATGTAAAGGGTACTGAATTTAAACAGTTGAAAGTAAGACTGTAAGTAAATGAAAAGTTGGTGTTTTGATCAAGAGAAAGATTCGGTGTAGGGGCTTTATATCATAGCTTCGTTCATCATCGACCTCTAATGATCTTACTAAGTGTTCTAAGGTGAAGGTTGTTCCTTTTCAAGACTTAACCCAAAACAAGGCTTTTTCAAGCACATGCCTCGCCGGCTAGTCCTTTTCCAGACATAGCTTACTAGTTCTAGCTAGACTAATTCCCCTTTTCAAGGTATATTAGCCTAAGTGCATCCACCTGATCAATCATTTCCGATCAACCAAGTGGTGTTAAAGAGGGGATGAACTACTCGGAAGAGCTTTGCTATTTCTAGCATCCACTCAACCTGGTTATGTTCAACCCGAATTGATGGCACAAAGAACTAGTTAGAACACTAAGTATCATTAAGTAAAGAGTCTAGAACGGTTTAGGATATAAAAACCCCTTCAACCGAATGCAAGGTTTAGCTACAAGTATCCATTGAAGGGAATACCATGGCTAGTACAAGGGAAGTAAATGGTTTTCGAAATCAAAGACAAGAACAAGGTTTTGAAGAGTAAACTCAAGAACAAGTTGAGAGAAGTTGGAGCTTTTGATATCCAAATGTGTGTGAAGTGTTTACAAGCCTTGTGAGTGAAAGTAACAAAGATCTGGCTAGAGAGATAAGTGACCAAGTATCCAAAAACCAAAAGTAAAATAGAGATGTCTTTTTCAAAGGCCAAGCCTCTCTACTTATAGGCCAAAAGAGGCGGTTTGGAGTTGGAGGAGAACCAACCGACTTGGCTCTATGATGAGTCGTAGTTGTACGACTATTTTATGTGTTAAAACCCCGTCTCTTAGTGGTTGCATGTATATTATTTCACTACTTATGTGTAGTTTTCATTCGCAGGTGCATTCAGAGACCGTAGAAGGAATATCGGCTAAAGGGAGCCTATTTGATGATGTTTGGCGTGGAAAGAAATGAAGTCCGGTATGCTCGAAGTCTGAGTCAATGAATCACGCGGACGTCTGAAGAACACTATGCGCGGAGGTCTTCTGCATTTCCCTAATTGTTAAGACGTCCGCGAATCATAAAGCAAGAGACATCCGCGAAAGACACCTGGTCAGGGCCATGCGAACGCACACTATTTTCATGCCACTGGTCTGATTTGTGCGAGCGCAAAAGCGCGGACGTCTAAAGAATTAAAGGGTGCGGAGGTCTTATAAATTACGATAACTGTTAAGACGTCCGCGGGAGATAAATGAAGAAGACGTCCGCGCCTGACAGCTGGCAATCGAATTTCGTAATTTCGGATTTTGCATTCTCGGGAAGGATATAAATAGAATATGACTAGCGAAACCCTAGGCGGCCAGACCTCGATTTTCAGTGTGGAAAAGAGACACGGTTTGGGAAGAAACAAGAGACACGTTCGAGAGTTTGGAGAATTAGGGTTTGACCCGATTTTGGAGAAGATAGCTTGGTTACGTGCTGATTTCAAGTGTTAGAGTTGAGCTGCAGCTTGGAGGAGAATTCATCATTAGTAATTTCGTTTCATTCTATTCAAACAACTTGATGATGTATTCCATTACGATGAGTTGCTTAATTCATATGTGTACGCTAGAACTCGACATTGTGATGTATTGACTTGAGACCTATATTGATTTCTATGTTTTGCGTTATATTATTATGCAATGTTTATGGAATTGATGTGCTAGCATAAGTCGAACCCTAGCGGGGGAGCTTCTGTTTGTTTGTTGATTCCAATTGTCAAAGTTTACTAGCAACCTAGCGGGGATAGCAAACTAGGACGCGAATAATATACCACTAGGATTAAAAACCCTAGGACAACTTGTTTAAATCTTCATGCAACTCTAGCGAGTTAGGGTCTTGATTATCGCTAGCGTGAGATTAAGTACGAGAATAAGAACGGGGAGTACAACCTAGCGGGGAGCTCTAAGTTGTAGAACATTAGAATTCAAAACGAATTGGTCCATGATTTAGTCTTGCATCACAGTCGAAAGTACTAGCCTGCACTGCTTTTTAATATTTTATACTCGAATTTGTGCGGCGATTGCTCTTTAGATAATTGATCATTGTTGCTTGCGTTTTTAATTATTTGTTGAATTTCAAAACCCCCCCCCCATTGTCACGCTCTTACTTAGTGAACAGATTCTTATACCGATCTCTGTGGATACGACCCGACTTACCACTTGCTAGTCGTAGATAAAGAAATATTATTTTTGACGGGCACAACGACGCCCGTCACTCTAGTCCCTCCTCAATTGAGCCGCCTTGGACTTGGTTTGAAGCCAAGGGACAACCACTTGGGGCGGCTAAGCTCAAAGGGCAACCGGCCATGAATAGGAAAGGTTAACCGGGAAGTTGGATTTGGTTCTGATTGGACTTAGCCGGAATTTGACCGGAGCAAGGATAGAACTAGCCGGAGCATGGTTGCAAGTGATCTGAGCTTGACCGGAGCACCGTCAAAGGCTGATCGGAGCTTAGCCGGAGCTTGCCGGAATCTTGGCCAAAATCTTGATCGGAGGTGCTTGATTCATAAACCATGGATTCTGAACGACAAGGCCAAGATAAATTGGTTTCATCAAGGATGTTAGGCCGAATTCTGGCCGGAGAATGGCCAGAATCCCAAAATACTCGGAAATGCCCTTGATTGGCCTTGACCGGGCTCGGGGCCTTGGTAATGCGTTCTTGTCCAAATGCCGACGGTTCTAGCATATTTGAGTGATTTCAAGATGGATGCCCGAGCTGGAATTTCCGGATCCTGGTCGGAGCTTGAGATGGAACTAGAATGGCCTTGAAATCGGTTGTATGGCCTTGGACGGACCCATAATTTGGACCATGCATTCTCTGCCTTTTGGATAAGGTTCTGGAATCCTGAGGTGATTCCAAATCGAGTGCTCGAGGTCGTTTTGGCATGAACGCGGTTGGACCTTGGTCATGGCCTGGTATGAAGCTCTCCTCGGCCCTTGGTCGACCGGGCTCGGGCGCTACTCTCGGGTGGGACCGGTACTCTCGGACGCTGGCCTCGGCACACTTAGGCGCGGGCTCTTGGCACACTCGGCACAGCCCAGCACGGGCTCGGCTGGGGTTCTTTGGTCCCCGACTGAGTTTCTCGGTCCCGGTTGGATTTTCCTCGGACACGGTCTGCTGGATATTGAGGGTTCTCACCCGGTCGGTTGGATTTGGGGACACTTTCCCACCCGACCGGATGAATCTCGACTTTGATATTTTCTTGCACAAATCTCTCTTTTTAAGCTTGTTTCTTCTTAAGACCTCCAAAATGCCTGTAAAGCAAAATGGAACTAACAAGTAAAAGTTATTAAGACAAAGTGTCTAATTTGGGGTTTAACTGATATAATGATTCGTATAGATACGACCCATCAGGGTTCTCCTTGTTATACTCCATGTGACGCATGACTTGAAAGGGCAAACTGACTAGCTTCCTCTGCATAACTTGGTCAATGAGCAACATGTCCTGAAAGACGACCAGATTATGCTTTTTTATCATTGGGGGTGATGTTTGACACCAGGATCCTGTGGAGAATCCTTGGAAGCACATCCATGCTATAAACCTCCCTCTGCCCTTTTGCGGCGGGATCCATCCCAAGCTGTTCTAACACATCCGACTTTGCCACTGAGCACGGCCACGTGCCCTTGGTGTACTCAGCGTACCCACCTTTTGGCACCTACAGAATGGTAGCCAGCTCCCTCAGATTAAGTGTGAACACCTCTCCTCTCATATTTATCGACAACTCCAGATTCCCTTTTGTCTTCTCCACCAACTTCAGCTTTGAGTAAAACTCCTTAATCAGCTTCTCATCCACAAAGACCGGCTTCTTGAACAACTTGCCCCAACCCTAGGCCACCAACAACTCCTAAACCTCCCCAAGCTTGTACTCCACAATCCATTCACGATCAAGAACCAGTTATTGCGCAATAGCCCTCCCTGCCTCCTCAGATTCTCCTGCACTCCCATCCGACTCGCCTTTCTCTTCAACCATCGGTGTTGTCTAATGAGTGGATCTGAGACTTTTCCGGGCCGAGGATGGGGCGGATTGCTTTGAGCACTTACCAGCAGACCGCTCAGCAATCGAGGACCCCTTGCAAACACCCTGTTGGGAGTGAGAGTTTTCCTGAAGATCTTCGAGCATAACCACTTCTCTAGCCTCAGCAGAATCGTTAGGAGTTGAGACGAACGGAGCAGCGGACTGGAGAATGGTTTGGAGGCTCTGAACATTGACTCCCTGAGCAATTAATCTCACAGCAAACTTAGCGGCGGCTTCAGGTGTGATGGAAGAGTTAGGGTTTGGTGAGGCCATTGTGATTTGTAGTAAGTTGATTTGAGTGAGAGCGAGAGTGAAGATCTGAGATCGATGAGCCATCACACTCCCTTCCTCTCCTTTTATACCCCCTGCAAACCCTAGAAGTTATTTGCGACAATCTAACGCCCAAACGTCACCTCTTCTGCTTTTTAGCAGTGATTGCTTCCCACTAGATTTTTTGCTATTGCTAAACATTGCATCCCTTCTAAAAACGGTTCCTCATAAATAATTGCCTAAATTCACCCACCCACACAATAACTTGCTCCAAGCGTGAGAAAAGCTGCACGTGGCCCCATATGGAGGCGTGCGTGTCACACCATAAATGCCACAGACGGGACAACTACCTGCCGCACTGACTGTTCACCTCTCTGTGCTGATAGCCAACAAAGTGAAACTCTTCCCAATGCCAAACCATCTTTGTCTGAGGTCACAGATCTCCTTATCTCCACAACTGTCACAAAGATTGTTTCCCAGCAAAAGTTGAACCTTCCAAAGTGATAAATCAATCTGACTTGTCTCGTGGGTACACAAGGTTTTTGGTATGGTGTGCTAACTTCACCCAAATGGTACAAATAACACCACACACAATCAAGCAAAAACAAATAAGATCATCCAAGCACATTTTTGTCAATTTCATACTTCATGTGGAATAACTCCAGGAAAATAGAACAGTAAATCAACGGGCTCATAGGAACACTCCACATGAAGGTAGGCTAGGGTTGGTCTAGAGTACCTCCTAGGCCTATAACGTGGGATCAACTATGGAGGTCTCTTTTGGGCAGAAAGAATTCAGAATTTCATGTTTTTCAGTCCCTAATGCAGTCATTAATCACATAGCTAGCATGCATGGATACAGTGTGAACACAACCTAATTTTCACTAGCATAGAACATCCATATTAAATTTCCCATCAGACGTGACTTGCATGCATCTAGCCTAGCCAATCACCGAGGGAGCAACATATGAGCACAACTCCAAGAAAATGAAACCATACCTAGTTCAAGCCTCAGCTTCTGTGCAATGCCTTTGTGAAAATGTCCGCTATCTGTTCCTCAGTTCTGCAATATTCCATTTCTATTATTCCCTTTTCTACACAGTCTCGTAGAAAGTGATATCGAATCTCTATATGCTTAGTACGTGAAAACTGCACAGGATTTTTAAAGATATTAATAGCACTAGTGTTATCACACAGAATTCTAGCACAATTAGTAATAACACCATAGTCACTTAGCTGTTGTCTGAGCCATAGTGGTCGTTGTAGTATAGTGGTAAGTATTCCCGCCTATCACGCGGGTGACCCGGGTTTGATCCCCGGCAATGGCGCCAAAATTTGACGGGCATCGTTGTACCCGTCAAAAATAATTTTTTCTTTATCTCCGACTAGCAAGTGGTAAGTCGGGTCGTATCCACAGAGATCGATATGAGAATCTGTTCACTAAATACAAAAGTAACAATGGGATTTCGAAATTTCAATCAGTTAAATAAAAGACGCAAGCAAGTAACAATGATTAATTATCAAGAGAAATAGTCACACAAATTCAAGTATCAAATATCAAAGAGAAGTGCAAGCTAGAACTTTCGATTGTGATGCAAGACTAAATCATGGACCAATTCGTTTTGATTTCTAATGTTCTACAACTTAGAGCTCCCCGCTAGGTTATACTCCACGTTCTTGTTCTAGTACTTAATCTCGCGCTAGCGATAATCAAGACCTTAACTCGCTAGAGTTGCATGAACATATAAACAAGTTGTCCTAGGGTGTTAATCCTAGTGGTATATTACTTGTGTCCTAGTTTGCTATCCCCGCTAGGTTGCTAGTAAACTTTGACAATCGGAATCAACAAACAAACAAAAGCTCCCCCGCTAGGGTTCCACTCATGCTAGCATATCAATTCCATAAACAATGCATAGTAATATGACGCAAAACATAGAAAATCAATATAAGTCTCAAGTCAATACATCACAATGTTGAGTTCTAGCCAACACGTACGAGTTTAGCTACACATCGAAATGCAATACATAATCAAGTGCTTTTGAATGGAATGAAATAGAAATTACTGATGACGAATCCTTCTCCAAGCCTTTTTCAATTCGGAATCCTTCTCCAAAATCTTCTCTTCTCAGCCCTTGTTTCTTTTCTCTCTGTCGTGTGTCTTTTTCCAAAACCTTCGAACACTTCCTTTCTCCTCCAAACGTGTGTTTTCAAACCACACACAAATCCCCCTAATTACACGGCCAAAAGACACTTGTTCTTCTCCCTTTTCTCTCTTTTTTATCTTCTCCAATTGTGAATGAGCCTCCTCGAACTCTCCTCTCTTCTTTTTCGAGATATGGCTCTTCGATTTTAGTATTATTCCTCCCGAGATTACAAATCCAAAATAAGGAAATTTGACTGCCAGCTGGATTCCACTTACGTCTCTTGATTACCGAAATTGTTAAGACCTAAGTGCCCATAATTCTTCAGACGTAAGTGGTCTGCACTGACTAAAACTTCAGCACTTCGGACTTCATTTCTTTCGATGCCAAACATCTTCTAATGGGATCCCTTTAGCATCTATTCCTTCCGTGGTCTCCAAATGTACTTGAGAACGAAAACTACACACAGATAGTGAAATAATATACAGGCAACCACTAAGAGACGGGATTTTAACACAGAAAATAGTCGTACAACTACGACTCATCAGTAGCTGCGCACAGCAGGCAGCAGCGGCAATGTATTCTGCCTCAGCGGTGGAAAGTGCAATAGAGGACTGCTTCTTTGAAGCCCAAGAGATGAGACACGGTCCAAGATACTAAGCCATCCCTGACGTGGACTTCCTGTCAATTTTGCAGCCCACATAATCTGCATCAGTGTAAGCTACCAGGCGTAAGTCTCCTCCCCTCGGATAGAACAAGCACAAATCATCTATTCCTTTCATATATCTCAGTATCCTCTTCACAGCTTTCACGTGGGTTTCTCTGGGATCTGCCTGAAACCTTGCACACAGACAAACACTGAATAGGATATCAGGTCTACTAGCAGTAAGATATAAAAGAAAACCAATCACCCCCCTGTATAAAGTTGGATCCACTTGTGGTGCGGACTCATCCTTTGTCAATGTATCATTTGGAGACATCAGTGTGGCACACGTCTTGGCGGATTCCATTCCGAACTTCTTTAGAATCTCCTTTACGTATTTCTGCTGATGGATTCAGGTGCCATCCTCTCCTTGAGCTACTTGAAGTCCAAGAAGTACTTTAGCTCTCCCACCATGCTCATCTCAAACTCGCTCGACATCAAATCTGTGAACTTCTGGACAAGTCTAGGGTTAGTTGAACCAAAAATAATATCATCCACGTATACCTGAACCACTAGAGTGTCCTTCCCTTCCCTCAAAATGAAGAGAGTCTTGTCCACCTCTCCTCTGACATATCCGTGGGATAGTAGAAACTATGACAATCTCTCATACCAGGCGCACGGGGCTTGATTCAACCCATACAGCGCCTTGTCCAGAATATGGACATGATCAGAGTGAGTGTGATCCTCAAACCCTGGTGTCTGGCTCACATATACCTCCTCTTTCAGAACTCCGTTTAAGATGGCCGTTTTCACATCCATCTGCCGTAGAGTGAAGCCATGGTAAGTAGAATAAGCAATTAATAGTCGGATTGCTTCTAACCTTGCAACTGAAGCAAATGTCTCATCGTAGTCTATCCCCTCTTTGTTTGTTGTACCCCTTGACTACCAGGCGGCTTTGTTTCTCACAACAACTCCCTTGTCGTCCATCTTGTTTCTAAAGACCCACTTCATCCGTCTTACATTCTTATCCTTCGGCCTGGGAACCAATCGCCATACCTTGTTCCTTTCGAACTGATGTAGTTTATGAATTAGCCTCATGCTTGCATGCCCAAACCTTTTGTGCCATAGTAGGGTGTCCTCAGCTATACTTGGTAAGCATAGCTCCTCATCAGGGATGAACTTTGGATCCTTTGTGTAGATTTCGTTCTCGCGAACGCCTCTGAGACTTGTTTTTCCTGTTTCAATGCACCTCACAATACAATCATTAGAGTTAAATATCACCTGATTTTTGCCACGTTGACACAATTGTGATATACTCAGCAAGTTGTATCTCAAATTTTCAACCAAACTTACTTGTCGAACTTTGATAGATTCTGAAATTTTTACCTCTCCTATTGCAACAACCTTACCTGTGCTTCTGTTTCCAAAGATGATACTTTCTCCGGAGTAGGCTTGGAGTGAGATGAGCCACCCTGGATCTCCTGTCATGTGTCTAGAACATCCGCTGTCCAGATACCACGGTCTGGCCCTCGCTCCAACCTATAAGAAGGAGATCAGTTTTTACAAACCCAGACAAGCTTGGGCTTACTGGGTTTTGGAACAGTTTTAACAGCACGAGAACATGTTAGAGAGCAGGAATCGTTATTGTCATCAAGGTTAATTTTTCTTCTGGGGGTTCTTCTAGGTTGTCTGTAGATGGCTATGTCATGGTGTGGACGAACCCATTCAGCTCTGTCTTCCCTCCTTTGGGAAGAGACTTCTCTCCTAGGGATGTGAGCAGTACTGACTTTTCTCTGGTAGTTTCCCTCCGGAGATGTGTATGTGGCATTTTCACAGTCGTAATTTATCTCATAGGTTTCTCTTAAACTCTTACAGTCTCATCTGTAATGGCCAGGGTGACCACAGTGCCAGCAGACACGATAGTAAAGACCACCAGTTTTCTTGCTTCTCTCTAAGGGTATGGACCACAGTGCCTGAAAGTCAATCATGAATGGTTGACGATTGGAGCTCTGTTTCATCCAAATTTCAAAGGCTTTCCTAGCTTTAAAAGGTACAGATTCACTATTGTAGAGGTGACTCTCCTCTGAGGCTGTGTCTTCTCTTCCCAACTGTCTCGTGGCTCTTGGCTTTCCCCCTTGACGGGAGCTCTCACCAACTTTGTCAGTGATTTTCCTTTCTTCACCATATCCAAGTCCTGGTCTGACAAACTTTCTTTTGTAATTTTCTCTTTCTTCTTCGACCCTCTTGGCTTCAAGTTCTCGCAGCCAGATCTCCTCTCGTCTGAGATCTGCCACCGTTTGTCGTAATTCATCATTATCCAACTGGAGCCTGGCCAATTCTATCTCTAATTCTTCCATCTTAGTTCTGAAATCTATCAGCTCAGTGTCGTCAATTCTCATGCGCCTCAGCTCATCACTTAGGTTATTGATCTGCGTGTGCTTTCCATCACATGTGGGGCACTTGCAGACGTGCTTCTCCATCTCCCTCTCAAGTCGCATAGCTTTGGTTGACCAAAGGTGATTGTTCTCCATATCGTCTTCGTGTTCATCTTGCATGATCTCTAGCTGTTCATTGAGACTTTGAATTTTCTTTAATAGTTCGGCAATAGTCTCTGTAAAATCAGATTCACTGAAAAGCTCATCAACAAAGGAGTTAGATTCATTTACCTCACTAGTTGTGCCTCGTGCCATCAGACATGGCTCCTTAGCTCGCTTCCCATCGCAGCGTTCCTCATCTGAGTCACCCCAGGCAGTGAACATGTCTTGAGCTTCCTTTGGTGCATGTGGTTCACCCTTCTTTTTGATGTAGCAATCTCTAGCAAGATGTCCCTTTTTTGGCAATGATAGCAGGTTCTTTCTTCCTTTGCTCCTGCCTTATCTGAGGTGGCTCCCTTGTTTCCCTTCTGATTTTCTTCCTCTGTTGAAGTTTTGCGCTCTCCTTGTGTTTGCCATCTTCAAGGCTCTCGAGAGGAGAGCAATCTCCTCATCCTCACTTTTAGATAGCATACTCACCTGTGCTATATCTAAAGCCTTCTGAACTTCAATGCTATAGATTGAGATTTGCCTACTTGCCTCCTAGCCATTTTCCTCTCTACTATCCCAGCTTGGCTTTGCAGGTTTGCCACAAGTTCTTCCAAAGTGGTGTCTTTGATGCCCTTCTGAGCCTGGAGGGCTGTAGTCTTTGTATCCCATCTGGAGCTAAGAGCTTGCATGTACTGATGGGTTATTTTCCACTGTGGAAGTTTCTCATCTAGGAAGTTCAGCTGTGCAACAATTACTTTAAATATGGTGTAGAAGTCCTCCAGAGATTCGTCCTTTTGCTGCTTGATTGTTTCGTAGTCCTTCGTGGCTGCTAGAATTCTGTTCCTTTTTATGTCCTCGTTTCCCTCGTACAATCTAGCTAGGCCATCCCACTGCTCCTTTGCAGTTTTGTATACAACCATCTTCACCTGATCTCCTGGTGAGAGGGCCAATGTACAGAACTTTCTTAGCCCTGGCATTCGACTGGAGAGATTTGTAATCAGCATCTGTGTACTTGTCTTTCTCCTTCTCTTTCGGTTTGGCAGGATCTGTCACATCCAAAATAGGGAAGTTACCCTTTTCAAATACTTGCCACAGCTTTCCATCCAGAGAACAAACATGAGCTTCGAACTGATCCTTCCACCAGTCATACTCTCCTGGGTTGAGCACCGGTGGCTTCCAGAAGGAGTCGTTTGCGCCAGACATGATTTTCTGCAAAGGCTAACACACAATCTAGAGCCCGGCTCTGATACTAAATGTTGGATCGTTAGATTAGCCTTCTATGTGTGAGAGATCACTGTGTGGTATCTCTCAGACAGAAAGTAGTGGAAGATAACTTAACTACAGGAAATAAAGTGCAGAAAGTAAGTACTCGTAGTTTTAGAGTGGAAACCTTATTGCATCTGTGCAACAGGCTGAAAACCACTTACCTTCTGGAAAGTTCCAGAAGGGTTTCAAGATCAATGTTATTACTTGACGAATATGCTTGTAGAATGTTACAATCTGTCTCACTCAGTGACAGTGAACCGATTCTACTCAATTCGAATACCAAATAACATGATCTTACTCTTGACCGCACACAGGGAGCACTTTGTCGAGTATCGGAATTGATCGCAGCTTCAATCTCCGTTTGCACTCTCTTAACAGCCGAGCTTCAACTAGTTGAGCTGCTCTTGCTTTTATAGTCGTCCAGGAGATCTGATCTACATCAGAGATTCGATCTGTATCTTGCATATTTGATTTGGTTAAGATATTGCCATATCTTAACCAAATCAATCATTGCATTCCATATCTAGCTCGTACATCCTTAGCTTGTATATTGAGTATATCTTGCTCGTATATCTCCATGTTGTATCTTGAGTATATCCGCCCATATATTCGTATCCGGCTCATATATTTCCATATCGTATCTTCAGTATATCTGCTCATATACTTCCAGATTCCGTATCCATTCTTATGATCTCTTGCATATCTCAATCTCGGATCTTGATATATTTTGAATATCTTCAGCTCAGATCTTGATATATTTTGAACATTTATTGCTTAATTTCGTATCTATTTACTGATGGGCTCGATCTCGTCCCTCACGCAGATTTCATCTCCCTCGCAGTGCCAAGCTCTCTTAGGGATGTCCAGTCATCGTTTCTGTCAGACAGTGTGATTTCTGCATACTCAAGTCAAATATTAGCTAAGTGTTTGTTATCATCAAAACACAAAGGGTCCAACAATACATTTCAAGAGGAAAAGATGTGGCGAGAATGATGATGAGGTGATGAGGATTTAATTGAGCGAGCTGTTGCCGGAGAGAAGCTTCTCAATGAAGCTGAAGTTGGAGTTGGAAGCAGGTGTGAAGAGCACGCTGGATCAGGGGTTCGCAGTGATTATAGAGGACTCGAAGGTTGTGACTGATCAAAGGTAGTAGAAGAAGATGTGGTATGCACACTGCTACTGACGCGCGTCGTCTGACGCGTCAAATTTTAATTTATATTTTCCACTACAAAACACTTAGTAAAGCGGCAAGCAGGGGTCGTACCCTAGAGAGCTGGTGTGGTTCAGTTGTCCTGTAAACAAATTGATTGGAGGTTTTGTATGAGTAATTGTTGTAAAACACAAGGGAAATAAAACAAGAGAGTAATTCAATCAGAGGAAGCATTCGGTCTAGGGTTTCCTATTGTGACTCGTTTAACATTGACTTCTAATTATCTGATTTTATGTTCCTAAGTGTGGTTACTCCGTTTCAGGTTATAACCTAAGGTAAGGCCGTTTCAAGCACTTACACCACAATCTACTCCGTTTCAGGTTATAGACTTCTAGTTCCAGCAAACCTAATACTCCGTTTCAGGTTATATCAGGTTAAGTGCAACTACTTGTTCTAACGGTTTAGTATCAAACAAGCAGCAAACATGGGGGCTGAATTTCTCGGCTAAATTTTACCATTGCAAGTCTCCACTTAGCTTCACAATTCAGTCCGGGATAATTATGCACAAGAACTAGTAGAACATAAAATAGCATTAAGCAAAGAATCTCTAAACTTCGTCACAATATATTGAACCCTAACATGAGCCGTCTTCGTCGAAAGCTTCGTCTCCTCTCCAGAGCCGTCTCCTCTTCGTAGAATGATGGATGATGGAAACCCTAACCCAAAACATCTTATTTATAGCAAAAAGTAGGGTTTCCAAGTCTGATTTTTGGCTTGATTTCCAAGTTTCGGCCTGCTGACGTCATCAAAACGCGTTGCTGACATCATCGCCGTGGACACTGTTCATCTGAGGACAATGTTCACTTTATGGCGCGGACCATGAATACTTTAGCGGCGAGTTAAAATGCACATGGTACGCGGTCCTCTCGGAGACAGATCATCCATTCTGCACATCTGTTCTCTCAATTAGACCCTCCAAATGACCTCGGATGCTCTCGGTGTGAACTAGAGAGTTGTAGGAAATTGAGTCATATACGCAACGCCATGTAGCTAGTATTTTTATGATCAACGGTCCATTCCCAGCGCTCCGGCGAACGTCCAAAGGTCTGATCTGCCATTGTGATGTTTTCGACATAAAATGCCGTCTTTTATGCACGTTTCCTCCTGGAGCTTCCGAAACACCGGAAATGCAAAACCATACTAAAAAGTAACTGTTCACATATAAAAGTGTCGAAATAGATGGGATTAGTTGACTCGACGAGTCGTATAAATACGACTCATCAGCTACTAGTAAGGTTTGTGGAGTGATTTGATGATCACTAAAGATGACGGTGTACTGTCAGAACGGTGGAATGGCCAACATTGTTATTTGTGACCCAAAAGATGGGTACATTGTGCATTTTGGAGGCTGATTTGGAGAAGGTTGGCTCACAACTTGGAGCTTGGTGCATTTTCTCAGAGAAGCATTGAGAATGATCCCAACTGGGATTTGGAAGGACATTTCAAAAATGTCAAAGAAAATATTGGAAAGACATTTCAAAATGTCAAGGAGAATAGTATGATTTGGTTGGGGGAGTGAACCCAAGAGAGGTTAGGATGAATGCCTTGTCGCTGCGGTGACAAAAAGTGAAGTATGGACGAGATTCCATAAGTGATGTAGCTGCAGCTTTGGTGATGACCATTTTGTTAAGTTGAGTCGCAGATGTCACGAGAAGAAGATCATGAGCCATATAGCGCAGCTGGTGATGTTCTTTCTTTTGATTGTGAGTATGACTGTGAAGCTTAATGATGACAACGATTATGGAGAACTCATGACTTTAAGTTGCTGGTAACAATTTTTGTTGTCTTTGTGGGTGCGAGTCGCTTACCGAAAACAAGCCAGTAGTTGTCATGCAGTTCGAAATGGAGACGATGCAAAGATTGGCTGATGGGCAATTGAGAGTGTGCTCAGGAAACTGTTTAGAGTGAAAACCTATGAGGAAGATAGGTTACTTACCTAGTACGGTAAGTAAAGTCCATGAGTGAAGTAGACTTGGTTTCTAGTCATACAACAAGTAGTGAAGAAGAGCACCGACTCCCACTTGTTGAGCAGATGACTGATGCTGCGGTATCGAGGAGTGGCGCTAAAGGAGCGGCCTAGAAGAAGAAACCATGAGAGAGTTGATGGTTGGCAGAACCAGTCAACAAGAAACAGTTGACCAGCCCAGTCAAGAAGTATCGAGATCGTTGTAAATTGAATATTAACATGTTCAGTTTAAGGGAGGGTGTTAAAGATAGAGTTTATGAGAGGTTTGAATAAGTCAATTAATCTAGTAATTAGTGTCATTAGTGTAGCAGTTTTGTGTTTGTTGCGTTTACTTTTGTATAGGCTTTATTTGCTTTCCACTTTCAAAAGAATAGAACAATTCAATTTCTGCAATTTCTCTCCTTCATTTCAAACAATAATGTGACATAAATTACGTGCCACTAAAACTAACGTCGCGTTAACATCTTTTGTATGAAAAGTGTTATTAAGGGTGAAGAAAATTAAGCAAGTAATGGCTTAATTGTACATTAGTGTGACTAATGTGACACCTTATGGGTGGAGATAATTATATAGTTAAATATTGACTTAATTATTTAATTAATATTATTATCATCACACTATGGGCTGATTTTAATTAGTGGGCCCATTATTGGTGGTCTCAAGAACGTAGGGTTTCTTATATAAGAAAACCAAGATACGCTATTTGAGGGAGAGAGAAAAGAGAAAACCTAAATACGTTTCCAGCATTCCTGGCATGAAGGCAAAGTCGGCCGGCATGTTTGTTTGAGTTTTTCTTCGCGTGTGTACGGTGATAGTTGAAGGCTACAATGGTTCGACCGACAAAGCTTGGTGATAAGTTATTGTCGAGGATCATTTTATCCTGGGAAGCATACTGCCAGGGAGTCCCAAGCACAGTAGGGCGGCAATCTTGCTTTAAGGACATCGTCCAACGTGACTCGATCCACTCCGATTTGCAATTATATTTCAGTCATTCAATATGTATTACATATTGTTCTATCTAATCGCATCTCAGTATTATGTATCTGTTATTCAGTAACTTCGTATTATCCTCATGTTAATTCAGCAATATTGTCAACAATCTTAAAGAAACATTTTTACTGTTGAAGTTACTGACTTAAATGTAATTATAGACAGAATATTGAGAACCTTAATGTATTAATCAACGTTTTTGTTTCAACGCATGTACACCCGATTCGCACAAGCTACAACCTTTTTGACAAGCTTATTTTTAACCCAAGGGTCGAATTGCAGTCAAACAAAATTTATAACCTTGGTAAGCCATGGGTCGATCCAAGGAACATATGTGTGTGAGTACTAGTTAACGAGTGACCTATTTAGCTATTCCGATTTAACAAAGGTTTTGGTGTGATGAAAATAGCAGAAATTAAATACGAGAAATAAAAAGGTTTTCAATCAAGAACAAAGTTTTGAATTTTCAAAAGAGGGTGAAAAATATACCCAACGCATAGTTGTTTTTGAAAGAAAAAAAAGAATAGAAAAATACCAAGGGCAAAGTGAGAAAAGTCAACCCTTGTGTGTGAAAAAGAAAAAACAGAAAAAATATCAAGGGCAAAGTGAGAAAAGTCACCCCTTGTGTGTAAAAGAAAAAATGTTTTGAAAAATTCTGCCCCCTTTCTGCTTGATGTAGTGTAATTCCATTCTTCCCATTGCGTGCAAATCATGACTTGACTTGCGAATTCATGTACTAGAAACTAAGGGATGATCCTCGTGCTTGCACTGAAATTTTGCTGTGATTTTCGTACTAGTTTTCAGAAAAATCCTTAAGCTAAGCTCCTCTTCTTTTACGGGTCATTGCTTAGTCCTTGGCACTTGAGAATGAGCTTTGCGCCAAGAGCCCGTGGACTATCCCTAGATAGCATAGGTGAATGGCGAGCATATTTTGTGTAACTGTACATGTTCTTATTGCATTGTTAAAAGAACTATTTAGAACATGTGATGAGTCGCTTGCTAGCCGTGTGTACTGACCGCTTGAATGCATAACTCATTTGATCTATAATTGTCTGAAAATTTTGATGACGATGTTTGACTTGAAGTCGAGGTAACACGATGAATCCGAGGTATGACATGACTTTACTGTGACTCGTTGAACATTATTTCATGCATATACGTTAGTTAGTTGTACATGAGATTTGTAGGTAGTCCCATTCTTGAAAACCTTCACGAGACTATGCTCGTCCTACTAGGGCAGCCTAGGGGTTTAAAGGCTTAATGCATATGCTAAATGCATTCGTGTCCTCTACGACAGTGAGTTATATTTTTGTTTTTATTTTAGTTAGATTTGAACATGGTACTTGAGTGGGTAACTATTCTGCGATTTATTGACTTGTGCTTAATGTTTGTTCGGGACGAACAAATCCTAAGTGTGGAGTGTTTTGATCGGTCGAATTCTTGCCTATTATTCACTTCATTCGATGATGGATTATGTTTGTTTTCCGGATACTTTGTTAACATTTAACCTCTTTTCTAGTGTTTCAGGTCATATATCACGTATCTAATACTTTTGGATTGATCCGAAGCAAAGCAAAGCATTTGGTGAAGATTTGGGCAAAAACAGGACAAAATAGGACGGATTGACCTTTCCCACTTATTCTGCACGCACAGAGCGCATATGGTGTTCAAATTGATTGATTCAAAGCTAGTTGGAAAACTAATTCAAAGGGCTACAACTTTGTAGTTTACGCCAAGATCAAAATCGGAGATTAAGACCATGAAAAATCCGCCCGAAGTTCCTGCCATTTTTCAAGGCCGTGACAGCCGTGACAAAACACAACGTCACGGTAGTCACGGCCCCCTTTACTCCTAGTGGCTTTTGGAGCATGCCGGGACATGTTGAATGTCACGGGTGTTACAGCTCCGTCGAAGACAACTTCTAAAAATGATTTTTGGGCTATTTGGACAGATTTTTGGACTTGTTTCCTAATTTCATTTTTAGGCTTTTTAGCCTTTTGGGAAAGCTATAAAGAGGGCATGAGGCTGATTTACTCAGTGTGGATTATACGAGAGTTTAAAGTGTGCTTATTTTGAGAGAAGAAAAACGCTAACTTGGGAGAGAAGAGAGAGTTCATCGCGAGAGATCGAGGATTCAACAAGCACCCGCGTCATTACGGTTTCCTCGTCCTTAATCTCTTTATCAACACTACTTTTGGTTAACTTACCATGAGTAGTGAGTAGTCTTCTTATTCTAGGATCCTATGGATCCCGTGCTATGTACCCAACTCTTCATGTGATCAATTAACATTTTTATTTATGCGATTCAAATATTCAATTTCATCGTGCTTAATTTTATCGTTCTTGCAAGTTTTACATCGAATGGGATATTTGCATGCTAGAACGTATTTAGGTTAATTACCATAAGATGGATGGGTCCTAGGTACTAACCGGATTGCATGAAATTGATGTTAAGTCATGGTAGCTACAATGGTAGTACATGAATTAATAGGAAAGTTGACTTTTGTCTGAAAAACCCTAAGTTTAATAATCGAGATCGTTGATAATCCGTGGATGGGCGGCGTTCAACGATTGAGATTAATCTAAACAATGATCCGTGGATGGGCGGTTTGTTTAGTGTTATTTTGGTTTATTTCCATATTCATTAGCATGAATAATTTACGTGAAATGATTGCATGATTAGTAGGGTTGGCACGGGTGAAGTATGATTCTAGAATTCTTTCTCTGATAAAGTCACAACCATTATTTTTCTGTTGTTTAATTTCTGTAATTTACATCACAACACAACTTTTCGTTAATTGGAATAGCTAAATAGGTCACCTGTTAACTAGTATTCACACACGTCTGTTCCTTGGATCGACCCTTGGCTTACCAAGGTTATAAATTTTGTTTGACTGCAACTAGACCCCTAAAACTCATAACTTGACACTATAAAGGGTTAAAAATATGCTTGTCAAAATGGCGCCGTTGCCGGGGAGCAGCGTTTAGTGTGATAGTAGATTTAACGAGTGTAGTTTAGACTATTCTATTTTTTTTTTACTTCCATGTCTATACTCTATATATTTCAGACCTTCACTAATCACTTTTATTCTGAATGTTGCGAGGATGTTCTCTTTTTGTCATCGAGATGCCTACCCAAGGGAAGAGCCTTATTGTCAGACACATTCATATGATACAAATTGGGAAGGAAATCAAAATCAGTTCTATGATCAACATTATTATCAAGATGATCCTTATTATGAGAGCTACCAAAATCACTCGCAGCAACAACATCAATTTTATGATCAATCGTATTATCACGACTGCTATTATGAGAGTTACCAGAACCAGCCTCAGCAGTAGCAAAATCAGAATTCAGGGAGCTATAATAATCCAGCTCAGCCACACCGAGCTCAAAACCCCAGAACGACGTCAAACATAGAAGCCATGCTAGCTACCTTCATAGCCGAACAGCGAAAGACGTCTGATGATCAGCACAGAATGTTTGAGGAACACCAAAAGGCATCTGAGCAAACCGCCGTTGAGGTAAGAAACCTGCAAAGGAGTGTAGAGCAGCTTGCTATTCATTGCAGAATGTTGGAAAATCAGATAGCTCAGCAAGCAAGCTCGCCAAGCAGGGAGCATGGGAAACTCCCATCGAAACCAGATCCGAATCTTAGGGAGTCCGTGAATGCCATCACAGTACGAGGAGGAAAACAGATTGAAATTGTGCCATGTAAAGCCACTCGGACTCCAGCTGTAAAATCAGCACTTGATTCTACACCTGCTGAAGGGGAAACGTCGAAGGAGGCTAAAAACTGAGCTCAAAATTCAGCGCAGACAGTGGAGCCAGCTCCTTATAGACCTCCAGTTCCATTCCCGTAGCGGCAATTGCCTATAAGAAATTATAAAGAATTCAAGCAGTTCGTGGATAAGATTTGTACTCTGTACATCACTCTGCCACTCACCGATGCCATCACCCAGATCCCCACTTACACCAAATTCATGAAGGAAATTCTTACTAGGAAGAGGAAAATTGACGGGACCGAGACAGTGGCCTTGACCGAGGAGTGTAGTGCAGTCATGCACCAGCCCATGCCACCCAAACTTCAAGACTCAGGGAGTTTTTCTATCCCTTGTGATATTGGTGGTATTACTGTTCGTCGTGCTCTGTGTGATATAGGTGCTAGTGTGTCTATCATGCCATATTCTTTGTATCTTAAACTGAATTTGGGTGATCTCTGTCCTACTAATGTCACTATTCACCTTGCGGATCGCTCTTGTAGACTCTCGAGAGGGGTTCTAAAGGATGTACCCGTCAAGGTAAAACACATTTACTTTCCAGTTGTGAAATCTACTTGTCTTAGTCAAGACGAGTTCCAGAAGGTGTTCGAACTGCGTCTCGAACACTTGTTGGACAGTTCCAGGTTATGTTCAAACAGAGGCTGGAACACCTTAGTAGACAAAACATAAACAGCACACAAAAAAGGAGCACACACGATATGATAACCCAGTTCGGCTCCGCCTACTCTGGGGGGTTTCCCACACCCGGAAAAGGGACACAAATCTTATTACGAGTTTAGGGATACAAGAGGTCTTACTCTTACACAACTCCTCGTTTGTAATGGCCTTACCACTAACACTCCGTCTCTCGGATTTGCAATCTCGGTTCGTCGCAACTCCCCTCGATCCCCTATGGGTAGGACGAGACTTCCCTCTCGGCCTAGTCTTGGACTTCTCGGAAGTCCAATCGCCTTCTCTCAAAGATGTGTCTTTATCACCGTGTGTGTGTGCGCTTGATAGTTCTCCAAGAGCAGTCTGAACAGCACACTGAACAGACTGCTTCTTCTCCGTTGATATTCCGGTGAGGAATAATCAGCCGGTGGTCGCTCCTCCTCCAATCTCACGAACTCTCGTGTTTATCTTTTCTCTCAGGAAGCGACACGATTATGGATGCCCTAGCATTGTATTTATATGCTCGGATGCCATCCAAATCTGCTCAAGATAATCCCATCAAATATTTAGGAAATATTCCTAAATATTCGATGTATATCTTTCTCCAATCTTTAGGAATTATATTCGAAAACTTCCTTCCCAAGTCAGCCACGCCACCTTTAATCTGATGTGTAGATATTCGTTTGAATATCTGAATCTTCGAATTCCTAGCTGGCCGACTCCAATCAGATCGAAATATTCTTGTCAAATATTTCGGAGATACTCCTACATATTTGATAGATATTCAATCTCTTCCATATCCAATCTTTGGAGATTACTTCCGTGCCAAGTCATCTAATATTCTCGAATCCAATCTGAAGATATTCATTTGAATATCTGATCTTTAATGATGACTCGTCAATTGATCCCAATCAGATAATCTCATCGATCTTTTGGATATGCAAATCCTTGCGTCTGCTGAACGCTGTACTTCTGTTCCAGTGTGTGGTTGAACTCCAGCTTGAACTGTCTAAAGCCGTTTTGCCAAATCCATGCCATTCATGGGAACATCAATCTCCCCCTTGGCATTTTGGCAAAACCAAATCTACGCTTTAGACGCACCTTGAGGAACCAGATCAGTTACCTCAAACCACTCCCCCTTTTTGCCAAAAACTGGCAAGGGGTCCAATCGAGCAACCTGGTCTCTTCGGCAACTGGAATCTTGTCAACTCCCCCTCGAACATAGCCTGGGACAGTGACACATGCTGTGAGTCTGTCGGACCATGGTGTCTCAGCAGCTGTTCGACCACGGGTCAGCAACTGATAGGTTCCTGAATTGCTCCAATCAGTGTAGCCAATGCCTCTACATCCTCCAATCATTCTCTGGGACTTCAAAATTGTATCTAGGTCTTTTGATCCAGAGATTATCATCTTCACTGATTGCTTGAAATGATTCAGCTCGTCCTGTACTGCCGCGTAGTAGTCCATCTCCAGACATATCTCTCTTTGGC
Source organism: Rhodiola kirilowii (assembly GCA_033675215.1). NCBI lineage: Eukaryota > Viridiplantae > Streptophyta > Magnoliopsida > Saxifragales > Crassulaceae > Rhodiola > Rhodiola kirilowii. The sequence continues at coordinate 38,563,839 of CM066203.1, read as the reverse complement.
TCATGGCAGCATGTCTTTTCTTCAATCAGGACATCAACTCTCTCTGTCTTCTTTATCATCACTGGGATATTGTAGAGCGCGCACCAATTGATCGATTCTTGTCCTCTATGCCTGTATGACCTCAAGTAGTTGTCCGCGTTCAGCTCGGGACAACTTCTCACCAGTAGCTCTCTTTATGGAAGACTCAGGTGCATCCTTCCTGTTCACCCCGGGGTCCTTCAGATCATTCTTATGTCGACCCTTGAACAGCTTGTGATCAACTACCAACTTCAACGGAGCACTTGACAGTCTGTCCTGGTCTGTCTTCAAATCTAGATGCTGGTTGATGATCAGCTCATAAATAAGTGATGGGAAGATTATCTGGTGCAGAGACTTTGTAGAAAGACGTGTTCTGCAATCTGGTCGAACATAATTCTTCCCATGTCAATGAGCATCCTGTTTCCAATCTGGTAGAGCAGCTATCCCATCTCCTTGTTGATCGTGGTTCTATGAGATGTAGGCTTCCAATTGACTATGGTGATGAAGAACAACATCGAGAAGAATAGAGTCAGATCTGCAATTGGGATGGAACTGTCTTCTCATTAAGCAGCCTTTCAGGGATGATCTTTCTTTTCTGCACTGCCTTCCACTTGGCTGCTTCTTCTGTACTGGCACACCATACTATATGCTTAGTCACTCCAGTTGGTACACTTGGTGGAACAGAACCTGGAATACTCCTCGTCTTTTTCTTGGATGCACTTGCTCCCCCTGCATATGTTCTCTAACCATCATTCTTAGTAGTTACTCCAGTCGAGCATGCTTGGATGGTCACTTCCTTCTTTGGTTTCTCCTTTTCAGACTTCTTGAGCTAAACCAATGAAACCGAGTCCCGGTTGTCCTTACAATCTCCATTATCTGGTCTCTCTAGATCAGCTTTATGCATCTCTACATCTGGGATAGCTGGCTGTTCTAACTCCCTCGAAACATCTGGTTCAACAGACACTTTCTCAGCAGCCTTGTCTGTCTCTGACTTCTCTGCAGACTTAACAGGCTCACCTCCTTCTTGAGTTAGTCCCTTCCTTCTGCTTCTCTTTTAATTCAGCTAATGATCTGGGATTTTGACCAGCTCTCTGTGCATGATTACCAGCACCATGTTCTGCTTCAGTCATGATTACTTCTTGGACATCTGACTGCTTTTCCTTCTTCTAGATGACAGGTTCAATAACAACTTGCTCTTCAACTTGTTCTGTCTCCGTCTGATTTTCAGGTCGGTCTGACTCATCAGAGACAACATCTTCAGGCTCTTGTTGCTTCACATCATCAGCCTTCATACGAACAGCTTCACTCTCTCTCACCTTCTCTTCATCGACTACCTCAGTAGTCTTTTCTGCTAAACATTCATCCGACTCTTCATCTAATACCAGACTTCTCTTGCTAGAAGGCCCAACAACCTGCTCAATCTCAGAGTCTAACATAGCAAGTTTTCTCCCCCTTACAGCACTAATTCGTGCAGCGTATTTCCTGGGAGTTCTATCCCTTCCAAGGCCGACTTTCATGCAGATTCCTGTCTTCTTCAGCACGAAGCCAGTGGTATCTACCTTTGCATTCAACAGCTTCTGCTTATCAGAACCACAATCTTAGCCCTACTGGCTTCACCTTCTTCTGCAGCATCGGCCACAGAATCTACAGCAGGTTTCAAACCCTTCGGCTTCCCATTAACCGCTTTGTCACCCTTATGACTCACTGAATCTTTACCAATCGCCCATACTTCCTCATCAACAAAATTGAGAGCAATAGCTTGGGAGTGAGAACAAGGGATTACCTCATTGAGGAGTGGTTCAGCCATCGCCTGATATTCCTTCACAGTCTGCACACTCTCTTTAGTTGGATTAGGATCAGCCTTTGATGCCTTTGAAGTAGCTTCTTTAAGTTCTGTCACAGCCGCCTCTTCTCCCTTCTTTTTCCCTTCTCCGATCTTAGGGTTTGCTGATATTGTATCCTCATCCGACTTCGATTCAACTGCCTTTTTGATTTCTCAAAAATTTGGACTCCTCCACTTGCCAAAAACGGTTATGTGTATAAATCTTGAGATATTTGTCCAATCACCTCTCTCCTCCTTGATATCGCCTCATAAAGCTGCAAATATGTTGAACTTAGTAATCAGTTCCAACCACGTACCATCTGTTCCAGCCCTCTTCTTTGGTAGGTCAGCCCATCTGATTTGCTGGGGCTCTGCTCTTGGCTGACCTCCGTCTGGAACACTTAGTTGGCAATAACACACAGACCCAGAGAGGATCTAAGTGTGTCGAACTGAGCGGCGTCTAGTGGCATGGGGAGTACGACAGTTATAGTGGTCATGTGTTTCGATGTGATGACCTTCTTCTCCACCATCTCTCTGATGAAGTGATATCTGCTCATGGAGTGTTGTACTGGGTTCTTGGGTAGAAAATTCTTCACCCGTTCCACTCCGTGTTCAGACAGATTCTGCTTCATCCATAGGAACTGAGTGCAGCATGCAGCGATGCTCTCCTGCTCTCCCAGCATCTGGTCAACGTGTGTTCCAGGAAGGTGTTTCATCTCCTTTTCCCTGAGTCTCACAAACTGTCCAAGAAGCTTCTGTGTACTCGTGACGAACATACGCTCTACTCCCCCTCGCTCATAGCCATGGTCGATGAGGAACGTCTCGTACCATGCTCTGGGCGCTTGTGTGAGTCCGTACATAGTCTTCTTCAGTTCGTGACTATGCGCAAGATGATATGACATCCATGCTTTAGATCTGGTGAACTCTCCCAGTTCCACGTGAATGGCCACCACCCAAGTCTCATCAATAAATGTTTTGATGACATTCTTTGGACTAGATGAACAGGCAGCCAGCTCTCGACACTTGATCTCATTTGCTCGACTCTTAATTCTCCATGAGGGTTGCAGCGCAGGTGCATCGTCAAGTGTCCTAGCTGGAGTAGGTGTGGCTTCATCGGCTAGACCTCCCTCTGGAATTTTATCTCCTAGAACTGAGTTGGGGGCAACATCGTCTTTCACCTTTCCAGAAGAGGACACCATACCTGTCCCTTGCAATTCCATTTCATGTATCGTGTTTATCGGACAGACAGTGGCAGCTCCTGTTCCAACTAAGCCTAGACAGTAGCTATTGTTTATTGACCTGCTTCCTTCCAACAGTTTGTCTCCATTCCAATCCAGTACTTGACACGTATCACGAGAGAATGTAGCAGACTGTCTTTCACCACACAATCTACTGATACTGATCAGGTTTACCTTTAACCCATCCACTAGGAGGATATCCTCGAGCTCAGGTAGATCCGGAACCTTCAATGTCCCACAGCCGATCACCTGGCCCTTCCCTCCATCTCCAAAAGTGACAAACTGACGCTTTCGAATAGGTTTAACATTGATGAGATGTTGAGGATTACCTGTCATATTGAGATGAACTTCTTTGCGGATGTGCAGCTCAGCATTCTTTCTCCTTAGCCCCACCAAGCCTGCAGGATGTGTTTCTCTATTTTTCTCCATTTCAGCTTTCGGAACCGATACGGTGTCTAGCAGTTTCACATTCTGTGCAACGAGAAGTTCAACCTCCTGCCATTTTTTATCTGTTTCTTCTGTCAGGCTTGCCACGGTTTCTGTGAGCTTCTTGTTCAGGCCAATCACCAATAGGCACTTCTCATAGAGTTCCTTGTACGTCTTGGCCGAGGTCTCATGAGCAAGTCCTTCATCACCACTGCTTGATGCATTATCAGATTCACTGTCTGGACCCTCATAGGCTATTTTGAGAATATCCCATGCTTCCTTGGCCACCTCACATTCAGCAATCAGTTTGAACACGTTCTCGTCCACTCCATAGAATATTGCATTCAGGGCCTTTGAATTCCCAACAGCCGTTACATCATCTGCTTCAGACCACAGGGCTTCGGGTTTTAGCATACCAGCTCCTTCAGGGTTGGCCATCATGGGTTCTGTCCATCCTATCATCACGGCTCTCCATGCCTTTTCATCGAGGGATTTCATAAAGGCTTTCATCTTGGGTTTCCAATAGGCATAATTCGGCCCTTCAAGCAACGGTGGTCGGTTAGTGCTCTGTCCTTCCTTCAAACTCATCTTGAACAGTCGCCGGATCACACTCTGTATGTCGAGTGCCCGCTCTGATACCAATTGAAATCTACTTGTCTTAGTCAAGACGAGTTCCAGATGGTGTTCGAACTGCGTCTCGAACACTTGTTGGACAGTTCCAGATTATGTTCAAACAGAGGCTGGAACACCTTAGCAGACAAAACATAAACAGCACAAAAAAAAGGAGCACACACGATATGATAACCCAGTTCGGCTCCGCCTACTCCTGGGGGTTTCCCACACCCGGAAAAGGGACACAAATCTTATTACGAGTTTAGGGATACAAGAGGTCTTACTCTTACACAACTCCTCGTTTGTAATGGCCTCACCACTAACACTCCGTCTCTCGGATTTGCAATCTCGGTTCATCGCAACTCCCCTCGATCCCCTATGGGTAGGACGAGACTTCCCTCTCGGCCTAGTCTTGGACTTCTCGGAAGTCCAGTCGCCTTCTCTCAAAGACGTGTCTTTATCACCGTGTGTGTGTGCGCTTGATAGTTCTCCAAGAGCAGTCTGAACAGCACACTGAACAGACTGCTTCTTCTCCGTTGATATTCCGGTGAGGAATAATCAGCCGGTGGTCGCTCCTCCTCCAATCTCACGAACTCTCGTGTTTATCTTTTCTCTCAGGAAGCGACACGATTATGGATGCCCTAGCATTGTATTTATATGCTCGGATGCCATCCAAATCTGCTCAAGATAATCCAATCAAATATTTAGGAAATATTCCTAAATATTATATGTATATCTTTCTCCAATCTTTAGGAAGTATATTCGAAAACTTCCTTCCCAAGTCAGCCACGCCGCCTTTAATCTGATGTGTAGATATTCGTTTGAATATCTGAATCTTCGAATTCCTAGCTGGCCGACTCCAATCAGATCGAAATATTCTTGTCAAATATTTCGGAGATACTCCTACATATTTGATAGATATTCAATCTCTTCCATATCCAATCTTTGGAGATTACTTCCGTTCCAAGTCATCTAATATTCTCGAATCCAATCTGAAGATATTCATTTGAATATCTGATCTTTAATGATGACTCGTCAATTGATCCCAATCAAATAATCTCATCGATCTTTTGGATATGCAAATCCTTGCGTCTGCTGTACGCTGTACTTCTGTTCCAGTGTGTGGTTGAACTCCAGCTTGAACTGTCTATAGCCGTTTTGCCAAATCCATGCCATTCATGGGAACATCAAGTTGATTTCATTGTGCTGGACATCTCTGAGGACATAGATCTTCCAATTATTCTTGGTAGGCCATTTCTTTACACGGCTAAGGCAGTCATTGACATGAATAGAGGTTCCTTAGCCTTACGAGTAGGCAGTGAAAGAGTTGTTTTTAATTTGCCCGACATGTTTAAGAGTCCTAGTCTGTTTGTTGACTGTGATGTACTGGACTCCGCTCATGTTGATGACCCTAATACACTGACCTCTATTGAGCCTTACAAAGTTGTACCAGGCTGTCCAATACCGATGAATATATGCGCAGTGAGCACTGAAGGAGTAGCTGAAGCTGAACAGACTACCGGCTCAGGCAAGGAACCTTGCAAGAGAGAGCTGAGACCTATGCATGCAAATTGCAGGGATGAACCTCTTGACCCTGGTGATATCTATAAGGAGGGGACGCCGAACTGGCATGATAAGCACATAGTGCGCAGAAAATTCAATAAAGTCGAGCGAGTTCTTCTCTACAACTCCCGCCTTAGATTATTACCACAGAAGCTGCGTGCTAAGTGGAGTGGTCCGTACACAGTCGTGAGAGCGTACCCAGACGAAGACATGGAGCTTAACGTTGAGGGAGGAAAGTCAATGGTGGTCGACGGGCAATGCCTTAAGCATTATCACATCCTGAAGCACCGGGAACCACTTGACGACATTGATGATAACCTGCTTCTCGGGAAGGGATCTCAGCAAGGGACTTCTCGAAAATGCTTCTAGTCCTTGACGGAGCCACCGCACCATCGTTAAAGTGCGATGTCTCTGTGCAAAAATAAATTTATAAATCCGATACTCGCGACTTTACTATTTTGGGTAGTAAGTGGTAAGTACGGGTCGAACCCAAGGGAATTAGTTGATAGTTGTTCTTTCAAAAAGGGAAAATTAAATAAGACAGTTTGGAGGTTAGTTGTGGCTTTAGTACTGAAAAGTAAAGTGCTGGAACAGTCGATTTCTAGATCAACCGCAGACACACGTTTGATACTGGCCGCACGCTGTGTTTCAAGCGTGTTGCGTACCAAAGGTTATGCCGGGCTGATGTTGATAAAGTCTGTAGTAAAAGTAAAGTGCAGAAAGTAATTGCTTGATGGACAAGACTTGCGGAAAGTAAGCAGTTGATATGGACTGAAAGTAAGCAGTTGATATGAGACTGAAAGTAAAGTAACAGGTGATATTACAATTAAAGGAAAGATTCGGTTTTAGGGGCCTTGTATCATAATCTGTTTACCATTGACCTCTAATGATCATACTATGTGTTCAAAGATGTATCACGGCTATTTCTAGCACATGACTTGCCACATCATTTAGAACACTTGTTCTATTTAGACTAATTCCTCCTTTCGAAGTATCTTAGCCTTATGTGCATCGATTTGATCTTCAGTTACGATCAACCAAATGGTTTTTCAAAGAGGTTGAACTCCTCAGATAAGCTTTGCTCGTTAAAGCCTCCACTTACCCGAGTATGTTCACGAACCCCATGGAAGAGTTTTGCCTGCTAAAGCATCCACTCAACCTTGGAAGTTCTAACCTAATATGTGGCACATAGAACAAGTTTTGAACACAAAGAGGCATTTAAGAGAAGGGTCTAAAACATTTTATGATACAAGCACTCCCCTTCAACCGAATGAAGAGTTTAGCTACGAATATCCATGGAAGAGGACATCATAGCTAAGTGCTTGAAAGTAAAGGTTTTCAAAAGACAGGAAAGTAAAGTTTTTTGAAAGTAAAGACAGGAAAGTAAAAGGAGAATACTCGAGAACCGACAGGAGTAAACTCAAGAACAGTAAGGAAAAGCTTGAGTACTTCAAGAACCGACAAGAGTACTCAAGATCAAACTTCAATATAAAAGCAAAGTGTTTACATGATTGTGCCCAAAATCTAGAGAGAAGCTGGAGCTTATGGTGTGAGGTGTGGAATGAGGATTGTGGGATGATTTACAAAGGAGGCGAAGATGTCTATTTATAGGCTAAGGGGAGGAATAGATGTGGAGGAGGAGAAGACACTTGGCAAGAGGAGGGTGGAGAGCTCAAAGAGCCGCCGGGGTGAGGTGGAGGAAGCCATGAGCCGCCCCCCATGTGGCATCTCCTCCTTGAATCCGCCGGCCATGTGAGGTGGAGGGGAGTGGGTGAGAGCTTTGTGATCTTTTCCCCAAAAGCCATCGGGTCCTTTCAGCTCCGGTCTGACTCTGGTTGCCCTTCGGTTGGATTTGTTTGAGTGATTCCAGGTTAGGATCATGAAAGTTGTACAGTCGGAATCTGGTCGTGTCCTGACTCGTAATCCATTTTCAGCTTTAAAACTCCTTTTTTAGCTCGTATCATCTCTAGACCTCGAAATAGCCTGTAGAACAAAAGTGGAACTAACAAGCAAAAGTTAAATAGACGAAGAGTCTAATTTGGTGGGTTTAACTGTCTTAATGAATCATATAAATATGGTCCATCAGTCCTACCTCCCTAGCTATGTCTTGCCAAGACGTTAAACTAGGCCTCTTTGGGGAGTAACTCGCGCTGTAAGTATTTAGCTAGTTTTCATCTACATTTGCATTGTGTGATTTCATGTGTGTGCAGCACTTTTAAGTGTGGAGTGCCAGCACAAGGAAAGGCCGAAACAGCTCAGCAACTCCCGTGACAGCTCGTGACACAAGGTTTGTCACGGGACAAAGGAGATGTCACGGGACCAAGCCGTGGTGATGACAATACCAAGTCCTGTGATGTCCCGTGACACCCCGTGACAGTTAAGGTGTCACGGGACCTGCTCGAATCGTTTACCTCTTTATTCATTTGGCTTCCCTTATCCAGGTTTCTTCACGATTATCGATGCTAATGATGGACCAAAGTTATACGAGTCAGAAACACAGTAAAACCCTCTTATTTAGACTGTTTGTCTATCTAACTTCTACGTGTTAGTCTCGATATATTTCCACAGGGCATTTTAGAGACTGAAGTGAAAACACGCTAAGGAGAGGATTTTAAGCTGAAAAGATAACAAGAGTCAATCCAAGGTCAAGATCATATGCCGACTGAAGAAATATCAAGGATCCTGACGTTGAATTGACCATAACAAATTAATCAGAGGAATCAGGAGTGGAGTCAAGACAGCCCGGGGAAGAAACACATTGACAGTTTTGTGAAAAGACTGCACAAAACTGTACAAACTCACACATTTGGGCAAGATGACCGACCACTTGAAGAAGTGGTGGCCAAAGGAGGAGCTCCTCCCCTTCCACCACCGCCTACCGGCGGCTTTGGGTGGTGGTGACCGGCGGCTTCACTATTCCGCCACATGTCACCTCCTCCTCCTCCTCCCTTCTCCTCCCTTGGATCAAATGCACATGTCCACCATCTCCACCACCCATCTCCTCCCCTTTTGGCTATAAAAGGAGGCCTCCTCCTCCTCATTTCACACACCAAAACTCAATTTCACTTCTCTCTCTAGAAGTTGTAATATTTGTAACGTTGTAATTTTGGCTTTGGAAATAAAGAATAGCTCCCTTGGCGCTTCAACGGTTGTAAGTATTATTTTTAGTATTTATTTAACTGTTGTCTTTAATTCCTTAGTATAATGTTTAGCGCGATGAATAGTAGCTAAACTTGTAGTTCGGTCTAAGGGGCGCACTTGTATTATAAAATGTTTTAAGACTATTAACTTAGTGTCTAGTCTTAGTATTCAAAACTTGTTCTATGTGCCATATATAGTCAGAGTTTCCAAGGTTGAGTGGATGCTGTAACAAGCAAAGCTCTTCTGTGGGAATTCGTGATCATACTCAGGTAGTGGAAGCTGTAACAAGCAAAGCTATCTGAGGAGTTCGACTCATCCTAAACCCCATCTGGTCGAGCGTAACTGTGAGATCAGGTGGATGCACACCCAGGCTAGCATACCTTAGGGTATTGGCGCTAGACTGAAATAGAACAGGAGTTGCTTTAAACCGGCGTTGCAAGTCTTGAGCTGTAACTAGCCTCGATTCACCGTTTGAATACTTAGATGATTCACTAATGGTCAATGATAAAAAGGATATAATACAAGTCCCCTGAAACCAAACATTTCTCTTTAATTATAAACTGTAATTTACTTTCCAGTATTAAAATCAACCAACCAACCAATCAATCAATCAAAATAGCTGGTAGCTTTAAAACCAACCAACCGACCTTAAACACGCTCCCACGCTGCGTAATCCCCCCCGAAGAACAATTATTCCCCTAGTTCCCTTGGGTTCGACCCCTACTTACCAAGTACTACCCAGTAGTATAGTTGCGAGTAGCGGACTATTATAAATTTATTTGCACAATCGCTTTGACGACGAGCGGTTCTGTCAGCTAACCTATCATATGTGCAGCTCTATGCGTTTATCTGTATATCTACCAGCTCACAAGTCGTGTTTCACTCACTGGACATCGCTTAATCTCCATGGATATCACACCATCGCACACGAGGGAAGTTCCTATGCACCTTTTCTTATCTTTTATTTCTTCGCTTAGGGACTAAGCTCATTTTTAAGTGTGGAGTGGGTAGCACATAGTCACACACATCGCAGATCACATTCACTCTTGCATATGCTCAACTGTCTATGTATTGCGATTGAAATCCTCATTTTTCTACGATACTCCTTGACTGATTGTCATTCTTTTTTATTCAAAGTCTAGGACTCGAAATAGTTTTATTCGTGCGTGTATTCCCTCGAGTCAGTCTCATTGCTAGCCTCTGCCTATCACGTGTTTTACGTATTTCTTAAAGCATGTTTGAGACTTGATATTAGTGGGCACCGGTTCATAAAAAAATGTCAAAAACTTAAATATGCATCTCTTTTTCTAAGTGACTTTAATACTAGTATGCGTTTCTATGTACTTGTTGTGATTTGCATGCACCCGCCTTCATACATACAATATGTCAAGTTTTAAGTGTGGAGTTAGAAAAAAAAATTCTGCAATATATTTTCGATCAAGAACGAAGTTATGATTTCAAAACAGGGTGAAACGTTGTTCCCCAAGCATAGTTGTTTTTGAAAGAAAGAAAGTACCAAGGGCAAAGTGAGAAAAGTCACCCCTTGTGTACAAAAAAATAGAAAAATACCAAGGGCAAAGTGAGAAAAGTCACCCATTGTGTACAAAGAAAAATATTTCTGCCCCCTTTTTCTTGATATAGTGTAATTCCACCTTTTCATTGCGTGCAATCATGACTTATCTTGAGAATTCATGTACTGGAAACTAAGGAACAATCCTCGTGCTTGCACTGAAATTTTGATGTGATTTTCGTACTATTTTTCAGAAAATTCTTAAGCCAGGTTCCTCCTCTCTTACGGGTCATTACCTAGTCCTTGCAACTTGAGAATGAGCTTTGCGCCAAGAACCCGTGGACTATCCCTAGATAGCATAGGTGAATGATGAGCATGTTTTGTGTAACTATTCGTGTTCTTTATACATTGCTATTGAACTATTTTGAACATGTGATTAGTCGCTTGCTAGCCGTGTGTACTGACCGTTAATGCATAACTTGTTTAATCTATGATTGTCTGAAAACTTTGATGAAAATGTTTGATTTGAAGTCGAGGTAACACGATGAATCCGAGGTATGACTTTACTGTGACTTGTTGAGCATCATTTCATGCATACACGTTAGTTAGTTGTACAAGGGATTTATAGGTAGTCCCATTCCTGAAAATCTTCACGAGACTATACTAGTCCTAATAGGGCAGCCTAGGGGTTTAAAGGCTTGATGCATATGCTAAATGCATTTGTGTCCTCTACGACAGTGAGTTATCTTTTTGTTTTTGTTTTAGTTAGGATTGATCACATGACACTTGAGTGGGTAGCTTAGAAACTTACGGTTGTTGAGCCTCACATGGACTTGCATTTATTCTGCTATTTCTTCGACATTTGTTCGGGACGAACAAATCCTAAGTGTGGAGTGTTTTGATCAGTCAAGATTTCGACTAGTTAATTGCTCTATACGATGAAGGATATCACTTGTTCTCCCGACAACTTGTCATTATTCAAACTCTTTTCTAGTGTTTCAGGTCGTATATCACATACCTAAAACTTTTGGATTGATCCGAAGCAAAGCAAAGCATTTGGTGAAGATTTGGGCAAAAACAGAACAAAACAAGGCAAACGGACCTTTGCGACGTATTGTGCATTCCCAGAGCGCATACAGTGTCCAAATGAGTCGAAATTTAGCTTTTTGGAAAGCTAGTTCAAAGGGCTACAACTTTGTAGTTGACACCAAGAGCAGATTCGAAGGTTTGGACATCCAAAAAGGCAACGGAAGTCAAGTCCCGTGACACTCCCTGCTGTCACGAGACAATAGAACTGTCACAAGAGTTGGCCGTTGCAACGACACCTTTGTGTCCGGTGACAGTTAAGATGTCACGGGACTATCCTAATTTTGACTTTAGATAATTTTGGAAATTCGGGCTATAAACAAAGGCATTCGACCAGATTAAAGGTTGTGCTTACTTGGAGAAGAAAAACCCTAACTTGGGAGAGAAGACAGAGTTCATCGCGAGAGATCGAGGATTCAACGAGCACTCACATCATTACGGTTTCCTCATCCTTAATCTCTTTATCAACACTACTTTTGGTTAACTTACCATGAGTAGTGAGTATTCTTCTTATTCTGGGATCCTACGGATCCCGTGCTATGTACCCAACTGTTCATGTGATCAATTAACGTTTTATTTATGCGATTCGAATATTCAATTTCATCGTGCTAAATTTTATCGTTCTTGCAAGTTTTACATTGAATGTGATATTTGCATGCTAGAACGTATTTAGGTTAATTACCAAAAGATGGATGGGTCCTAGGTATTAACCGGATTGCATGAAATTGATGTTAAGTCATGGTAGCTAGAATGGTAGTACATGAATTAATAGGAAAGTTGACTTTTGTCTGAAAAACTCTAAGTTTAAGAATCGAGATCGTTGATAATCCATGGATGAGCGGCGTTCAACGATTGAGATTAATCTAAACAATGATCCGTGGATGGGCGGCTTGTTTAGTGTTATTTTGGTTTATTTTCATATTCGATAGTATGAATAATTTACGTGACATGATTGCATGATTAGTAGGGTTGGCACGGGTGAAGTATGATTCTGGAATTCTTTCTCTGATAAAGTCACAACCATTATTTTTCTGTTGTTTAATTTCTGCAATTTACATCACAACACAATTTTTCGTTAGTTGGAATAGCTAAATAGGTCACCTGTTAACTAGTATTCACACACGTTTGTTTCTTGGATCGACCCTTGGCTTACCAAGGTTATAAATTTTGTTTGACTGCAACTAGACCCCTAAAACTCATAACTTGATACTATAAATGGTTAAAAATATGCTCGTCAAAATGATTTGAACGATTGAGAGAGTTCGGGTGCACTTGTTGGATGAAACAGCCACTGCCGAATATTCAGTTGCACCACCTGAATTGGCATGTCTTAGTAGACCGCACAACAACTTTCAGGATTATGGGCCACAAAAGTTGGCGATGCCGGAGCCATGAGAAGTTGGCGGCCATGGTGCTGCATATTTTCACCTTGAAAACCCTAATTTGACTAGTTTCACAGATATGGGCCGAGTGAGCACAATGGAGTTTCAAGGCTTTATTTAGAAAGAAACCCTAATTGGTTTCTGTTATGAATTCTCTTCTTGCTCAGTTGCCTGAATCAATTTGGTCTGCGCTTCCCACTGCTCGAATCTCAGCTGTAAAGGTAATTGTGGGTCTGGGCTTGGTGGTAGGCCCAAAGGTTATAGATCGTTTATGAATTCAAAGTCAAGGCCCATTGTTTTGACAAGACAGCTACAACGAGGGAAAGCACATCATTTTGTTGCTCGTGGTCTGGTGAATACAATGATAAGATTTGATGGATTCGTGGTGGAGCAGCTACAGTAGAGCCGCTGCCATGGTTCTTCCATGCCAAGGACGTTTTGCGGCTGAGTTCAGATGCGATTTTGTAGTCATCTAGCTCGGGATGCTGCGATGGGGTTTCAAGGGCGAGATGCGGTTGTTCATGACGCTGTTGAAGGCCAAAGACACTGATAATTGAGTGTTCAGTTTCTTCGTTGAACATTCGAGGTCATGAGGAGTAAGATCATCATAAGTCTAATGCTGCTTCTGTTTGGTAGAATTGGAATTTATCCGTCTTTTCTCTCAACATATGGCTTGCGGTCAGGAGGTGGCCAGCCGGCTGAGATGGTGAAGATGATGTTGATAATGTATTCACTGAAGATGCATCATCCTCAATTTGAGCTGCAAGGATGATGCAGGACAGGTAATTGGTGATGCTCGATTCCAAACCTGCTGACTGTGTTCACTGGAAAACAAATGTTGACGGTTAATCAGCTTTTTTGACGACAAAGTGATGGCAACGCTCGGAGGTGTTCGCGACTGGACACCGAGAACAGCATCCAAATTCGATGACCTTGTTCGTTTAACTGTCGATGAACACAAGAAGAAGGAGAACGCGCTGTTTGAATTGGGCATTTGTTGTCTTTGATATTTGGCCGTGACAAGTTTGATGGAGCGGCAGTAACAGCCCCGACTTAATGCACAAATAGGGCTGTTAATTCAAATTGGCATAACCTTCTCCAACATTTAGAGCATGATGAATCCATCTGAGTTGTTGAGACTATAGTTCTCTGAGATGAACCCGGTGACACACATTAGCATGCAGTAATGGTTTTGGTGGAAGGTGTGGCAAGCCATGTTGACGTGGATTGATCAATTGGCTCATTAAGTTGGTCCATGTGCATTGAAGTGGGATAATGAAGGTTTATCTACATATGTGAGGTAACAGGTGGAATAGCTATTCAGATGAACATTGGTTCAAGTAAATACCGATTCGATCGAACATGTACATGGAACCTGGTGGCCTCGAATGTGGGGGCAGCACCTGCTGTAATAAGGTGTTGTACCACCTTAATGTTGGCTACGGCCAGGAACATACTTGCAAGTCTGGTTCCTGGGATAGACCTGCAAGTCTAGTTCCAAGAATATACCTGCGAGTATAGTTCCAAACGGTTGAGTGGCATGAGCGCCTGTCGTAGTGCTTGACGAATTTGGATTGTAAATCCAAACGTCATTTTGATTTAAAAGCACAAATGAAAAATTTGCGTTGAGGCTAATGTATTAGTAAATCCTTTCATATTGTTGAAAGCGATGTGAAACTCATCAAGTTAATCCATAGTGAGTTATGTGATTTGAGATATGGGGTTGTAACAAGTAATTTGTAACTTTCATTTATCAGAGTACAAAATAGTGTTATGAATATTGCTTAATAGCAAAATTGTGACAATTGAAGAAAAATTTGTCAAGTAAAGTTAAATATCAACTTCAGAGGTTGAGTAGCAACTTGATGAGTTGAGAAAAGTGATATTGGAAGTGAGCATGATCACTCCATCATACTCTCCTAAGTTGAACAGTGTTTCGAAACGGAAAAGTTGTACGTTTAAAGAGATGATGAATGTAATGATGGTAAGCTTCGTGTTGCCCCAAGGAATGGGGGGAGGCCATCTTAACAGCAAAGTATCGTTTGAGTAAGATGCATCACAAGGAGTATAAACCTCTTCGCTAGTACTTGCAAGTACGGGAGTGCCTAGTTATGGTAATGGCCTCTGGTCCTACGACAATGAGGATAGGACCATTGATTATGCGCAATAGAGTAATGCGTATAGATTCCTTGTGTATGGATTGAAAAATTCAAATATACATAAGAATATCACAATGGAATCAAAGAACGTGTCATTCTTCAAGAATGTATTTCCTTACAAAGAATAAGGAAGGTATGTCGGGTTCTTTTCAGTTACTGGAGGATATTGAAGAAATATCTAGAACGAGAGAATGAGGAAGAACCTGAACATGAGATCTACTCGGAGAAGCCGAGACAAAGTAAGCAAGGAAGGATAGATAAATCATATGGACTTGATTTTCTAACCTACATGCTTGAAGCTGAACCTCAAACGTATAAAGAGGTTGGCAGTTCAGTGAAGGGTCTCTTATGAAAGAAGCCATAAGATGTGACTGAGACTCTATCCTTGAGAGTCATACTTGAAAGTTGGTTAACCTCCCTCCTGGATGTAAACCACATGGTTCAAAGTGGATCTTGAAGAGGAAGATGAATGCAAATGGATCTGCATCGGTATACATGACGAGACTTGTAATAAAAGAGTATAGATAAAAGAAAGGTCTATACTACTTTGATACTTATTCTATAGTGACGAGAATAACATCAAAGACGATAGTAGTCTTTATATTGCTGCTTTGCGCAATCTGAAAATTAGCCAGATGGATGTAAAGACATGCTTCCTCCATGGAAAGTTGAGGAAGAGATTTACACTGAACAACCTGAGGGTTTAATTGTTATTGCTGGGAAAAAGAACAAAAGTTGTGAATCTCTATATAGCCTGGAGCAAGCGCCAAAGCAGTGACATTTGAAATTAGACAACGTAATAATGTCTAATCGCTTCAAGATCAACAAGTGTGATAAATGTGTATACATTAAGAACATTGAATACGGATATGTGACTTTGTGTCTTAATGTTGATGACATTTTCATCGCGAGAAGCAATGAGAATACACTAAAGTCCACCAAGTCATTATTGAACTTGAAGTTCGATATGAAGACTTTGAGACTTGCCGAAGTAATTTTAGGCATTAAAATTACACGAAGCTTAGAGGGACTTGTATTAAGTCAGTCACACTATGTTGACAAACTCTTAGACAAATCTGAAGAAGACAGTCCATGATTGTCTAGAATCCCTGTTGACGTGAATCAATAAATGTCTAAGAATATACGTGAATGCATCACCAAAGTGGAATATGTAAGAGTGATAAGCAGTCTAATGTACTAGATAAATTGTACTATACCAGACATTACTTACACTGTGAGTAGACTGGCGAGATACACGAGTAATCCAGGAAGTGCACATTGAAAGGCTGTCGAGAGAGTATAGAAGTACCTACGATTTACTCGTAATGATGGTCTACATTACACCCGATATCCGTACGTCATTGAGAGTTTCACTCACGCGAGTTGGATATGTGATATACAATATTCCAAGGCCACGAGTGGCTATGTTTCAACATTGGGAGGTGCTGATGTGTCTTGGAAATTGATGGACCATAATTGTATGAATCATAAACACAGTTAAACCCACCAAATTAGACTCTTTCTCTATTTAACTTTTGCTTGTTAGTTCCGATATTTATCTACAGGGTATTTTGAAGTCTAGAGAGAATACAGGCTAAGGAGGAGTTTTAAAGCTGAAAATGAATTACGAGTCATTCCAGGTCACGACCAAATTCTGACTTTCAAGAACCTGACGTGGAATCACTCAAAACAAGTCCAACCGAAGGGCAACCAGAATCAGATTGGAGCTGAAAGGATCGATGGCTTTTGGGGAAAAGATCTCAAACTCACTCATCCTCTCCCCTCATGCCACATGGGCGGCGGCTAAGCCTCCTCCACTCCCCTTCCTCCACATGGGCCGGCGGCTTTAGGAGGTGATGACATCACCCGATGACTTTGAGCTCCTCCTCCCATTCCATGCCAAGTGGCTAGCCTCTCCTCCACATCTCTCACTCCCCCATGCCTATAAATACCAAGCCATTCTCATTTGTAAATCATTCCATTTTGTGTGCAAGAAGCACAAGTCACTTATCTCTCTAGATTTTGGGCACTACTCTTGTAAACACTTGTTTTAAATCTATAATACTCCTGTTGGTTCTTGAGTATTCTAGTAGTTCTTGAGTTTACTCCTGTTGGTTCTTGAGTATTCTCCTTTTACTTTACTGTCTTTCAAAAACCTTCAAGTATTTAGCTATGATGTCCTGTTCCATGGATATTCCTAGCTAAACCCTTCATTCGGTTAAAGGGGTGTACTTGTGTCATAAAATGTTTTAGGCCCTACTGATCTTAATGCCTCTATGTGTTCAAAACTTGTTCTATGTGCCACATATTAGGTTAGAACTTCCAAGGTTGAGTGGATGCTTGGAATGGCAAAACTCTTCCGTGGGGTTCGTAAACATACTCGGATAAGTGGATGCTTGGAATGGCAAAACTTATCTGAGGAGTTTGACCTCTTTAAAACACCATTTGGTTGATCGGGAATGATTGATCAAATGGATGCACATAAGGCTAATATACCTTGGAATGGGGTATTAGTCTAAATAGAACAAGTGCTCTATGTCTTGGAATGGACTAGACAGTGTGGCAAATCAAGTGCTTGGAATGGCCTTGATACACTTTTGAATACATAGTATGATCATTAGAGGTCAATGATAAACAGACTATGATACAAGGCCCCTAAAACCGAATACTTTCCTTAACTTAAAACATCACCTGCACTTTACTTTCAGTCTCAATATCAACTGCAATATCAACCGCTTACTCTCCGCAAGACTTATCCTTCAAGCATCCCACTTGCTGTAAGTCTTCTCCTTTTATTTTCAGTACTTTACTTTCTGCACTAAAATCACAACCAACCCACTTACTTTTCTGCATTAAAACCCAAAACCAACCAAAAAGACACTTACTTTTCAGCACTAAAACCTCAATCAACCTAAAATCATGCTCCCTTTCTGTACAAAGAACAACTATCCCCCTAATTCCCTTGGGTTCGAACCCTACTTACCACTTGCTACCCCGTAGTGAAGTCGCGAGTAGCGGACTTATAAATTTATTCTTGACTTTTGCACACGACGACTGTGCATCCGTCAAAATTGGCGCCGTTGCCGGGGAGTTAGCAAATGGATAGTTGTTCTTTTTCCTCTTATACATAATTCACCATGTCTTCCTTCTTTGGAAGCGAACCTTGGTACTATGAGGAATTTTCCCCACCACCCTTCGAACTTAAAATCTGCGAGAAGATCAACAACCTAGAGCAATCCCGGGATGAAACTTTCGACGAGTACTTATGGTACTTCGATTCCCTTGTAACAAGCTGCCCGCACCATGGATTCACCAACGACGATCTTCTTCAAAGATTTCTTAGCGGGATGCTGCCGCATGAGTGGAATTGGCTTAATGATGCGGCGGGAGGCTCGGTGAATAACTTAGCCTGGGCTGATCTGTGGGACCTGATAAATGATTTGGCCGCGAGGTCAAGATCAAGACAAGAACAGGCCAACACGATGCACCAAATCCAGGCCAACGTCGAGGAAACATGGGCAAATATTGAGGCAATTTAAAAGATGCTCAAGCCAAGAGTCATCAAAGAAGATCCCACGGAACCGATAGAGGATGAGGACTCACAAATGACCGAAGAAGAACCAGCCAAGACAGGCCCGGTCCTCACTGTCGAAGCACCCGAGACAAGCCTGGTCCTCATTACCGATGCAGCTGACCAGCAGCGCCCGAGCCGTTTCCTCATCACCAATCTGCCCGAGGAAATCCCGGACCTCGCTAAAGAAGCACCCAAGGAAGTTCCGGACTTCACTACCAAACTGGCCGAGACAGACCAGCACGCGCCCGAGCTACCCGATGCAGTCCCGTTCCTCATGGCCGAAGCGCCCGAGCTGGCCGAAGAAGCCCCAGACCTTGTGATTGAGATGCCCCAACTTGTCCCCTCGGTTTCTATGCAAATCATAGCGCCCGATGATGATGTGGTCAATAATGCGGTGCTAGGCAAGTTGGAGGTGGAACATGAGCCAAAACAGCCAACAAAGGAGCTCTCACTCGTCATGAGCATAGAAAAACCGCCTGAAAATCCACTCAATCCAAAGAGACCAATCATCTCTGCCACAAAGAAGAGGGTGAACATGGGCACAAGCTTGAAGTCGCCTATATTTCATGGCATAATACTGACGGAGCCCACCGCACTGTCGTTAAGGTGTGGTGTTCTCTGTGCAAAAGCTAATTTATATTCCGCTACTCGTGACCTTACTACTGGGTAGCAAGTGGTAAGTAGGGGTCGAACCCAAGGGAATTAGGGGGATAAGTTGTTCTTTGAGGGATTTGTACAGGATGGGAGCGTTTTTTAGGTTGATTGAGTTTTAGTGCGGAAAAGTAAGTGCTTTTTTTGGTTGGTTTTGGTTTTTAGTGCGGAAAAGGAAATGACAGAAAAGTAAATACTGAAAATAAAATTAGAAGACTTACAGCGGGTGATGCGTGATTGGTAAGTCCTCCGGAAGGTGAGCGCAGTTGATATAGCAGTTTATACTAAGAAAGTAAATGCAAGAGGGTTTGAATATAAGGAAAGCATTCGGTTTCGGGGGCCTTGTATCATGGCCTGTTTATCATTGGCTCTTAGTGATCCTTCTAAGTATTCAAACGTGCATCAAGGCCATTCCAAGCACTCGATTTGCCACACTGTCTAGTCTTTTGCAAAAGTGTTCGAAAGTGAATCGAGGCCATTCCAAGCACTCAACTTGCGACACCGTCTAGTCTTTTGCAAAAAAACATAGATCACTTGTTCTACTTAGACTAATACCCCATTCCAAGGTATATTATCCTGTGTGCATCCATTTGGTCAGTCATTCCCGAGCAACCAAATGGTGTTTTAGAAAGGTCAAACTCCTCAGATAAGCTTTGCCATTCCAAGCATCCACTTATCAGAGTATGTTTACGAACCCCACGGAAGAGCTTTGCCATTCCAAGCATCCACTCAACCTTGGAAGTTCTAACCTAATATATGGCACATAGAACAAGTTTTGAATACAGAGAAGAGGCTCTAAGAATTGCCTAAAACATTTTATGATACATGTACACCCCTTCAACCGAATGAAGAGTTTAGCTACGAATATCCATGGAGGAGGATATCATAGCTAAATACTCGGGGGTTTTTGAAAGACAGTAAGTAAAGGGGAATACTCAAGAACCAACAGGAGTATTCCCAAATCCTACTTGAATACTCAAGAACCAACAAGAGTATTCTCTAAAACTAATATAATACTCAAGAACCAACATGAGTATTATTTCAAATCAAAGCTTACAAATGTACCAAACTTAGAGAGAGAAGTGAATTGTGATTTTGGGATGAAGATTACAAAGGAGGAGAGGTCCCTTTTATAGGCATGGAGGAGGAGAAGATGTGGAGGGGAAGAGGGACACTTGGCAAGCTCCCATGGAAGCTCAAAGCCGCCGGCGGCTTTTGTGAGGGAGGGGAGGAGTTTGTGAGGGAGGAGCCACCGGCTAGGTGGCATGAGGAGAGTGGTTTGTGGCTTTGTGATCTCATTCCAAAAGCCATCGGTCCATTTCAGCTCCGGACTGACTTTGGTTGCTCCTCGGTTGGATTTGTTTTGAGTAATTCAATGTCAGGATCTTGAGATTTCTGCATTCAGCGTCTGATCGTGACCTAGGACTAACTCGCAATATCTTTTCAGCGTAAAATCCTCTCCTTAGCGTGTTTTCTCTCTAGAGTCCAAAATACCTTGTAGAAATATATCGGACCTAATAAGAAAAAGTTAAATAGACAAAAGGTCTAATTTAGTGGGTTTAACTGTGTTTATGATTCGTATAATTATGGTCCATCAGATCACCCCACACTTTTAGTTGTTCGGCCCGAACAATGCTATTAAAGGGCGGCACACTATGTAAGCTTTTAAAATATGAAAGTTAGACTGTGGGACTCGATTTATCCTAATTCATGCATTACTTACTTATTACCAAATTGAACTGTGTAAATACTTAGAAGAAACTTGATACGTGTACCTTCGTGCTGAGATGCAAATTATTTTGGATGTTTTGGGAGATAGCCCTTTTTAGGTCCTGGACTCCAACCTTGGAATCGTCTCGCACTATATGGTTTCCTTGTAGCTTTCTCTAGCACGTGATTCGGTTCGGGTTTCAATGGTTTGGTCGTTGATTTTCTTTTGGCAAGGGACATCTTTTGTAGTGAATCGGCCTTTGGCCTTTGATTTGACTCTTTGAGTACTTCACTTTTTGTTCGGTTAAAACCTTCACAATTTTGGGCCTTTGGCCTCTTGATTTGCTTCTTCGAGCTTTTTGCC
The DNA here is from genome assembly GCA_033675215.1 of Rhodiola kirilowii. Classification (NCBI taxonomy): domain Eukaryota; kingdom Viridiplantae; phylum Streptophyta; class Magnoliopsida; order Saxifragales; family Crassulaceae; genus Rhodiola; species Rhodiola kirilowii. The sequence continues at coordinate 38,542,583 of CM066203.1, read as the reverse complement.
TTTTTGTGACTTGCTAGTCCATTTTCTCAAGCCTTTTTGGGAGGTCCAATCATTGCCCGCGAGCATATGGAAATACCTCCCCGCTCCTCTCATCCTTGCCGTTTCGCGCGGGTCAAGATGAGGGTCGCTCATCTATTTTCTTGGCTACTTTGACTAGAGATAGGATGGTCTGATTCCCGTCCTCGCCTTTTTTTCTTTTTGCATAAACACTGCATGGCGGAGATGACTTCAATCTTCACTGAAACCCAAAGTGCAGCCTCCACTGACTTCGAAAACCATATAGTTAGATTCGATCCATCGATTGCTTGCCAAGCCTCTCTAGGGCAGTTTATATCAACTCCACATCCCTAGTTTATCTCAGCACAAAGGGACAAATGAGAAGTTACGTTCTAAGTTTTTAGACAGTTGAATTTTCACAAGGTAAATGCATGAATTTTAGATCTATCTTTTTCACATTCTCAAGTTCATATTTTCAAAAAGAAAATATTAAAAAAGGAAAAGAAAAACATGTTATGTACACAGGTGGTTCTCACCCCACACTTTTGAACGAAGGCGTGCCTTTCAGCAAGACTTAGTTCAAAAGCCATGCAAGCAGATATTATATGAGAAGGAAATGACATTAAAGAAAAGGGAAGAACAGAACTCCCTTTAAAGTGTCGAGTGAATGACATGGCATGAGGCTGGATAATCGAGGGAGTTCGGCTGGGGCCTTGAACTCTCAGCGCAGGCCCGGTAACTCACGGAAGCTGCCTGGATGATCCGGTCTTGCTCCAAAAACCGATTCCTGAATAGTCATTTCTTCTATGCACCAAGTGGGTGAGAGCGACTTATTGGAAAAAAACTAAAATGACAGAAAATAAATGACAGAAAGTAAGATAGGTGTCGGGTTACCTCCCGACCAGTGCCTTTGTTTAACGTCGTTGGCTCGACAGTACCTCATTCCTGGATCACTGGTTTGGATCCCATGGGTGGCTTAGGTCATATTTCTTTATTGCGCCGACCTTGATTCTGGCTGTGACTCTTCCTGAGTTTTTGGCTGATGACGGGCTTGGGTCCAGTTCCCATGGTTCTGATGGTTTCTCCTTCCAATGTCTCCGAGAAGGCGAGGGACCTTTCACTATTAGTTTCTTAAACTGGGTTTTCTGGTGTTTAGGGCTGCCTTGTCCAGTTATGGCGAAAACATGCTCCATCGAGGAGTGGTTCTGCTCAGGCTCTTTTCCCATTCTCCTTTCAGCCTCTTCAGGGATCACATAATTTTTGGTGGTGTTTTGGACTTCTTCCGTTGCTGACACGGCATTCAGTTCCTCGTTGCTCCCGATACTTTCTATATCCCAATCTTCTGATGGCTCAGAAGTCTCTTCTGATGGCTCGAGAGTTTCTTCTTCGTCTGTCTCTGGACCAACTTCTTCTATCTGCATTCCTCTGTCAGCTTGAGGTATTCGTTTTGTGGCTGCGGCCAGGTCTTTTATGAGGTACCACATGTCTGCCATGGACAAGTTCCTAGCTAATCTTCTCATTGCTTCGTTAATCCTTGTCAGCTCTTCGGCCCTCATCCCTCGAAGAAATTTTTGAAGAAGAACTTTCTTCGTGAATCCATGGTGCGGGCAGCTTGAGACGATGGTGTCATAGTTCGTGTAGTATTCGTCCAAAGTCTCATCCCGGGATTGTTGAAGGCACATGATCTTCTCACGGGTTTGTTGTCGTAAGGATGGAGGGGAGAATTCTTTCAGGAATGGAACGCAGAGGTCCACAAAATGTACTGCACTACTAGCGGTTGATGTGTAATACCAGATTGTCACAAAATCAGTTAGAGAGAATTTGAAGCATTTAAGCTTAAATTCCTCTAACATTTCATTTTCAGGTTTTATGTGGCAGCAAACGTGGTGAAAGTTTCGGCAGTGTAGTACTGGGTCTTCTCCATCCGTACCTCCGAATAGGGGAAGATGTCTTGTTGTCCATGCATACGTAGTGGGTAGCGTCATGAGGACATGAGAAGGGGAGAGAAAGAACAACTTATCCGACGGCTAATTCCCCGGCAACGGCGCCAGTTTTGACGAAGCCCACCGCACTGTCGTTAAGGTGTGGTGTTCTCTGTGCAAAAGCTAATTTATATTCCGCTACTCATGACCTTACTACTGGGTAGCAAGTGGTAAGTAGGGGTCGAACCCAAGGGAATTAGGGGGATAAGTTGTTCTTTGAGGGATTTGTACAGGATGGGAGCGTTTTTTATGTTGATTGAGTTTTAGTGCGGAAAAGTAAGTGCTTTTTTTGGTTGGTTTTGGTTTTTAGTGCGGAAAAGTAAATGACAGAAAAGTAAATACTGAAAATAAAAGTAGAAGACTTACAGCGGGTGATGCGTGATTGGTAAGTCCTCCAGAAGGTGAGCGCAGTTGATATAGCGGCTTATACTAAGAAAGTAAATGCAAGAGGGTTTGAATATAAGGAAAGCATTCGGTTTCGGGGGCCTTGTATCATAGCCTGTTTATCATTGGCTCTTAGTGATCCTTCTAAGTATTCAAACGTGCATCAAGGCCATTCCAAGCACTCGATTTGCCACACTGTCTAGTCTTTTGCAAAAGTGTTCGAAAGTGAATCGAGGCCATTCCAAGCACTCAACTTGGGACACCGTCTAGTCTTTTGCCAAAAACGTAGAGCACTTGTTCTACTTAGACTAATACCCCATTCCAAGGTATATTAGCCTGTGTGCATCCATTTGGTCAGTCATTCCCGAGCAACCAAATGGTGTTTTAGAAAGGTCAAACTCCTCAGATAAGCTTTGCCATTCCAAGCATCCACTTATCCGAGTATGTTTACGAACCCCACGGAAGAGCTTTGCCATTCCAAGCATCCACTCAACCTTGGAAGTTCTAACCTAATATATGGCACATAGAACAAGTTTTGAATACAGAGAAGAGGCTCTAAGAATTGCCTAAAACATTTTATGATACATGTACACCCCTTCAACCGAATGAAGAGTTTAGCTACGAATATCCATGGAGGAGGATATCATAGCTAAATACTCGGGGGTTTTTGAAAGACAGTAAGTAAAGGGGAATACTCAAGAACCAACAGGAGTATTCCCAAATCCTACTTGAATACTCAAGAACCAACAAGAGTATTCTCTAAAACTATTATAATACTCAAGAACCAACAGGAGTATTATTTCAAACCAAAGCTTACAAATGTACCAAACTTAGAGAGAGAAGTGAATTGTGATTTTGGGATGAAGATTACAAAGGAGGAGAGGTCCCTTTTATAGGCATGGAGGAGGAGAAGATGTGGAGGGGAAGAGGGACACTTGGCAAGCTCCCATGGAAGCTCAAAGCCGCCGGCGGCTTTTGTGAGGGAGGGGAGGAGTTTGTGAGGGAGGTGCCGCCGGCTAGGTGGCATGAGGAGAGTGGTTTGTGGCTTTGTGATCTCATTCCAAAAGCCATCGGTCCATTTCAGCTCCGGACTGACTTTGGTTGCTCCTCGGTTGGATTTGTTTTGAGTAATTCAATGTCAGGATCTTGAGATTTCTGCATTCAGCGTCTGATCGTGACCTAGGACTAACTCGTAATATCTTTTCAGCGTAAAATCCTCTCCTTAGCGTGTTTTCTCTCTAGAGTCCAAAATACCTTGTAGAAATATATCGGACCTAACAAGCAAAAGTTAAATAGACAAAAGGTCTAATTTAGTGGGTTTAACTGTGTTTATGATTCGTATAATTATGGTCCATCAAATATCGTACTTCCAAAACTGCAAGGGTGCCAATCATTCATACATGAAGAAGCGACAAAGACATGGGCCAAAGGAATGGAAGCCGGGAAGGACGAATAAGAGAGCATGACTTGATGGACCAGCAGCTATGGTCAAGAGTCCTCGCCTTCTCAAGGATATGTGAAAAAGAAGCCTCCGGATCAAGGGAGAACAGAACTGAGCCCGTTGCCATATGTGTTCTTTGGGCAAATCAAAAGGGCAGCCATGGGGAAGTTCGACCTCACACACCCATGGAATCCAAACCTGTGATCCCCATGCGTCGAGCCAACGACGTTAAACAAAGGCACTGGTCGGGAGGTAACCCGACACCTATCTTACTTTCAGTAATTTTATTTTTTGTCATTTAGTTTTTACCGCAAGTCGCTCTCACCCATTTTTTGTATAGAAGGAATGTCTAACATGTAGGAATCGATTTTTGGAGCAAGATTAGATCAGCCAGGCAGCTTCCGAGAATCACCGGGCCTGCGCTAAGAGTTCAAGGCCCCAGCCAAACTCCCTCGATTATCCTGCTCCGAGGCATGTCGTTCCACGACACGACAAATTAAAAGGGAGTTCAGTTCTTCTCTTTTCCTTAATGTGATTTCCTTCTCTTGTATATATTTGCATGACTTTTGAACTAAGTCTTGCTGAAAGGCACGCCTTCGTTCAAAAGTGTGGGGTGAGAACCACCTGTGTACATAGTCAGTTAGCATGCTTTTTCTTTTACTTTTTCCTTAATATTATCTTTTTGAAAATATGAACTTAAGAATGTGAAAAAGATAGATCATAATTCATGCATTTACCTTGTGAAAATTCAACTGTTTAAAAACTTAGAATGTGACTTCTCAATTGTCCCTTTGTGCTGAGATATACAGGGGATGTGGAGTTGATATAAACTGCCCTAGAGAGGCTTGGCAAGCACTCGAAGGATCGAATCTAACTATATGATTTTTAAAGTCAGTGGAGGCTGCACTTCGGGTTTCAGTAAAGATTGAAGTCATCACTGCCATGCAGTGTTTATGCAAGAGGTGGGACGGGAATCAAACCGTTCTATCTCTAGTCCTAGTAGCCGGGAAAATAGATGAGCGACCCTCATCTTGACCCGCGCAAAATGGCGAGGATGAGAAACAGCGGGGAGGTATTTCCATATGCTTGCGGGCGACGATTGGACCTCCCAAAAAGGCTGAGAAAATGGACTAGCAAGTCACAAAGAAGCAAAAGCTCAAAGAAGCTAATCAAAGGCCAAAGGCCGAAATTGTGAAGGTTTTAACCGAACAAAAGTGAAGAAACTCCAATTCAACATCAAAGGCCAAAGGCCAAAGGCCGATTCACTACAGAAGCTGTCCCTCGCCAAAAAGAAATCAAAGTGCTCAACTCAGTGAAACCAGAACCGAATCACGTGCTAGAGAAAGCTACAAGAAAACCATATAGTACGAGTCGATCCCGAGAATGCAGTCCAGGAGCCTGAAAAGGGCTATCTCCCGAAACATCCGAATTAATTTGCATTTCGGCACGAAGGTACAAGTATCAAGTTTCTTCTAAGTATTTACACGGTTTAGTTTGGTAATAAGTAAGTAATGCATGAATTAAGATAAATCAAGTCCCACAGTCTCACTTTCATATTTTACTTAGATTGTGTTCTGCCCTTAAAAAGCATTGTTCGGGACGAACAACTAAAAGTGTGGGGTGATCTGATGGACCATAATTGTATGAATCATAAACACAGTTAAACCCACCAAATTAGACTCTTTCTCTATTTAACTTTTGCTTGTTAGTTCCGATATTTATCTACAGGGTATTTTGAAGTCTAGAGAGAATACATGCTAAGGAGGAGTTTTAAAGCTGAAAATGAATTACGAGTCATTCCAGGTCACGACCAAATTCTGACTTTCAAGAACCTGTCGTGGAATCACTCAAAACAAGTCCAACCAAAGGGCAACCAGGAATCAGACCGGAGCTGAAAGGACCGATGGCTTTTGGGGAAAAGATCTCAAACTCACTCATCCTCTCCCCTCATGCCACATGGGCGGCGGCTAAGCCTCCTCCTCTCCCCTTCCTCCACATGGGCCGGCGGCTTTGGGAGGTGATGACATCACCTGATGGCTTTGAGCTCCTCCTCCCATTCCATGCCAAGTGGCTAGCCTCTCCTCCACATCTCTCACTCCCCCATGCCTATAAATACCAAGCCATTCTCATTTGTAAATCATCCCATTTTGTGTGCAAGAAGCACAAGTCACTTATCTCTCTAGATTTTGGGCACTACTCTTGTAAACACTTGTTTTAAATCTATAATACTCTTGTTGGTTCTTGAGTATTCTAGTAGTTCTTGAGTTTACTCCTGTTGGTTCCTGAGTATTCTCCTTTTACTTTACTGTCTTTCAAAAACCTTCAAGTATTTAGCTATGATGTCCTGTTCCATGGATATTCGTAGCTAAACCCTTCATTCGGTTGAAGGGGTGTACTTGTGTCATAAAATGTTTTAGGCCCTACTCTTAATGCCCATATGTGTTCAAAACTTGTTCTATGTGCCACATATTAGGTTAGAACTTCCAAGGTTGAGTGGATGCTTGGAATGGCAAAACTCTTCCGTGGGGTTCGTAAACATACTCGGATAAGTGGATGCTTGGAATGGCAAAACTTATCTGAGGAGTTTGACCTCTTTAAAACACAATTTGGTTGATCGGGAATGATTGATCAAATGGATGCACATAAGGCTAATATACCTTGGAATGGGGTATTAGTCTAAATAGAACAAGTGCTCTATGTCTTGGAATAGACTAGACAGTGTGGCAAATCAAGTGCTTGGAATGGCCTTGATACACTTTTGAATACATAGTATGATCATTAGAGGTCAATGATAAACAGACTATGATACAAGGCCCCTAAAACCGAATACTTTCCTTAACTTAAAACATCACCTGCACTTTACTTTCAGTCTCAATATCAACTGCAATATCAACCGCTTACTCTCCGCAAGACTTATCCTTCAAGCATCCCACTTGCTGTAAGTCTTCTCCTTTTATTTTCAGTACTTTACTTTCTGCACTAAAATCACAACCAACCCACTTACTTTTCTGCATTAAAAACCAAAACCAACCAAAAAGACACTTACTTTTCAGCACTAAAACCTCAATCAATCTAAAATCACGCTCCTTTTCTGTACAAAGAACAACTATCCCCCTAATTCCCTTGGGTTCGACCCCTACTTACCACTTGCTACCCAGTAGTGAAGTTGCGAGTAGCGGACTTATAAATTTATTCTTGACTTTTGCACACGACGACTGTGCATCCGTCAGAAATCCTCCAAACAAATTGTGAGAACCAAATCCACTTTGCTGGCTGAGTTCATCAAAATAGATAAATATGGCAAAGATGCTAAGTGGTTAAGGTATATAGAGGAGGATATTCCTAAATGGACAAAATATGTGCCAGCAATGTGTTTATATTGTGAGAAAAAATCATCGATTTCTAGGGCACATAGCGTTGTGTATAATGGCTAGTCTCGACGTATACATCAACGACATAATACCATTAAATAACTTCTCTGCACATGAGTCATATTGACTATATGAGGTCCAAAGAGAAAAGTGCGGATCCGCTAACCAACTGGTTAAGTAAGGACCTAATAGAGAAGTTGTCCAAAGGAATGGGACTAAAACCTTTTGATTGCTTATATCAAAACACAGGCTTAAGCCCTTGGCAAATAAAGTTGAGGCAACGGAGAACCCTACCATGATGACTAGAGACCCCAATACTTGGTTCAAAGGGACCACTAACTGCTAAGACTATGAGGTCACTGTGGGGGTAACACCATTTCACAACAAAATGGCGGACTAAACACCATTTCATTAATAAGAATCCAGGAGACGGACTAAACACCATTTCGTCTATTATTACATACTAAATCCTAGCCCAAAAATGGATTCAACAAGCCTACACAACACCCCCAAATTGGATTACATGTCACCATAAACCCTAAACACACATAAATTCAACAAATTTGACCCAATATCATACCTGGGATTTGTACCAGAGGGAGTGGCGGTCGTGATGGAATGAATGGCGGCAGATTTGTACCAGCAAAATCGAATACGAATACGATTTTGGAGTGAGACAGAGAAAAATCGAATACGAATTTGGAGTGAGACAGAGCAAAATCGAATACGAATTCAGAGTTAGACAGAGCAGCGTCGTCGAATACGAATTTAAAGCAAATTCACGTGCGAATTCAAGGGAAGTGAGACGACGGGGTAAGCAGCTCAGTCAGAATATGAAATCGAATAGAGGGAAACCTAATTTTTAATTGTATGCCTTATGCAACGGTTCTAAACAAACCGATGCATAAATAGACCATTAGGCATCAGTTTATCTGAACCGTTGCATATTGTGGACTTTATGCATCGGTTCGCCCAAAGCCGTTGCATATTGGGGACTTTATGCATCGGTTTCCCGTAAAACCGATGCATATTAACGACCCGATGCATAATTCTATTTTCGAACCGATGCATAATGACTCGTTTGTAGTAGTGCAAGGTGCTAGATTTCTAGTTCTTTCCTAAACACAATAATCCGACAAAGGTATTATTGAATCTAGGTGTTACGATCTACCCTTTACGACAAAGTTTCCAGTAGATATTAACTAAGAAATAATTTTTTGATTAAGCTTTGCGACAGAGCTTCCACTTAACCTCACAAATTAATTCATGGAATGAGCAAAAGAACTAGAGAAACATAAAATCACATTAAGAACAGAATCTCAAAACTTAGTCACAATATGCGAAACCCTAAACTGATCATCAGAAAATAATCGTGAACATTACCATAAAATATTTCACAAGCAAAGTTCCCCAACACTGCCGTCTTGTATAGTTCATTTAGGTCTTCTGTGTTCATAGCGATACCATAGTCGTCACCGAACACATTCTGGTCGACGTCCACTACAAGCATATGTCTGTTCTACTGTGTCCACACCTCATTTAAAAGTCAACAATACATGGGCAAGCACTCTATTAATTCATCGTCGGTAAGTGGCAAATAAATACAGAACATGTTATCATATTCCTACATGTTGAATTTGATTAGTGATATGAAATTAATTTTTATGTATAGTATAATAGAAAATGCAAATGGATCTTTATTATTTGACTATCTCACCTTATTACCGACAACGACCAAGTCTTTAGGCCATGCTACATGGTGAGACTCTGCCTCAATAACAATCTTATACTTTGCATGGGGTACAGGCAATATTGCTCCTCGAACGAGTGCTTCTTCAACCTTCACCTATATATAAAGAACAAATGTTTAGGGTTAGAATGACATACGAATAAGAATGTGATATCTATAGAGAGGCTATAAGGACTGAGAGAGGACATCACCTTCAATGTATGTTCTGGTATCTGTCGATAAGTAATAAAATGACCTTTCATGACTCGACCAATGACCACTTGTTCTCGGTCACCTTCGACTACCCCCTCAATGTATAATACGCACTTCAGGCCACCTTGTTAGCTCGCAAAATTGATGTTACATACGTTCAAAAAAAATTAAACCAAATTGCAACAGAAAAGAAAGCAAAACATTCTAAACGTACCTCGGGTATGCTCGTACTCGGGTCTACATCGACACGACAGTGACGGCCAAGGCGATCAGGCATCTCTACGCTAGAAGTGGTGGAACTTGGTCTCATCCTAAAAGATGTGGATTTCGGGAACCCAATCTTCCACGGAACGTGTGTACCTATTCCTCTGGTACGTCCAGGATACTCAAGCGTCCCAATCGTCTCAGTTAGTATATCATGTCGACCATATGGTTAAAAAGATCCCTGACTAGATTTTTCTACTAATTGATCCTATTATCAAGAAATTAGTACCAAATATTAGTGTACAGAAAAAGTTAAACTACTGGAAAAAAAAGGTTAACTACTCACAATATTTTTAGCCACATGCCGAGTTGCCGGGGTGACGAACTCTTTATTCTTATGGAGGTGTGCCCTCTTCCACACCTCTTGTCTCTCTACAGTGATAGAAGGTGTCTCTCCCTCTTCAATTACGCCCTGCGTGATAAATCGGCCAACTTTTTGTTTATTAGCACCTCCTTCACTTTTCTATACCCTCCTCGGCCCATGATGTGCGCATATTCATTCTTAGCAGCTAGAGCCTTATTCCGAGCAGATAGCTTCCTCGCATCTTCACTGAGTCTATGCTCCACAAATTTCTTCCACTGCACAGAATCAATGTATTGATACTCCTTCGTGGGATCTTCATTCTTCTTTTTACCGAATATATATTCTGATGCGAGTCTCGATTTGAAGTTCCACCACGCACTGGATGCATATTTGACCTCTTGCTCTTTGTGTCTTTCTGGTCCAAGAAACACTTCCTAAAAAATATATATATAACAAGTTATAATTAGTATAATCAACATTTAATGTTGCTAACACTATGATAATGGAATTATAGAATATATTACCGTTGCTTCGTTCCACATAACATCCTTAACCTTTGGAGGCACCTTCCTCCAATTAGTGTAGTCGATGGGAACTCGAGTATAGATCCCAGCGCCTAGGTAACTCCTCCAGTTGTCACCAGCCTTCCCTAAGGGATATCATGTGCTGTTAAATTTGACTGTAATCTTGGTACCATTGCCTATGTCTCAAAATCAAATCGAGCATCAACGATGGGCCTCTTTGTTTTCTTGATGGGTGTGCGCTATTCCAAGGGGAAGTCTTCCTCGCCGCTGCTACCACTTTGTGCCATTATCCCTGAAATATCACATAAATGTTAGTTCAATATAAATGTAAATACATAGGTGTACACAACAATAAAAAAAATGACGTGTGATGAACATCAGTGATAAAGTAACATACAACATACACATAAGTTAAGTTTGTTTATCAATCCATATTCCTTCATCGTGATCTTCTGTTAATTACATTTCGTCATCAATTTCAATTTTGACGCTTTCCACAGGAACGATCATACACACAGGTATGCAATCTTCAGCGAGGTCTTCAGATGTGCCACTTGTAGCATCATTGGCTACTTGTTGTTTTCCGTGGAGGACAACAAACAGATTTCTATCCGAATGGTCTTTGACGTAAAATACTTGTCTTGCTTGTTCGGCCATAATGAAGGGCTCATCTTTATCGCCCTCCCTTCGAAAATCCACAAACATCATTCCGAATTCATCAGTGCGAACCGCGGAATGGTTAACCCATTTACATTTAAAAACGGGTACTTGTAGTTTAACATAATCCAGTTCCCATATTTCTTTGATAACCCCAAAATAATTGAGAGGAGCAGATATTGGATTTCGATCTCTAGCGCTAGAAATGTGAGTGGTTTCAGCAACAAGTGTGACACCACTATTTTGCGCAACACTGTGTTCGTCTTGATCTTTTGTGTGAAAACAAAATCCGTTAATGTCAAAACTTCTCCACATGTATACACTTGGTCTGGGACCTACAATAAGCCACTTCACTAAGTCATCGTCAGACTCTTCTTCCGAGTTCCCTTGATTACTTAAAGCTTCATTAATTCTCAGCCATTTACAAAAGGACCGACGATGTTCTCTTTGCACCCACATCTCATTTTTCCCCCGGTGTGCACTCCTCACTATGTTTAAGTGTTGCTCGATGAAAGGCGTCATCTCAGGTATTTGTTGTAATACATAGAAATGGGCTATTGATAACTCATCCACGGATTTAACTATTTGTTTCGATCCACTTGTTCCTTTTCCTTGAAATCGATCAAAATGACGTGGCCTTGGAATCCAAATTGCAGTGGTATTTCCCAAAAAGTTAGTGTGAACTTCAACTGCCTCTTCAGTTATGTATCCTTCCACTATACATCCTTCTGAACGATGCCTATTTCTCACGTAGCTCTTTAGAATCTTCATGTACCTCTCAAAAGGGTACATCCATCTCATATACACTGGTCCAAGAATTCGAATCTCGCGCACCAAATGAATAGTTAGATGCACCATTATATCAAAAAGGATGGTGGGAAGAACATCTCAAGTTGGCATAATGTAGCCACTACCTGCTCTTGTAATCTATCGAACTCTGTTGGATCAACAACCTTAGCACATAAAGAGCTGAAAATCACGCAAAGTCTTTGTGTAACGGCTCTCACTTTTGGAGGCAATATACCTCTAATTGCAATAGGCAAGATCTCTTAAATTAAGGTGTGATAGTCGTGAGATTTTAATCCATTCAAACGCAGATCCTTCATCGAAACCAAACTCGCATTATTCGAAGAGAAGCCATATGGAGCTTTAACTCCTTTAAGATATCCGCAAAATCTTAATTTCTCACGCTTAGATAGAGTGGTGCATGATGGAGGCAGATATGTACGTTGCCCTCGGGTCTCTGGTGTTAATTTGGTACGATTGTTCATGGCTAGCATATCCAGTCTCGCTTTAACTCCATCCTTCGTTTTCCCAGGAACGTTTAATAATGTGCCGATCAGACTATAACATATATTCTTTTCTACATGCATCACATCAACACAGTATCTAATGTCAAGTGTATGCCAATAAGGAAGATCAAAAAATATTGATCGCTTCTTCCATGGAACACTTTCGGTGCGTGCACTGGGTTTTCCAAATCGATTTGTAATATTTTGAATTTTCTCAAGTATTTCATAACGTGAACATGGTTGAGGTTCTATTGCGTGTTCGGTCTCACCGTTGAATGCAGCTTTCTTTTGCCTGTAAGGATGATGCCTCGGTAAGAAATGTCGATGTCCCATGTAAATCATTTTTCGATAATTCTTTAGATAACGTGAATGTGTCGCTTCCCCGCATATTGGACAAGCTTTGTACCCTTCAATACTGTACCCGGACAACTTACTATAAGCAGGGAAGTCATTGATGGTACACATTAGCATGGTACACATATGGAAACAATCTTGCCTAGATGCATCAAATGTCCGTACTCCTTCATTCCATAAAAGCTTTAGATCATCTATCAAGGGAGCCAAGTATACATCCATATCATTTCCAGGCTGTTTAGGACCCGATATCAATAAAGAAAGCATCATATATATGTGCTTCATGGTTAGTATAGGAGGTAGGTTGTATATCACTAATATCACGGGCCATGTACTATATTGACTACAGAGATTTCCATGAGGATTCACTCCATCAGTAGACAAGCGAAGGCGTAAATTCCTAGACTCTGATCCAAACTCTGGAAATGTGCTGTCTGCTTTGGCCCAATGCAGTGAATCGGCCGGATGATGCATTTTTCTATCAACGACCCGTTTCTTGACAAATAATCGTTGAAACCTGGGAATAGGTGGAAGATACCACAATACTTTGGCCGGAGTGCCTTTCGAGGTATTTGTCCGTCCTTTGTTTAACTTATAGCGCAAAGATTTGCAGACCGAACATTCAGTCAAATCCTTATGTGCATTACGATACAATATACAATCATTGGGACAAGCGTGTATCTTCGTGTACTCGATTCCCATGGGACATATAACCTTTTTAGCTTCGTAAGTACGGTTAGGTAAAGTGTTTCTCTCGAGAAGCATATCTTTCACCAACGATAACACTTCAGTGAAACTCTTATCACACCATCCATTTTTAGCTTTCAAATTGAATAACTTCAAAGATGCAGATAACCTTGTATATTTGGAGCAACCTTCATACAGTGGTAATTCAGAGTCATTCCTCAATGATTCCACAACTTGTGGTCTAGAAACAAACTCATCGGCAACGTTGTTCCAATCATCATTATCTTCAGGCAAACTTTCTACGGGTTGAGGTTCAACGTCTTGCGATTCAGCCTCACCATGCATGTACCAAACCTTATATAGTGGATCAATTCCCTTTAAACAAGGTGTTTATGCAAATCCTCCACTTTGACCTTTATCTTATTAAAACACATCTTACACGGACAGAAGACACGTTTAAGTGCATTTTTTAATGCATACACCGATGCAAATTCATAGAAATCCATTATCCCCTTTCCGACTCATCACTTAACCTATTACCGGGCATCCACTCTCTACTCATCATAAATCCACTACATGAATCATGTAAATATTATTATTAGACTGAGAACAAGTTATCTAACCATTCAATATATACATCATCTTGTTAAACAAAGAACACAAGTATCAATTGAAAGAAAAATTAAGTTTGAAAGGGTGTGAACCTTGTGTGAAATCGAGAGAAGAGAAATGTAGTAGAGGGTTAGGGAAGGCAATGAGCAAAGAGTGAAGGACGCTGGATTTGAAAAACACAAGTTAAGAAGGAATTGGACAAGAAAAATCATGAAACATGAACAAAAGAACTAAACATATACATACCTTATGAGATGGTGCTCGGAGAATCAGCAAAACTTTCAGCGAGATGCAAGGGGACGAGAATGCAATACAAGACCTAAACCATAAAAATAATTAAATCAATAAATGAAAACTATATAAAGTACAAGGATTAATATACGATAGTTGATAATGGTGAAGTAGATATGCTTACGTTAAAAACCAAGTGGTTGATCAGAAGGACTTAATCAACTGTACTCCTACAAAGACGGCGGTAAGACTGAACAATGCCAATGAAACCAAACATCAATAACTAATAGGCAAAATTATGTGATAGCACTTTAACTAATGATAAGGAATCCCTAATTGATTTGAACAGATGAATAAACCAATAAACCGTAATAAATTGATCATCAATACATACCTTTGAGTGTTGCTGGAGGACTGGCGAGTGAGCGAGGAGAGGAGTGTTGCTGGAGGACGGGAAGGCGGGACGGGACTGGCGAGTGAGCTCGGTGAAGACGGGACTGGTGAGACGGAGCTCACGTGGCGAGGACGGGACTGACAAGAAGGAGTGGAGTGTTGCTGGAGGATGGGACTGGCGAGTGAGCTTGGCGATGACGGGAAGGTGAGATGGAGCGAGGTCCACAACGACGGGAAGGCGAGACGAAGTGAGGTCGACGACGACGGGAAGGCGAGACGGAGCGAGGTCGACGTGGTAGGCACGTACGGAAAGTTAAAAATTCCTGTAAATCGATCGATTTTGCATTGGAGGATTAAAACTGCAGAAGTAAAAATGATATTAGGGTAAATTTGTATTCGACTTTATGCATCGGTTATTCTAAAACCGATGCATAATCTTGACCTTATGCATCGGTTAGCCTAAAACCGATGCATAAGAGCGATATTATGCATCGGATATTCTAAAACCGATGCATAAGGCGGAACACAGAACCGATGCATAATCCCTCTTCTGTAGTAGTGTTTGCTAAACACAATAATCCGACAAAGGTATTATTGAATCTAGGTGTTACGATCTACCTTTACGACAAAGTTTCCAGTAGATATTAAATAAGAATTAATTGTTTGATTAAGCTTTGAGATGAGAGCTTCCACTTAACCTCACAAATTAATTCATGGAATGAGCACAAGAACTAGAGAAACATAAAATTGCATTAAGAACCGAATCTCAAAACATAGTCACAATATGCGAAATCCGAAACTGAATTAGGAGTTTAGCTACACATAATGGAAATTAAACACATAATGAGTAAGAAATTCTCTTCTCTCGTCGAAAGCTTCGCCTTCTCCTCCAGAGCCGTCTTGATCTTCGTAGAATGATTGATTATATGGAAACTCTAACCCAAACCTTTTATTTATAGCAAAACTGGGTTTCTAAGTCTCTTATTGGGCAAAGAAGAGTACCTCAGTGGAGAGGACTCCCCCTTCGGTGCAAAGCCACTAGGGCTCAAGTCTCTACTAACCCACTAACCACCTCCATAAAAAAAGTCTCTTTTTGGGGTTGATTTCCAAATTTTGGGCTTGCTGACATCATCAAAATGCGTGCTGACCGTAGCGGGCGCGTCCTGCATTAATGTTAGAACCGCGCCCAGCCTTAACGTTAGCACTGCGCTAATGTCTACTGTGGGCGCGGTTCCCACTGTGTCTCGACTTCGACTCTTGATTTGATCATCTAAATGACCTCGGATGCTCTTGGTGTGAACTAGAGAGTTGTAGAGAATTGAGTTACCTACGCAACGGCATGTTGCTCGTATTTTTATGATCAACGGTCAATTCCCAGCACTCCGCCGAACGTCCAAAGGTCTGATCTGCCACTATGGTGTTTTTGGCATGAAAAGCCATCTTTTATGCGCGTTTCCTCCTAAAGCTTTCGAAACACCTGAAATACAAAACCATACTAAAAAGTAAATGTTTGCATATGAAAGTGTTGAAATAAACGGGATTAGTTGATTCGACGAGTCGTATAAATACGACTCCTCAAACCACCCCACACTTAGACTTGTTCGTCCCGAACAAGAACCAAGTCATAGAAGGAAAATAAATATAACACCACAATTTTTTTTCGACGTCCAGGATAATGCTACATGAACATGAGTTGCTAGTCTAGACTCCGCTTTTCTATGCATAACTCAATCGTTACTAAAATCATCATGCTCAACATAGAATAAACTTGATACATGTTACCTTAGAGCAGAAATTCAAACCAATTCGGATGAATGAGAGATAGTCCTCTTTAGACCCATGATCTGCATTCGCTGTCCCGATTTCTAGCTATATGGTTATATCTCATTACTTTCTCTGGAACATGATTCATTCGAGCTTAAAGATTTGAGCTTTTCTTTCTTTGTTTGATGTAGTTAATTTTCTTTGGCCTTTGGCTCTTGATGTATGAATGATGTACGTCACTATTCTTTGTATAAAACTTCACAACTTGGCTGATTTTTCTTGAGCTTTGCTCCTTTATTGTGAATTGCTTGTCCTTTTTCCCTTTTTCGTTTGAAAGAGGTTCAATCATAGCCCGCAAGCATATGGAAATACCTCCCCGCTCTTTCTTATCCTCGACCTTTTGGCGCGAGTCAAGATGGGGCCCTCCACCTATTTTCTCGGTTACTTCGGACAAGAGATAGGACGGTCTATTTTCCCGTCCCGCCTACTCACATAAACGTTGCGGCGGCAGAGCAAACTCTGAACCAATAAGTCTCGAAGTGCTAGCCTGTACGAAATCCACATAACCATATAACTGGAAATTCGGTCCTTTGAATGCTTCGTCAAGTCTCTCTAGGACATTTCTATCAACTCCACATCCCTGTTTATCTCAACTCAGAAGGATACGTAGTGGGTTAAATTCACATGTAAAAGCAAAATTCAGGTTTCATGAGAGAAATACATCTAATCAGCATCGTTTGTTTCACATCATCAAAATTCATTACTGCATATCCAGGAATTAGAGAGAAACTTTCTACTTTTCAAAATTTAAAAAAAAGGAAACGTGCTGACACAATGCAATATGCAAGAAAAATAAACGTACTGACATAACCGACTGATTGACTCTCCCACCCCACACTTTTGAACCAAGACATGTCCTCACGGTATGACTTAAGTTCAAAGACACAAACAATGCAAGACACGCAAACGTAGGGAAAAAGTGAATAGAGAATAAGGGTGAACAGGCACTCCCCTCGTTTCTTCGCGTGATGGTGTAAATTTTGGTCAAACGAGTCGGTCAACGCTAGCCAAAGGTCAGCCGCGTCCACAGTAGACGTTAAGGCGCGGTCCTTGCTGAGTTGACATGTTTCCTGCACACAAAAATATGTCTTTTCCCAAAAGACAATAAAAAACATGACTCAAGACTCAAACAAACTTAAACGACATAAAAAATAAAAAATAAACAAAAATTTTGTCGGGCTGCCTCCCTGCGAGCACCTTTGTTTTACATAATTGGCTCGACGATAACTCGTTAGGGATCACAAGTTAGGATCCCATGGTCGTGTGAGGTCAAACTTTGCCTCAGCTACTCCTGCACTCTGCTCATAGCCCCCGTGGAAGGATCTGCTCGCGTCTACTCTCCATAGATCAGGCGGGTTTGCCTTCACATCCTCCTGAGTTTGCGAGGACACTTCAATCATAGCTACTAGTCTAGCTGCACAACCAGTCTCGTCCGGTAGGTAAGGAGATATGGCACCAAGAAATGGTGTGTGGGCGATGTTCGATGGCTTCTTCGTACTCGGGTGGTCACCATCCTCATAAATATAAAAATTCGATGTCTTGCCACCAAACGTAAGTGACAACAAGCCTGTGTCCATGTCAATCTTGGTTGTGGTGGCAAGGAGGAACGGACGTCCCAAGATAAGTGTCAGAGAATCATCATCTCTATCATCTCCCATCTGTAACACATAGAAGTCTGCAGGAACAACGAGGTCTCCTACACGGAGTGTTAGATCCTCAAGTAAACCAACAGGACGAACACGAGATTTATCTCCTAACTCTAGCAACAGCTTTGGAGCTTTCAGTGGTTCTAGTCTCAAAGAATAGTATAACGAGTATGGCATATCGTTAATGGCAGCACCAAAATTAATTAAACAATGATGAATTAGTGTCTAACCAACACCATAGATGACTATGAAAGCACCTAGGTCCTTACACTTTTTAGGCGGTGCCTCTTGACTCGTAGCGAGTGCTTGCTTCATATGGTCAGAGAGTTTGGCAGATGCCTGGTGGCTGACTCTCCATGTCGCCCTGCGAACTTCGGCAGGCGGTGTACTACCGCAGTCCCGATTTCTATTTCAGCCAATTCTGGCCCTTCGTAGATCCACCATGGCTGGTTCTGAAAATTGGGCGCAGACAGCTCCCTCATCGTGGGTTGATACAACTCTACCTGTTCATCACCAGCTCCGTCATCCTCATCGACGTTATCACCAACCATACTACCTGCACGAGACATTATGCACCAAGTAGCAAAGCACACGAAAAACAAAAACAAAAAATATAAATAAAAAAAGGAAAATAAAATTAAACAGCTTCACCGAATAGCAGCTCCCCGGCAACGGCGCCAAAATTTGACGCGCGTTGTCTGTCTCGTCAAATTTAATATTTATATCTCCTGCGAATAACTAGCTAGTGGCAAGCAGGGTCGAACCCAAGACAGATGGTTTGTTGGAGCTGTAACTGTAAACAATTAGAAAGGGGGGGATTTTAGCAGTGAGAGTGCAAAAGAGAAAAAAAGCAAGGAAGGATTCGATCAGAGAGAATATTCAGCTTAGGGTTTCTATTGTGACATGTTTATCATTGACTGCTAAATATCTAATTTCATGTTTCTAAGTGTGGAATTCCGACAAAGACAATTCCTAAAGTATCCCGACAAAGGTGATACAACACATCTAACCCGACCAATGTGCTAGATTTCTAGTGCTTTCCTAAACACAATAATCCCACAACGGTATTATTGAATCTAGGTGTTACGATTTACCTTTACGACAAAGTTTCCAGTAAATATTTACTAAAAATTAATTGTTTGATTAAACTTTGCGACAGAGCTTCCACTTTAACCTCACAAATTAATTCATGGAATGAGCACACGAACTAGAGAAACATAAAATTGCATTAAGAACAGAATCTCAAAACATAGTCACAATATGCGAAACCCTAAACTGAATTAGGAGTTTAGCTACACATAATGGAAATTAAACACATAATGAGTAAGAAATTGTCTTCTCTCGACGAAAGCTTCACCTTCTCCTCCAGAGCCGTCTTGGTCTTCGTAGAATGATTGATTATATGGAAACTCTAACCCAAACCTTTTATTTATAGCAAAACTGGGTTTCTAAGTCTTTTTTTGGGCTTGATTTCCAAATTTCGAGCTTGCTGACGTCATCAAAACGTGTCCAATCAGTAGCGGGCGCGTCCGGCATTGACGTTCGAACCGCACCCAGCCTTAACGTTAGCATTGCGCTAATGTCTACTTTGGGCGCGGTTCCCACTGTGTCTCGACTTCGACTCTTGATTTGACTATCTAAATGACCTCGGATGCTCTCGGTGTGAACTAGAGAGTTGTAGAGAATTGAGTCACATACGCAATGGCATGTGTCACGAATTTGTCTGATCAACGGTCAATTCCCAGCACTCCGCCGAACGTCCAAATGTCTGATCTGACACTGTGATGTTTTTGGCATGAAAAGTCATCTTTTATGTGTGTTTCCTCCTAGAGCTTCCGAAATACGTGAAATGTAAAACCATACTAAAAAGTAAATGCTCGCATATGAAAGTGTCGAAATAAACAGGATTAGTGGATTCGACAAATCGTATAAATACGACTCATCAAGTCCTAATAAAATTAAAAAATATTTAATAAATTACAACTTGCTAAATTTTCAAATAAATAAAATGCGAGTCTATCTATTAAATAGCGTCATGACCATGCATATGGTACAATCAAACTAAAGGATGTTCATCTAGCGTCTCTTCCACCACCACCATCTAACTTCTTAAACCCACTTCATCAATTCACCATTACCGAGTTTACAAACCGAATCAGAGTCTGATTTGGGTGTTTATGAATTTGTCGCCTATTAAAGTTCGTGAGAGGGATGGATCTCATTTACAAGAGATGGGTTAGGGGCGGATGTCATGGTTGAATTTATATATTTGGGTCGTGGTTGATTATGAGAATTGCATTGGATTTGCGTATTTGGGTGTGGTCAGTTAATGTAAAAAGGTTCAAACTTTGGGATTGAGTCAATCAGATTGTACCATATGAACATTAAATGAAGAATTCGGTAAAAACAAACTTTTTTACATAATATGAACATTTATCATATCATAAGAACTTTATTTATATTAAACTGAATGTGAACCATATAAAATGAGCGTTCCGGTAAATTTGAGCCCTTTTTAAATTCATGTGCATAAAGGGTAAGTTTATGTGCATATTTATGTGCATAAGGTAGTTCGGGTGCATAAGGCTTGTGTAGAACGACAGATTCGTATGCAGAGTGTCAAACTCATGCGCAAATGGTTAAATGCTTGTGCATAACACCATATGCAGAGTGTCATTAAAATTATTCATTTAATGATGTAATATAATTAGTTCAATTAATTATGCATTATTAATAGTTGGAAACATACATTTAGTTCAACTAATAAACAACTATATATATGACAGCACTACCTTGTCGCGAGGCAATGTGTACAAAATAAATTTATAAGTGCGCTACTCGTGACTTTACTATTGGGTAGTAAAGCGGTAAGTAGGGGTCGAACCCAAGGGAATTAGTGGATAGTTGTTCTTTCGAAAATGGAAAGTAAGACAGTTGGGGGTTGGTTGTGATTTTAGTACTGAAAGTAATGTGGGTTGGTTGTGATTTTAGTACTGAAAAGTAAATGACTGAAAGTAAAGAAAGTAAATACAGGACTGAAAGTAAATACTGAAAAGTAAAGTGCTGGAACAGTCCAATTCAATATCGACTAATCAACATACTTTTGGTATGGACTGATATTGAAAGGGTCTGTAATAAGCGACAGAAAGTAAATTACTGAAAGTAAGTTGCTGAAACAGTCGAATTCAATATCTACTTAATCAACATACTTTTGGTATGGACTGATATTGAAAGGGTCTGTAATAAGCGACAGAAAGTAAATTGCTGAAAAGTAAATGTGTGGAAATTAAAGTAATGAAATTAAAGTGCTGAAAAGTAAAGTACTGAAAAGTAAGCAGTTGATAGTGAGACTGAAAGTAAAGTGACAGGTGATGTTTTAATCAAAGGAAAGATTCGGTTTTAGGGGCCTTGTATCATAGTCCGTTTATCATCGACCTCTAATGATCATACTACGTGTTTAAAGATGTATCAAGGCTATTCCTAGCACTTGACTAGCCACACCGTCTAGTCTTTTTCAAGACATAGAACTCTTGTTCTAGTATGTGCATCCATTTGATCAATCATTCCTGATCAACCACATGGTGTTAAAAAGAGGTATGGTCCATCAGTATTACATGAGGCAAGCCCTCTATTTATAGGCAAGGGAGACTTAGAGGCTAAGTTTAGATTGGAAATATCCCAAAGCAATTGGATAAGAAGATAAGGATTGGCTTTGAAATATCCCAAAACAACCCACTTGCATTTGCCTCCTCCAACCATAAGTCACCACATGCCAACCCACTTGCACTCCCAACCGACTTGCCAACCGCCTTGGAGCTAGTTCCTCCCCAATCGCGCCGCCTTGGGCCGGCCATTTATTTGGGCCAAAACACACCTTTACGCGACAATTTATTTAATATGAGTCGCTTAAACCTGTCAAAATACATTTCCGATATTTCCTCCCGCTCCAAAAATTCATTTTCCCCCAATATCGAAAAGACATTCCCCCCAAAACACTAAGTTTTACGCGACAAATTGTAATTAATTGTATCCCTTAAAATGGACAGACAAGTTTACGCGACATATATTGGATACCAACGTCGCGTAAGACTAAAATTGTAGGTGCCCTCTTTTACGACGAATCCATTTCACACTTAAAGGCGTGTATCAATGTCAGCTACGTATGGGTCAATCTAATTTTTATGATTACATGACATAATTCAAGTTGTCGCTACACTAACATCGCGTAATACATTTAACGTGACGTAATGAGTCCGTCGCCTTAATAAAGGTCGCATAAAGATAATAACGGGACGTAAATAACGTGTCGCTTAAAAAGAAGTCGGATAAACCCCTTTATGTGACAACATTTATGGCGTCGCTTTTACCTTTTGTCGCATATTGGAGTTTTTGCAACAAACAAATCAAAACGATGTCCTATAAACCATTATATGCGACAAAACTGTTGCGACAATATGCAAAGTTTGTCGCGTAGGATGTAAAATGGTGTAGTGGAAATTTCCATTGCGAATAGTGCTTGCGCCCACCTGCTGAAGTGGGGTGCTTTGAACTTGGCAAAAGTTCAGTTCGCTGTTCTTGATAAAGCTGAATGTTTATCTTACCAAAGCTATGGAAGAGATTCTTGTTAAAGTTTCAAAGCAAAGACAAACTATATGATGTTCTCTGCCACAATGTTGACTTGGATAAGGAAGCTTACACATAAGCACCTAAATAACCCTTTAGCAGTTGATCTTTTTAAGTTCCTCTGATCAGTAGTAATTTGAGGTTTCTTTCAACATGGACTATAGTGACTTCCTTGGGTTCTATGATTAGTGTGCATGATGAATTTTTATTTAGAAATACATTAGTTTTGTGTCGGTATATGCTAACTACAAGTTGCACAACATGTTTTTATAAGGTACAAAAAGAGTTCATATCTATTGATTATTTTCTCCCATATATATCGGTAAGTTCCAAAGCCACTGTGCCTGAATTAATTCTTCACGGGTGGGTAAGGATGATCGAAAGTTGACCGAAAGGGCTGCCAATTTTAACATGGTGTTGGATGATGTTTCTATCACAATCTTAACAGTTGGGAGGGAGTTCCCAGCTGCTGCTGAAGCTAAACAAGTGGCTGCCCAAAGAAGCTAAAAGAGCTAAGTTTGTTGTAAAGGCTGAGCAATACAAGATGAGTTCCATCATTAGAGCTCAAGAAGCTGAAAGAGGAACTTTTGAAGGCCAGAGAGGATGATGCAAGAAAAGATGTGAGGCGGCGTTTTAGCAACTGACAACACTGCCTTGTCGCGAGGCAATGTGTACAAAATTAATTTATAAGTCCGCTACTCGTGATTTTACTATTGGGTAGTAAAGCGGTAAGTAGGGGTCGAACCCAAGGGAATTAGTGGATAGTTGTTCTTTCGAAAATGGAAAATTATATAAGACAGTTGGGGGTTGGTTGTGATTTTAGTACTGAAAAGTAATGACTGAAAGTAAAGAAAGTAAATACAGGACTGAAAGTAAATACAGAAAAGTAAACTGCTGGAACAGTCGAATTCAATATCGACTAATCAACATACTTTTGATATGGACTGATATTGAAAGGGTCTGTAATAAGCGACGGAAAGTAAATTACTGAAAGTAAATTGCTGGAACAGTCGAATTCAATATCGACTAATCAACATACTTTTGGTATGGACTGATATTGAAAGGGTCTGTAATAAGCGACAGAAAGTAAATTACTGAAAATAAATGTGCGGAAATTAAAGTACTGAAAGTAAATGACTGAAAATAAGCAGTTGATAATGAGAGTGAAAGTAAAGTGACAGGTGATGTTTTAATTAAAGGAAAGGATTCGGTTTTAAGGGCCTCGTATCATAAATCTGTTCATCATCGACCTCTAATGATCATACTACGTGTTTAAAATGTATCAAGGCTATTTCTAGCACTCGACTTGCCACACCGTCTAGTCCTTTTCAAGACATAGAACACTTGTTCTATTTAGGCTAATTCCTCCTTTCGAAGTATCTTAGCCTTATGTGCATCCACCTGATCAATCATTTCCGATCAACCAAGTGGTGTTTTAAAGAGGTTGAACTCTACAGAAAAGCTTTGCTCTTTCGAGCCTCCACTTAACCACGTATGTTCACGAACCCCATGGAAGAGCTTTGCTCTTTCGAGCCTCCACTCAATCAATAGTGTTCTAACCTAATATATGACACATAGAACAAGTTTAAACACAATAAAGGCACTAAGAGAAGGGTCTAAAACATGTTTTGATACAAGCACACCCCTTCAACCGAATGAAGGGTTTAGCTACGATTATCCATGGAAGAGGACATCATAGCTAAGTGCTTGAAAAGTAAAGGTTTTCGAAAGACAAAAAGTAAAGTTTTTTGAAAGTAAAAGACAAGGAAAAGCTTGAGCACTTCAAGAACCAACAAGAGTACTCAAGAACAAACTTGGAGCTTCCAATATCAAAGTGAAGTGTTTACAAGGATTGTGCCTAAAATCTAGAGAGATTTTCTACAAGGACTATGAGACTTGAGACTACAATTTTGGGACATGAGGCATTGATTCAAGGAGGGGGAGTGTGGTATTTATAGGCAATGGGAGAGAAGGAGGGCCAAACACATGGCAAAGGGGGAGAGGAGGAGAGCTAAAGCCGCCGACCATAGGTGGCTTTTCCCCAAAGCCGCCGGCCATGTGTCACTCCCCAAGCCAAAGCCGCCGGCCATAAGGTGGAGGAGGAAGTGAGTGGGTTGTGATATTTGTCTCCAAAAAGCCATCGGTTCCCCCTCAACTCCGGTTAGAGCTTGGTTGCATCATGGTTGCTTCTTGGTTGCAATCAAAAGACAAGGCACAAGCCTTGCACATGGGTGGCTAGACTTTGCATTGATTTGAGTTCTTAATCTTTGTTGAGGTTTGGAACAAGTCATTGGGACATGTTTGAGTGATTCCACGTTTGGTTCATGAAGGTTGTAAAGCCGGAATCTGGTCGTGGCCTGGAATGACTTGTAATCCATTTTTAGCTTTAAGAACTCCTTTTTAGCTCGTTTCATCTCTAATCCTCGAAATAGCCTGTAGAACAAAAGTGAAACTAACAAGTAAAAGTTGTATAGACAAAGTGTCTAATTTGGTGGGTTTAACTATCTTAATGAATCATATAAATATGGTCCATCAGCAACTTGTACTGGGTGCAATGTGTCCGATGATGTTAGTTTCCGATTGGGAACTCTTTGAAGTATGCACCGTTCAAATTGGGTACTCTTTGAAGTTTTTTTTAGTTGTTTAATAATTTGGATGTCAACCTTTGGTTTGTTTGTGAACTGTTTTTTGGATTATGAATGTCCATGCTTAAATAGAGGATTTCAATTATTACTACATTTACGCGATTGGACATGTATCACTTATATATTTACTTGCGCAACAAATCAATGCGACGAAAGACTGATATCCGTACAACACATAAGTCTACTAATGCGACTAACGTATCTTTTAATGCGATTACTATCCGTTTGTCGCTGAAGTCCTCTTATGCGACATATTCATAGTGTGTCGCATCAAACTTTATGACACATCCTTTATGCGACTGGTCCTTATGTGACTGACTGTAATTACATAAGACTTTATACGACTGAGAAATGTCCTTATCATGCCGGCTTGATCTTGAGGCCAGTGAAGCCAAGGCTTCATGGCACATCTGCCACAAGCATTTTTTTGGGTTAAAATATAGGCCTATTTTTATTGTAAGTTGGCCCCCAAAAACGTGAGATAGGCCCATTTGCGACAAGCTATTTTTTGGTTAAAATTTAGGCCCACTTTATTATAAGTAGGCCCCAAAATACGAGAGACTGCGTATTTTGACTTTTTAGGGTTCAAAAAAAAGAAGAAGATTAAACTTCGAAATGTGTAATAACTGTTTTCAATTTTACTCATTTCATAAATTTATTGTAGTTCTTTTTTTAGTCATTATTAAACCATTTGATATTGCACAGAGAATTTGAATAAACAATTTAGTTTAATGCACATACGAATTTTGACACTTCAACTCAACAAAATTATAGTTATACAAGGGAATAAAAGTTTCTTTTGAACTTAAAATATCTAGCTTATTTTATAACATCTGAAGACTGAAACATACATTCATTTTTGTCATAAAAAAACAAACATGCATTCATTTTTATGTGAGAATAAAAAGGAAATAAATATTTTTAAAAAAAGGCGTCATGCAAAAAAGTCGCTTCAGGCCCAATAAGCCTTGAGCCGTACCTGTTCCTTATGCGGCTGTTTTTGGTCAGTGACCCAAGTGACAAAATGGCACAATTAATTCTGACCAACAAAGGGGTAATAGTCTCATGTCCCTACTCCATATTAGAATGTCCTGTTATCTAACTGTCTGCCCTCACTTTCTACACTCACAAACAACCCAATAAGGTCTTGAACATAATTTCTTCCATGTTGTATTTAGTTAGAAGGCAGTGTTAAAAAGTTCAGCTTAGCTGTTGTTTGAAATAAAGTTTTCTCTCTCTTGTTTGAAATAGAAGAGAGTGTTTTCTTCTAAGACAAACACTTAGATGTGCTTTCCAACAGGTTTTCATCCAAAGGTATTTTGAATAGCAATTCAACAGCTTGGGTAGAGAGACTCCGATCTGATCTGCATGGCGACTGAGAAGGGTAGCAAGGTCGTGGACAGGGGCAAAGAACAGAGGATGTGGGAAGAGCAAGTGGAGGCTATCACAGAAAGTTTCAATGGAAAGATGATGGTAATACTGGAAGAGGAAGACTGGGAGAAGATGTCGGCCGAGAACAAATGGGCGATAGTTTTGAAGTTAGCAAACGGAGTAGCGGCCAATCTCAATGGATTGTCTAAGGCTCTATGTAAAATTTGGAATGTAGAAGAAAGAGCATACTTCAAAGAACTCGCCAACAACATGGTCTTAGCCATCTTCAAGTATAAAAGCGACATGGTGAGGATTAAGGAGGGTGGTCCGTGGCATTGTATGGATACAGTGGTCCTAATGCATGATTGGTGTCCAGATTTAGCCCCGGAGGAGTTCATCATGAACAAGCTTGGTGTATGGGCGCAGTTTCACAATCTCCTGGTAGGTGCGGCATTAAATGATAAAGAGATTGGTGAAAAACTGGCAAAGTATATAGGCAAATTTGTGAAGGTTAGTCAGAACGAAACTGAAGAAACGAAGAGAAAATATGTTCGGGTGAGGGTGGAGCTGGATATTGACAAGCCAGTGGTGGAAGGTTTCTATCTCAGGAGGCAAAAAAGAGACCCTCTGTTGATATCAGTGAAGTACGAGAGGCTTCCAAGCCGCTGCGACAGGTGTGGAAAAATTTTACACACGGCGGAGGAGTGCAACAGTAGGGAAAGGGTGGACCAGTTAGGGAAAAGGGAGGAGTTAGGCTGTAGCGAAGTACCAAACAGAATGGTACAGGGGAGGTGAGCATCTGATGGTGTAGTAGTACGGAAAAGTTACCAAAACGATGAAAAACCTCGGACAGGGGACCAGCTGGAAGACACCAAAGGAGACAGGGAAGACGACAAGATGAAAAATATTGCTAGGAAATTGCAGAAGGTAGAAGGTAGCCTGGAGCCTGTCACTGAAGGTGTATGCAAATGGGAGAAAAAGCTGATTACTGAAGTGGAACAGAGCATGGGAAGAGGCAACAAGGGACCACAATGTTGGGCCGAAATGAATATGGGCCACGAAAGAATGGAATGGGACAAAATCAATTGCTCGACTGAAGAGATGCAAAAGACCCAAGATATCCAGACCTACTCAAAACACAAAATAGCTGGTTGTATTGAAACTAATCAGCCGAAAAGAGTAGGGAATGGTAAGGAGAAATTGACTCTCGCCGAGACGCGATTGAAGGTGAGAATCACAGATCTGAAGAGGAGGGAAATAGCTGGAACTTTTCTCTCTAATAAGGCATGAGGCAAATGGATAAATTAATTTCATAACGGAAAGTTGTGAGTTTAAAATGATGGAGCTTGGTTCACTTGAATGAAGATATGAATGAAACAAGAACAATAGCAAACCCTAGTTGGTAGTTCGAGTCACCTTAGACGTTGTCCTTAAAGCAAGATTGCTTCCCATAGGTGCTGGGACTCACTAACAATATGCCTCTCAGGTTAAAACAATCCTCGGTAGCAGACTGCACCAAGCTCTGCCGATCGAACTTGTATTGAACTTCGACTATCACCGACAGACTCAGACGAACGAAAACGATGAGAAGGAGAGTTGTTGTTTTCTGTGTAACTGAAGGTAGCACTACAATTTATAGTGGACGTCTTGGGAAGACGAATCAGTATGTCTGCGCGTACATCTTCGTTACTCCGTAACACTGAACCATTCAGTACCAGATGTGTTGAAAAATTAAAAACAACAAGGAAATCAAATTGAATTGAATACATTTGCGAAAATTTTCCAAATCTGGTTTTATGTCTAAAAACCAAAATTGAATTTTGCAAAATCACGCCAAGCCGGCACAAGCAATGCTGCATTCATGTCCCATACGATGGGAGTACACACATTGGAAGCCAAATCCGACGTCGTCGATCACCAAGCAAGATATTGAAATCATATATGGACATATAAAGTTTCCTTCTATCTTCCAATGTGGGACATTGGTTTCACACAAATAAAATTCAATCCACCCATCCATTCCTACCAATATCATGTTTCCATTGATTTTGGTCCAACTTTGAGCATTGATTTCTTATTCGATATCAATTTCATTTTGGCCCTTCTGCATTCGATTTCATACCCCTTATCACAGGATATTTTATTACAATATTATCAATTCTTTCTGAGGCGTCCTCCACTCTCAAATTTGATTTTAAAATAGGGGCACCACCATTTTCTTCACACTCATTTAACACAAATTCTAACATTGTTCAGCTATTTCTTTCACTATCTAAAACACGCAGAAACCCCAAGGGATTCGGTTTCATATCACTCCGAACGATTTTGGTGAGGATCTATTCGTGCACCGGTCGTCGATCAAGTCCGATGGTCTCAGGAGTCGGGCGGAAGGTGAGATGGTTGAGTTTGCGGTTGAGAGCGGGAGCGATGGAAGGACAAAGGTTGTGAATGTGACTGGATCAGCTGGTGCGGCGGTACAATGTGGAAGAGGTGGCGGTGGTGGTGATGGTGGAAGAGGTGGACGGGACGGTTGAGGTGGCTACGGGGGTGGTGGATATG
This sequence comes from Rhodiola kirilowii, assembly GCA_033675215.1. Lineage (NCBI taxonomy): Eukaryota > Viridiplantae > Streptophyta > Magnoliopsida > Saxifragales > Crassulaceae > Rhodiola > Rhodiola kirilowii. The sequence goes on along the minus strand of CM066203.1, from coordinate 38,513,480 downwards.
GGGGAGGAGGAGGCGGTGGAGGAGGAGGTGGATATGGTGGAAGAGGTGGATACGGCGGTGGTGGTGGTTGCTTGCGGTGAAGGTGGACACATGGCTAGGGACTGTCCTCAGGGAGGCGGTGGTGGAGGAGGAAGGTGTGGAGGTGGTGGTGGCGGAAGTTGCTACGGCTGTGGTGAGTCTGGGCACATTGCTAGAGACTGTCATTGTTATGTATTGGAATATTAGAGAACTTGAGGGAGGTTATTGCAATTGATTTAATAGGTTTAGTTTAAGAGAGACTTGTAACCAGCGGGGAAAATCAACAAATGAATTAATCAATCTTCAATCTCCCCTTCTCGGCTCTTGACTCTCTAATCTTCTTCTTCTCATCTTCCATTCATCCCTGCTACTATCCCGTTGCGATAATTTATATCACATCATTGGCGCTTTCACTGAGAGTTGATATGGATCCAGAACTATCAGAGGCGGACATGGAAGCCATCAACAAGCTCATCGACAAGGTTGAAAAATTGAATAAACAATGGAAAATGATGGAAGAATCCAGGAGGATTGAAGCTGCTAACAAGGAGATTCTAGCTGCGTATAAGAAAAAGGCTGAGGAATTTGACAAGGAATTTGACTGGAGGATGAGCATGATCGAGGATAAGCTACGTGGTCTACCAACAGCAAATCGGCATCCGGAAAGTGAAGTCACCGACTCCCAAACTCCATCATTAAAGCCTTCTCAAGTGTTTGAACTTGGTTCGGTGACTAAAAATACAACATCATTTGTAGAGGATTGGCACAATGATGCGGGCGAAAAGTCATCATCCGAACACCATCGAATCGTAAGTGCCTCTACTGAACCTGATTTGATTTTTTAAAAGAAAATGAAGAGTGTCCCTCCTGTTGATGCTAAGGGTTCAACTGATGTCGATTCTGACATAGATATATGTTCAAATTTGGAGACGGCTAAGCTTACTGATGTTGTTGAATAAGAGGTGATATTCAGTCATCTGATAAATGATTTTTCATCAGAATTAGTATTGAATGAAACTGAAGTAGTTGAAGGGAAGGGAACACATGGATTTCCTAATCAAATTTGTGTTCTTAACGACAGTATAAGTATATGCTCACAAGGTGTTTGTCAAAATGCCTCAATGGGTTATTCTTCTTGTTTATAATGTGTGCAAGTACGGATAGCTACATTCTGGCGCCGACAGTGAAGGTGGATGATCTGAGTGTCTTGCTAAGGAATATGAACGATGTTTATAAAGTGGAATCATCTTTATTTTGTTGGCTACCACCATGGAAAGGTATTAAGGGCGTTCAAAGGTGTCGATATGTCAAGATTATTGATGGAATTTATGTGTATGACAAAGGAAAGAGTGACATGTATGCTAATGAGCTGTTGTTGAAGAGAACATGAAGGTAAAAAGGGATGACGATGTGGCTGAGCTAGAGAATGGTGTGGATAGTTTGTTTGAAAGTTTTGCAAGAGTTCATTCACATACGTTAAGAGTTGATCAGATTGCTTGAAATATTGGAGATCATGCTGAAATTATCCAAGTGATGTTGAAGCTAACTAGTGATGTACCGTTGCGATGGGCTGCTGGTGAAACTAGGCACATTAATCTCACTGATGTTGGCATTCGTTTGCCGTTGCTTGTGTATGTTCCCCACAAGAAGAGATCATTTGAATGTTTAAGCTTACGACACGGCTATAACATTTGGTGTTGGACTAAAGGTTGGGATGCAGCGCTCTCTTCAATCAGAAAAGGCCTAACACTTTTGATAGATAACTCCTCGCAGGTACTTCCGACAAAGTTTTATGGGAAGTTTACACTTGATATGCCACCCTATGCTGTTATAGATGAAATCATGACTCTGGAAGAATATTTTTATAGACCAAGGACTTATGACATTGGTGATAGAGTTTTTCTCGAGCTGTTATTGCCCAATGAACAGACAGTGCTTAAGGGGGTTAGAGCATTCATATTCTTCAAAGAACCGATCAAGCTTATCTATGATATTATTAGTAGTGCAACAGCAACAGGGGGCACAAGCTCGGCGAATTCTAGCGTCACAATTGACCCTACTTACAAGTTCTTAAATGACATGGTCACTATGGGTGTTGTTACCGTACATGCTTGCTTCAATATCTTTCAAAGGGAAGCTATCAAAGATGCCAGGAGAATTGCTGGACTTGAGGTGATAGAAAGTATCGATGAACATACTGTGATTTTCATGGAATATGAATTTGAGAAGAAAAACAGTGGGGCAATTCTAGTGTTTGACCCTGGAGGTGGTACACTTAATGTCTCGGTTCATAAAGAGTTTGTAAGGAAGCTTAATGGTAGAGACTCAAATGCCAATGCCGATGTGGGAGCTATTGTCCAGAATTTTTGTCGTTTAAGTGAGGTTGCTGGTCTTTTATTTGGTATGTTGGGTCTTGGATGTTATGTTCTTATTGAAGATGTGTTCGACATGTTCTTTTCTACGATTAAAAATGTCAGAAAACGGATATTAAGAGTGCATGTTCAGCATGGTTCTGAAAATGATGATCCAACTTCTGAGAGGGTCACTAAGGTTGTCATTTTTTAGCACAATTAGTTAAAGAATTTGCAAAGGATGGCCAATAAAAATGCTAAGAAATTTGCTGAATTTGAAGTTTGTAAAGTTGTTAATGAACCTGCTACCGTTCTTTTGGCATATGAATTGGAGACGAAGAAAAATAAGACCAGTCTAGTGTTTGATCTTGGAGGCTATACATCTGCTGTCTTATTGTTGAGGATGGCATTTGCAGTAGTTTTGACCTCTGCTATCTATCTTACGACGTCTCTAATTTGCACAACATTAGTTGAGCGTTTGGACCCTGGGAAGTTTGCTACAATAGGTGTCTCTATTGTTATCTATGAGCAAGCTTCAAGGATCATCGTATATCCCCTATTTAGTATCATGTCATCGTCTGTTGTGGAGGATGATATCTTGAAGAAACTTAGTGTTGCAGTTAACTTGAGTGAGAAATTGGAAAAGACTTTTATTGGAGATGGCCATACAAGAGAGTTAATGCCAGTGGATGTTGTTTTTAACAATTTGGAAACGAAGACAAATCATAATACCGATGTCAAACTACAACAAATTCTGTTTTATTTTGCAGTCCTTTCTCATTTAAGGTCTCTTGTAGATATTATTGAACATGGTTTGAACGATGCGCATCAGAAAGAGAAAACTATCGTTGCATTTCCACTTTTTGCACTTGAAAGGGCGTCTTCTCTGTATGGTAATGAAAGTTTTCGCTCATTTGTGAAGCTTATGGGGACATGTGCTAGATTTCACAGAGGTACGGTCTTTGCTGCTTTTTTGAAGGCCACTGGAATTATCATTCCTCAAGTTGTATCTCTTGATGAGAGTTTTGATGCCAAATTCCAAGCTTCTGGAGATTCGGACCTTAGTGATTACATGTTCAGCAATAAGACCATGGAGATCAATCCTGAAAATTCCATTATGATTGAGCAGAGGAAGAGAGGCTTGGTGTTGCAGCTCTTTGAAACCATCATGCTCATCTCTTATCTCAATTTGGATGACCATGTCTTCTTGGTGCGCAATATAAACAAGTTTATCATGTTTTTATTGGCAAGACCACCGGAAGTAGGTGACCTCGAGGACAAGGTCAATTTTAAGGCGGGAGGAATGTTACGTATTGGAATATTAGGGAACTTGAGGGAGGTTATTGCAATTGATGTAATAGGTTTAGTATAAGAGAAACTTGTAACCAGCGAGGAAAATCAACAAATGAATTAATCAATCTTCCATCTTCAATCTCCCCTTCTCGACTCTTGCCTCTCTAATCTTCTTCTTCTCATCTTCCATTCATCCCTGCTACTATCCCGTTGCGATAATTTGTATCGCATCAGTCCTTCTGGCGGAGGTGGCCGTTGAAGAAACAATTTGTTTCTGTCTTTCTGCTCATTGGTTTGATCTTTATCTCCGTATTTTACTGAATTTATCTATTATTCGTCCTGTTTGTGTCTCTCTGTTTGTCAAGTCTTTTTTGTCAACTCAGGCTCCGACTTAATTCTGGAGTTCCTGAATTTGTTTTCTCATTTGAGCTCAAATGGTTTATGTGCTCAACTGATTGAGCGTAGCATTCAAAAAAGAAAAACAAACAGGGCCGGTTCGATTCAAGAAAAATTAGGCCCATATATTTAGCGTCAGCCCAATGGGTACAGTGACGCGTGGCGTGACTAGAGCCATGAGCCAGTCTACCAAGCAAACGGTTATCTCGTAACTGATGAAGAACGAAGTCGAAGTCGAAGTCGAAGAAAGAAGCAAGGGGAAGAAAGTCGAAGCTTCGAGCGAGCATCAATGGAGAGTTTCGCCGCCGTAAAGTTTATTTATCCAGCAGCCTCAATTACAAATGGACGCCGCCGTAGGCGGTCCGCGTTTTTCCCGGCAAGAAGACGCCGCGATTTCGTCACTGTCGCAGTTGGTTCTTCGAGTTCGGAATCGTCTGCTGCAGTATCGGAGTATCCAGAAATCGAGCTCGAATTCATTGGAGTATGCCAACTGAAGATTCAATTTACCAACGATTATTTGCTTCTTTGTTTGTTTTATAATTTATTACTTTTGTAGCCGAAGCCAGGAGGGGACGGATCGTATCCGGTGGATAGAGTAAGAGCGAAGAGTGGAGAGATGGTCCTGAGGAGCATAATGTCTGAAAACAAGCTGGAGCTTTATGGTCCCTATGTAAGTTTTTTTTATTTACTGTTTCTATTTATAATGATTTCTTTTGTTTTTGTGTTATTTGAAATTATGATTTGATGTTGGATTAGGGAAAGGTGATGAACTGTGGGGGTGGAGGAACATGTGGGACTTGCATTGTGGAGGTATACTTAGCTAATATTTTTTTATTGGAGTTCCCTGGAATTGGACTGTGTTGAATCTCTGATCAATTGCTTGGTGTCCATGTTAATGTTTGTACTTCATTATAAGTGAAATTCTGTTTTCTTATTGGTTACTTCTTTGGCAAGATATTGAACGAAACTGTTGCTTTAAATGTATTTGCAGGTGCTGGATGGGGAGGATCTTTTAAGTGAGAGGACTAATGCTGAATTGAAGTATCTTAAGAAGGCACATTTTACTCTCCGCTCTTCCCATGTGTTATGAGGAATCTAAATTTAGTTTTATTTTATCTCTTGGATCAGAGCTTTACTTGCTTGATGTGGCTTTTCTGTTGATCAAGCTATGACCTCTGACGGTATTTTTGCTTTCATTGTGCAGAAACCTGAATCTTGGAGAATGGCTTGTCAAACTATTGTTGGAAACAAGCAGAATGCTGGCAAGGTAAATTGCTAAGTTGCCAAAATAACATTTAATTTTGTGCTTGGAAAATAAAGGTGATTGTTCATTTCTGATTTGAAATTTACATATCTCCAGCTTCTTTTAGTCTGAACAGACTATTTTCATTTTTATCGGTACTGGGATAAAAGACAGCCCATGGATTTATGCGACTATGATAATAGTGTGTCCCTTGAATTTACTATGCATATAATTAGAATATCCTCCAAACTACATTCCATTATTATAGCATCTTATCATATTTTTTTTGATACTTAGCTTCTTATCATTGAGTTTTGTATCAGGTTGTGATACAGAGACTGCCACAATGGAAAAAATGATCAAAGCTTGTATGTAGAAGATATTTTTAATCGAGTTATTAGAGCAGAACAATGTCTGGGTGGGTGACCTTGTGCTTGATCAGAAGCTGCAGACCATGTTCTTATCGAATGAATACCGTTCCTTGTTCTTCTTTAAGTCGGCAGAATTAAAATGTCAATCAAATAGGCTTCTATAACTTTTGTAAGTTCTTACTGATCTTTGTGTAAACATTGTCCTCTATTTCAACTTCCTGTTTTATTACTGTCAAGCCAAAAGATTGGAGAACACTCGCACAATGTGTAGTTCTTGTGGCCTGGCAGTGGAATGCCATTGGAACAAGAATCAAATCCAGAAGTTAATAATTTGGAAGCCGAGGGAAGTTCAAGAGGGAAAATTTTCCAATATACTCAAAAAATTGAGATTGACTTCCACTTCTACTCAATCTTCAAGATGAGTTTTCTTTTTTACTCACTTTTTCTAATACATTGTTCGCAATGACGTTTTAGGTTTAAGACGTTGTTTTTAACCGCGTTTTAAGCACCGTATCTCTTTTACGCAAACAAAAATTACTGAGTCAGCAAAATATAGCCATATAAGCTTAAAACGCGGTTAAGAACACCATCTTAAATAAAAAACAAACAGGCAGCGCTTGCCATCTCAGGCCTCGAGCATTCCGGCAGCGAAGCCTCCACATATCAAGCTCCAACTCATCCGGTGACAAATCCACCATATTTTCATCACCTCGAACCACGATTTTCACAACTCCAGGACAAATCTCAATAGCATGTGCCCTCACGTCGCTCCAGATTTCATCAGCCGCGATCGTGAAACGAAAGGAATTAGGGCTTCCGTGGACACTGACTTATCGGCAGAGGAGCGAAACGGAAGTTTGAGGATCTTGCAAATATGTGCGGGAAGCAGCGTAGCTTCTTCCGGCGAGCACCAATGCATCGTATTGTAAGGTAATGTTCCGTATCATCGGAATTGGATGAACCTTGTTTATCCTCGCTCAAATCAGTGAGCAAACACTTAGGGTAAATTTTGCAACTGCGTTGTTATCTCGTCGGTGGATAACCAGTGAATTCGACGATTGAGTTGCAGAAGATGAATCACGAATTGGACTTATGACGTAAAACGTTGTTCACAACAGGGAGTTAGTGTTGCGTGGCTATATTTTGTTGATTCAAAATTTGTTTTTTGCGTATAAGAGATACGAGGCCTACAACGTCATTGCCAACAATGTTTTAGAAAAAGTGAGTAAAAAGGGAAACCAATCTTGAAAATAGAATAGAATGAAAAGTCAATCTCAATTTTTGAGTATATTGGAAAATTTTCAGTCCAAGAGGGCATTGGCCACATAACTTTTTTTTAATTGGAAAATTCCATTTTATAATACAATTTCAATATGCGTAGTTATATTAGAACCAAATTTTGACAATAAGTTCATTTATCTTATTATATTTTGAAATTTTTTCCAATTAAAGCAAAAATCAAAATTCATTTCCTATTGACAATCTTGAAATTCAATTTCCAAAATAGACACCATCAGTTAGGCGCTGTTGATAAGAGCGCCTAATGTCCAGGGTCAAAGTAAAGCGCCGTTGGTGAGAGCGCCTAATGTCTAGTGTAAAAATCTTCGTTATGGATTGATATATTATTCCAGCATGTGTATACGTGGTAAAAACATTTTGGGCACTGAACATGACAGCGCCTAAATTACTGTTCCACTGTTTAATAAGTCAGTAACAACTCGGTGTCAAGAATAGCGCCTTAAGCTACTCAGTGAGGGAAGTGGTTGACAGGGTTAAAGTGCTGTCGAGGACAGCGCCTAATGTGTTTTAGGTTTAGGCGCTGTCTGCAACATCGTTTTAACCTGAGATGCTGTAATGTTGATTTATTTTTTACCCAAAACTCCCTGCAAACATGTAAATATAACCCTGTCCAATACAAACAAGCCCATCCACCAAAAGTTCAAGTCAAAGTGGTTGCATGAAGCACAAAGTGACGAATTCTAAAAATTTGTAAAAGTTACACAATGACAACATGTAACAATAGTCGTCACCGGTACAAATGAGAAGAAATTTACATTATAGTTTTGGGCTAAAAAGGTAGCCATCAAGATCCCGGTGTATAACGATCATGGGCATTTCTAGCGCGTGAACCAACCCGCCGAGTTGGAGTCCGTTGTGACTCGACTTGAGTTACTTGAGAAGGACCGCCAACATCCGGCTTATCATTCAACAACTCTTTCAAATCTTTGAAACGATTACAAGACTTTATTTGCTGATTCTCCTCGACAATGTTATAAAGTAATATTTTGTGGGCCACACACTTTTGATTGAAATTTGAGACATAGTGTCTTAAACATACACGGTGATAAGCTCTTGGTGGAGACCAATCCTCTTCTTCCATCACTTGCATTATGCCTATATGCCTATCCGAAATTATGCATAATCCATCACGTTCGCGACGCCACTTCGAATGCACGTCATGAACCACTTCCAGCTCTCCATATTTTCACCCTCCACCAATGCATAAGCTAAAGGAAGAACTTTATTTTCTGCGTCGAGAGAGACTGCAATCATTAAAACACCCTTCCACTTCCCGATCAAATGTGTCGCATCGATAGAAATGATGGGACGACAATGCTTGAAGCCTTCAATGGCCAAAGCAAATGATCAGAATACACGATTCAAGCTAACTTTCCCACTCTCTAGCATTGATGTGTCCCAATGAACAATGCTACATGGATTGGACTCTTTCAGCATGTCCATGTATGCCGGTAGCTTTTCAAAAGATGCTTCCCAATCTCCAAATATATGTAATAATACTTTTTGTCGAGATTTCCAAGCCTTCATGTAAGATATTTTATACCCATACTTTGGTCTCATTAAAGCTTGCACCTCGTAAGGGGAAAGTCTCAACTTCTCTTGAATTAAATCTCTTATGTCCATTCTGATAAAGTGTTCATTAAAATGAACATTGACATGAGGGATAATATCAACCTCGCACGTGTGATCTCCTTCATATTTGGTTACTCTCCACATGCCTTCGTTTTTCTTCTTTGAAGCTCGTAGCTCTCATTTGCATTTATCCTTTCCTCGACGACATTCAAGAATTAATCGTTTCGTGCTCAAGCTTGCAGTGCGATATTCTTGATGGTGTTTGATGTTCCCTTGAGTGACATGTATTTGGCAAAACGACGTTAGACAGTTCGAGCAGGAGTTCAGGGGGAGTTCGTACATATCGTGGCACTCATGTACAGCGTGGAACAGACGCAAGGATATTTCCCGGAAGGATTTCGACAACGAAGATCTCGTTGATTTGAAGTCGGCCAGCGACTTATTCGATCATCAGATATTCGAATGAATAACTACATTGAAGGCGGCATGGCTAACTTGGGCAAGAAGTCTTCGAATATTCTTCCAACCGATTTGAGAAAGATATACATCGAATATTTAGGAATATTTCCTAAATATTTGATGGGATTATCTTGAGCTGGTTTAGATATCGTCCGAGCATATAAATACAATGCTAGGGCATCCATAATCAGCATCGCTTTCAATATCAAACATATTCGAGTATACCCTATCGATTGGAGAAGAAGAAAGCGACGGCCGGTTGTGTTTCCCCACTGGAAACTCATCGGTGCAAGAGTAGTCTAATCAAGTGCAACTCAGACTGCCTGGAAGCGATCCAACTGCCGCACACAACAAAGGACAACACGCTTTTGAGAAAAAGCGACCGAGCTTCAAGAGAAGGTCGAGGTTGTTTGGACTGGAGGTTCGGACGAAGGGGATCGAGGCAAACTGTTGTTAACCTCGGTTGCAAATCTGAGAGACAGTGTTAGAGGCTTGGCAATTACCACGTGTAAGCGTAAGTCCACGTGTAAGCTCTAAACTCGTAACAAAGATTTGATGTCCCTTCTTGGGTGTGGGAAACCCCCCAGAGTAGGCGTAGCCGAACTGGGTTATCATTCTGTGCGTCCCTCTACTTTTGTTCTGTTGACTGAACTGTTGTGAAAGGATTTCAAGGTCTGTCTCAATTGTACCTTGAACACAAGCTTGAACAGGGGATAGAATTTCAATTGGTATCAGAGCAAACACTCGACACACTGAGTGGGATCCTGAACTATTCAAGATGACTCTAAAGGAAGGACAAAGCATCACCAGACCTCCGCTACTTGAGGGCTCAAATTATGCCACCTGGAAGCCCGTGATGAGATCTTTTCTAAAATCTATAAACGAAAGGGCTTGGAAGGCTGTCCTGAAAGGTTGGACAAAACCCATGATGAACAATCTCACTGGAGAACCGTTTCCGAAACCTGAAGCTCTGTGGACAGAAGAGGAGGACAAAGCTTCCATGGGAAACTCAAAGGCTATGAATGCGATCTTCTCTGCAGTAGATGAAAACGTCATGAAGCTAATCATCAACTGTGAAGTGGCTAAGGAAGCGTGGGATATTCTCCAAACAGCTTTTGAAGGCACAGAAAAAGTTCAAAACTCTCGCATGTAGGCTGTAAAAACCAGGTTCGAAGAGATGAAAATGAAGGAAAGTGAAACCATCACTGAGTACAACACCAGAGTTCTGGAACTGGCTAACGAAGCTTCGGCTCTTGGGAAACCCATCGATGAAGAAAGATTGGCCAATAAAGTCTTAAGATCACTCCCTCCGAGATTTGCCATGAAGGTCACGGCCATTGAGGAAATGCACGACATCTCAAAACTAAAGCTGGACGAGCTAATGGGGTCTCTCAAAACCAACGAGATCAATCATGATTTCCAACCCGGAGAGGTGAAGGGAATCGCCCTAAAGGCAGATGACAGAGCCTTGTCGTGAGGCAATGTGCAAAATTAATTTATAAGTCCACTACTTGTGACTTCACTATTGGGTAGTAAAGCGGTAAGTAAGGGTCGAACCCAAGGGAATTAGTGGATAGTTGTTCGTTGAGGAAATTGTACAGAAATGTAAGTGCGATTGGGGTTGGTTGTGGTTTTAGTACTGAAAGTAAATTGCTGGAAACTAAATGACTGAAAGTAAAGTGCTGAAAGTAAATTGCTGGAAAGTAAATGACTGAAAGTAAAGTGCTGAAAGTAAATTGCCGTAAAGTAAATGACTGAAAGTAAAGTGCTGAAAGTAAATTGCTGGAACAGTCGAGTTCAATATCAACCAAACAACATACTTTTGGTTTGTCGCACGCTATATTTCAAGCGCAATACGTGCCAAATTTATGTTGGATTGATGTTGAAAATGTCTGTAGTAAGCGGAAAGTAAATAAATGAAAGTAAAGTGCGGCAATGTAAAGACTGAAAGTAAGTGCGGAAAGTAAAGTACTGAAAGTAAAGTTAGTTGCGGAAAGTAAAGTACTGAATGTAAAGTGCGTAAAGTAAAGTGCGTATAAGTAAAGTGCGTAAAAGTAAAGGGTACTGAAAGTAAACAGTTGATAATGAGACTGAAAGTAAAATGACAAGTGATGTTTTGATTGAGAGAAGGATTCGGTTTTAGGGGCCTTGTATCATAGTCCGTTCATCATTGACCTCTAATGATCGTTCTAAGTGTTCAAAGATGTATCAAGGCCATTTCTAGCACTCGACTTGCCACACCGCCTAGTCCTTTTCAAGACATAGAGCACTTGTTCTAGATAGGCTAATTCCTCCTTTCGAAGTATCTTAGCCTATGTGCATCCACTTGATCAATCATTTCCGATCAACCAAGTGGTGTTTAAAAGAGGTTGAACTCCATGGAAAAGCTTTGCTCTTTTGAGCCTCCACTCAACCATGTATGTTCACGAACCCCATGGAAGAGCTTTGCTCTTTCGAGCCTCCACTCAACCATGTATGTTCTAACCTAATATATGGCACATAGAACAAGTTTGAACATAATAGAAGCACTAAGAAAAGGGTCTAAAACGTTTGCATGATACAAGCACACCCCTTCAACCAAATGAAGGGTTTAGCTACGAATATCCATAGAAGTGGATACCATAGCTAGTGCTAGAAGAGTAAATGGTTTTGAAAGCAAAGACAAGAAAAGTAAAGGTTTTGGAAAGTAAAATTCAAGAACAACAAGAATACTCAAGAACAAACAAGAGTAAACTCAAGAACACTCAAGAATACTCAAGAACCAACAAATCAAGAGAGAAGGTAGAGCTTTTGATATTGAAAATGCAAGTGTTTTACAAGGATTGTGGGATGGATTCTAGAGAGATTCTCTACCTAAGTTACAAGTGATGTTTTTCAAGGAGGGGAGGGCCTCCTTTTATAGCCAAATGTGGCGGATTTGAGGTGGAAGTGGAGTGGGATAATTCCTCCCAAAATCCTTCGGTTCTCCCTCAACTCCGGTTAGACTTTGGTTTGCTCTTCGGTTGGACTTGTTTTGAGCCAAAGGGTGGCACATGGAGTGCACATGGGCGGCTGAGCTTGAGATGTGCCAAAGGGCAACTATATGAGCTTGGTTTAGCTTTGGGAAAGTCCCTTGAACTTGGTTGAGGTTTGGTTTCAAACTAAAAGATCAACCGATGTGAATAGTATGCCCTAACCGAGAAATAAGTAGTTTGGTTGGACTTCGCCGGATTTTTACCGGAGTAGGGCTAAAATGACCGGAGCAAGGTGGTGGTTGGATGAGGCATGATCGGAGCATCGCTGGAGGTCAATTGGACCATGGCCGGAGCTTGGCCGGAGCTGTCGGAATTTTGGCCGGAGGTGATTGGGTTGAGGACCATGGACTCTGAATGACAAGGCCAAGATAAACATGTTTCATCAAGGAAGTTAGGCCTGATTCTGGCCGGAGCATGGTCATGGCCCGGGGTTGAAGTTTTCCTCGGGCCCATGGTCGACCAGGCCCGGGCGCTGTTCTCGGCACGGTCCTGGTTTTCAAGGACTCGGCTCTCGGCGCTCTCGGATGTGGGTCTCAGCACTAGTCTCGGCACGGGCGCTCAGACTTCTCAGCATGGGTGCTCGGCTCTCTCGGCACGAGCCCTGGGACGCGGCCTGGGACCTGGGCGGGGACCTGGTTTCTCGGACGCTGGCCTCGATCAGGGACCTGGGCGGGGACCTGGTCTTCTCGGCACTCGGCGCTCGGCACTCGGGACTTGGTTCCCGGCACTTGGGCCCGGCACCTCTCGACAGGGACCTGAGGTCCTCGGTACGGGCTCCCGTGCGCGTCCGGCATTTCCAGGACGCGGCCCGACATTTCTTGGTCCCGGCTGGGCTCTCTTGAATTGTAATCCATTTTTGGTTTAAGAACCCCCTTTTTAGCTCGTTTTCTCTCTAAACCTCAAAATAGCCGGTACAACAAAAATGGAACTAACAAGTAAATGTTGTTAAGACAAAGTGTCTAATTTGGTGGATTTAACTATCTTAATGAATCATATAAATATGGTCCATCAGCAGACATGTCAGAAGACAAACTGGACGCTGGCCGCACCACTGAGCAACTGGCTATGATGGCTCAGAACTTTGGTAGAGTTGTGCGGAAAATCAATAGACATGGTCCAGAGCAAGGTCGGCCTTCATTAACTAGCTTCCGAAACTGGAAAACTGGCAGGTCAAGTTCCAGAGATATGAGACAAGACCCCTCTGATAAAGGAAAAGAAGAAATTCAGTGCCATGAATGCAAGGGTTTCGGTCATATTACTTCACAATGTGCAAATACTCTCATGAAGAAGAAGGCAATGGTCGCTAGCTTCAGCGACAGTGAGACAAACGAAGAAAATGGAGGAGGTGAAACCACTAATTTTGTGGCTTTCGTTACAACTCCAGGAGAATACAGCACTACCAGTGAAGGAGTACCATCTCAGTTGGAACTCCCGGCCGAAGACCTTTCAGATAGTGACGATGAAGAACTCACGCAGGAGTCTCTGGCTGAAACATATAAAGATCTATATGAGAAGTGGTTGCTACTAATCAATGTCAACAAGAAGCTGAATGATACGGTTGCAAGCATTACTATGGAAAAGGACAAGGTCTGGCAGGAGGTCGAGATACTGCTTACACAGAAGGTGGAGCTCGAATGCACGATAGACTCACTAAATACTCAACTGGCTGAGATGCAACATGAAAGACTGTCTGCTTGCTCAGAAAACAGAGCCCCTGGGTACTGTCTCTTCACTGAAAGTCAACATGGAGAAGGACCGTGACACTAATCCTATAGGCATGGCAGGTCTAAGGAAACCCTTCACAGATCTGAAACGCAAGGAGGTGTTCCAACTTCGGAGGGTAGAACAGCTGGAGCTTTAGCTTGAATCTGAGAGAATGGATCATTCAACCACCGAAAAGGAACTCAATCACCTCAAACAAACGATAAGGATGCTAAACTCAGGCACTAAAAACTTAAATGACATTCTCAGGTCTCAAAGGATGGAGTCTGGACATCGAGGCTTGGGGTTTACTGAAGAAGGCACCTCAAAAGGCGCTACCTTTGTTAAAACTACACAAGTGATGGATCAGTTGCCGAAATAGAAGGTGACACAGTCTAAGGGAAAGAACCTAGCTTATCACAAGAAGACTCACAGCACATCAAGTGAAGGAAAGACCCGTGGAACACATGTCCAATGCCATGACCATTCACCAGTGATGGAAAGGACAGATAGGCGCACTTGCTGGTACTGCCACCAGATGGGACACATCAAACGGAAGTGTCGCCTGTTTCTTGCTGGACGACGGGCATACCAACAACAGACCATACCGCGACAGAAACAAATCTGGATACCAAAGGCAAACCAGACGGTATGCATGGTGGCCTGCTGCTCCTCAAGTGACACAGTGCAAGACAGTTGGTACTTCGACAGTGGATGCTCCACCCACATGATAGGTAACTCTAAATACCTCACTCATATTAGACCTGTTGAGAAGATGTGGTTTGTCACCTTCCGGGATGGTAGAAAGGGTCAGGTGATCGGCTGTGGGACATTGAAGGTTCCGGATCTCCTTGTACTCGAGGACACCCTCCTTGTTGAAGGTCTGACAATGAATCTTATTAGCATCAGTCAACTGTGCAAGGATGGACACTATGTGTCATTCTCTCGTGAATCATGCCTCGTCCTAGACCAGAATGGCGGAATTGTGATGAAAGGGAGAAGGGGTGCGAATAACTGCTATACCATAGGGGTGAGTCTGATGCGTCTGATGGGTCGAGACTGTGTACAAGCCAAACATCGATCTCTGCGAGGGGGAGTGGAGAAGACCCTTCACATAAGGTCTGATACCGCACAAATCTATGTTGACAATTGTACCAAGAAACTGATGGATCTGAAGGTGTTACAGTTGCAGAAGGAGTTCGGTCAGAAGGTGTCACAATTGCAGAAGGAGTTCATACAGTATCCTCAGAACCTTGCCAGGAACCGAACAAGAAAACGTGAATACGGAGGGCAACAAAGGGCTATTACTCCGAAGCATATGACAACAGACGTGGAATTGACCAAGACCTTCATCGATTCACACGACATTTCTCAGCTTGGAGCACCCAGATCCTTCTTGGGTCTTCGTGGTGTCAAACACTGATTGCATCCAACGGTGGTCAGTCAAAGTCGAAACTCCAGCTAAACAGTTGGACTGACCACCTAAGAAAGAGAGCTGGAACAGAAGGCACAGTGCTCGAAGACAAATATTTTTTGAATATTCTCGAAGATTTTTCATGCCGTTATTTAAAACGGGAGTTGACTGATTTGGGAAGTTGAAAAGGCCGGAGTATATTTTTGAAACACAAAAGACAGTTTGGTGTGTTCAATTGTCTTCTCACTCTCGTCCAAACTCTAGAACGGCAAAAAAATCTCTCAACCGCTCCTTCCTCAATGACAACGGTGAACACCAGAAAGTCAGCGAAGTCCGGCGTCAAATCCACTGAGAAGAAGAAAGAAAGCATGCAGTCCTCGAAGTCTCTGGCGGCGAAACCCCATGTTCCGAAATCAAAAGTTCCGAAGGAGAAAAAGGTGTCGCCTTTACACTCAGTCACTGAAGTCTTGGCCGAAGCCAAGAAGATTGACGGAGGAACAGCCGGTGAATTTCCTCAGTCGACCGCGATAGACTCGCCCGACTCAATCGATGCTGGTACGACTCAAGTCCATCCCCAATCTGAGGTATTTCCAACTGTTCTTTCAGATTCTGCAAATATTTCGACTGTTGATAATATTGTGCCGAAGGAAGATGTGAATGTGGGTGTTGAGAAGGATGGTAAATCTGTTGTCGGTGATAAAGCCAGTAGGGCTGTTGTGGATGGTGAAGCCAGTAGGGCTGTAGTGGGCGATAACACCAGTAGGGCAGTGTTTGGGAATAAAACTGTCAAGATTGTGGAAGGTGGGGAACCCAGCAAGGCAGCTGGAGGTTCAGCAACGTGGAGGGAAAATATTTTTGCCTCTGGATACATTCCTCCAAAGGGTGGTCACAGGAAGAAGTTTAGGCGGGCATGTGACTCCCCCAGAAAGTATTTAGCACAGATATATGCTACTAGAGGTCGAGGAAGAGAAACTTGGTGACTAATAATGCTTCTGACGATGAGCCTTCTAAGAATCTAGGAGGAATCATTGATGAACGTTCCGATCAACATGCTGAGACTGTGTCAGAGGAGATTAATCCATCAGAAGAGGGAGATGTGTTGAAAGAAGCCATACCAGAAGAATCTGATCCTGTAGAAAAGGATGAAGAGTTGGAGAAGATGTACAAAGACATTGATGATGTCATGAAAGATTTGGAAAAGGAGAAGGATCTGGGAGTGGCAAGTTCAGAGGAACCACCTCGTGCCCAGGGTGTTGGGGCAGAAGAGTCTGATGCTGTGACAAAAGCAAGTGTTCCATCTCAGGAACCAGGTGTTCAGACAGAAGTTGAGTCAAGTGGAGTTCCAGAGGAAGTTGTTGCTAAAGAGATAGTGGTTGTCCCAGTAGTTGTTCAAGATGATCGTCGTAGCGACCATATGGAGAAAGATGGCTCATCCATTCGTGAGGATGCTCCGAAGACAGTTTCAAAAGCGGTTACTCTTTTGGAAGATGAACAAGACCGTGTTCCCCTTGTCAATCTAAAAAGGGCAAAGAAGGACAAGGAAAAAAAGAAGTTTGCGTTTGCAAAATCTACAAAGGGGTCAGTTCAGAATGATGCTGAGGTGGGCATCGTGGCAGGGGGAGCTGTTCCATCCAAGAAAAGGAAACGTGATGCTGCGATTCATGTCTCTAAAGATGCTGGGAGATGTGAAGTTCCACCCCCTGAGTCTGACGCTGTTCCAAATGGTGTGGTCAAGAAAGGAGTTTGGTTTGTCAATCATGATGCTGCTAAGAAATGGAGTTGTGTGCTGAAAAGGAAAATCATCCCTAAGAGGGTGCTGGAGGAGTCTAGGTATAAAGGGAAGGAGGTGATTGAAGTGCAGAAACAATCTGATCTGTTCTGGACGTTAGACAGATGCAAACCCTTCGACGAACAGTTGGTTCGTGAGGCCATGGCAAACCTTCCCCCTCGTTTTGGGGTCATTGGAGAAGCAGAATATGGAGTCTTCTTTGTCAGAGGAAGACAGATCAAGCTTGATCCAGAACTTATAAATGTGTACTTCTCCATGGATGATCCAGTCGCTGATGAAGAAGAATCAGATTTTTGAAAGGTGATAGAGACCATCACTGCAGGCTCAGTTCAGTGGAGGCCTAACACTGTGGTACATACTGCTGATCTTTCCACGTTCTATTCCATGCTATTCTTCATCGCCGTCTTCAACTGGAGACCCTCGACTCACTGTTCAACGATCAACCGGGACATGGACCAACTGATTTATCAGATAGGGAATAAGCTGAAGTTCAACCTGGGTAGAGTAATGTTCGAACAGATCGCTGATCATGCTACCTCTAAGAGAACTCTACACTAGATTTGTTTCCCATCCCTGATATATGAGTTGATCATCCATTGACAGAACCGCTCGTCGTTAAAGCAATTTGTGCAAATAAATTTATAGTCCGCTACTCGCAACTATACTACTGGGTAGTACTTGGTAAGTAGGGGTCGAACCCAAGGGAACTAGGGGAATAATTGTTCTTCGGGGGGGATTGCGCAGCGTGGGAGCGTGTTTAAGGTCGGTTGGTTGGTTTTAAAGCTACCAGCTATTTTGATTGATTGATTGGTTGGTTGGTTGATTTTAATACTGGAAAGTAAATTACAGTTTATAATTAAAGAGAAATGTTCGGTTTCAGGGGACTTGTATTATATCCTGTTTATCATTGACCTTTAGTGACTCTCCTAAGTATTCAAACGGTGTATCAAGGCCATTCCAAGCACTCGATTTGCGTACACTGTCTAGCCTATTCCAAGGACGTAGAACACTTATTCTATTTAGACTAATACTCCATTCCCGGTTATATTAGCCTATGTGCATCCATTTGATCAATCATTCCCGATCAACCAAATGGTGTTTAAGATGAGTCAAACTTCTCAGATAAGCTTTGCCATTCCAAGCATCCACTTATCCCTACAAGTTTACGAACCCCGCTGTAGAGTTTTGCCAATCCAAGCATCCACTCTACCTTGGACGTTCTGACTTAATATATGGCACATAGAATAAGTTTTGAATACTTAGACTAGACACTAAGTTAATAGTCTAAAACATTTTATAATACAAGTGCGCCCCTTAGACCGAACTACAAGTTTAGCTACTATTTATCGCGCTAAACATTATAACTAAGGAAATAAAACAGTTGAATAAATACTAAGAATTACTTACAACCGTTGAAGCGCCAAGGGAGCTTTCCTTTATTTCCAAAGCAAAATTACAACATTACAAATATTACAACTTCTAGAGAGAGAAGTGAAAATGAGATTGAGGTGTGTTTTTGGAGGAGGAGGAGCTCCTCCTTACATAGCCATGGGAGGAGGAGGAGATGGAGGCAAGTGTTGCATTTTGATTGGAGGAGAAAATCAAGGGAGGAGATGGCCACATGTGGAGGAAGAGGAGTGGTGGAGGAGGAGGAAGGTGGTGGTGACATGTGGAGGAGCTCCAAAAGCCGCCGGTCACCACCCCTCAAAGCCGCCGGTAGGCGGTTGCCAAGGAGGAGGAGCTCCTCCCTTGGCCACCACTTCTTCAAGTGGCCGGTCATCCTTGCCCATATGTGAGTTTTGTACAGTTTTGTGCAGTCTTTTCACAAAACTGTCAATGTGTTTCTTCCCCGGGCTGTCTTGACTCCACTCCTGATTCTTCTGATTAATTTGTTATGGTCAATTCAACGTCAGGATCCTTGATATTTCTTCAGTCGGCATATGATCTTGACCTTGGATTGACTCTTGTTATCTTTTCAGCATAAAATCCTCTCCTTAGCGTGTTTTCACTTAAGTCTCTAAAATGCCCTGCAAAAATATATCGGGACTAACACGTAGAAGTTAGATAGACAAACAGTCTAATTTGGTGGGTTTAACTGCATTTATGTTTCATACAATTATGGTCCATCAGATCACCCCACACTTTTAGTTGTTCGTCCCGAACAATGCTATTAAAGGGCGTAAGTTCTATGTTTCGCTTTGGAATATGAAAATTAGACTGTGGTACTCGATCTATCCTAATTCATGCATTGCTTACTTATTACCAAATTAAACTGCGTAAATAAATAGAAGAAACTTAATACTTGTACCTCCGTGCTGAGATGCAAATTATATTGGATGTCTCGGGAGATAGCCCTTTTTAGGCTCCTGGACTACAATCTTGGGATTGTCTCGCACTATATGGTTTTCTGGTAGCTTTCTCTAGCACGTGATTCAGTTCAGGTTTCAGTGGTTTGAGTACTTTGATTTTCTTTTGGCGAGGGACTGCTTTTGTAGTGAGTCGGCATTTGGCCTTTGATTTAACGCTTTGAGTACTTCACTTTTGTTCGGTTAAAACCTTCACATTTTTGGGCCTTAGGCCTCTTGATTTGCTTCTTCGAGCTTTTCGCCTTTTTGTGGTTTTGCAAGTCCATTTTCTCGAGCCTTTTTTGGGAGGTCCAATCATCGCCCGCAAGCCTATGGAAATACCTCCCCGCTCTTCTCGTTTTTGCCGTTTTCGCGCGGGTCAAGGTGAGGGTCGCTCATCTATTTTCTCGGCTACTTTGACTGTCGTTTTCGCGCGGGTCAAGATGAGGGTCGCTCATCTATTTTCTCGGCTACTTTGACCGGAGATAGGACGGTCTGATTCCCGTCCTTGCCTTTTGCATTGCATGGCGGAGATGACTTCAATTTTCACTGAAACCCGAAGTGCAGCCTCCACTGACTTCGAAAACCATATAGTTTGATCTGATCCTTTGATTGCTTGCCAAGCCTCTCTAGGGCAGTTTATATCAACTCCACATCCCTAGTTATCTCAGCACAAAGGACAAATGGAAAGTTACATTCTAAGTTTTTAAACAGTTTGAATTTTCACAAGGTTAATGCATGAATTATGATTTATCTTTTTCACATTCTTAAGTTCATATTTTCAAAAAGATATTATTTATTAACTAATATATACAGGTGGTTCTCACCCCACACTTTTGAACGAAGGCATTCTTTTTACGAAATGACTTAATTCAAAAGCCATGCAAGCAGTTGTTATACGAGAAGGAAATGATATTAAGGAAAAGGAAAGACAGAACTCCCTTTAAGGTGTCGAGTGAACGACATGGCTCGAGGCTGGATAATCGAGGGAGTTCGGCTGGGGCCTTGAACTCTTAGCGTAGCCCTGACTGGCTTAATGTTGCACCCAAGTCCGATTCCTGAATAGTCAAATCTTCTATGCACCAAGTGGGTGAGGGCGACTTATTGATAAAAACTAAAACACAGAAAATAAAAAGACAGAAAATAAAGTGCAGAAAGTAAGATAGTGTCGGG
Organism: Rhodiola kirilowii; assembly: GCA_033675215.1. Classification (NCBI taxonomy): domain Eukaryota; kingdom Viridiplantae; phylum Streptophyta; class Magnoliopsida; order Saxifragales; family Crassulaceae; genus Rhodiola; species Rhodiola kirilowii. Next base: position 38,493,042 of record CM066203.1, on the reverse strand, counting down.
TTACCTCCCGACCAGTGCACTTGTTTAACGTCGTTGGCTCGACAGTACCTCGTTGTGGATTACTGGTTTGGGTCCCATGGGTGGCTGAGGTCAAACTTTGCCACCGTTCCAGTGTTGCTTCTTCCTGACTTCTTGCTGGATGTTGTGTTCTGGTTAGGACTCCTTGGTTTCGGGATCTTTTCTTTCCAATACCCCGGAGGGGGTGATGGACCTTTCACTACCAGCCTTTCGAAGTTTTTGTATTTGGGACTGCCTAGTCCGGTTGCGGCATAACACTGCTCCATCGAGGGGTCATTCTGCAGAGGTGCTTTTCCCATTCTCCTTTGAGCTTCTTCTTGGATTGCATAGTTCGCGGCGACTTGCTCATTAATCAAGGGGAAAAGTCGGGAAGGCCTCATGAGGCTTGGTTCTGCCTCGTTATGTTGGTTCGTGAAGAACTGATCGTAGATAGTTTCAGCTGCCTGGGTAATGATAGTCGGGTATGGCTTGGGCAGTTCGTCAGTGGTGTTCTGGACTCCTACTTCGTTGCTTCCGGTGCTTTCCATGTCTGATTCTTCAGACGGTTCAGGAGTCTCTTCTGATGGTTCGGTGGTTTCTTCTTCATCAGCCTCAGGATCAGCTTCTTCTGTGTGCATTTCCTCATCAGTTTGGGGTACTCGTCTTGTGGTAGCGGCTAGGCCGATTATAAGGTACCACATGTCTGCAATGGTGAGGTTTGCGGCAGACCTTCTCATAGCTTCGTTGACTCTTCCCAGCTCTTCGGACCTCATCCCACGAAGAAATTTTTGGAGAAGAATTTTCTTCGTAAATCCATGGTGCGGGCAGCTTGAGACGATGGCATCGAATTTTATGTAGTATTTGTCCAAAGTCTCATCCCGGGATTGTTGAAGGTTCAGGATCTTCTCGCGGGTTTCTTGGCGTAAGGAAGGAGGGGAGAATTCTTTCAGGAACGGAACGCAGAGATCTACGTAACGTTCTGCACTGCTAGCGGTGGATGTGTAGTACCAGATTGTGGCGAAGTCGGTTAGAGAGAATTTGAAGCATTTCAGCTTTAACTCTTCTAACACTTCGTTTTCAGGTTTGATGTTGTGGCAGACTTGGTGGAAGTTTCGACAGTGCTGTACAGGGTCTTCTCCCTCCGTTCCTCCGAACAGGGGCAGAAATCGCGTTGTCCATGCATGCGTAACGGGTAGTGTCATAGAGAGATGAACAGAAAAGAAAAAGGGGAGGGAAGAACAGTTATCCGATGACTAGTTCCCCGGCAACGGTGCCAATTTGACAGAACCGCTCGTCGTTAAAGCGATTTGTGCAAATAAATTTATAGTCCGCTACTCGCAACTATACTACTGGGTAGTACTTGGTAAGTAGGGGTCGAACCCAAGGGAACTAGGGGAATAATTGTTCTTCGGGGGGGATTGCGCAGCGTGGGAGCGTGTTTAAGGTCGGTTGGTTGGTTTTAAAGCTACCAGCTATTTTGATTGATTGATTGGTGGGTTGGTTGATTTTAATACTGGAAAGTAAATTACAGTTTATAATTAAAGAGAAATGTTCGGTTTCAGGGGACTTGTATTATATCCTGTTTATCATGGACCTTTAGTGACTCTCCTAAGTATTCAAACGGTGTATCAAGGCCATTCCAAGCACTCGATTTGCGTACAATGTCTAGCCTATTCCAAGGACGTAGAACACTTATTCTATTTAGACTAATACTCCATTCCCGGTTATATTAGCCTATGTGCATCCATTTGATCAATCATTCCCGATCAACCAAATGGTGTTTAAGATGAGTCAAACTTCTCAGATAAGCTTTGCCATTCCAAGCATCCACTTATCCCTACAAGTTTACGAACCCCGCTGTAGAGTTTTGCCATTCCAAGCATCCACTCTACATTGGACGTTCTGACTTAATATATGGCACATAGAATAAGTTTTGAATACTTAGACTAGACACTAAGTTAATAGTCTAAAACATTTTATAATACAAGTGCGCCCCTTAGACCGAACTACAAGTTTAGCTACTATTTATCGCGCTAAACATTATAACTAAGCAAATAAAACAGTTGAATAAATACTAAGAATTACTTACAACCGTTGAAGCGCCAAGGGAGCTTTCCTTTATTTCCAAAGCGAAATTACAACATTACAACTTCTAGAGAGAGAAGTGAAAATGAGATTGAGGTGTGTTTTTGGAGGAGGAGGAGCTCCTCCTTATATAGCCATGGGAGGAGGAGGAGATGGAGGCAAGTGTTGCATTTTGATTGGAGGAGAAAATCAAGGGAGGAGATGGCCACATGTGGAGGAAGAGGAGTGGTGGAGGAGGAGGAAGGTGGTGGTGACATGTGGAGGAGCTCCAAAAGCCGCCGGTCACCACCCCTCAAAGCCGCCGGTAGGCGGTGGCCAAGGAGGAGGAGCTCCTCCCTTGGCCACCACTTCTTCAAGTGGCCGGTCATCCTTGCCCATATGTGAGTTTTGTACAGTTTTGTGCAGTCTTTTCACAAAACTGTCAATGTGTTTCTTCCCCGGGCTATCTTGACTCCACTCCTGATCTGATTAATTTGTTATGGTCAATTCAACGTCAGGATCCTTGATATTTCTTCAGTCGGCATATGATCTTGACCTTGGATTGACTCTTGTTATCTTTTCAGCATAAAATCCTCTCCTTAGCGTGTTTTCACTTCAGTCTCTAAAATGCCCTGCAAAAATATATCGGGACTAACACGTAGAAGTTAGATAGACCAACAGTCTAATTTGGTGGGTTTAACTGCATTTATGTTTCATACAATTATGGTCCATCATCCATCAAGCTCCAGATTTGAAGACCTCGACTGACCATCTCTCAAAGGCACCCAGTAAGTTCATCGTTGACCACAAGCTGTACAAAGGACGTCACGTGAATGATCTCAAGGAGGGCAACCAGAAAGGAAAAGGTATTGCGAAGTCAAGTCGAGGGGGAGCCAGGATGGGCCGGGATGAGAGGAGTCAGCTACTCAAGGACCTGAATGTCATCATTGAAGTGGACAAGGAGCAACGCAGGCGCATCAACAAGCTCGCTTGTGCCCTCAGCTACCCAAGTGAAGATGAATCTGATGATGCAGATTCTGAGGATGCCACTGATGATGGGTCGTCTGCATAAAGGTCCCCTGAAAAACTATCTCTCTGAACTCAGTATTATTAAAAACTTTCATATTTTGTGTGTGCTTGTTCTGGCACGGTTTGATTGGCTGTTCGAACTTAGATCGGTCCCCTTGCCAGTTTGTGGCAAAAAGGGGAAGTATTTTGAGAGGAGACAATTTTTGTTCTCTCAAGGTTGTCTAATGTCTAGATAGTTAGATAGATCTAGTTATCTAGTAGATTGGGTTTTGCCAAAATGCCAAGGGGGAGATTGATGTTCCCTTGAGTGGCATGTATTTGGCAAAACGGCATTAGACAGTTCGAGCAGGAGTTCTGGGGGAGTTCGTACATATCCTGGCACTCATGTACAGCGTGGAACAGACGCAAGGATATTTCCCGAAAGGATTTCGACAATGAAGATCTCGTCGATTTGAAGTCGGCCAGCGACTTATTCGATCATCAGATATTCGAATGAATATCTACATTGAAGGTGGCATGGCTAACTTGGGCAAGAAGTCTTCGAATATTCTTCCAACCGATTTGAGAAAGATATACATCGAATATTTAGGAATATTTCCTAAATTTTTGATGGAATTATCTTGAGCTGGTTTGGATATCGTCTGAGCATATAAATACAATGCTAGGGCGTCTATAATCAGCATCGCTTTCAATATAAAACATATACAAGTATACCCTGTCGATTGGAGAAGAAGAAAGAGACGGCCGGTTGTGTTTCCCCACTGGAAACTCATCGGTGCAAGAGCAGTCTAATCAAGTGCAACTCAGACTGCCTGGAAGTGATCCAACTGCCGCACACAATAATGGACAACACGCTTTTGAGAAAAAGCGAGCAAGCTTCAAGAGAAGTTTGATGACGTTCGGACTGGAGGTTCGGACAAAGGGGATCGAGGCAAACTGTTGTTAACCTCGGTTGCAAATTTGAGAGACGTAGTGTTAGAGGCTAGGCAATTACAAGGTGTAAGCGTAAGTCCACGTGAAAGCTTGATGAGCCGTATTTATACCCTCATCGAGTCATCAAATCCCACCAATTTTGGCACTTTATCATGCAAACAGTTACTTCTTAGTGTTGTTTTGCATTGCAGGTGTTTCGGAAGCTCTAGGAGGAAACACGCTTAAAAGACGGCATTTTCATGCCAGAAGCATCGCAGTTGAAGAACAAAGCCAGAGGAGCGTCGTGAACCGTATTTTTCGGCTCGTGAACAGTATTTTTTGGTTTGTAAACAGTAATTCTTGCGTGAATAGTAATTCCACGTGAACAGTACTTCGGGGTGTGAACAGTACTTCGAGAAAAATCCAAATTCCATGCATGACGGTTTAGAGGCTTCTAGAAGGTCCTGGAAGAATCTGGAAGACTTGCAAGGCAAGTAAACTTACAAGCCAAGCAAAGTCGGTTTTAGAACATGTTTCCTAAAATCGTTTATGGGCCAACCTCAATTTGGAAACTTCGAAGCCCTAGTCTTCTCTATAAATACAGCCTCATTTCAAGGGTTTCAAGCATCTCAAAACATGGAGAGCTCCTCTCTCTACAACATCCCTCAAGCATCGAAGATCAGAGCTTCTCTCTCTAGGCTTCCTCCTCCTCCTCCGACGATTCTTCACCATTCCGGCCCGGTTTCCTCCTTCGTTCGGCAATAGAGAAGACGCTCTTTATTTATTTATTTTTGTATTCCGTTTTCATGGCCATGTGTAGCTAAGCCCTCTACTCGGGCTAGGGTTGCATATATTGTGACTATTGTTTGAGACTTCGTTCTTAATGCTAATTCCATGTTTTACTAGTTCTGGTGCCTATATTCTGAATTATTGCTAGACTAGGTGGATGCTTTGTCGCAAAGCTTAGTTGATCAATATTTCTATCATTATTATCTGCTTAATACTTTGTCGTTTGGGTAGATAGCACTTCTAGGTTAAATAGTACCTTTGTCGGGTTATTTGATTTAGAAGAGAATTAGAAGCCTGTCACCTTTGTCGGGTTAGGTTGTGGCATAACACCTTTGTCGGGTTATTTGGGAAGTCACCTTTGTCGGGACGACCACACTTTGGAACATCGGTTTAGATTATTAGTAGTCAAGGATAACAAGTCACAATTAGAAACCCTAGTCTGAATATTCCCTCTCTGATAGACATCTTTCGTTTATTTCCTTATTCGCACTTGTTTCCTAATTTGCTCACAACCAACTGTTTTTCCTTTTTCAGAACAATAAGTAACCATCTAGCTCCCTAGGGTTCGACCCTTGCTCACCGCTGTACTAACCCACAGCCAAGAGTGAGGAAAATTATAAATTTAAATTTGCAGGTACCGACGACGCCTGTCAAATTTTGGCGCCGTTGCTGGGGAGCTACGCACGGTGAAATTTGTTCTTTCCTAATTCAGTTTTCTTTTTTCCTTTCCTTTTTAGTTTCTATTTGTTCTTTTCTACTCGTGTGCCATGGCTCACGCAGGTAACCAGGTTGACAACAACGAAGAAATCTATGAGGAGGATGATCCCGGCCTTCCCAACAACAAAGAAGCACCACCGGTGATCTATGAGGACCCGGAGAGGATGTTCTGAGCTCGGAACCGAGCCAACCGAGAAGCTGCCCGACATGACCAGGGAGCGCCCGGAGCTCAGCAAGGAGCAGGCCCGAGACCACCAGCCCAACAGCCGATCCCGGCTCAGCAGCAGGTCCCGGCCCGACACCAAGCTCCGAGACGACACCCAGTCATGGCCCGATAGCAAATCAAGCAACCACAGCAGCCGGTGTTTGACGACGAGTACGACGAGGAATATGACGATCAGGAGCCCACCATGGGAGAACTATCGGCCCCCAACTTCAGAGACCAATCTTGGTGCATCTACGAAGGGCCAGACCTCGCAGCCATAACCATCAACACATCAGTCGTCCATCATCTGCCCAAATTCTCAGGAGCCAAGGGAGAATCAGCCACAACTCATCTGCAGCACTATCACGGGATATGCCAGAACCTCAAGCCATATGGAGTCAAAGTCGAGGACTTCAAGTTAAAAGCTTTCTATTTCTCACTTGTAGACTCGGCTAACGATTGGTTCCTGTCCTTACCTTCAGGTAGTATTTACACATGGGACCACATGCAGAGAAACTTCCTCAACAAGTACTACCCAGGAGGCAGAGCAATGCAGGTCCGAAGGCAGTTACAAGAACTCAGGGAAGGACCCAACGAGACCATGTACGAATATGTGGAGAAGTTAAACGCCCAAGAGTACAGCTGCTGTAACCTTGGGCTCCCAGAGAAACTACTCGTGGAGTATATGCTAGACGGCCTAAGGCGACTGGACCAAAAGCTACTAGATGCCTCGGTTGGAGGAAACCTAATGAACTTGTCCCCAGCCGGAGTACGACGCAAGATCATGGTGGTGGCCGAGAGCGAACGGTTCCAGGATGAGTCTAACAAAGAAGAAGAGTACAGTCGAACTAGGAACGTGTCGAAAGTTGAGCCCCCATCCAATGTAATGGCCGAAGAGATCAGGCAACTCAAGGAGATGATGCAGCAAGTGATCAGAAGGCAGCCGGTCTGGGTCAAGCCGTGCGGTTTTTGCGCCGCCACAGACCATAAAACAGATAAGTGCCCGACCATAGTGGTGGACGACCAGGGCGAAGTGAACGCAGTAGGCGACTACCAGGGCCATAACAACCGGGCCGGGCCAGTCCGACAGTATGGATCGACGGGGAAAGGGCAAGGAGCAAACGGGCCACACTGGCAGAACAACAACAAGAATAACCACTTGTAGAGAGAGCCAGCACAGCCGTTCGCACCTCATCAGGTGCAGCAATACTATAAGCCCCCATATCACCAGCAGCAGGGACAGAATGGGCCAAGCCAGTATCAGCAGAGACAGGACCGTAATCAGTCGGGCCCACACCAGCACAGCTCAAACAAGTCTTTGGAGGACGTCGTGAAGGACCTAGCCACATCACTGCATCAGTTCCAGATCAAAACCGATGGAGCCATCACCGACCTGTCCAAGCAGATGTCTAACTTGGTCCAGGACGTGTCCGAGCTGAGGAAAGACCCGGGGAGGCTACCATCCCAAACAGTGTCCAATCCAAGAGGAAATGTCAGTATGGTAGAAGTAGTGGACATGGACGCGGCACTAAAGGAGTCCGCATATTGGGAGAACGAGATGCTCAATACGATGTCAAGGGTCAGCAAGGAAAAGCCTAGATTAGATTACATCTGGGCATCAGAAGACTTCAACCCGCTGGCGCCTGAAGGAGAATAAGCCGAGACAGACCTGGTCCTTATAGTTGGGCTGTTCGAGAATCCCAATACTCACGGTTCTTCGTGTGCCATGCAGGTAGTTGCTTCCGAAGACCGTATGACCGACAAGGACGAGCTGGAAGGTAGGTTGGAGACGAGGCCTAAGCAGAACGGCCCCATGATGGAACACCCACTCACTACGAGCCATGAGGCGCCGCCAGGTAAGAGTAAGGACCCAGGTGCCTTCACGGTCACATGTGGTATTGGTGAGGCTCAGATACATCACTACTTAATTGATTTGGGTGCTGCTGTTAATGTCATGCCTTATTCTCTATATTGTTCATTGAAACTTGGTCCTTTAAAACCGCCTAAATTGTTAATAGAACTAGGGGATAAGTCATGTACTCGGCCTGTTGGATTGCTTGAAGACCTAACCCTTCGAATAGGAGATCTTGTTGTTCCTGCAGATTTCTATGTCCTGCAGATGGGAGGAGCTAGAAATGACGAGCCGCCAGCGCTAATTTTGGGGCGACCATTCCTTCATACAATCAAGACCAAGATTGCCATGGGCATAGGCTTACTGTCAGTAGCATTCGGTGGAAAGACATCAGATTTCTATGTCTATGAGGATGCTAACCGTCCATGCACGAGGAAATCGCCGGACATTGTGCACACATCAGATTTAGGTGCCCTAGTTCCGGACCAACCAGAGCAGACCGTACATACGAGTGGGCCAGCAGCTATGTCCAAGATGTCCTCACCATCTCGGGAATATGTGAAGGCAAAGCCGCCCGATCAATGGAGAGCAAACCCGAGCACGTCATTTCATGAGGATTTCGGGCAAATTGAAGGAGTCGCTGGAGCAAAGTATGACCTCACACGCCCATGGGATCCTAACTTGTGATCCCTAGGATGAGGTACCGTCGAGCCAACGACGTAAAACAAAGGCGCTCGCCGGGAGGCAGCCTGGCATTCTTTCGTTTTTCTTAGTTTTAGTGTCGTTTATGTTTATTTGAGTATTGAGTCATAATCATCACATTGTACTTGGGAAAGAAGATGATTTCATGCAGGGGACAGATGCGAACGCATGAGGAGACTGTGCGAGCGCACACGGCTGGGAATTCAACCGCATGCAAGCACGCAAGGCCATCCGAGATGTTTGCGTAAGACTGCTATCCATCGAGGGTAGTTTCACACCTTGAATAAATTGTGTCGAGAAAAATAAGCTTTCGAGGATTCTGTCACCAAGACTTACGAGTCTAAGGAGATTGGTTTTTAAGTGAGACCGTTTGTGAGTCCACCAATTTCCTGGGAATCCTTTATTTGTCTTAATTTTTTTGACATAGTCCTTTCATTTTGTGACGACCTCACGTTGCGATACAAGTTTCTACCAAAGGAAGGTAGGCGCAATGGTGCTCTTTGAGGACTCAAAGGAGAATGGTCAGCTATTTCTGAACATCACGCATCACACGAGGGAAGTGCCTGTCCAACCTTACTCTCTTCTTATTTCCCAATTGTTTGTTTGCATGCATAGTCGTGTCTCTGAACTTAAGATGTGCCGTGAGGACATGTCAATTCAAAAGTGTGGGGTGGGAGTGTCAGTCATCGAGTCAGCAAGTTTACTTTCCTGAACCTGTATAGAGTCAGCACGTTTCCCAAAATTTTTAAATTTTTTGTACATGTTTTGTCTCTATTTCCTAGATTTGCGGTATTGAATATTGATGATGTGAAATAGATATAGTCGATTACATGCATGTCTTTGGTGAAATTTGAATTGTGCGATTACATGCGAATCTAACCCATTACGTGCCTTTGTAAGTTGAGATAAACAGGGACGTGGAGTTGATAGAAACGTCCTAGAGAGACTTGACAAAGCGCTCAAGGACCGAATTTCGAGTTATATGGTTATGCAGATTTCATGGAGGCTAGCGCTTCGAGGCGACATGGTTACGAGTCTGCTCCGCCACTGCAGTCCTTATGCGGTTCGGTGGGACGGGAATACATCACACCGTCCAAACTCTAGTCCAAGTAGCCGGGAAAATAGACGAGCGACCCTCGGCTTGACTCGCGTCAAAAGGACGAGGATGAGTGAGAGCAAGTAGGTACGAGCAGTCACAATCCACAGCACAAAGAAACAAATTCATTCCATTGTGAAGTTTTACACCGAAACAAAGTGAAGTACCCCATTGATACATCAAACCGAGTCACTACAAGCTGTCCGAAACAAACTCAAACACCTTGAAGCTCGAATCAATCACGTGCAAGAGAAAGCAATGAAGCGTAACCATATGGCAAGAGCTCGGCCCCGCGGGTGCAGTTCATGGGTCTAAAAAGGACTATCTCCCGAGACATCCGAATTGATTTGCATCTCGGCCCAAAGGTAACACGTATCATTATTTCCATGTTTGAGCACAAGGCTTTTAGTAACGAGTATGCATGGAAACGTGAAATCTAGATTAGCCAAGTCATGTTCATGTAGCAATATCTAGGATGCCGAAGCTTTGCGATGTTTTCAGTTTATTTTCCTCTTATGACCTAGGCCTTGTTCGGGACGAACAAGTTTAAGTGTGGGGTGGTTTGATGAGCCGTATTTATACGACTCATCGAGTCATCAAATCCCACCAATTTTGGCACTTTATCTTGCAAACAGTTACTTCTTAGTGTTGTTTTGCATTGCAGGTGTTTCGGAAGCTCTAGGAGGAAATGCGCTTAAAAGATGGCATTTTCATGCCAGAAGCATCGCAGTTGAAGAACAAAGCCAGAGGAGCATCGTGAACAGTATTTTTCGGCTCGTGAACTGTATTCTCGTCTCGTGAATAGTAATTCTGGCGTGAACAGTACTTCGGGGTGTGAACAGTACTTCGGGAAAAATCCAAATTCCATGCATGACGGTTTAGAGGCTTCTAGAAGGTCCTAGAAGAATCTGGAAGACTTGCAAGGCAAGTAAACTTACAAGCCAAGCAAAGTCGGTTTTAGAACATGTTTCCTAAACCCGTTTATGGGCCAACCTCAATTTGGAAACTTCGAAGACCTAGTCTTCTCTATAAATACAGCCTCATATAAAGGGTTTCAAGCATCTCAAAACGTGGAGAGCTCCTCTCTCTACAACATCCCTCAAGCATCGAAGACCAGAGCTTCTCTCTCTAGGCTTCCTCCTCCTCCTCCGACGGTTCTTCACCATTCCAGCCCGGTTTCCTCCTTCGTTCGGTAATAGAGAAGACGCTCTTTATTTATTTATTTTTGTATTCCGTTTTCATGGCCATGTGTAGCTAAGCCCTCTATTCGGGCTAGGGTTTCATATATTGTGACTATTGTTTGAGACTTCGTTCTTAATGCTAATTCCATGTTTTACTAGTTCTCGTGCCTATATTCTGAATTATTGCTAGACTAGGTGGATGCTTTGTCGCAAAGCTTAGTTGATCAATATTTCTATCATTATTATCTGCTTAATACTTTGTCGTTTGGGTAGATAGCACATCTAGGTTAAATAGCACCTTTGTCGGGTTATTTGATTTAGAAGAGAAATAGAAGCCTTTCACCTTTGTCGGGTTAGGTTGTGGCATAACACCTTTGTCGGGTTATTTGGGAAGTCACCTTTGTCGGGACGACCACACTTTGGAACATCGGTTTAGATTATTAGTAGTCAAGGATAACAAGTCATAATTAGAAACCCTAGTCTGAATATTCCCTCTCTGATAGACATCTTTCATTAATTTCCTTATTCGCACTTGTTTCCTAATTTGCTCACAATCAACTGTTTTTCCTTTTTCAGAAAAATAAGTAACCATCTAGCTCCCTAGGGTTTGACCCTTGCTTACCGCTGTACTAACCTATAGCACAGAGTGAGGAAAATTATAAATTTAAATTTGCAGGTACCGACGATGCCTGTCAAAGCTCTAAACTCGTAATAAAGATTTGCTGTCCCTTCTAGGGTGTGGGAAACCCCCTAGAGTAGGCGTAGCCGAACTAGGTTATCATTCTGTGCGTCCCTCTACTTTTGTTCTGTTAACTGAACTTTTGTGAAAGGAGTTCAAGGTCTGTGTCAACTGTACCTTGAACACAAGCTTGAACAGGGGATAGAATTTCAATGTTTGATAGAATATGTTTTACAAGCATATATGAGCAACTTCTTCCGCATAAACATATCGCCTTCTTTGAGCACTTTCGTATTAAACTGATTGTTATTAGAATCATGGTCCTCAATAGTTTGATGTCTCATCAAACTGGAGACATCATTATAAGGTGGAAAATCCCATAGGGAACTATTACCTCCTTCACCACATATGCGTACTTCAATATAGCCTTCCTCATCGTGATTATCTAAATTCCCCATATTAGGTCTATCATACTCATCAAATGACGGAATTTCAAATCTCTCTATAGTTGATAATGTCATTCCATCATTTTGAGCAGTAGTCATTCCTAAGACAATCCAACATAAATAATAATATATTAGAACCAAAATTCAAGAAATGCAACACTAACAGACTACCGATATATTCACTTACACGGTTTGCCACACAAGACATCCAACAACAGCCGCTTACAAACAAAATCACACTACATATATTTGCAGAAAAATTGAGAATAATGAACCCACAAAAGAAGGATATGTATTAAGCAAAACAATAAGATACCTAGAACTAAAGCTAAATCAACCCCGCAAAATAATCAATACCTAGAACTGAAGTGAAGTGAGAACGGGCGTGAGGAGAAGACCGGCGACGAGTGATGACGAGCCGCGACGAGCGATGACGAGCGGTGATGGGAAGGCTGGTGATGGATTGATGTTTCGATTAACGGAAGAAGACAAACTGCAAATAACGGAAGAAGACAAACAGCAAATAACGGAAGAAAAATTAGGGCTCATAACATATTCAATTTTAGGCGTTGTGGAAAACAACGCATATTGGTTATTAAGCAATTTTTGCTGACTCAGCATTCTTTATCTACAAATTTGACAACGTGCATTAGGGGCTATTGTTAAGAGCGCTTAATGTCTTAGGCGCAGTGGATAACGACACTTAAAGGATGGTGTCTGATGGGGCATATTTATATGACTCATTGAATCAGTTAAACCCACCAAATTAGACAATTTGTCTTAACAACTTTCACTTGTTAGTTCCATTTTGTTCTACAGGCTATTTTGAGGTTTAGGGAAGAAACCGGCTTAAAAGAGGAGTTTTATGCTAGAAAAGAATTACAAGTTGATCGGGCCAGTCGGTGACCGAGGAAACCCAGTCGGCGCCCGAGAAAACCTAGGCGTGGCCGAGCTTCAGTACCGGGCCGCGACCGAGAAATACCGGATCGCGTCCCAGGTCGGTACCCAAGCGGTCTCGGCTGTGGCCCGAAAGCCAGTACCGAAGAAAGAAGGGCGTGCCCCAGAACAGTGCCGGGCATCACTGCTGTGCACTCGCAAGCGCGCTGAGGTTCATGACCGAGGAATGTCGGGCTGCGCCTGAGACAGGCGCCCAAGCGCATCCGAGACAGGCACCCGAGCGCATCCGAGACAAGCGCCCGAGCGCGCTTGAGGCAAGCACCCGGCCAAGCGCCTGAGTAGAACTTTTTCCGACCAAAACTACGGCAAAGTTCCAGCTACTTGCTAGGTCCGGTGCCCCTTGGAAGCACATTGCTCTAAGAGCAGCTAGCCTTTTGAAGCACCTTGCTCAAAGGATGCCACACTTGGCACCAACTAGCTTATATTGCGGCTAGCTTATGGACGAAGGAAGCTCCAAGAAGTATGGCACTTGGCACCAGCTAGCTTATATTGCGGCTATCTTAAGGATGAAGGAAGCTCCTAAGAGGTCGACACTTAGCACCAGCTAGCTTAAAGACGGCTAGCCAATGAGAAGCCTTCCTTCTCCATGAAGCAACCGCCCACCCATGCCTATAAATAGAAAAGCTCCATCCCTTTGATTGTGTGGAAATTTTGTGACAACTTTAGAGAAACTCAGAGAGGGAAACAAGACTTGTGGGTCGAAAACACTTGTAATACTTTGCACTAGAAATCAAAAGCTCAATTCTCCTCTACTCATTCTTGCTTTACTTTTGGTTGCAATGGTTATGATATTCACTTCAATGAGTATTCGAATCTAAACTTCCATTCGATCGAAGGAGTTCTTATACTATGAAACCGTTCTAGACCCTTGCTTTCATGTTACTATAGTGTTCTAACTAGTTCTTGTGCCTTCGGGTTGAACATAACAAAGAAGAGTGGATGCTTGAAATGGCAAAACTCTTCTGAGTAGTTCATTCCCTCTATAGTCGCTTGGTTTGTTCGGAAATGAGAGATCAAGTGACTGCACTTAGGTTAACATACCTTGAAATGGGGTGTTAGCCTAGCTAGAACTAGAAAGCTTTGTCTTGAAATGGACTAGCCGGAGGTGCAAATGCTTGAAATGGCTTTGCTTGGAGTTATAGCTTGAAATGGAGTAACTCACTCTTTAGAACACTTGGTTAGATCCTTGGAGGTCAATGATGAACGGGGACATAATAAAAGGCTCCTAAGACCGAATTCATTCTCTTAAAAACCACCCTTACATTTCTCGCACTTTAATTTCTCGCACATTTACTTATTGTCTTTACTTTCCTAAGGCTTGGACCTTCAAGCACTTTACATTTCTCGCACATTTACTTATTGTCTTTACTTTTCTAAGACTTGGTCCTTCAATCAATTTACTTTCCCGCACATTTACTTTCCTCGCACTTTATTTTCATCCATTTACCTTTCAAGTACTTATTTTCCGCACCAAAACCTCAACCAAAAACCCCAATTGTCTTTTCTCTATTTATTGCTTTCAAAAGAACAACTGTTTCTAACCAAACTCCCTTGGGTTCGACCCCTACTTACTGCTTACTATCATTAGTGAGCCACTAAAGTAGTGGAAATATAAATTGTAAATTTGCAGGTCACAACGACGGCCTGTCAGTGTCTATTTTGGAAATTGAATTTGAAGATTGTGTACAATTGGAAATGAATTTTGATTTTTGCTTAAATTGGAAAAATTTTCTTATATTTTGACCTAAAGTTTGTTCTTATTATATCTTCATAATCAATTTCTCTTTACACTTCAACAAGTTCGAGAGCGACAGTTCTCTGGTTTTTTATTGGGAAACTGAGAAGTCAGCTTGGTCTTGCCTCTGTGGCCATCACACACATGACTGAGGTTACTATCGGACTACCATTGGGTCTGCCGAATGTGACCAACGCCTCCAAGGTAGAGGTTTCATACGTCGGCAATGATCCAACAATTAAATCGATTTCACTCGTCGCAGAATTCCGCTATGTGCCGATATTTTCTCCTATCGACCTGCCCACTCGTTAGTGTGGTACTAAAGATGGCCTCCCATTTGTGTCATTCACGGCAGAACGAGTGCGTAGAGATTTCAATTTTCTTTAGTGGCCAAATTCAGAATTGGTCATCCGCCAATTAGCGAGATGCAAGAAGCATTCCCAGTCAATTGGAAGACTACCGGAGGAGTCACTTTAAAAAAATCTGGGATGGGAGGCACGTCTTGTGTATTCTCGATTTGGAGGAAGACGGCATTGCCGCTCCTTCGTGTAAAATGGGCCACTCAATGTTCAGGCTGTTTCGATGAACTAGTCAACCTTCACCACAGCCTGGATTAGATTTCCATGGTTGTTGCTGTCTTGCAATGAGAAGAACTTCATCAGGTCCATTGTCTGTTAGATTATTTTATAATCTAATGTTCGGATCATAATGTAAATAGTTTAAGATGTATATACTATCATGGTTTATAAGTCAATAATAAAGTGATTTATTATATAGATGGCTTTAGAGTATATAAATTAAGGTAATCATGGAACATCAAACATATGTGTAGATACCAGTTCGTAAATACGTTTCTTTTTTAGGGGAAGGATTCGTAATTATGAAAACTTGTAGCAGCTATGTACACTGCTATAAATAGGTAGTGGTCCCCGGTTTCACGTATCGATCGAAGTTTTATTTCTCTCAAATATCACTGGGAAAAGGTCATACAAAGAAACTGGAAGTTTCCACTACGGTGTCATGCAATCAACAAAGTTTCTCCGGTGAAGTTCCAGAGTCATCAACGCAGGTTTGCCATCTTCTGTATTTCTGTATGCTTGATAACACGATTGGGGTATTACGATCCTGGATATATGACATTATTCTAACAATTGGTATCAGACGCTACCCAATTTTTGTGTTAATTGAGCGAGAAAGACTCGCGACTGAAATTTGATTCTGGTTGATGGGTATGATAATTTTTTCCCCCTGAATTTTCTTCCGCTGCGCCGGGGAGAGATAGATGCTCGTCGAAAATTGAGCAAAAGCTGAATCGTGGTCGAAACCCCATCAAAAACTACTCCAGACGTGTGTTAAACTGCCGGTGATTGCTTTATATCTATCCCACAGTCGTTCATCCAACACCACAGCGCGCACATCAGGTTCCGGTGGTTGTTCCGTCAGGTCCGACGCTACTTAAAATCAGTCCTTGATTAGCTCAAAACTGCAGCAAAATCTAGCGATTGGTGCATCTCATCCGGATCGTTGCGGCTGTTGTTGGCGTTGATAGGATGCCGAGAGAAGATGTCGGATTTGGCAGTGAAATCGCACGGATGCCAAATGCCAAAAATCAGATTGAATTCTGTCGGTCGCGATAAACACGCATTGATGGCGGATTTGTTTTGATGCGTCAGAACAAATTATGTAGTCTTTTATTATTATTATTATTTCTAATCAATGTCATTTAGTGGGTGCAGGAACATGATGAAACCCTAATTAATTTTGGGCTTCATGGGTTTGAATTAATGGGCTATATGGATTTCAATTTTGGGCCTCGTGTGTTGATTTTGGCATACGTGGATGATGTTGCTACATCTTATTTGGCTACAGAAAGGAATTTCAATAGAAATCCTAGTTAGTTTTTTTTGGAATCAAATCCATTGTGCTACAGTTCGAAACGAACCGATTGCGGTTCAATTCAGATCAAATCGATTGCGATTCATTTATGTTTGTTTCGACTTACTTGGTTCGGCCTAATATGGACTTCAATTTTTGTTGAGTTTAGATCAAATCAACACGATTCAGTCAGGTTTGATGCGGTTGCAGTTCATTTAAGTTGGAATCGTTAGCTATTCAAATTGGAATCTGATTTGGATTTAGTTCACTACGAGAATCAGTTCAATGTGGTCCAGTTTGGTTATTTGGTCCAATTGAATTCGATTCAATTGAAGTGATTTGAGCAAATATAATAATACGACTCAATTCAATTTTTGGGTTTGATTCAAGATGATCCAACTAAATTAGGTTGATTTGATTCATGTGGACTTCAAATTTTGTTGTTGAAATGAGCAGATTGGACCAGTTCAGATGAAATTGTAGTTAAGTAAGGAATGAACCGGTTTCGGCCCATTCAGCAATTTGGTCCGGTTTGTTCAATAAGAAATGATTTTATTGATGATGTCGCGCATTTCGGTCTCGCCTCGGACTCTCCTACCATCTCTTGGCCATATTTAGATTTGCTTTGGTCGTTGCTTGAAACGGTCGAAATCGATGATGATTCTACCGGAAGAAGGATGCGACTGTTTATTTAATCACAAAACCCTAATGGTTGAGTTAAAGAAATTGAACCGGTTGCAGTTCAATTGGGATCAAATTGGTCGGGCTCAATTGAAATTGATTTGGTTTGGTTTGGTTCAATACAGGAATTTGGTTCAATGTGGTCCAATTTTGTAATTTGGTCCATTTGAATCTCATTCAATTCAAGTTATTTGAACTGGTTCAGTTATGCGGTTCAAATCAATTTTTGGTTTCAGTTACACTTAATTAATTAAATCTGGTTTGATTTAATTAAAGATGGAGTGTATTACTGGAAAAAATTAAAGGTACATACATATATGACATATGTGTTCAATTTTGGGCCACACTTAGAGTATATTAATTAAAGCATAATTGTCACAAAAGTGACCTCTTATGTGTAGGTTATTACATGACGAGTGTTGGATAGGAATATGTATGTAATTTACATGGATAATTAATTGGCCCCAAGGAAAATTATTATCTACTGTAATTACATACATATCTGTGGTAATGACATGTGATGATTGTCAGGATGAACTTTGTGTGAATAATTAGTACATCAAAAGATGGCTGTTTATTTGACACCGTTTATCATCAATGTTTGATTACTACAACAAGAGTACCACTTACAGTTACTAGTAATATCTAAAGATTTGCTATTAACGTTGTGCTGGGTATCTTGATATGTCATATTTAATTGGCTTGTGTGAGCATGAAAAGCTGATTTTTGTCTTGTTCTCTTTCAGCTTACATGTCTGCCACTTCAGTTGCTGCGAACCTCAATAATATTCCCATGCTAAATGGGACAAACTTTGAGGAGTGGAAAGAAAACATTAAGATTTTCTTGGTTAGCATGTATCTTGATTTAGCACTGCGATAGCCGAAGCCGAGTCATCTCGCTAATTCAAGAAGTGCATTTGATCGCGATCATTTGAGAATGTGGGAGAATTCTAACATGTTGAGTCTAATGATTATTCATCGCGGCATTCCAGAGGCTTTCATGGGTATAGTGCTTGATGAGATTTCCAGTGCCAAAGATTACCTTGCGGAATTTGAAAAGCGTTTTGTTGAAAACGATAGGGCGAAAACAAGTGAGCTTTTAGCAAACTTGATTTAAATGAAGTACTCCTGCAAGGGTAATGTCAGGGATCATATTATGGAAATGTCTCAACTTGCTTCAAAACTAAAGGCCTTAAAGCTCGAGTTATCTGAGAACCTACCCGTGCATTTGGTGTTAATCTCTCTTCCTTCAGAGTACAGTCAGTTTAGGATTTCCTATAACTGTCAGAGGGAGAAGTGGACTCTCAATGAGGTCATTTCGTTTTGTGTGGAAGAAGTGGAGATGCTTAAGCATGATAAAGCTCCTAATTCTAAGGCTCATGTTACATGTCATTTATGTGAAGAAACTGGAAATGTGAAGAAGAAATGTCCTAAGTGGGCTAAGTATATCGCTTGGCGGGTTAAAAGGGGATTGCCTGAGCTACTGACGACCTATTGACGCTGAAAGATGCATCTATTTGGGACTAGGTTATGCGATAGAGGAGGAGGCAATGATAAATTTCATTTTATTAGCATTTGGTCATTTTGTTTTGATTTAATAGACATTCGTTGTATCGTCTATAAGGCGAAACTTAATTTATATTTCCAGATTGAGCAAATTCAGTTATTATTTTTCATTTAGTGATAGTAAATTTATTTTATCTGTTTAACTCCAATTTTCTTTAGGACCGATATGCATTATGTATATAATAATCTACCTATGTAGGAATTTGTTCCATCATGAATTAAATCCCTACATGAGACATGTTCAAATAATTTAAGGCTAAAGTTGAGAGACGACTCAACTAAAGAATAAAGGGTGTTGTATCTCATTGTGGTGGTGAAATCACATCAGATGTGACCAATCAGGTGAACAACGTTATGTGACTATTTGCTAGACACCTAGAAGAGTGTAAAATTAAACTCTAAGGACTTGGTAAGGACTATAATTAGTCATTCCAACTTACCGGAAGGATTGTAGGTGAAGCACTAAAGATAGCAGCTTATATATCCTTAATAAGGTACCAACTAGGTTTGGCGATCCCATTATTAAGTAATTTTTTTTGGATGAGAATCATAACATTTTGAGGATATTGAGTTTGGGGGAGAATTCATGTTAGCAATACTGTTCAACCCAGAAGGAGAATCAGAACACTATTTATGAAGTACAAACTCAACAACCTCTTAAAATGTATAAATAAGGAATGCCATAATGGATTTATGGAAGATTCTCATCGGTGGTACTTTAAGTTACATCAAGTGATAGTCTTGTATGATTGATGGATGAATATGTGTATCACAAGTTCAGTGGGAGTAAGGTTTAAGTTCACACACCCCGATCGCTAAAGGAGACAATTCAATCTCAGTTAATGCCTTGAAAATACTCTGGAAATTCAGGAATGTTGAAAAATCTCTTAAGCTTCGACTATATAGAGATTTTTATGTATATTGAGGTATGTACGAATTTGGTTATTGCGTACATTGTTCGTATGTCTGGCAGACATATAAGCAACCCATGGGTGGACCATTGGGTAGCAGTCAAGAAAGGTTAAGGGTTCTTAAAAAGAACAAGAGATTACATGCTCACATACAGGAAATCGGATAAGTTGGAGATCGTGGGGTATTCTGATTCCAATTTCACATGATGTCAATATGGTAAAAAATCCACGTTTAGTTACGAGACATCTAATTGGGGAATATGACTGTGAAATATTGTCACAAGACTGCACTTTATGGAAGGTATTGAAAGACCATTTAAGATATTGTGACAGTAAATCGGTAGTATGTTCCAATAAAGTACAGAGTGGTCAGATTTCCATAGAGCACTTTGTGAAAAAACTCCATGATTATCACCGCAGGTCTTTCATGAGCGTGTTGCTCATATGTGTGTAATCAAATTTTGAGGATATTCGAATTTAGTGGGAGTTTGTATTGTAATCATTTTTTGCTCTATGTTGTATATGGATCCTATAAATTTGAGTTCTGCAGAAATAAAGTGTACATTGCACTCTTTTGTATTTTGGTTTAATGATTGATCTCCATAAAGTAAAGGTGATCAGTTGGAAATAGACATGTGTAGATCACAGTTCATGTAATTTCCATGTTACACATCCATGATTGATCTGTGTCATTGGGTTGCACTAATATACATGACAAGCTCGGTCCCGTAACGATTAATGTTACGAATGTTGACTTGATCCTATGTTAGTATAATTGATGGACGAGATTGTTTGGGATATACTCTATATGATAGTACATTTGATATCACTAAGGTTACACATCTAGTTGGATTTACATTTATGATCCAGTGGGAGATTGTTAGATTATTTTATAATCTAATGTTTGGATCATAATGTAAATAATTTAAGATGTATATACTATCATGGTTTATAAGTCAATAATAAAGTGATCTATTATATTGATGGCTTTAGAGTATATAAATTAAGGTAATCATAGAACATTAAACATATGTGTAGATACCAGTTCGTAAATACGTTTCTTTTGAGGGGAAAGATTTGTAATTATGAAAACTTGTAGCAGTTATGTACACTGCTATAAATAGGTAGTGGTACCCAGTTTCACGTATCGATCGAAGTTTTATTTCTCTCAAATATCACTAGGAAAAGGTCATACGAAGAAACTGGAAGTTTCCACTACGGTGTTCAGTAATCAACAAAGTTTCTCCGGTGAAGTTCCAGAGTCAGCAACGCAGGTTTTCCATCTTCAGTATTTCTGTATGCTTGATTAACACGATTGGGGTATTACGATCCTAGATATATGAAGTTATTCTAACATTGTCTCCTCTTTTGGGAATTTTCTGGACGTTTATGATAGAACGAAGGTCTATCTTTCCTTAAGGTTTGGCTGATCTTGTGTGGAGTTAGACGTAACTGAATGAGCTCCGCCCAAAGTCTGGGTTAGCCTATCTGAAAATTACAACTTCTTGCAGGCAATATAGGTGGAATGTAAATTATCTTATTGCTCAAGATGTAAAATGTACGGACACGTGTTGGCACAATGTTGGAAGGCTCGACATAGCAAATCTAATAGTTCAGTTTTTCTAAAGGTAGCAGATATTACCCAAGTTGTGGGAGAGCAGATGAACAGAAGTCCCTAGTTGGCAAGTACTATGTTGGATCTGGATGAGCTCTCTTTTGGGGTGAAGATTACTTTGGTGAGTCGACCTATAGAGGATAGTCAACCATTTAAGGCTGGGAAATTATTCCCTCATTAGCACATCTTTTATATATTGAAGGAGAATGGAAACTAGCCCCCACTCACATAGTAAAAAAGGCACAAATAAACACTACGCCATTTTGTATCTTATGCGACTGACCCAAATTAGTCGCATAAGTTCATTTTCTGTCGCATAAGGGTTTATGTGACTACACTCAGTCACATAAGGACCAGTCACATAAGTTGTATCGCATAAAGTCTTGGGTGACTGATCTAAATCACACCAGTCGCATTAAGCTTCTTTATGCGACAGTGCAGAAAGTAGTCGCATAAGGAAGTTGGTCAGTCGTATAAGTGGTAAAGGGAGGTGGCAGGAAAAAGTCAACGGTGCAGTCCGGTTAGTCACGTAAACTGAACTATACAATATCTGTCATATAAGAAGTTTAGGGAGGAGATGCAACTCAGTCGCATAAGTTATTAAAGAAGATAACTAGTGTTACGATACTCAGTCGTATAAGTGTAAATAAACGATCAATTGATAAGGAAACCCAGTCGCATAAGTGTATGTAGAAGTAACATTTTCGAATTGAGGGCACGTAAGTTGAGCGATATCATTTAAAAACTGTTTTTGTGTCACATAAGAAATATAACCAAAAAAACCTGTTTAATTTGAAATTCTTGACCTACACAAAAGTACCCGAAAGATATCAGGATTTATACAAATGTTTCTAGCATTACAACGAATGCAACAAAAGTAGGAAGCATTACAACAATTCCCACATAAGTTTCCGACAGCACAACGTAGCAAAACATGTTCACCAACTAAAACAGTAAGTGATATAGAATTCAAAGAGTACCGAGACCGAAACTCGCACCATCAGAGACGTTACCACTAATTCCCGTGCCACCTCCTCCACCTCGTTGTAGCATTTCTTCGATCGCTTTCAGCCTATCTTCGAACTCAGCATCCTTTTTAGCAGCCTCCTCTTTTTTCCTAATGATCTCTTCCTTCGGGGCATGGTTTGAAGCCCTGCCTCTAGGGCGAGGAGGCCTCCTTATATTTCGCCCAACTCTAGATATCTGAGTTCCTTTTTTCTGTCCAATAGCTCTAGAAATTATCTCCAACTGAGTGCTCGTTGGGATAAGGTCAGCAATGCTGCTGGGGTCATCGGACCGCTGGTCATCAATAAGTTTATGCACCTCGGCATTCATTTGTTTCTATGCCAAAGTCCAAATTAAATTCAAACATCAAATTGCCTACACATATTCAGAAAAGCCAAAATTTAACCACACATTCATAAACTTTCATACTTGTCATCAATACTTCTTCATAAATAATATAACATTTAATGGACAGGCATACTAAAATACTTGTTCATACACATTCCAACATATAATCAACACATTCAAACACATGAATGACATATATTCAACAAACAGATAGCCACTTTTCCACCATATATTTAGCAAGACATAATAAAAAAGAAACAGATTAAATGAAATACCACTATCTCAGCACATTCAAGTTCTTGGGAATAGACCTCAGCATATGTTGCAACATGCTGTGCTTTGTGCCCTTTTTGGAGGTGGTTAATTGCTCTGGTGGCCATCGGAGTCTTCCTCCACGGTGATTCTTCTTCTTTTCTCGGGCCTCCTTCATCCTTTGTGATTTAGCCTTCAAAAAAAACCCACATGAAATAGATGAATAATTTAATCAAAAAAGTAAACTACATTTGAGTTTGGTCACCACACTTCACCTCAAATGCAGGTTCTTGAAAGTGCTTAACCAGCTAGGCCTATTCCTCCTTGCGGTGGACAAATTCCAAAGGAATTTTCTTCCCGTGCTTCAGATATGGTTTGTGGCAAGATGACTTCCAACCCTTGTAGCGGTTATTTGCTATTCGTGTAATGTATTGCCAAAGTAGAGTGTCTTTCTTTGGCAAAAAGAAATGAGGCTGCAAAAATATATAATCAGAGTGTGTCGAATTTGCAGTGATAAAAACAAAAAAATTGTAATTAAATAACTTACACTGAGATAGTTCACCACCACATCCCAATGCTTAGGTTCTAGCTCACCGTACGTCGGTGCTAACATCGGCACCTTCTGTCTCACACATGCCCCGATTTGGTGGCACACCATACTCCTTATTTGCTTTATTACTGGTCCATTTGCCTCTTCAGAACATTCAATCCTGATCCTTGTCCACAATGAATTCACCAAAGTTGCAATTTTGGTGCCTGACGGAGCGCACCACACCGTCGTTACTGTGCGATGGCTCTGTGCAAAAATAAATTTATAAGTCCGCTACTCCTACTCTACTATTGGGTAGTAAAGCGGTAAGTAGGGGTCGAATCCAAGGGAATTAGTGGATAGTTTTCCTTTCGAAGATGGAAAGTAAGACAGTCGGGGGTTGGTTGTGATTTTAGTACTGAAAGTAACGTGGGTTGGTTGTGATTTTAGTACTGAAAAGTAAAGTGCTTGAAGGACAAGACTTGCTGAAAGTAAGTGCGTAAAGTAAAGTGCTTGAAGGACAAGACTTGCTGAAAGTAAGTGCGTAAAGTAAAGTGCTTGAAGGACAAGACTTGCTGAAAGTAAATGCTTGAAGGACAAGACTTTCGCAAAAGTAAGCAGTTGATATGAGACTGAACGTAAAGTGACAGGTGATGTTTTAATTAAAGGAAAGGATTCGGTTTTAGGGGCCTTGTATCATAAATTTGTTTATCATTGACCTCTAATGATCATACTAAGTGTTCAAAGATATATCAAGGCTATTTCTAGCACATGACTTGCCACACCGTTTAGAACCCTTGTTCTATTTGGGCTAATTCCTCCTTTCGAAGTATCTTAGCTTATGTGCATCCATTTGATCAATCATTTCCGATCAACCAAATGGTGTTTTAAAGAGGTTGAACTCCATAGTTAAGATGTGCCCTTTCAAGCCTCCACTTAACCACGAAGGTTCACGAACCCATGGAAGATCTTTGCTCTTTCGAGCATCCACTCAACCAATAGTGTTCTGACCTAATATATGGCACATAGAACAAGTTTTGAACACAAAGAGGCACTTAAGAGAAGGGTCTAAAACATTGTATGATACAAGCACAACCCTTCAACCGAATGAAGGGTTTAGCTACGAATATCCATAGAGGTGGATATCATAGCTAAGTGCTGAATAAAGTAAAGGTTTTGAAAGATAGGAAAGTAAAGGTTTTTTGAAATCAAGACAAGGAAAGTAGAGGGAAGAATACTCAAAAACCAACAGGAGTAAACTCAAGAACAACAAGAATACTCAAGAACCAACAAGAGTATTCAAGATCAAAGTAAATGTTTACAAGGATTGTGCCCACAATCTAGAGAGATAAGTGACTTGTGTTTGAGCTTGTTGGAATGAGGATGTTTGGATGCATTACAAAGGGAAGGGAAGTGTCTATTTATAGGCAAGGGGAAGAGAGGAGAGCTCAACACATGTCAAAAGGGGAGAGGAGAGCTCAAAGAGCCGCCGGCCATGAGGTGGCTTCCCAAAAGCCATCGGCCACATGGCTTCTCCACATGGAAAGCCGCCGGCTAGGTGGAGGGGAGGAGAGTGTGAGTGGATTGAGATCTTTCCTTCCCAAAAGCCATCGGTTGGCATGTGACTCCGGTTGGTCTTCGGTTGCCCTTTGGTTGCCTCTTTGGTTGCTTCTTAGTTGACATCAAAAGGTGAGGAACTTAGACTTGGCATTTCACTTGTGTTCTTGATCTTTGTTGGAATAAGTCATTGGGACTTAGTTGTGGCTTGATCGGAGTATGGCCAGTTCTGACTTGTAATCCACTTTTAGCATTAAGAACTCCATTTTAGCTTGTTTCATCTTTACTCCTTGAAATAGCCTGTAGAACAAAAGTGATTAACAAGTAAAAGTTGTCAAGATAAAGCATCTAATTTGGTGGGTTTAACTGTCTTAATGAATCATATAAATATGGTCCATCAGATCACCCCACACTTTTAGTTGTTCGTCTCGAACAATGCCATTTAAGAGATGCACGCACAATCCAAGTAAAAATTTCAAATAGGAAAGTGAGAATATAGAACTAGATTTATCCTATTCATGCATTACTTACTTATTACCAAACTAAACCGTGTAAATACTTAGAAGAAACTTGATACTTGTACCTTCGAGCTGAGATGCAATTTAATTTGGATGTTTCGGGAGATAGCCCTTTTCAAGCTCCTGGACTACATTCTCTGGACCGACTCGCACTATATGGTTAACTTGTCGCTTTCTCTAGCACATGATTCGGTTCGGGTTTCACTGAGTTGAGCACTTTGATTTCCTTATGGTGAGGGACAACTTCTGAAGTGAATTGGCCTTTGGCCTTTGGCCTTTGATGTTGAATTGGAGTTTCTTCACTTTTATTACGGTTAAAACCTTCACAAACTTTGGCTTTCGGCCTTTGATTAGTTTCTTCGAGCTTTTGCTTCTTTGTGACTTGCTAGTCCATTTTCTCAACCTTTCTTTGGGAGGTCCAATCATTGCCCGAGAGCATATGGAAATACCTCCCCGCTCTTTCTCATCCTTGCCGTTTCGCGTGGGTCAAGACGAGGGTCGCTCATCTATTTTCCCGGCTACTCTGACTAGAGATAGGAGGGTTTGATTCCTGTTCCGCCTTTTTGCATAAACGCTGCACGGTGGAGATGACTCTGATCTTCTTTGAAACCCGAAGTGCAGCCTCCACAGACTTTGTAAACCATATAGTGAAATCCAGTCCTTCGATTGCTTGCCAAGCCTCTCTAGGGCAATTTATATCAACTCCACATCCCCTGTATATCTCAGCACAAAGGGACAAATGAGAAGTTACATCCTAAGTTTTTAAACAGTTGAGATTTCACAAGGTAAATGCATGAATTTAGATCTATCTTTTTCACATTCTCAAGTTCATATTTTCAAAAAGATAATATTAAGGAAACGGAAAAGAAAAAACATGTTAACTAACTATGTACAAAGGTGGTTCTCACCCCACACTTTTGAACGAAGGCGTGCCTCACAGCACGACTTAGTTCAAAAGTCATGCAAGCAAATATATACAGGAAAAGTGGGAATGATTTAAGGCAAAAAACTAAATGACGGGAATTAAATGACTGAAAGTAAGATAGGTGTCGGGTTACCTCCCGACCAGTGCATTTGGTTAACATCGTTAGCTCGACAGTACCTCATTTCTGGATCATAAGTTTGGATCCCATGGGTGGCTCGGGTCGTACTTTTCTGCCGCGCCAACCTTGATTCTAGCCTTGATTCTCCTCGAGTTGTTGTGGGATGATGTGCTCGGGTATTGTTCCCATTGTTCTGGTGGTTTCTCTTTCCAACACCTCTGAGAAGGCAACAACCCTTAACTGCTGGTCTCTTGAGTCGGGCTCTCTTATGTTTAGGGCTATCTTGTCTAGTTGTGGCGAGAAACTGCTCCATCAGGGAGTTGTTCTGATTAGACCCTTCTTCCATCCTTCTTTCAGGCTCTCCATTGATCACATAATTTTCTGCGATTTGCATATTGATTAGAGGAAAAAGTTGCGAGGCTTCCATTATAAGCGCCGGGTCTATATTGGCCAGACTGTCCGTGAGGAACTGGTCTTGATTGATTTCTTCGGCTGCTTCGGTGGTGAGGGTTGGGTATGTCGCGGGTTGCTCGCTAGTGGCGTTCTGGACTTCCTCTTCGGTCTGCTCAGGAGTGAATTCTAATGAAGACTTTTCTTCATCCTCCTCTAAATCGGCTTCCGGCTCTGGGTCTTCTGATGGCTCGGGGGTGATCTCCCATATAGGTTCCTCCTCTGTGCTTCCTATTTCTGACTCGTCCCTCATGGTCTCTGCAAATTCTTCCCTACTCCTTTCTAGATTAGCTTCTACCATCTGCGTTCTATGGTCAGCTTGGTGCCTTGGCCTTCGTTTCCTAGCTTCGGCCAAGTCATCTATGAGATTCCACATGTCGATCCGGGATAAGTGCATAGCTGATCCTCCCACCGCGTCGTTAATCCTTGATTGCTCATCTGCCCTCATTCCACAAAGAAATTTTTGAAGAAGGAATACTTCGATGAATCCATGGTGCGGGCAGCGCGAAACAACTGTATCGTAGTACGTATAATACTCGTCCAGTGTCTCATCCCAGGTTTGTTGAAGGCAGATGATCTTCTCGCGGGTGTCATGTCGTAAGGACGGCGGGGAAAATTCTTTTAGGAATTGGGCACGAAGATCCACATAATAACCTGCACAACTAGCAGTTGATGCGTAATACCATACTGCCGCAAAGTTAGTTAAAGAAAATTTGAAGCATTTCAGCTTAAACTCTTCTAACGTCTCATTCTCAGGTTTCATGTGGCGGCAGATGTGGTGAAAATGTTGGCAATGTATCACAGGGTCCTCTCTGATGGAACCTCCAAACTGGGGAAGATGTCGAGTCATCCAAGCATACATAGTGGGCAGTGCAATAAAGAAATGAAAAGGGAAAGAAAATAACAACTAATCAGAAAGCTAATTCCCCGGCAACGGCGCCAATTTTGACGGAGCGCACCACACCGTCGTTAATGTGCGATGGCTCTGTGCAAAAATAAATTTATAAGTCCGCTACTCGTACTCTACTATTGGGTAGTAAAGCGGTAAGTAGGGGTCGAACCCAAGGGAATTAGTGGATAGTTGTTCTTTGGAAGATGGAAAGTAAGACAGTCGGGGGTTGGTTGTGATTTTAGTACTGAAAGTAACGTGGGTTGGTTGTGATTTTAGTACTGAAAAGTAAAGTGCTTGAAATACAAGACTTGCTGAAAGTAAGTGCGTAAAGTAAAGTGCTTGAACGACAAGACTTGCTGAAAGTAAGTGCGTAAAGTAAAGTGCTTGAAGGACAAGACTTGCTGAAAGTAAATGCTTGAAGGACAAGACTTGCGAAAAGTAAGCAGTTGATATGAGACTGAAAGTAAAGTGACAGGTGATGTTTTAATTTAAGGAAAGGATTCGGTTTTAGGGGCCTTCTATCATAAATCTGTTTATCATTGACCTCTAATGATCATACTAAGTGTTCAAAGATGTATCAAGGCTATTTCTAGCACATGACTTGCCACACCGTTTAGAACACTTGTTCTATTTGGGCTAATTCCTCATTTCGCAGTATCTTAGCTTATGTGCATCAATTTGATCAATCATTTCCGATCAACCAAATGGTGTTTTAAAGAGGTTGAACTCCACAGTTAAGCTGTGCCCATTCGAGCCTCCACTTAACCACGAAGGTTCACGAACCCATGGAAGAGCTTTGCTCTTTTGAGCATCCACTCAACCAATAGTGTTCTGACCTAATATATGGCACATAGAACAAGTTTTGAACACAAAGAGGCACTTAAGAGAAGGGTCTAAAACATTGTATGATAAAAGCACACCCCTTCAACCGAATGAAGGGTTTAGCTATGAATATCCATAGAGGTGGATATCATAGCTAAGTGCTGAATAAAGTAAAGGTTTTGAAAGACAGGAAAGTAAAGGTTTTTGGAAATCAGGACAAGGAAAGTAAAGGGGAGAATACTCAAGAACCAACAGGAGTAAACTCAAGAACAACAAGAATACTCAAGAACCAACAAGAGTATTCAAGATCAAAGTAAATGTTTACAAGGATTGTGCCCACAATCTAGAGAGATAAGTGACTTGTGTTTGAGCTTGTTGGAATGAGGATGTTTGGATGCATTACAAAGGGAAGGGAAGTGTCTATTTATAGGCAAGGGGAAGAGAGGAGAGCATAACACATGTCACAAGGGGAGAGGAGAGCTCAAAGAGCCGCCGACCATGAGGTGGCTTCCCAAAAGCCACCGGCCACATGGCTTCTCCACATGGAAAGCCGCCGACTAGGTGAAGGGGAGGAGAGTGTGAGTGGATTGAGATATTTCCTTCCCAAAAGCCATCGGTTGGCATGTGACTCCGGTTGGTCTTCGGTTGCCATTTGGTTGCCTCTTTGGTTGCTTCTTAGTTGACATCAAAAGGTGACGAACTTAGACTTGGCATTTCACTTGTGTTCTTGATCTTTGTTGGAATAAGTCATTGGGACTTAGTTGTGGCTTGATCGGAGTATTGTCGGAGTATGGCCAGTTCTGACTTGTAATCCACTTTTAGCGTTAAGAACTCCATTTTAGCTCGTTTCATCTTTACTCCTTGAAATAGCCTGTAGAACAAAAGTGAAACTAACAAGTAAAAGTTGTCAAGATAAAGCATCTAATTTGGTGGGTTTAACTGTCTTAATGAATCATATAAATATGGTCCATCAGTGCCACACACAACTGCCTGTCGCTTTCTCTTCTTTGAGGGTTCACCTTCACTTATATTGCCATCCTCGTCTTCTAGCATCATGTAACAAACAATTTATATTAGTATGAGAAGATGTATTAATAACAGAAAATTATTAAATAAACAATATTAATGTTATACCTGAAGAATTACCTACTTAGTCACGCGAATACTCAGAGGCAGTTCCTCCATCTCTTCGGTGTTCTCATCAGTATAGTCAGCGTTATTTGGCACTTGAGAGGGATTAGCGGGGGGATATTCATTTGATGGATTAGCACGCTGTTCTTCATTTGGTGAATCATTATTGAGTTCTTCATTAGAGGGATTAGCAGGAGGTTCTTTAGAAACTGTAGGTGATGGTGTAAGTGAGGGGTAGCGAATGATGGTTTGTTGGGAGGATGAGACAGTTTTTGTTGGGTATTTAGAAGCAGCAGGGGGATCAACTAGCATTGGTACTAACAAAGGACACTCAGCTTCAGTGTCTGACTCACTAACAGGGTATGTTAGGGCTTCTTTGGCATCATTTTTGGAGGGTTTCTCTACTCTAAGTTTGGTAGAACATCTAGGGCTTCTACGCAATATTGTTTGCACTGAAACAATCCTTTTCTTAGGAATACTAATTGGAACAACATCGTCGCTAGTAGGGATAGTGAGGTCAGTAATATTACCTTCAACACGGACTTTTTTCTTCTCAATCAAGGTTCCGGCTTTCTTATTGGGAGTGGTCACGGCCACAGATGGCTTCTTCGGAGGTTTGATCGGTTGATCCTTCTTCTTCACCGCAGGCTCTGGTGTTTGTATTTTGGCCGGACGCCGAGTACTTGGAGAGCGGAGCTTCATGTTACGACCGTCGCTGGTTGCGGCTACAACGTCGGTCAAATTTTTCTTCTTCAGTGGCATGATGGAAGGTCAAAATCGGAGTGTATGTAGAGAATTTGGAAACCCTAAACGGTGTGGTTGAAATCGGAATGAGGGAGAAGTGAAGGAGTGAAGTGGAAATGAAATGGCAAAGGCTTTTCGGACTTAGACGTTGATGGACCATATTTATATGATTCGTTAAGACAGTTAAACCCACCAAATTAGACGCTTTATCTTGACAACTTTTACTTGTTAGTTTCACTTTTGTTCTACAGGCTATTTCAAGGAGTAAAGATGAAACGAGCTAAAATGGAGTTCTTAACGCTAAAAGTGGATTACAAGTCAAGACTGGCCATACTCCGATAATACTCCGATCAAGCCACAACTAAGTCCCAATGACTTATTCCAACAAAGATCAAGAACACAAGTGAAATGCCAAGTCTAATTTCCTCACCTTTTGATGTCAACTAAGAAGCAACCAAGAAGCAACCAAAGGGCAACCAAAGTCTAACCAGAGTTGGGATGTAACCGATGGCTTTTGGGAGGGAAAGATCTCATTCCACTCACACTCACCCCTCCTCCGCCTCACCACCGGCGGCAATCCCCTCCTCCTCTCCCCTCTGGCCACCTAGGCTGGCGGCTTTGAGCCTTGCCACCTCATGGCCGGCGGCTTTGAGGTCCTCCACTCCCCTCTTGCCATGTGTTGGCCTCCCTCTCCTCCTCCTTGCCTATAAATACCAAGCTCCTTCTCCTTTGTAAATCATCCTCAATCCATCACACACCACAAGTCCATAGTCACTTGTTACTTATCTCTCTAGAGTTTGGGCACAATCCATGTAAACACACTACTTTGATATTGAAGCTCCAACTTTGTTCTTGAGTACTCTTGTCGGTTCTTGAAGTACTCAAGCATTTCCTTTACTTTTCATTGTTCTTGAGTTTACTCCTGTTCGTTCTTGAGTATTCTCCCCTTTACTTTCCTGTCTTTCAAAAACCCTTACTTTTCCAAGTACTTAGCTATGATATCAACCTCTATGGATATTCGTAGCTAAACCCTTCATTCGGTTGAAGGGATGTGCTTGTATCATAAAATGTTTTAGACCTTTCTCTTAGTGCCTCTTTGTGTTCAAAACTTGTTCTATGTGCCATATATTAGGTCAGAACATTATTGGTTGAGTGGATGCTCGAAAGAGAAAAGCTCTTCCATGGGTTCGTGAACTTCCGTGGATAAGTGGAGGCTCGAAAGAGCACAGCTTATCTGTGGAATTCAACCTCTTTAAAACACCATTTGGTTGATCGTAACTGAAGATCAAATGGATTCACATAAGCTAAGATACTTCGAAAGGAGGAATTAGCCCAAATAGAATAAGTGTTCTAAACGATGTGGCAAGTCATGTGCTAGAAATAGCCTTGATACATCTTTGAACACTTAGTATGATCATTAGAGGTCGATGATAAAAAGATTTATGATACAAGGCCCCTAAAACCGAATCCTTTCCTTTAATTAAAACATCACCTGTCACTTTACTTTCAGTCTCATATCAACTGCTTACTTTCTGCAAGTCTTGTCTTTCAAGCATTTACTTTCCGCAAGTCTTGTCCTTCAAGCATTTACTTTCCGCAATTCTTGTCCTTCTAGCACTTTACTTTACGCACTTACTTTCAGCAAGCCTTGTCCTTCAAGCACTTTACTTTCCAGCACTTTACTTTTCAGTATTTACTTTCAGTCCTGTATTTACTTTCTTTACTTTCAGTCATTTACTTTTCAGTACTAAAATCACAACCAACCCCCAACTGTCTTACTTTCCATTTTCGAAAGAATAACTATCCACTAATTCCCTTGGGTTCGACCCCTACTTACCGCTTTACTACCCAATAGTAGAGTAACGAGTAGCGGACTTATAAATTTATTTTTGCACAGAGCCATCGCACATTAACGACGGTGTGGTGCGCTTCGTCAGACGTTTTGGAGAAAAACATACACGTGTTCATTTTTGGGACACATGTTTGGCACTGATCACGTTTTCCTTAAATGACATACATCGTAAGTCAGTCGCATAAGTTGCTTACAAATTTGCGCTTAGTAATTGGATTTTCCCCCTTTCTAATTTGGGTTCCCGCCCATGGTTTTGAAATGTCCCACCTATAGTTGACAGTACTTACGTAACTGAAAAACATATGTGCTGTCACATAAGTGCACGTCAAACTGACAATGAAACTAACATTTAAATTTGTTCACATACTCTGCATGTTCCAAATTGAACAACACATTTTACAACATTCGAATTTAGAAAACACATGATATATATGTTGAAACACATGATCATATTCAATCCTCCCAGTCATTATCATCAAACTCTTCCTCATCTTCATCTTCCTCACTTACTTCATGATCACTTACATAATGGAGTTCCTCAACATCTTCCCCTTCATCATCTGTTTCATCAAATTCATCTTCACCTTCTTCATCGTCATGTTCATATTCCAGATCTTCATCTACTTCAAAAAAATCATTATATGATGAAGCGCGAGTCTCTTCATCAATTACATTGCAATTATTGTAATGGGGAATATTTAGTGTGCTATCTTCTTGATATGCAGTTGCTGATGTACCAACACATGATTGACTGTAAGTGCCACTTTGAGCGACGACATTAACAACTTTCCAATTATCTCCAAACTTGGGATCTTCTAAGTAAAACACTTGTTGCGCGTGTTTTGCAAAACAATAAGGAGCATCTTCATAACACGTGTTAGATGTGTCAATCGAAAGAATTCCATGCTCCATTTTTATGTTTCCACCCTCAGATTCATCAGTATTAAACCACTTGCATTGGAATATGACTACCGTCATTCCCTTGGCATACTTGAGTTGTATAACATTTTGTAGAACACCATAATAGTTATTTTCTCCTGCAAATCATAAGACAATGAAACAAGAAAAGGATGTCTATAAAACACATGATGCTGATTGGATATCTTCTTTAAAAAAAATGAAGCAAATGACTAACCTGCGTGTACCATTACACCACTATTTTGTGTCCTCAAATGTTGGTCATTATCCCAAACAACAAATTTCAACCCATTTACAACACAGTGGGTGTAACATGAGTGAAACTGTGGCTTACATGCCAAAATGTGAAGCTTGGCAGAGTACGCATCAGATCCTTCATCGCGTAACCAAATCATCTACACATCAATGTAATAAATCAATGACACAAAATTTATATATACTACAAATGAATATATGTGTTAAATAAAGTTTTACCTTATTAAGTAAATGGGAGTGGAAATGTTCAATACGGGAATCATTGTTACCGAAAGGATTTTCCATGTAAAAGTTCTTTGCATGTTCCTGAATATACTCCCTTGCCTCTTCGCAATTTTCCATGACACACCAATGTCTCACGTCTATGTCATTATTGTTGAGCCTAAACCTCCTATTGTAGCAGCCAGTCGGCTTGATGACATTCGACACCACTGATATGTTAAAGTAATCTTCCGCATCTTCATCATCAATATGAGTTTGGCTTGATGACATTCGACACCACTGATATGTTAAAGTAATCTTCCGCATCTTCATCATCAATATGAGAATTACCTTCAATCTCACCCATGTACAACTTACAGTACATTACACATTCTTGGGCAATATATTCCTTGGCAATGCAACCTTCAGGGTACCTTGTGTTTCTCACAAATTTCTTGTAATTTCCAAGTTGCTTACATATAACATATAACATTATAATTTGCGCACAATAAGAAAATACCTTTTTAAAATTAATGTATTCATCGAGTTTTCCCATACCTTTCTATAGGATACATCCAACTATAGTGTACCGGCCCCTTGAACAAGATTTGATCTAGAAGGTGAACCATGAGATGTTCCATTATAGTGAAGAATGCCGGTGGGAAAATCCTCTCTAACTGGCACATAATCTGAACTATCTCTAGCTTCATGTGACGCACTCCTCCTTCTTGAACTCTCTGCAACTGATTCTACGAAACCAATGGGATAGTGATATTGGAGGGTGGTGAACCACATTTCTAGGCAAGTAAGGTCTAATGTAAACCGGCAGGAATCTCTATAATATAACATGACAGTCATGTGTCTTCAATCCAATAAACTTTTAGTCTTCAAGATTAATCTTATTCTTTAAGCTTCCAGCGTACCCAGATGGATACTTAGCATCCTTTATGTACTCAAGTATCTCTAGCTTCTCATTTGGAGTCACTGTATAGGGTGCTTTAGTCACTTTTTCTTTCCTTGAGTTTGACACGGATGGTTTGAACCATAATTTTCTACGTACCCCTTGTTGTTCCAAACCCTTTCTAGCCTTGATATCATCTTTAGTCTTACCTGCAAATTAAAAACAATTGTGAATAAGTACTTAAATTATCTTCAAATATATGTTAAGGTATAATATAATGTGTCCAAATATTTTGCATACCTTTGACAAGCGTATTTTTAACCCTTTATAGTTGTCAATTTAAATGTTTTAGGGGTCGAATCATAGTCAAAAAAAATTTATAACTTTGGTAAGACAAGGGTTGACAAGGACCAGACGTGTGTGAATACTAGTAAACAAGTGACTGATCAGTCGAGATTTCGACTAGTTAATTGCTCCATACGATGAAGGATATCACTCGTTCTCTCGGAAAATTATCATCATTTAGCCTCTTTCCTAGTGTTTCAGATCATATATCACATATATAATACTTTTGGATTGATCCGAAGCAAAGCAAAGCAATTGGTGAAAATTTGGGCGAAAACAGGACAAAACATGGCAGATTGACCTTTCCGTCTTATTTTCGACGCACAGATCGCATATGGTGTCCAAATTGATTGATTCAAAGCTTATTGGAAAGATAATTCAAAGGTCTACAACTTTGTAGTTGACACAAAGAGCAGATCCGAAGGTTTAGACCTCCAAAAAGACACCGGAAGTCAGGTCCCGTGAAACTCCCTGCTGTCACGGGACAATAGAACTGTCACGGGACTTGGCTGTGGCAACGACATCTTTGGGTCCTGTGACAGCTCGTGACGGCCCGTGACAGTTAAAATGTCACGGGATTTTCCTAATTTCGACCTTAGCAAATTATGGAAATTCGAGCTATAAAGAGAGGCATTCGACCAGATCAAAAGGGAGTGCTTATTTGAAGAAGAAAAACCCTAACTTGGGAGAGAAGACAGAGTTCATCACGATGGATTCAACGAGCACCCGTATCATTACGGTTTCCTTGTCCTTAATCTTTTTATCAACACTACTCTTGGTTAACTTACCATGAGTAGTGAGTAGTCTTCTAATTCTGGGATCCTACGGATCCCATGCTATGTACCCAACTCTCATGTGATCAATTAAACGTTTTTATTTATGCGACTCGAATGTTCAATTTCATTGTGCTTAATTTTATCGTTCTTGCAAGTATTTGCATTGAATGGGATGTTTGCATGTTAGAACGTATTTAGGTTATTTATCGAAAGATGGATGGGTCCTAGGTATTAATCGGATTACATGAAATTGATGTTAGGTCATGTTGCTACAATGGTAGTACATGAATTAATAGGAAAACCTTTAGTTTAACAATCAAGATCGTTGATAATTCGTGGATGGGCGGTGTTCAACGATTGAGATTAATCTAGACAATGATCCGTGGATGGGCGGCTTGTCTAGTGTTATTTCGGTTTATTTCCATATTCGATAGCATGAATAATTTACGTGACATGATTGTATGATTAGTAGGGTTGACACGGGTGAAGTATGATACTGGAATTCTTTCTCTGATAAAGTCACAACCATTATTTTTCTGTTATTTAATTTCTGCGATTTATTTCACATTCACAAAACCTCTTTTAATCGAAATAGCTAAATAGGTCACCTGTTAGCTAGTACTCACACTCGTTGTTCCTTGGATCGACCCTTGGCTTACCAAGGTTTATAAATTTTGTTTGACTACAATTTGACCCTTAAAACACATAAATTGACAACTATAAAGGGTTAAAAATACGCTTGTCAAAATGGCGCCGTTGCCGGGGAATAGCGCTTAGTGTGATATTAGATTTAACGAGTGTAGTTTAGACTATTCCAATTTTTTATATACTTCATTGTACATACTCTATATACTTCTGATCTTCACTAATCACTTTTATTTTGAATGTTGCGAGGATGTTCTTGTTTGGTCATCAAGACGCATACCCAAGGGAAGAGCCTTATTGTCAGACATATTCATATGATACAAATTTGGAAGGAAATCAAAATCAGTTCTATGATCGACCATCTAATCAAGATGACCACTATTATGAGAGTTACTAGGACCAGTCGCAGCAGAAACAACATCAGCCTTATGATCAACATTATTATCAAGATGATCCTTATTATGAGAGCTTCCAGAATCAGTCGCAGCAGCAACAGTCTCAGAACACTAGTGAATCATCGCGTATAGAAGCCATGTTAGCTAGCTTCATAGCCGACCAGTGAAAGACGTTTGAGGATCAGCAAAAGGCATCTAAGCAAACCGCTGCTGAGGTAAGAGACCTATGAAGGTCAATAGAGCAACTCGTAGCCAGACAGAAAATACGGAAGGATCACTTAAAGCAACAAGCCATTGCAGCCACCAATGCATGCAGAGACGAGGACATCGAGATGGTAATGGCCAATCGTCAAGAGGTTTAAGTCTATGAAGCACATTCGTCTTCAGTTTTATTTCCAATCCACGTGGAAGATGATCAGGATACGAGAATGCTCTCAAAACTAGAACAACCTGTTTGTGATGATGGTTTTGAGACATTGGGAACGGTTGCCAAGGCTTGCACTGAGTTGGAGGATGATGAGTTTTGTATTGATGATGTCTCAGAATACAAAGATATATCTCCCTCCACTACGACTGCTTCCGAAGGTGATTTAGGTGACCATATAGAAGAGAACATCAGTCCACCAGTTTCTCTTGGCGCTTGATGGACCATAATTGTATGAATCATAAACACAGTTAAACCTACTAAATTAGACTCTTTGTCTATTTAACTTTTGCTTGTTAGTTCCGATATTTATCCACAGGGTATGTTGAAGTCTAGAGAGGATACGAGCTAAAAAAGGCTTTTAAAGCTGAAAATGGAGTACAAGACACTCGAGGCCACAATCAGATTCCGACTGTACAACTTTCATGGAACCGACTTGGAATCACTCAAATATGCTAGAACAATCGGCGTTTGGACAAGAACGCAATGCAAAGGCACCAAGCCCGGTAAAAGCCAAACTAGGGCAATTTCGACCGTTTTGGGATTTTGACCATGTTCCAAGCAAAATTTGGCTTAGGTTCCTTCTTGAGATCATCTTAGAATGACTTTGTCGTTTAGAATACACTCTTCAAAATCCAAGAAGCTCCGGCCAAAGCTCCGGTCAGATTCCGGTCAAACCGATGGCTTTTAAGAAACAAATATCTTCCGATGGCTTTTGGGAAGTGCCACCTAGGGGGGGGGGGCGGCTGAGGAAGATGCATGTGTGTGGAGGAGTGTGGAGGCTTGTGGTTGGAGGAGAAATGGATGGCTTGGATGAATGCAAGTGTGCTCCAATGCAATGGTTCCCCCATAGATATTTCATCTCCAAAACTTAGCTCCCAAGTATCCATTTCCCTATAAATAGAGGCCATGCCCTCATGTAATAATCATCCCATTTTGTGTGCAAGAAGCACAAGTCACAAATCACTTATCTCTCTAGCTTATGAGCACAATTTTGTAATCACTTTACTTTGGAATCAAAGCTTGATCTTTAGCACTCTCAACGGTTTTTGTAAGTACTCTCTTTTTTACTTTACTGTCTTTCAAAGTACTTTACGTTCCTGTCTTTACTTTCGAAAACTTTACTTTACTGTCTTTCAAAGTACTTTACTTTCCTGTCTTTACTTTCGAAAACTTTACTTTACTGTCTTTCAAAAACCTTTACTTTTCAACGCACTTAGTTATGATGTCCTGTTCCATGAGTATTTGTAGCTAAACCCTTCATTCGGTTGAAGGGGAGTGCTTGTATCATACAATGTTTTAGACCCTACTCTTAGTGCCTCTTTGTGTTCAAAACCTGTTATATGTGCCACATATTAGGTCAGAACTTCCAAGGTTGAGTGGATGCTTGAAATGGCAAAACTCTTCCGTGGAGTTCGTGAACATACTCGGGTAAGTTGATGCTTGAAATGGCAAAGCTTATCTGAAGAATTCGACCTCTTTAAAACACCATTTTGATTGATCGGAAATGATTGATCAAATGGATGCACATAGGCTAGTATACCTTGAAATGGGGTGCTAGTCTAAATAGAACAAGTGCTCTATGACCTTGAAATGGGCTAGACAGTGTGGCAAGTCGAGTGCTTGAAATGGCCTTGATACACTTTTGAACACTTAGTATGATCATTAGAGGTCAATGATAAACGGACTATGATACAAGGCCCCTAAAACCGAATCTTTCCTTTAATTGTAATATCAACTGTTACTTTACTTTTCAGTACTAAAACCAAAACCAACCCCCCAACTGTTTTATTTAATCCCCCCTTTTCGAAAGAACAACTATCACTTGACTCCCATGGGTTCGACCCGTACTTACCACTGACTACCCAAAATAGTTAAGTCGCGAGTATCGGAGATATAAATTTGCTTTTGCACAGAGAACATCGCACCTTAACGACAGTGCGGGGGGCTCCGTCAAAACTGGCGCCGTTGCCGGGGAGTTAGCTTCCGATTAGTTGTTCTTTTCTTTTCTTTCTCTCTCTCAATTCTTGAAATCACTTCTACGCAACCTTGTCGTCGTACTACGGAAGCGAGCCTTGGAATGATGGAGGGAGCAACCTTATGTTTGAAATGATTAGACGACTCCCCTAATTCGGAGGTAACATTGAAGAGGACCCTTTGATACATTGCCAACATGTTCACCACATCTGCCGCCACATGAAACCTGAGAACGAGACGTTAAGGGAGTTTAAGCTGAGATGCTTCAAATTTTCGTTAACAGACTCCGCACTAGATTGGTATTAATCATGTGCAGAGGATAAAGGTGATTATGGGGATCTACTAACCCAATTCCTAGAGGAGTTTTGCCCGCCATCTCTCCGACTTGAAACCCGCGAGAAGATTCTCAATCTTGAGCAATTCCGGGACGAAACTTTGGACGAGTACTTGTCGTACTTTGACTTCATTGTGGCGAGCTGCCCGCACCATGGATTTACCAGATTCAATCTTATTCAAAGGTTTCTCGGTGGAATGATGCCACTTGAGCGGAAAAGACTTAATGATGTAGCGGGATGTTCACTCATGAAGTTAACCGTGACTGAAGCCTGGCGCCTCATAAATGATTTGGCAAAGAACACAAAACAGGGTCAGTGGCACCAAACTGACGATAAGGCACCGACGATGGAAGTGGACTCAGTGCAAAACGAGCCCGACACCACACCCATTACAAGCTTGCACGTAGAAAACCCGGAAAGAGACATCAGTACAAGGGCAGTAATGGATGTGGAGGCGACTCTAAAGGAGCCAATATTGGAGCCCACGGAGCCGACAAAGGATGAGAACTCTTGGATGACCGAAGAAGAACTGCCCAAATCTAGCCCGGTCCTCATCACCAATCTGCCCGAGGAAGTCCCGGCCCAACTTGACGAGCCAAATGAAGTCCCGGACCTCACTAAAGAAGCACCCGAGGAAGTCCCGGACTTCACTACCAAACCAACCAAGACATACCTGGACCTCACTACCGAACTGACCGAGAAAATCACGGCAGGCCCGGTCCTCACTGAAGAGCTGCTCGAGAAAGGCCCTACTTAACCCTTCACGTTCTATAAAGATCATAACCACCAGATATGAGATGATCGATGTAGTGCTAGGCGAGTTGGAGGAGAAGCATGAGCCAAAACAATCAACGCAGGAGCTTCCACTCGTCACAAGCCAAGAAGAGCCTCCTGAAAGGTGTAAGGACCAAGGACGTCCAATCATCTCTGCCACAAAGAAGAGGGTTAGCAAGGGCGCATACTTGAGGTCGCTTGGCAAAAGACTGAACTTCCAAGACTGCAATAGTGCCGACCGTTCATACATGAAAAAGCGACAAAGGCATGGCCCAAAGGAATGGAAGCCGGGAAAGAGGAACAAGAAAGCTCGACTTGATGGACCAGCAGCTATGGTCAAGGAGTCCTCGCCTTCTCGGGGATATGTGAAGAAGAAGCCTCCGGATCAAGGGAGAGCAGAACTGAGCCCGCTGCCATATGTGTTCTTTGGACGGAGAAAAAGAGCTGCCAAGAACAAGTTCGACCTCAAGCACCCATGGGATCCCTACTTATAATCCAGGAGTGAGGTAGCGTCGAGCCAACGACGTTAAACAAAGGCACTGGTCGGGAGGTAACCCGACACCTATCTTACTTTCAGTCATTTATTTTCAGTCATTTAGTTTTTACCATAAGTCGCTCTCACCCACTTTGTGTATAGAAGGAATGACCCCTTGTAGGAATCGATTTTTGGAGCAAGATCAGATCAGCCAGGCAGCTTCCGAGAAATTACCGGGCCTGCGCTGAGAATTCAAGGCCCCAGCCAAACTCCCTCGATTATCCAGCTCCGAGGCATGTCGTTCCACGACACAACACAGTAAAAGGGAGTTCAGTTCTTCTCT
The DNA here is from genome assembly GCA_033675215.1 of Rhodiola kirilowii. Lineage (NCBI taxonomy): Eukaryota > Viridiplantae > Streptophyta > Magnoliopsida > Saxifragales > Crassulaceae > Rhodiola > Rhodiola kirilowii. Next base: position 38,452,126 of record CM066203.1, on the reverse strand, counting down.
TTTCCTTAATGTCATTTCCTTCTCTTGTATATATTTGCATGACTTTTTGAACTAAGTCGTGCTGAAAGGCACGCCTTCGTTCAAAAGTGTGGGGTGAGAACCGCCTTTGTACATAAACATGTTTTCTTTTTCTTTTCCTTTTCCCTTAATATTATCTTTTTGAAAATATGAACTTGAGAATGTGAAAAAGATAGATCTAAATTCATGCATGTACCTTGTGAAAATTCAACTGTTTAAAAACTTAGAATGTAACTTCCCATTTGTCCCTTTGTGCTGAGATAAACAGGGGATGTGGAGTTGATAGAAACTGCCCTGGAGAGGCTTGGCAAGCAATCAAAGGATCGAATCTAACTATATGGTTTTCGAAGTCAGTGGAGGCTGCACTTCGGGTTTCAGTTGAATCAGAGTCATCTCCGCCATGCACCGTTTATGCAGAAAAAAGGCGGGATGGGAATCAAACCGTCCTATCTCCAGTCAGAGTAGCCGGGAAAACAAATGAGCGACCCTCATTTTGACCCACGTGAAACGGCGAGGATGAGAGAGAGCGGGGAGGTATTTCCATATGCTCGCGGGCGATGATTGGACCTCCCAAAAAGGCTTGAAAAAATGGACTAGCAAGCCACAAAAAGGCAAAAGCTCAAAGAAGCTAATCAAAGGCCAACGGCCAAAGTTGTAAAGGTTTTAACCGAACAAAAGTGAAGTACTCAAAGAGTCAAATCAAATGCCAAAGGCCGATTCACTACAAAAAAAGCTGTCCCTCGCCAAAAAGAAATCAAAGAGCTCAACTCAGTGAAACTCAAACCGAATCACGTGCTAGAGAAATCTACAAGGAAACCATATAGTGCATGTCGATCCCAAGAATGCAGTCCAGGAGCCTGAAAAGGGCTATCTCCCGAAACATCCGAATTAATTTGCATCTCGGCGCAAAGGTACAAGTATCAAGTTTCTTCTAAGTATTTACATGGTTTAGTTTGGTAATAAGTAAGTAATGCATGAATAGGATAAATCTAGTTCATATTCTCATTTTCATATTTAAAGTTTTTACATGGATTGTGTGTGCCGCCCTTTAAAAAGCATTGTTCGGGACGAACAACTAAAAGTGTGGGGTGATCTGATGGACCATAATTGTATGAATCATAAACACAGTTAAACCCACCAAATTAGACTCTTTGTCTATTTAACTTTTGCTTGTTAGTTTCGATATTTATCCACAGGGTATTTTGAAGTCTAGAGAGGATACGAGCTAAAAAGAACTTTTAAAGCTGAAAATGGATTACAAGACACTCGAGGCCACAATCAGATTCCGACTGTACAACTTTCATGGAACCAACTTGGAATCACTCAAATATGCTAGAACAGTCGGCGTTTGGACAAGAACGCAATGCAAAGGCATCGAGCCCGGTAAAAGCCAAACTAGGGCAATTTCGACCGTTTTGGGATTTCGACCATGTTCCAAGCAAAATTTGGCTTAGGTTCCTTCTTGAGATCATCTTAGAATGACTTTGTCGTTCAGAATACACTCTCCAAAATCCAAGAAGCTCCGGCCAAAGCTCCGGTCAGATTCCGGTCAAACCGATGACTTTTGAGAAACAAATATCTTCCGATGGCTTTTGGGAAGTGCCACCTAGGGGGGGCGGCTGAGGAAGATGCATGTGTGTGGAGGAGTGTGGAGGCTTGTGGTTGGAGGAGAAATGGATGGCTTGGATGAATGCAAGTGTGCTCCAATCCAATGGTTCCCCCATAGATATTTCATCCCCAAAACTTAGCTCCCAAGTATCCATTTCCCTATAAATAGAGGCCATGCCCTCATGTAATAATCATCCCATTTTGTGTGCAAGAAGCACAAGTCACAAATCACTTATCTCTCTAGCTTATGAGCACAATTTTGTAATCACTTTACTTTGGAATCAAAGCTTGATCTTTAGCACTCTCAACGGTTTTTGTAAGTACTCTCTTTTTTACTTTACTGTCTTTCAAAGTACTTTACTTTCCTGTCTTTACTTTTGAAAACTTTACTTTACTATCTTTCAAAGTGCTTTACTTTCCTGTCTTTACTTTCGAAAACTTTACTTTACTGTCTTTCAAAAACCTTTACTTTTCAACGCACTTAGTTATGATGTCCTGTTCCATGAGTATTTGTAGCTAAACCCTTCATTCGGTTGAATGGGAGTGCTTGTATCATACAATGTTTTAGACCCTACTCTTAGTGCCTCTATGTGTTCAAAACCTGTTCTATGTGCCACATATTAGGTCAGAACTTCCAAGGTTGAGTGGATGCTTGAAATGGCAAAACTCTTCCGTGGGGTTCGTGAACATACTCGGGTAAGTGGATGCTTGAAATGGCAAAGCTTATCTGAGGAGTTCGACCTCTTTAAAACACCATTTGGATTGATCGGAAATGATTGATCAAATGGATGCACATAGGCTAGTATACCTTGAAATGGGGTGCTAATCTAAATAGAACAAGTGCTCTATGACCTTGAAATGGGCTTGACAGTGTGGCAAGTCGAGTGCTTGAAATGGCCTTGATACAATTTTAAACACTTAGTATGATCATTAGAGGTCAATGATAAACAGACTATGATACAAGGCCCCTGAAACCGAATCTTTCCTTTAATTGTAATATCAACTGTTACTTTACTTTTCAGTACTAAAACCAAAACCAACCCCCCAACTGTTTTATTTAATCCCCCCTTTTCGAAAGAACAACTATCACCTGACTCCCTTGGGTTCGACCCGTACTTACCACTGACTACCCAAAATAGTTAAGTCGCGAGTATCGGAGATATAAATTTGCTTTTGCACAGAGAACATCGCACCTTAACGACAGTGTGGTGGGCTCCATCAGCGCTGATGAGCTATCAAAGGATTATAGGTAAGAAGACTTTGTTGGTGTGTACCTCAGCTCGATTTAAGAGGACCCTCGCATACGCATACATACGATAGTGAAGGGAAATTCTGAAGTATATGCACTTAAGGTCTTATCTAAAGAGTATAAAGGAAGTGTTCTTGCTGGAGCTAGCTCTGAAGATATATATCTTGATACACAGCCTCCAAACAAGTTTCGACAGTTCTTGGCTTACGTCTTGAAACTATTGTTAGGGAGTTTCTACAGTCTCTTGGTTCTTAAGGGTATCCAATTATTAAAGGGACTACATGCTCTACTCAACGTTCCTGTCATACTAGATGGAAATAAATTTCAATGGGATTTGAAGGTGGACTGACACTATCTTCCTTGTTGAGTCTCGCCCAGACGTTAAACTAGGCCTCTTCGGGGAGTAACCCACGCTGTAAGTTTCAGTTAGTTGCATTTTTCATTTGCATAATGTGTGGACATTTCAGAATTCTAAGTGTGGAGTACCCCTCCACAATTTTCAATGCTAACCTATTACTTGTGAATCTCTGTGTTTTTATCTATATCTCTACCAGCTCACAAGTCGTGTTTCACTCCCCAAGCATCGCTTAACCTCCATGGATATCGAGCTATCACACACGAGGGAAGTTCATATGCGCCTTTTCTTATTTTCTATTTCTTTGCTTAGGGACTAAGCTCATTTTTAAGTATGGAGTGGGTAGCGCATAGTCACATACATCGCATGTCACACATTCACTCTTGCATATGCTCAACTGTCTATGTATTGCGATTGAAATCCTCATTTTCTACGATACTCCTTGACTGATTATCACTCTTTTGGAATCGAAGTCTAGGACTTGAAATAGTTTTAATCGTGCGTGTATTCTCTTGAGTCGGTATCATTGCTAGCCTTTGCCTATCACGTGTTTTACGTATTTCTTGAAGCATGTTTGAGACTTGATATTAGTAGGCACCGGTTCAAAAATTTCAAAAACTTAAATATGCATCTCTTTTTCTAGGTGACCTTAGTACTAGTATGTGTTTCTCTGTACTTGTTGTGATTTGCATGCACCCGCCTTCATACATACACTATGTCAAGTTTTAAGTGTGGAGTTAGAAAAAGAAAGAAAAAAAGAGGGCAATATATTTTTGATCAAGAACGAAGTTCTGAATTCTTAAAACAGGGCTAAAAGTCGTTCCCCAAGCATAGTTGTTTTTGAAAGAAAGAAAATACCAAGGGCAAAGTGAGAAAAGTCACCTATTGTGAGAAAAAAAAACAGAAAAATACCAAGGGCAAAGTGAGAAAAGTCACCCCTTGTGTATGAGAAAAAGACAAAATTTCTGCCCCATTTTGCTTGATGTAGTGTAATTCCACCTTTTCATTGCATGTGATCATAACTTGTCTTGAGAATTCATATACTAGAGTCTAAGGGACGATCCTCGTGCTTGCACTGAAATTTTGATGCAAATTTTCGTACTATTTTTCAGAAAAATTCTTAAGCCAGGCTCCTCTTCTCTTACGGGTCATTGCCTAGTCCTTGGCACTTGAGAGTGAGCTTTGCGCCAAGAACCCGTGAACTATCCCTGGACAGCATAGGTGAATGGCGAGCATGTTTTGTGTAACTATTTGTGTTCTTTATACGTCGCTATAGAACTATTTAGAACAGGTAATTAGTCGATTGCTAGCCGTGTGTACTGACCGTTTGAATGCATAACTCGTTTAATCTACGATTGTCTGACAACTTTGATGAAGATGTTTGACTTGAAGTCGAGGTAACACGATGAATCCGAGGTATGACCTGACTTTACTGTGACTCGTTGAGCATCATTTCATGCATACACGTTAGTTAGTTGTACAGGGAATTTGTAGGTAGTCCCATTCCTGAAAACCTTCATGAGACTATACTCGTCCTATTAGGGCAGCCTAGGGGTTTAAAGGCTTGATGCATATGCTAAATGCATCGTGTCCTCTACGACAGTGAGTTATCTTTTTGTTTTTGTTTTTGTTAGAATTGATCACATGACACTAGAGTGGGTAGCTTAGAAACATATGGTTGTTGTGCCTCACATAGACTTGCATTTATTCTGCTATTTATTCGACATTTGTTCGGGACGAACAAATCCTAAGTGTGGAGTGTTTTGATCAGTCGCAATTTTGACTAGTTAATTGCTCCATACGATGAAGGATATCACTCGTTCTCCCAGAAAATTATCATCATTTAACCTCCTTTCTAGTGTTTCAGATCATATATCACATATATAATACTTTTGGATTTATCCGAAGCAAAGCAAAGCAATTAGTGAAGATTTGGGCAAAAACAGGACAAAACATGGCAGATTGACCTTTCCGTCTTATTTTGCATGCATAGATCGCATATGGTGTCCAGATTGATTGATTCAAAGCTTGTTGGAAATATAATTCAAAGGTCTACAACTTTGTAGTTGACACCAAGAGCAGATTCGAAGGGTTAAACCTCTAAAAAGGCACCATAAGTCAGGTCCTATGACACTCCCTGCTGTCACGGGACAATAGAATTGTCACGGGACTTGGCCGTGGCAACGACATCTTTGGGTCCTGTGACAGCCCGTGACGGCCCATGACAGTTAAGGTGTCACAGGACTTTCCTAATTTCGACCTTAGAAAATTATGGAAATTCGAGCTATAAAGAGAGGCATTCGACTAGATCAAAAGGGAGTGCTTATTTGGAGAAGAAAAACCCTAACTTGGGAGAGAAGACAGAGTTCATCACGAAGGATTCAACGAGCACCCGCATCATTAAGGTTTCCTCGTACTTAATCTTTTTTTCAACACTACTCTTGGTTAACTTACCATGAGTAGTGAGTAGTCTTCTAATTCTGGGATCCTACAAATCCCGTGCTATGTACCCAACTCTCATGTGATCAATTAAACGTTTTTATTTATGTGATTCGAATGTTCAATTTCATTGTGCTTAATTTTATCGTTCTTTCAAGTATCTGCATTGAATGGGATGTTTGCATGTTAGAACGTATTTAGGTTATTTATCGAAAGATGGATGGGTCCTAGGTATTAATCGGATTACATGAAATTGATGTTAGGTCATGTTGCTACAATGGTAGTACATGAATTAGTAGGCAAACCTTTAGTTTAACTATCGAGATCGTTGATAATCCGTGGATGGGCGGCGTTCAACGATTGAGATTAAACTAGACAATGATCCGTGGATGGGCGGCTTGTCTAGTGTTATTTCGGTTTATTTCCATATTCGATAGCATGAATAATTTACGTGACATGATTGCATGATTAGTAGGGTTGTCACGAGTGAAGTATGATTCTGGAATTCTTTCTCTGATAAAGTGACAGGCGTCGTCGGTACCTGTAAATTTAAATTTATAATCTCCACTTACTCTTAGCTAGTATAGCGGCAAGCAAGGGGTCGAACCCTAGAGAGCTAGAGTGGTTACTTATTGTTCTGTAAAAAGAAAGACTGTTGGGTTGTGAGTAATTAGGAAACAGTGCTGAAAATAGGAAACAAACGAGTTGATATCAATCAGAGAGAATATTCGGTCTAGGGTTTTTAATTGTGACTTGTTTTATCATCGACTTCTAATTATCTATTTTCTAGTTCCTAAGTGTGGTTACTCCCATTCCAAGTTATAACCTAAAGTAGGGCCTTTCCGAGCGCCTACACCACAATCTACTTCCTTTCCGGGTTATAGAAGTCTAATCACAGCAATCTAATACTCCATTCCAAGATATATCAGATTAGTGCACTATTTGTTCTCAACGGTCTAGTATCAAACAAACAGCAAATAAGGGGAATGAATTGCTCGGCTAAGCCTAACCGTTCAGAGTATCAACTTAGCCTTCCAATTCAAACGAAGATAATTAAGCACAAGGACTAGTAGAACAAAGAAAATAGCATTAAGCAACAAGTCTCAAAAACAACGTCACAATGTATTAAACCCTAAACCGAATAATGAGTTTAGCTAGACATGGCCATGGGAACAAATACAATAATAAAAAGGAGAGATTTCTTCTCTATTGCCGAACGAAGGAGGACCGGAGCCGGAATGATGATCGGCGAGGATGACTTGGGACCGAGAGGAGAGAGAAGCTCTGAGAATGAGATGCTTCTTCGAGTGAGGGATGATTGAAACCCTTGATATGAGGTTGTATTTATAGAGTAGACAAGGGCCTTGAAGTTTTCAAGTTGAAGTCGGTCCATAAACGGTTTTAGGAAACATGTCCTAAAACCAACTTTGCTTGGCTTGTAAGTTTACTTGGCTTGCAAGTTTACTTGGCCAACAATTCTTCTAGAAGCTTCCTAAACCGCCAAGCAAGGAGGAGATGACGAGCCGAGATTTGTGGTCTTGGACTCGGCTTGGGCCGGACTTCACTCGGTTTGGATCGGGCCGACTCGGCGTGCACCTAAAGTGTAAAGTGCATGTGGAACTCTCGGCCAGATTGTCTGTCTTCAGTTCAACTCTCGTTTTGACCATCGAAACGATCTCGGCTGCTCTCGGTGTGAACTAGAGAGTTGTAGGGAATTGAGTCACCTTTGCAATGGTATGTGGCTCGTATATTTCTGATCAGCGGTCCGTTCTCAGCTCTCCGTCGACTGTCCAAAGGTCTAATCTAAAACTGTGATGTTTTGGCCTAAAATGCCAGTCTTTAAGCGCGTTTCCTCCTAGAGCTTCCGAAACACCTGAAATGCAAAACAACACGAAGAAGTAACTGTTTGTATGATAAAGTGTTGGAATTGGTGGGATTTGTTGACTCGATGAGTCGTATAAATACGGCTCATCAAACCACCCCACACATAAACTTGTTCGTCCCGAACAAGGACTAGGTCATAAACGGAAAATAAACTGAAACATCACAATTACTTCGACATCCTTGATATTGCTACATGAATATGACTCGCTAATCTAGACTTCACCTTTCCATGCATATCTCGTTACTAAAAGTCTTATGCTCAAACATGGAAGTAATTGATACGTGTTACCTTTGGGCCGAGATGCAAATTAATTCGAATGCCTGGGAGATAGTCCTTTATAAACCCATGAACTGCACTCTCGGTTCCGAACTCTTGCTATATGGTTATACTTCATTGCTTTTTCTTGCACGTGATTGATTTGAGCTTCAAGGTGCTTGAGTTCTTTTAGGACAGCTTTTGTAGTGACTTGGCTTTTGATGTAACAGTGGTGTACTTTCACTTTTGTTGCGTGTAGAACTTCACAATTGATTGATTTTTCTCTTGTGCTCTACTCGTCCGTGGTTCCTCTTCTTTGATGAAGGTCCAATCATCGCCCGCAAGCATATGGAAATACCTTCATGCTCTCACTCATCCTCGTCCTTTCGACGCGAGTCAAGCCGAGGGTTGCTCGTCTGTTTTCCCGGCTACTTGGACTAGAGATTGGACGGTGTGTTGTTTTCCCATCCCACCTGACCGCATAAGCACTGCAGTGGCGGAGCAGACTCTTAACCCTGTCGTCTCGAAGTGCTAGCCTCCACGAAATCTGAAATCTACTTGTCTTAGTCAGGACGAGTTCCAGATGGTGTTCGAACTGCGTCTCGAACACTTGTTGGACAGTTTCAGGATGTGTTCAAACAGAGGCTGGAACACCTTAGCAGACAGAACGTAAACAGCACAAAATAGGAGCACACACGATATGTTACCCAGTTCGGCCTCGCCTACTCTGGGGGGTTTCCCACACCCTAAAAGGGACATAAATCGTATTACGAGATTTAGAGCTACAAGTGGTCTTACTCTTACACAACACCTTGTTTGTAATCGCCTAGCCTCTAATCTCCGTCTCTCAGATTTGCAATCTCGGTTCGTCGCAACTCCCCTCGATCCCCTATGGGTAGGACGAGACTTCCCTCTCGGCCTAGTCTTTGACCTCCCAGAAGCCCAGTCGCCTTCTCTCGAAGACGTATCTTGATCACCGTGTGTGTGTGCGCTTTGTTCTCCTTCAAGAACAGTCTGAACAGCACACTGAACAGACTGTTACTTCCCCGTTGATATTCCGGTGTGGAATAATCAGCCGGCGGCCGCTTCTCCTCCAATCTCACGAACTCTCGTGTTTTTCTTTTCTCTCAGGAAGCGACGCAGATGAGGACGCCCTAGCATTGTATTTATATGCTTGGACAAAACCCTAATCTGCACCAGATAATCCCATCAAATATTTAGGAGATATTCCTAGATATTTGATGTATATCTTTTCCAATCGGTAGGAAGAATAGGATATTACTTCCTCGCCAAGTCAGCCACGCCGTCTTTAATTTGATATGAAGATATTCATTCGAATATCTGAACTTTGAATACTTCGTTGGCCGACTCCAATCAGATCTTCGATCGTCCTGATCCAATCTGAATATCTTGTCAAATATTTCGGAGATGCTCCTAAATATTTGATAGATATTCAATCTCCTCCATATCCAATCTTTGGAGATTAGTTCCACGCCAAGCCATCCGATATTCTCTCATCCAATCTGCATATATTTGATCGCCTATCTGATCTTCGGTGATGACTTGTCGATTGGCTCCAATCAAATAATCTCATCAATCTTCCGGATACGGAAATCTTCCTGCGTCTGCTGTACGCTGAACTACAGTTCAAGACAGTGATTGAACTCTTCTTGAACACCTGCTTGAACTGTCTAAAGCCATTTTGCCAACAGCATGCCATTCTTGGGAACATCAATCTCCCCCTTGGCATTTTTGGCAAAACCCAATCTAGGCTTTAGACACACTTGAGGGAACTAACCAGTCAACCCCAAAACCCTCCCCCTTTTTGCCACAAATCGGCAAGGGGTCCAATCAAACAACCGGTCTCCTCGGCATCTGAAATCTTGTCAACTCCCCCTCGAACATAGCCTGGGACAGTGACACATACTGTGAGTCTGTCGGACCATGGTGTTTCAGCAGCTGTTTGACCACGGCTCAGCAAATGACAGGTTTTTGATGATTTGGTTTCTTGAACTGATTCAGCTTGTCCAGTATTGCCGCGTGGTAGTCCTTCTCCAGACATACCTCTCTTTGGCTCATGGCAGCATGCCTTTTCTTCAAGCAGGACATCAACTCTCTCCGTATTTTTTATCATCACTGAGATATCGCAGAGCGCTCGCCAATTTATTGATTCTTGTCCTCTGCGCTTATTTGACCTTCAGTGTAGTCTTCACCTCCTCTAGTAGCTGTCCGCGTTCAGCTCGGGATAACTTCTGAACAGCATCTCTCCTTATGGAAGACTCGGGTGCATCCTTCCTCTTCAGCTCGGGGTCCTTCAGATCATTCTTATGTCGACCCTTGAACAGCTTGTGATCAACTACCAACTTCAACGGAGCACTTGATAGTCTATCCTGGTCAGTCTTCAAATCTGGATGCTGGTTGATGTTCAGCTTATAAAAGTGATGGGAAGATTATCTGGTGCAAAGACTTTGTAGATATGGCGTGTTCTGCAATCTGGTCGAACATAAATCTTCCCATGTCAATGAGAATCCTGTTTCCAATCTGGTAGAGCAGCTGTTCCATCTCCTTTCTGTCTGTTGTACTATGAGATGTAGGCTCCCAGTTGACTAAGGTGATGAAGAACAACAGCGAGTAGAATGTGGAAAGATCTTCAACTGGGATGGAAGTGTCTTCCCACCGAGGGTATGTTCCAGCCGTTTAAACAGCCTGCAATCTTGTCATAGTTCTCCTCGTTCACCACCTCGTAAGAATCATCCATTGCGAAGTACCCATTGATGATCTCAGGATCAATCTTAACCTTCTTTCCTCTGACAACGACTATGCCATAGTCTTTGTCACCCACAATCCCAAACTGTTTTGGTAGATTTGCAATAGCTTCTCGCACCAGCTGTTCATTAAACGGTTTGCATCTTTGGTCGGTCCATATCAGACTTGTTTCTTTCAACAGATGCACTACCTCCTTGCCTTCTCATCAAGCAACCTTTCAGGGATGATCTTTCTTTTCTGCACTGCCTTCCACTTGGTTGCTGCTTCTGTACTAGCACACCTTACCCCATTTTTCACAATCCCAGTTGGAACATGGGCAGGAACAGGATCTGGACTATACCTTTTCCTCTTCTTCGACGCACTTGCTCCCCCTGCGTCTGTGTTCCCATTCATCTTGATAGTTGCCTTAGATGAGCATTCTTGGAAGGTCACTAGCTTCTTGGGTTTCTTCTTTTCAGCTTTCTTGAGCTCAGACAGTGAAACTGTGTCCTGATCCTCCTTCTGAGTGTTCTCATTCTCAGCCTCTTCTTGATCAGATAATTCCATCTCTACATCTGTATTAGATGGATGTTCCAACTCAGTCGGCACAGTCGGTGCGTCAGATGCTTTTTCTTCAACATGTTTATTTTCTGATTGTGCTGCAGACCCAATATGCACATCTCTTTCCTTCTATTTTTCTTTGCCTTCCTTAGTTTAGAAAGAGGGACGAAGTCCTGAGCATCCTCTGGATGAGTTTCTGACAAGGTGGCAGCCTGAGTAGCATTCTCTATCTCAAAAATAGGAATAGCTGGGGGATCCACCACCACATGTGCATCTGGAACAAAATCATCAAGTAACCTCCTTGCACAATGTCCGGTTCTTCAATTGGCTCACCCTCTGGGACTGCATCAGAACTCGAGGACTTTTGGGGTAAAACTGTCTCACCACCTTGTTGCATATCTGAGACAGCATCATCTGGAACACTTGCCTCCTTATCAACCCCTACGACCTGGGCTCCTGAGGACTGATCAACTCTTGTCTCAACAGGTATTGTAACCTCCTCTTTTTGCAACTTATCAACAACATCATCAATGTCCTTGAACAACACATCCAGTTCTTCATCATTGCCGGATGCTTGAGACTCTTTCATCACATTGCCAGATTGCTTAGCTTGCTGTTCTCCACTTGCATCCTCATTCTTCTGCTTATCAAGACCACAATCTTAGCCCTACTGGCTTCACCTTCTTCTGCAGCATCGGCCATAGAATCTACAGCAGGTTTCAATCCCTTCAGCTTCTCATTAACCACTTTGTCACCCTTATAGCTCACTGAATCTTTACCAATCGCGCGTACTTCCTCATCAATAGAATTGAGTGCAGTAGCTTAGGAGTGAGAACAAGGGATTACCTTATTGAGGGGTGGTTCAGCCATCGCCTGATATTCCTTCGCAGTCTGCACACTCCCTTTAGTTGGATTAGGATCAGCCTTTGACGCCTTTGAAGTAGCTTCTTTAAGCTCTGTCACAGCCGCCTCTTCTCCCTTCTTTTTTCCTTCTCTGATTTTAGGGTTTGCTGATATTGTATCCTCATCCGACTTCGATTCATCTACCTTTTTGATTTCTCAAATATTTGGACTCCTCCACTTGCCAAAAATGGTTATGTGTATATCTCTTGAGATATTTGTCCAATCACCTCTCTCCGCCTTGATATGCTCCAACACCTCATAAAGGTGCAAATATGTTGAACTTAGTAATCAGTTCCAACCACGTACCATCTGTTCCAGCCCTCTTCTTTGGTAGGCCAGCCCATCTGATTTGCTGGGGCTCTGCTCTTGGCTGACCTCCGTCTGGAACACTTAGTTGGCGATAACACGCAGACCCAGAGAGGATCTAAGTGTTTTGAACTGAGCGGCGTCTAGTGGTATGGTGAGTACGGCAGTAACAGTAATCATGTGTTTCGATGTGATGACCTTCTTATCCACTAGCTCTCTGATGAAAAGATATATGCTCATGGAGTGTTGTACTGGGTTCTTGGGCAGAACCTTCATCACACGTTCCATTTTGTGTTCAGACAGATTCTGCTTCATACATAGGAACTGAGTGCAGCAGCTCCCTGCAGCGATGCTCTCCCGCTCTCTGAGCACCTTGTCAACATGTGTTCCAGGAAGGTGTTTCATCTCTCCCATCATGGTCAGCTGGAGCTCCTTTTGCATCTGTCTCACGAACTGGCCAACCAGCTTCTGTGTACTCATGACGAACATATGCTTCTCTTCTCCCCCTCGCTCATAGCCATGGTCGATGAGGAACGTCTCGTACCATGCTCTGGGCGCTTGTGTGAGTCCGTACATAATCTTTTTCAGTTTGTGACTATGCGCAAGATGATATGACATCCATGCTTCAGATCTGGTGAACTCTCTCAGTTCCACGTGAATGGCCACCACCCAAATCACATCAATAAAAGCTTTGATGACATTCTTCGGACTGGATGAACAGGCAGCCAGCTCTTGACACTTGATCTCATTCGCTCGACTCTTAATTCTCCATGAGGGTTGCAGCGCAGGTGCATTGTCAAGTGTCCCAGCTGGAGTAGGTGTGGCTTCATCAGCTGGACCTCCTAGGACTTTATCTTCTATAGACTTGGTCTGAACGGGTGTTTCAGACGATGTCCCACCTCTATATTTATCATCTTCTGGAACTGAGTTTAGGGCAACTTCGTCTTTCACCTTTCCAGAAGAGTACACCATACCTGTCCCTTGCAATTCCATCTCATTTATCGTGTTTGTCGGACAGACAGTGGCAGCTCCTGTTGCAACTGTGCCTAGGAAGTAGCTTTTGTTTGATGACATACTTCCTTCCATCAGTGTGTCTCCATTCCTATCCAGTACTTGACAGGAATCACGAGTGAATGTAACAGACTGTCCTTCATCACACAATCTACTGATACTGATCATGTTCACCTTTAACCCATCCACTAGGAGGATATCCTCGAGCTCAGGTAGATCCGGAACCTTCAATGTCCCACAGCGGATCACCTGGCCCTTCCCTCCATCTCCAAGAGTGACAAACTGACGCTCTCAAATAGGTTTAACATTGATGAGATATTGAGGATTACCTGTTGATGGACCATAATTGTATGAATCATAAACACAGATAAACCCACCAAATTAGACGCTTTGTCTCTTTAACTTTTGCTTGTTAGTTCCGATATTTATCTGCAGGGTATTTTGACGTCTAGAGAGAATACATGCTAAGGAGGACGTTTAAAGCTGAATATGAATTACGAGTCATTCCAAGTCACGACCAGATGCTGACTGAAGAAATATCATGAACCTGACATGGAATCACTCAAAACAAGTCCAACCGAAGAGCAACCAGAGACAGTCCGGAGCTGAAAGGATCGACTGCTTTTGTGAAAACCTCACAAAACTCACAAACCACTCTCCTCATGCCACCTAGCCGACGGCTCCTCCCTCACAACTCCTCTCCTCCTCTCCTTGCAAGCCACATGGCCGGCGGCTTTGGGGAAGAAGACAAGAGGACCGGCGGCTTTTGCTCTCCTCCATGGATATCTTGCCATGTGGTGGCCTCTCCTCCACACCTCTCACTCCCCCATGGCTATAAATACCAAGCCATTCCCTTTGTAATCAACATCCCATTCTCATTCCAATTCCATAAGTTAGTGAGAGAAGCTCTCACTTCTCTCTAGATTAGGGCGCCACTCTTGTAAACACTTGTTTCAATCTATAATACTCATGTTGGTTCTTGAGTATTCTAGTAGTTCCTGAGTTTACTCCTGTTGGTTCTTGAGTATTCTCTTTACTTTACTGTCTTAGCTATGATATCCACCTCTATGGATATTCGTAGCTAAACCCTTCATTCGGTTGAAGGGGTGTACTTGTATCATACAATGTTTTAGACCCTGCACCTAGTGCCTCTCTGTGTTCAAAACTTGTTCTATGTGCCACATATTAGGTTAGAATTTCCAAGGTTGAGTGGATGCTTTAACGGGCAAAGCTCTTCCGTGGCGTTCGTGAACATACTCGGGTAAGTGGATGCTTTAACGGGCAAAGCTTATCTGAGGAGTTCGACCTCTCTTAAAAACCATTTGGTTGATCGTCACTGAAGATCAAATGGATGCACATAAGGCTAAGATACTTCGAAAGGAGGAATTAGTCTAAATAGAACAAGTGTTCTAAATGATGTGGCAAGTCTTGTGCTAGAAATAGCCTCGATTCATCTTTGAACACATAGTATGATCATTAGAGGTCAATGATGAACATACTATGATACAAGGCCCCTGCAATCGAATACTTCCTTTTAACTGCAATATCAACTGCTGACGTTCCGCAAGACTTGCCAATCACGCAACAACCGCTGTAAGTCTTTCCTTTTATTTTCAGTATTTACTTTTCTGTCATTTACTTTTCCACACTAAAAACCAAAACCAACCAAAAAGTCACGTAGTTATTTGCGCTAAAACCTCAATCAACCCTAAAATCACGTTCCCCGCATGTACAATCCCTCAAAGAACGACTTATCCCCCTAATTCCCTTGGGTTCGACCCCTACTTACCACTTGCTACCCAGTAGTGAAGTCGCGAGTAGCGGACTTATAAATTTATTCTTGACTTTCGCACACGACGACTGTGCGTCCGTCAAAATTGGCGCCGTTGCCGGGGAATTAGCCATCGGACTAGCTGTTCTTTTTCTTCTCATCTCTTCATTGCACTATGTATGCATGGACAACACGACATCTTCCTCTGTTCGGAGGTACGGATGGAGAAGACCCCGTGATACATTGCCGAAACTTTTACCACGTTTGCCACCACATAAAACCTGAAAATGAAATTTTAGAGGAATTTAAGCTTAAATGCTTCAAATTTTCTCTAACTAATTTTGCGACAATTTGGTATTACACATCAACCGCTAGTCGTGCAGAACATTTTGTGGACCTTTGCGTTCCATTCCTGAGGGAATTCTCCCCCCCATCCTTACGACAAAAAACCCGTGAGAAGATCATGTGCCTGCAACAATCCCGGGATGAGACTTTCGACGAATACTACACGAACTATGACACCATCGTCTCAAGCTGTCCGCACCATGGATTCACGAAGAAAGTTCTTCTTCAAAAATTTCTTCGTGGGATGAGGACCAATGAGCTGACAAGGATTAATGAAGCAATGAGAAGATCAGCTGGGAACTTATCCATGGCAGACATGTGGAACCTCATAAATGACCTGGCCGCAGCCACAAAACGAATACCCCAAGCTGACAGAGGAATGCAGATAGAAGAGGCTGGTCCAGAGACAGATGAAGAAAATACTCCCGAGCCATGGCAAGAATCAGACATAGAAAGCATCGGAAGCAACACAGGAACAGTGGCGAAATACGACCTGAGCCACCCATGGGATCCAAACCAGTGATCCTCATGCGTCGAGCCAACGACGTTAAACAAAGGCACTGGTCGGGAGGTAACCCGACACCTATCTTACTTTCAGTCATTTATTTTCTGTCATTTAGTTTTTACCAATAAGTCGCTCTCACCCACTTGGTGCATAGAATGAAATGAATATTCAGGAATCGGTTATGGGTGCAACATCAAGCCAGCCAGGCCTATGCCAAGAGTTCAAGGCCCCAGCCGAACTCCCTCGATTATCCAGCCTCATGCCATGTCGTCCGCTCGACACTTTAAAGGGAGTTCTGTTCTTCCCTTTTCCTTAATGTCATTTCATTCTCGTAAATGTCTGCTTGCATGGCTTTTGAACTAAGTCATTTCGTAAAGAACGCCTTCGTTCAAAAGTATGGGGTGAGAACCGCCTTTGTACATAAACATGTTTTCTTTTTCTTTTTCCTTTTCCCTTAATATTATCTTTTTGAAAATATGAACTTGAGAATGTGAAAAAGATAGATCTAAATTCATGCATTTACCTTGTGAAAATTCAACTGTCTAAAAACTTAGAATGTAACTTCTCATTTGTCCCTTTGTGCTGAGATAAACAGGGGATGTGGAGTTGACATAAACTGCCCTAGAGAGGCTTGGCAAGCACTCGAAGGATCGAATCAAACTATATGGTTTTCGAAGTCAGTGGAGGCTGCACTTCAGGTTTCAGTAAAGATTGAAGTCATCTCCGCCGTGCAGCGTTTATGCAAGAGGCGGGACGGGAATCAAACCGTCCTATCTCTAGTCCTAGTAGCCGGGAAAATAAATGAGCGACCCTCATTTTGACCCGCGCGAAATGGCAAGGATGAGAAAGAGCGGGGAGGTATTTCCATATGCTTGCGGGCGACGATTGGACCTCCCAGAAAGGCTGAGAAAATGGACTAGCAAGTCACAAAGAAGCAAAAGCTCAAAGAAGCTAATCAATGGCCAAAGCCCAAAATTGTGAAGGTTTTAACCGAACAAAAGTGAAGAAACTCCAACTCAATATCAAAGGCCAAAGGCCAAAGGCCGATTCACTACAAAAGCTGTCCCTCGCCAAAAAGAAATCAAAATGCTCAACTCAGTGAAACCCGAACCAAATCACGTGCTAGAGAAAGCTACAAGGAAACCATATAGTGCGAGTCGATCCCAAGAATGCAGTCCGGGAGCCTAAAAAGGGCTATCTCCCGAAACATCCGAATTAATTTGCATCTCGGCACGAAGGTACAAGTATCAAGTTTCTTCTAAGTATTTACACGGTTTAGTTTGGTAATAAGTAAGTAATGCATGAATTAAGATAAATCAAGTCCCACAGTCTCACTTTCATATTTTACTTAGAGTGTGTGCCGCCCTTTAAAAAGCATTGTTCGGGACGAACAACTAAAAGTGTGGGGTGATCTGATGGACCATAATTGTATGAATCATAAACACAAATAAACCCACCAAATTAGACGCTTTGTCTATTTAACTTTTGCTTGTTAGTTCCAATATTTATCTGCAGGGTATTTTGACGTCTAGAGAGAATACATGCTAAGGAGGACGTTTAAAGCTGAATATGAATTACGAGTCATTCCAAGTCACGACCAGATGCTGACTGAAGAAATATCATGAACCTGACATGGAATCACTCAAAAGAAGTCCAACCGAAGAGCAACCAGAGACAGTCCAGAGCTGAAAGGACCGATGGCTTTTGTGAAAACCTCACAAAACTCACAAACCACTCTCCTCATGCCACCTAGCCGGCGGCTCCTCCCTCACAACTCCTCTCCTCCTCTCCTTGCAAGCCACATGGCCGGCGGCTTTGGGGAAGAAGACAAGAGGACCGGCGGCTTTTGCTCTCCTCCATGGATATCTTGCCATGTGGTGGCCTCTCCTCCACACCTCTCACTCCCCCATGGCTATAAATACCAAGCCATTCCCTTTGTAATCAACATCCCATTCTCATTCCGATTCCATAAGTTAGTGAGAGAAGCTCTCACTTCTCTCTAGATTAGAACACCACTCTTGTAAACACTTGTTTCAATCTATAATACTCCTGTTGGTTCTTGAGTATTCTAGCAGTTCCTGAGTTTACTCCTGTTGGTTCTTGAGTATTCTCTTTACTTTACTGTCTTAGCTATGATATCCACCTCTATGGATATTCGTAGCTAAACCCTTCATTCGATTGAAGGGGTGTACTTGTATCATACAATGTTTTAGACCCTGCACCTAGTGCCTCTCTGTGTTCAAAACTTGTTCTATGTGCCACATATTAGGTTAGAATTTCCAAGGTTGAGTGGATGCTTTAACGGGCAAAGCTCTTCCGTGGGGTTCGTGAACATAATCGGGTAAGTGGATGCTTTAACGGGCAAAGCTTATCTGAGGAGTTCGACCTCTCTTAAAAACCATCTGGTTGATCGTCACTGAAGATCAAATGGATGCACATAAGGCTAAGATACTTCAAAAGGAGGAATTAGTCTAAATAGAACAAGTGTTCTAAATGATGTGGCAAGTCTTGTGCTAGAAATAGCCTCGATTCATCTTTGAACACATAGTATGATCATTAGAGGTCAATGATAAACAGACTATGATACAAGGCCCCTGCAATCGAATACTTCCTTTTAACTGCAATATAAACTGCTGACCTTCCGCAAGACTTGCCAATCACGCAACAACCGCTGTAAGTCTTTCCTTTTATTTACAGTATTTACTTTTCTGTCATTTACTTTTCCACACTAAAAATCAAAACCAACCAAAAAGTCACGTAGTTATTCGCGCGAAAACCTCAATCAACCCTAAAATCACGTTCCCCACCTGTACAATCCCTCAAAGAATGACTTATCCCTCTAATTCCCTTGGGTTCAACCCCTACTTACCACTTGCTACCCAGTAGTGAAGTCACGAGTAGCGGCCTTATAAATTTATTCTTGACTTTCGCACACGACGACTGTGCGTCCGTCACCTGTCATATTGAGATGAACTTCTTTGCGGATGTGCAACTCAGCATTCTTTCTCCTTAGCCCCACCAAGCCTCCAGGATGTATTTCTCTATTTTTCTCCATCTCAACTTTCAGAACCGATACGGTGTCTAGCAGTTTCACCTTCTGTGCAAGAAGTGATGAGTGTTCTTGATTCATTCCAATCATCTCATGCTTCAAAACAGATATTTCCTCCTGGTGTTCCACCTTCTGGGCAATGAGAAGTTCAACCTCCTGCCACTTTTTATCTTTTTCTTCTGTCAGGCTTGCCACTGTTTCTGTGAACTTCTTGTTCAGACCAATCACCAATAGGCACTTCTCATATAGTTCCTTGTACGTCTCGGCCGAGGTCTCATGAGCGAGTCCTTCGTCATCACTGCTTGATGCATCGTCAACAGCCTGTTCAGACAGTGTACTAGAGTATGGATTTTGACTTGTCTCACTGCAGTCTTCAAGTCTGACGAGATTGACATTCTCATGTTCTTCTTCTTTATCATTAGATTCACTGTCTGGACCCTCATAGGCTATTCTGAGAATATCCCATGCTTCCTTGGCCACCTCACATTCAGCAATCAGTTTGAACACATTCTCGTCCACTCCATAGAATATTGCATTCAGGGTCTTTGAATTCCCAACAACCGCTACATCATCTGCTTCAGACCACAGGGCTTCGGGTTTTGGCATAACAGCTCCTTCAGGGTTGGCCATCATGGGTTCTGTCCATCCTATCATTATAGCTCTCCAAGCCATTCCATCGAGGGATTTCAGAAAGGCTTTCATCTTGGATTTCCAATGGGCATAATTCGGCCCTTCAAGCAACGGTGGTCGGTTAGTGCTCTGTCCTTCCTTCAAACTCATCTTGAACAGTCACCGGATCACACTCTGTATGTCGAGTGTCTGCTCTGATACCAATTGAAATCTACTTGTCTTAGTCAGGCCGAGTTCCAGATGGTGTTCGAACTACGTCTCGAACACTTGTTGGACAGTTTCAGGGTGTGTTCAAACAGAGGCTGAAACACCTTAGCAGACAGAACGTAAACATCACAAAATAGGAGCACACACGATATGTTACCCCAGTTCGCCCTCGCTTACTCTGGGGGGTTTCCCACACCCTAAAAGGGACACAAATCGTATTACGAGATTTAGAGCTGCAAGTGGTCTTACTCTTACACAACACCTTGTTTGTAATCGCCTAGCCTCTAATCTCCGTCTCTTGGATTTGCAATCTCGGTTCATCGCAACTCCCCTCGATCCCCTTTGGGTAGGACGAGACTTCCCTCTCAGCCTAGTCTTGGACCTCCCAGAAGCCCAATCGCCTTCTCTCGAAGACGTATCTTGATCACCGTGTGTGTGTGCGCTTTGTTGTCCTTCAAGAACAGTTTGAACAGCACACTGAACAGACTGTTACTTCCCCGTTGATATTCCGGTGTGGAATAATCAGCCGGTGGCCACTTCTCCTCCAATCTCATGAAGTCTCGTGTTTTTCTTTTCTCTCAGGAAGCGACGCAGAATGAGGACGCCCTAGCATTGTATTTATATGCTTGGACGAAACCCTAATCTGCACAAGATAATCCCATCAAATATTTAGGAGATATTCCTAGATATTTGATGTATATCTTTTCCAATCGGTAGGAAGAATAGGATATTACTTCCTTGCCAAGTCAGCCACACCGTCTTTAATTTGATATGAAGATATTCATTCGAATATCTGAACTTTGAATACTTCGTTGGCAGACTCCAATCAGATCTTCGATCGTCCAGATCCAATCTGAATATCTTGTCAAATATTTCGGAGATGCTCCTAAATATTTGATAGATATTCAATCTTCTCCATATCCAATCTTTGGAGATTACTTCCACGCCAAGCCATCCGATATTCTCTCATCCAATCTGCATATATTTGATCGCCTATCTGATCTTCGGTGATGACTTGTCGATTGGCTCCAATCAAATAATCTTGTCGATCTTCTGGATACGAAAATCTTCCTGCGTCTGTTGTACGCTGAACTGCGGTTTAAGACAGTGATTGAACTCTTCTTGAACACCTGCTTGAACTGTCTAAAGCCGTTTTGCCAACAGCATGCCATTCATGGGAACATCAAAATCCACATAACCATATAACTTGAATTCGGTCCTTTGAATGTTCTGTCAAGTCTCTCTAGGACGTTTCTATCAACTCCACATACGTGTTTATCTCAACTTACAAAGGCACGTAATGGGTTAAGTTCACATGTCATTGCACAATTCAATTTTCACAAAAGACATGCATGTACTCGGCTCAATCTATTTCACATCATCAAAATTCAATACCGCAATTCTAGGAAAATAGAGAGAAACATGTACAAAAATTTTAAAATTTCAAGGAAACGTGCTGACTCTATGCAAGGTGCAGGAAAGTAAACGTGCTGACACAACGACTGACTCTCCCACCCCACACTTTTGAATCTAGCCGTGTCCTTACGGCACAGCTTAGACTCTAGACACACAATGCATGCAAATACTAACAGAAAGGAAACGACATAGAGAATAAAGATAGAACAGTACTCCCCTGATGGTGTCGTTGCACGTCGTAGTAGTAGGACCAAACGACAGGGCCTGGCCGGGCAAGATATGGGCGTGGTCCGGCAAAACTCAGGCTGGAAGGCCGCAGGGTAGATTTCTCAAGGGTATGCGCTCGCATGGTCCACCCTATGCGCTCGCACAAACCCAACCCGTCACATGAAATGTCGTGCGTTCGAACAATGGCCTTGCGTGCTCGCATCCGATCGATTTTCTCAAGGGCATGCGCTCGTATGGTCCATCCTATGCCCTCGCACAAACCCAACCCGTCGCATGAAATGTCGTGCATTCGCATAATGGCCTTGCGTGCTTGCATTCAGTCAATTTTTTCAGCCCGTAGGAGACCATGCGAACGCATGCTGTAAGCATGCGAACGAATGAGGTGTATATGTTCCCTGCATGAAAATCGTTCCTTTCCCGAGTACAATGTGACGAATGTGACTCAAACATAGTAAATATAAATGACACAAGTAAATAAGATAAAAACTGAAAAACAAAAGTGCCGGGCTGCCTCCCTGCGAGCACCTTTGTTTTACGTCGTTGGCTCGACGGTACCTCATTAGGGATCACAAGTTAGGATCCGATGGGCCTGTGAGGTCAAACTTCTCTTCAGCTACTCCTTCAATTTGCCCGAAATTGCCGTGTAATGATGTGCTCGGATCTGCTCTCCATCGCTCAGGAGGGTTCGCCTTCACATACTCCCGAGTTGGCGAGGACACCTTGCTCATAGCTACTAGTCCGTTCGTATGCACGGTCTCTTCTGGTAGGTCAAGAACTAGGGCACCAAGATCAGATGTGTGCACTATGTCCGGCGGTTTCCTCGCGCATGGACGGTCATCATCCCCATAGATGTAGAAATCTGATATTTTGCCACCAAATGCAAGTGACAGCAAGCCCGTGCCCATGTCAATCTTGGTCTTGGTGGTGAAGAGGAATGGCTGTCTGATGGACCATAATTATACGAATCAAAAACATAGTAAAACCCACTAAATTAGACCTTTTGTCTAGTTAACTTTTGCTTGTTAGTTCCGATATATTTTTACAGGGTATTTTGGACTCTAGAGAGAATACATGCTAAGGAGGAGTTTTTAAGCGGAAAATGAAGTACGAGTCATTCCAGGTCACGACCATGCTACACTCAAAATCAGCCTTAACATCCTTCATGGAACCGACTTGGAATCACTCAAATATGCTAGAACAGTCGGCAAATGGACAAGAACGCAAGGCAAAGGCACCAAGCCCGGTAAAGGCCCAACAAGGGCAATTTCATCCGATTCGGGATTTCGACCATGTTACAAGCAGAATTTGGCTTAGGTTCCTTCTTGGGATCATCTTAGAATGCCATTTTCATTCAGAATACACTCTCCAAAACTCAAGAAGCTCCGGTCAAATTCCGGTCAAACCGATGGCTTTTGGAAGGATAAGGATGAGGATGACTCATCTCCTCCATCCTTATCCATAAGTGGCGGCTAAATGAAGCTCCATGAGAGCTTGCCATGTGGTGGCTCCTCCTGCACATGCTCCTCCCTTCCTCCTCCACCCTTGGATGCAACACCACATGCCACCATCTCCACCCTCCATCCTCCTCCCCTTTGGCTATAAAAGGAGAGCTCCTCCTCCTCATTTTATCATCCCACAATCCAAAAAACATGTAATATTTTAGAGAGATAGAGGGCTTAACCCTCTTCTCTTCACTTTCAATAAATATTGTTCTTCATTTTGGAGCTACTTTTGGCGCTTGGATCTTGTCTAGGAGCTCCTCTCCTCCGCTTATTGTAAGGTATAAAATTACTTTCAGTATTATTTGTTTTTACTGTAAAGTTATTTTATTATTCGGTACCCTAGTGCAAGGCATTAGTTTGCTTGTATTCCTTGACATGAATACAAGCAGCTAAAAGCTTGTACTCGGTCGCAGGGGTATACTTGTATTATAAATGTTTTAGATCTTACTCTTAGTACACCTTTGTATTCAAAACTTGTTCTATGTGCCATATATAGTCAGAGTTTCCAAGGTTGAGTGGAAGCTGTAACAAGCAAAGCTCTTCCGTGGAAATTCGTGATCACACTCGGTAAGTGGAAGCTGTAACAAGCAAAACTTATCGAGGAGTTCGGCTTATCTTAAAAAACCATTTGGAAACTGGACCAAAGAATTCAAATGGATGCACATAAGGCTAAGATAGTTCGAAAGGAGGAATTAGTCTAAATAGAACAAGTGTTTTAAATGGTGTTGCAAGTCTTGCGCTAGAAATAGCCTCGATTCATCTTTGAATACTTAGCATGATCATTTCAAGTGTCCTACGCGATGTTGCAAGTCATGTGCTAGGAATAGTCTCGATTCATCTTAGAACACTTGGTATGATCATTAGCGGTCAATGATAAACAACTATGATACAAGGCCCCTAAAACCGAATCATTTCCTTACAATCTATTATCAACTGCTGTAATTTACTTTCAGTTCTCAAAACACACTCAAACTCAAACCCAATCGCATTTAAATTCTGCATAAGCTTCATTAAAGAACAATTAATCCACACTGACTCCCTTGGGTTCGACCCCTACTTACCACTTGCTACCCAGTAGTTAAGTCGCGAGTAGCGGACTTATAAATTTATTTGTACATTTGCTCTGACGACAAGCATTTGTCAAATTGGCGCCGTTGCCATGGAGTTGTGCATCGGAATAGTTGTTCTGTTTTGTATTTTCTTTTTTCTTGTTTTATCATGCAATTCACTAAGTCCTACTACTACGGAATGGAACCTTGGAACACTGAGGAGTTTTCCCCACCACCCTTCGAACTTGAAGTCCGCGAGAAGATCAACAACATAAAACAATCCCGGGATGAAACATTGGACGAGTACTTGGCGTATTTTGACTCCATGTTGATACGCTGCCCGCACCACGGATTCACCAACCACGATCTTCTTCAAAGATTTCTCAATGGGATGATGCCACAAGAGTGGGATTGGCTAAACGATGCAGCGGGAGGCTCGGTGAACAACTTAGGCATAGATGATATTTGGAACTTAATAGAAGACAAGATCAGGCCATGCAGAGCGAAGAACTAGACAACATAATGAACGAAATCAGGGCAAAAACTGAGTTATGGGCGACAGAAAACGAGCTGGCAGCTAGCACCCAGCAATTGGCCACAGACATGGAGCAAATGAATGCCTCGATGCACCAATTCACGGCCAAGACATACCCGGACCTCAATGACGAATTGCCCATATCAGACCCATACCTTAGTGTGACTACCCCCGGAGACCATATTGATGACGAGAATGAGGACCCATGGTTGCCTGAAGAAGAACTACATTCAGATTATCCCTGGGAGTTAGAAGAAGAACTACCCAAATCAGGCCTGGTCCTTATCACCAATCCATCCGAGGAAATCACAGTCCTAACTGCCGAGCCAACAGAAGTCCCGAACATCACTACCGAAGCGGCCGAAGAAATCAAGCCAGGCCCGGTCCTTGCGCTTGGAGCACCCGAGAAAGTCCCGGACCTCATTGCCGAACTGTCCGAGAAAGCCCCAGTCCCACTCACCCCGATTCAACAAGAAAAACCGCCTGAAAACTCACTCATTCCAAGAAAGTCATCCATCACTGCCACTATGAAGAGGACTGGCAGAGGCGCAGGCTTAGTGTCGCCTACATTTAATGGCACAAAACCAAACTTCCAAAATCAAAAAGGTGCCAACTATTCCAACATGAAGAGGCGGCAAAAACATGGGCCGAAAGAATGGAAACGCGGAAAGAGTAACAAACAAGCACGACTCATTGGACCAGCAGCTATGGTCAAAGAAACCCCACCCTCTCGGAGCAAAAGGGCTGCCGAGAAGAAGTTTGACCTCACTCACCCTTGGGATCCGACCTTATGATCCATGATTGAGGTATCGTCGAGCCAACGACGTTAAACAAGTGCACTGGTCGGGAGGTAACCTGACACTATCTTACTTTCTGTCTTTTTATTTTTCTGTCTTTTAGTTTTTATCAATAAGTCGCTCTCACCCACTTGGTGCATAGAATGATTTGACTATTTAGGAATTGGTTTTTGGAGCACGATCGGATCAGCCAGGCAGCTTCCGTGAACTACCGGGCCTGCGCTGAGAGTTCAAGGCCCCAGCGGAACTCCCTCGATTATCCAGCCTCATGCCATGTCGTTCACTCGACACTTTAAAGGGAGTTCTGATCTTACCTTTCCTTAATATCATTTCCTTCTCGTAATTGTCTGCTTGCATGGCTTTTGAACTAAGTAGTGCTGAAAGGCACGCCTTCGTTCAAAAGTGTGGGGTGAGAACCACCTGTGTACATAAACATATTTTTTTAATAGTATCTTTTTGAAAGTATGAACTTAAGAATGTGAAAAAGATAGACCGAAATTCATGCATTTACCTTGTGAAAATTCAATTGTCTAAAAACTTAGAACGTAACTTCTCATTTGTCCCTTTGTGCTGAGATAAACTAGGGATGTGGAGTTGATAGAAATGCCCTAAAGAGGCTTGGCAAGCAATCGAAGGATCGAATCAAACTATATGGTTTTCGAAGTCAGTGGAGGCTGCACTTCGGGTTTCAGTGAAGATTGAAGTCATCTCCGCCATGCAGTGTTTATGCAAAAAGAAAAAAAGCGAGGACGGGAATCACACCGTCCTCTCTCTAGTCAAAGTAGCCGAGAAAATAGATGAGCGACCCTCATCTTGACCCGCGCGAAACAACAATGATGAGAGGAGCGGGGAGGTATTTCCATAGGCTTGCGGGCGATGATTGGACCTCCCAAAAGGGCTTGAGAAAATGGACTAGCAAGCCACAAAAAGGCGAAAAGCTCGAAGAAGCAAATCAAGAGGCCAAAGGCCCAAAATTGTGAAGGTTTTAACCGAACAAAAAGTGAAGTACTCAAAGAGTCAAATCAAAGGCCAAAGGCCGATTCACTACAAAAAGCAGTCCCTCGCCAAAAGAAAATCAAAGTACTCAAACCAGTGAAACCCAAACCAAATCACGTGCTAGAGAAAGCTACAAGGAAACCATATAGTGCGAGACGGTCCCGAGGTTGCAGTCCAGGAGCCTAAAAAGGGCTATCTCCCGAAACATCCAGAATAATTTGCATCTCGGCACGGAGGTACAATTATCAAGTTACTTCTATTTATTTACATAGTTCAATTTGGTAATAAGTAAGTAATGCATGAATTAGGATAAATCGGGTCCCACAGTCTAATTTTCATATTTTAAAAAGAAACTTAGAGTGCCGCCCTTTAATAGCATTGTTCGGGACGAACAACTAAAAGTGTGAGGTGATCTGATGGACCATAATTATACGAATCAAAAACATAGTAAAACCCACTAAATTAGACCTTTTGTCTAGTTAACTTTTGCTTGTTAGTTCCGATATATTTTTACAGGGTATTTTGGACTCTAGAGAGAATACATGCTAAGGAGGAGTTTTAAAGCAGAAAATGAAGTACGAGTCATTCCAGGTCACGACCATGCTACACTCAAAATCAGCCTTAACATCCTTCTTGGAACCGACTTGGAATCACTCAAATATGCTAGAACAATCGGCAAATGGACAAGAACGCAAGGCAAAGGCACCAAGCCCGGTAAAGGCCAAACAAGGGCAATTTCATCCGATTCGGGATTTCGACCATGTTACAAGCAGAATTTGGCTTAGGTTCCTTCTTGAGATCATCTTAGAATTCCATTTTCATTCAGAATACACTCTTCAAAACTCAAGAAGCTCCGGTCAAATTCCGGTCAAACCGATGGCTTTTGGGAGGATAAGGATGAGGATGACTCATCTCCTCCATCCTTATCCATAAGTGGTGGCTAAATGAAGCTCCATGAGAGCTTGCCATGTGGTGGCTCCTCCTCCACATGCTCCTCCCTTCCTCCTCCACCCTTGGATGCAACACCACATGCCACCATCTCCACCCTCCATCCTCCTCCCCTTTGGCTATAAAAGGAGAGCTCCTCCTCCTCATTTTATCATCCCACAATCCAAAAAACTTGTAATATTTTAGAGAGATAGAGGGCTTAACCCTCTTCTCTTCACTTTCAATAAATATTGTTCTTCATTTTGGAGCTACTTTTGGCGCTTGGATCTTGTCTAGGAGCTCCTCTCCTCCGCTTATTGTAAGGTATAAAATTACTTTCAGTATTATTTGTTTTTACTGTAAAGTTATTTTATTATTCGGTACCCTTGTGCAAGGCATTAGTTTGCTTGTATTCCTTGACATGAATACAAGCAGCTAAAAGCTTGTACTCGGTCGCAGGGGTATACTTGTATTATAAATGTTTTAAATCTTACTCTTAGTACACCTTTGTATTCAAAACTTGTTCTATGTGCCATATATAGTCAGAGTTTCCAAGGTTGAGTGGAAGCTGTAACAAGCAAAGCTCTTCCGTGGAAATTCGTGATCACACTCGGTAAGTGGAAGCTGTAACAAGCAAAACTTATCGAGGAGTTCGGCTTATCTTAAAAAACCATTTGGAAACGGGACCAAAGAATTCAAATGGATGCACATAAGGCTAAGATAGTTCGAAAGGAGGAATTAGTCTAAATAGAACAAGTGTTTTAAATGGTGTTGCAAGTCTTGCGCTAGAAATAGCCTCGATTCATCTTTGAATACTTAGCATGATCATTTCAAGTGTCCTACGCGATGTTGCAAGTGTTGTGCTAGGAATAGTCTCGATTCATATTAGAACACTTGGTATGATCATTAGCGGTCAATGATAAACAACTATGATACAAGGCCCCTAAAACCGAATCATTTCCTTATAATCTATTATCAACTGCTGTAATTTACTTTCAGTTCTCAAAAAACACTCAAACTCAAACCCTATCGCATTTAAATTCTGCATAAGCTTCATTAAAGAACAATTAATCCACACTGACTCCCTTGGGTTCGACCCCTACTTACCACTTGCTACCCAGTAGTTAAGTCGCGAGTAGCGGACTTATAAATTTATTTGTATATTTGCTCTGACGACAAGCATTTGTCACTGTCCCAAGATAAGTGCTGGCGGTTCATCGTCTCTAGCATCGCCCATCTGCAAGACATAGAAATCTGCAGGAACAACAAGGTCTCCTACTCGGAGTGTTAGGTCCTCAAGTAAACCAACTGGACGAATACATGATTTGTCCCCTAGTTCTATCAACAGTTTAGGAGGCTTCAATGGTCCCAAATTCAAAGAGCAATATAATGAGTAAGGCATAGCATTAATGGCAGCACCCAAGTGGATTAAACAGTGATGTATTTGGGTCTCACCGATACCACAGGTGACCGTAAAGGCACCTGGGTCCTTACTCTTTTCAAGCGGAGCTTCGTGACTCGCTGAAACTGGGCGCTCCATCATTGGGTCGTTCAGCTCATGCATTGCTTCCAATCTACCTTCTAGCTCATCCTTACCGATCATATGGTCTTCAGGAGCGATAACCTGCATGGAAAACGAAGGAGAAGGATCAATTCTAGAATGTGTATCAATATGTACCGCGTCTCGTTCAGATGTTTGTGTTGAATCAATGACCATTGTAGGCGCGGTCGTCACTGATCCCAGCTCTTTCTTGCTACTTCCTGCTTCAATTGTTAGCATCTTGTTCACCCAATAAGCAGACTCCTTAAGTGCTGCGTCCACATCCACTACTTCCAATGTACTGACATTCCCTCTCGGGTTCTGAATAGTCTGTGAGGGAAGTCGTCCTGGTTCGTTCTTTAGCTCTGAGACTGTTGTGGCGATCTGGGACATCTGCTTGGACAGGTCAGCAATGGCACCATTGGTTTTGGCTTGGAATTGATGCACTGATGTGGCTAGGTCCTTCACGATTTCCTCCAAGGATTTGCTTGAGCCTTGCTGGTTTGGGCCGGCCTGATTGCTATCCGGTCTCTGCTGGTACTGGATTGGCCCGTTCTGCCCTCCTTGGTGTTGTCGATATGGTTGCCGGTAGTATTGCTGGGCTTGCTGAGGTGCGGCCGGCTGTGCTGGCTCCCTCTGGGCGTGGATGTGCTGATTGTAGTTCCTCCTATTTTGCCTATTAGCCCCTTACCCATTTGCTGCTGATCCATACTGTTGAACTAGCCCGGCCTGGTTGCCGTAGCTTTGGTAATCGCCCACTGCATTGACTTTGCCTTGGTCGTCCTCCAATTAAGTCGGGAAGGAGTCTATTTTGTGATCTGTGGCTCCGCAGAACTCGCAAGGCCTGATTTGGACCGGCTGCCATCTGATGACCTGCTGCATCATCTCCTTTAGCTGTTTGATTTATTCGGCCATGGAACTGGATGGGGGCTCGACCTTTGAGACGTTTCTGGTCCGGCTGAATTCTTCCTCTTTGTTGGACTCGTCCTGGAACCTTGCATTCTCGGCCACTTCCATAATTTTTCTTCGCACACCGGCTGGGGATAGTCTCATAAGGGTTCCCCCATCCGAGGCGTCTAGCAATTTCCTGTCTAGTCTCCTCAGCCCCTCGAGCATGTACTCTACGATCAGCTTCTCGGGGAGCACGAGGTTGCAGCAGCTTTGTTCTAAGGCCTGGAACTTCTCCTTGTACTCATACATCGTCTCGTTTGGGCCTTGCCTGAGATCTTGCAACTTCCTGCGGACCTATATGGCTCTGCCCGCCGGGTAGTACTTGTTGAGGAACCTCTTCTGCATCTGGTCCCATGTTTGAATGTTACCTGAGGGCAAAGATAAGAACCAATCGTTAGCAGCATCTATGAGTGAAAAGTAAAAGGCTTTTAGTTTGAAGTCCTCGACTTCGACCCCGTATGGCCTAAGGTTTTGGCAGATTCCGTGGTAGCGCTGCAGATGTGTGGTGGCCGACTCCCCTTGACGCCCTGAGAACTTGGGCAAGTGGTGGACGACTGCCGAGTTGATCACTATGCCCTCTAGCTCGGGGCCCTCGTAGATGCACCATGGTAGGTTCCTGAAGTTTGGTGCGGACAACTCTCCCATGGTGGGTGACAGACGTCGTTGAGGCACTGCAAAATTTACATTTATAGTTTCACTACTCGTGGCTCACTATTGGATTAGTAAGCGGCAAGTAGGGGTCGAACCCAAGAGAGTCAGTGTGGAATAGTTGTTCTTAAAAAGTAAAAAAAAGAAAGTCAAGACAGATTGGTTTTTAGTGTTTTTTTTTACAGAAAGTAAATGAGTGAATTTAAAGTGCTGAAAGTAAAGACTGAAAGTAAAGTGCGAAAAGTAAAGTGCTGAAATTTAAATGACAGAAAAGTAAAGACTGAAATGTAAGGTGCTGAAAAGTAAAGTGCAGAAAGTAAATGACAGATAAGTAACAATGAAAGATATTCAGTCTAGGGTCTCTACTTGTGAGACAACCATCATAGATGTCAAATGATCTTACTTTGTGTTCATAAGTGTGGGTTTATTCCATTTCAAGACTTAAACCCTAAACTAAGGCCATTTCTAGCACTTACACCACAATCTACTCCAAAATCAAGACATAGACTTCTAGTTCTAAGTGCAGCCACTTGATCTCTCATTTCTGATCAACCAAGCGACTTAAGGAAGATCAAACTACTCGTCTAAGTTTTGCCCTTTCGATGCATCCACTTAGCCTTGTTGTCTAATCAAGATTGAACCACTCAGCTAAGCTTTGCCCTTTCGATGCATCCACTTAGCCTTGTTGTTCAACCGAATAATGGCACCGAACTAGTTGACACACAAAATAGCATTAAGTTCTAGTCTCAAGATGCATACACAAGTATAAACACCCTTTGACCGAATATGCTTTAGCTACTTGTATTCATGTCAAGGAATACAAGCACCATACTTACGAAAGTAAAGGTAACCAACAAGAAAGTAAAGAGAGGACTTCGGTTTTTGACAAGAAAAGTAAAGAAAGCTTTTGCTACTTGTATTCATGCCAAGCAATACAAGCAACCGTGGCTTTGAACAAGGAAATGAAAGGAAAGCTTTTAGCTACTTGTATTCATGTCAAGGAATACAAGTAGCCTTGGCTTTTGTGCAAGGAAAGTAAAGGGAGAGGAGCTCCAAATCAAGAAAAGTAAAGTAAAGAGTGCTTGCTGGAAAGTAAGAGCTTTGGAGCTCAAGAACAAGTGCAAGAAAGTAAAGGTTTTCAAGAACAAAGTAGAGAGCAAATTGTGTTTGTATTGAAAATGAAGAGAAGAGAGTTAAGCTCTCTTCTCTCTAAGGACTTGGGACTTCCAAGCACTAGGACACTTGATTCTAAGGGCATGCCCTTCTATTTATAGACAAGGAAGACTTGGGGGCTAAGGATTGCAATTGAAATATCCCAAAGCAACCATTGGATTGGAACACACTTGGTGTTCAACCAAGCCATCCATTTGAGCACATGAATCTCCTCCAACCAACTTGCCCACTTGCACATGTCTTCTCCAAAGCCGCCGGCCATAGGTGGCACTCCCCAAAGCCGCCTCTAGTTGAATTCCAAAGAAACCGAACTCCAAATGCCAACCGAAATGAATAGTAGAGGCCAACCGGAATATTGGGACTTTGGTTGGTTCTTGGCCGGAACTTGGTTGGACCCTGGTTGTACTTGGCCGGAGCTTGATCGGAGCTCGATCGGAGCTTGGCCAGAATCTAGCCGGAATTTTGGCTGGAGGTCCTTGGCTTTTGGACCACTGATTTGGAATGCTGAGGCAATTCTAAGACTGATCCATGAAGGATGTTTGGCCAGATTCTGCCCGGAGCATGGTCGGAATCTCAAAACGGCCGGAATTGCACTAGTTTGGCCTTGACCGGGCTTGAGTCCTTGGAAATGCGTTCTTAGCTTTTGGGAAATGGTTCAAGCATTAGAAAGCCATTTGAAGTTGAATGCTCGAGCTAGATTTTCTGGAACGCAGCCGGAGCTATGATTTGCCCTAGAATGGCCTAGAAGTCGGTTCTTTGGCCTTGGACGGACCCGAAATTTGGACCTTGCGTTCTTGCTCTTTGGACCACAGTTATGGCATGTTGAAGTGAATACAAACCGGGCCCAAGAAGGTCTCTTGGCCGGATTTTGGCCGGAAAGGGGTCGTGGCCTGGCTTGAAGTTCTGCCTGGGCGCTAGCCGGACGGGCACGGACGCTGGTCTCGGCATTTCTCGGACGCGAGCCGCGGCACCTCACGCACTGACCTCGGACGGCCCGGTAGGAGTTCTCGGCGCGCCCGGACGCTGGCTTCGGACGGCCCGGTAATTCTTGGCACTGGCTCCTGGGCTCGTCCTGGCTTTTCTCGGACGCAGCCCGGCTGGGTTCCTCGGACGCGTCCTTGCTTTTCTGGGCGCGGCCTGGCTTTGGCCCGGCCAGAAATGACTTGGCCTGCTTTTGGGCGCAAATCTCCCTTTTTAAGCGTATTTCCTCTTTAAACTCCAAAATGCCTATATACACAAAACGACATTAACAAGCATATGTTCGTATCACCAAATGTCATTTTTGGTGGGTTTAGTGGTACTTGATGAATCGTATAAATACGTCCCATCAAATACCCCCACACTTATTCTTATTCGTCCCGAACAAGCCTAGTCAAAAGAGGAATATTAAACACCCTAAGTCTTAGATATGAATGTGAGATGCAAAACTAGACTTCACCTTTTCATGCATGACTTACTTGCTACCTAACGAAATCATGCTCACATATGAAAGTAACTAGATACTTGTACCTTTGAGCCGAGATGCAATTTAATTTGGATGATTGGGAGATAGTCCTTTTTAGGCCTTTGAACTTCACTCTTGGTTCCGATCTTACTATATGGTTATGTTACTTGCTTCTTCTAGCACGTGATTGATTCGGTGAAATCTACTTGTCTTAGTCAAGACGAGTTCCAGATGGTGTTCGAACTGCGTCTCGAACACTTGTTGGACAGTTTCAGGTTGTGTTCAAATAGATACTGGAACACCTTAGCAGACAGTGCGTAAACAAAACAAAATAGGAGCACACACGATATGATACCCAGTTCGGCCTCGCCTACTCTGGGGGGCTTCCCACACCCTAAAAGGGACACAAATCTTATTACGAGTTTAGAGCTATTCGTGGACTTACACTTACACAACGCCTTGTTTGTAATGGCCTAGCCTGTAACACCCTAGCCTGTAACGGATTTGCAATCTCGGTTTGCCGCAGCTCACCTCGATCCCCTATGGGTAGGACGAGACTTCCCTCTCGACCTAGTCTTGGACCTCCCAGAAGCCCAGTCGCCTTCTCTCGAAGACGTGTCTTGATCACTTTGTGTGTGCGCGTGATAGTTCCTCAAGAGCAGTCTGAACAGCACACTGAACAGACTGCTTCTTCGCCGTTGATATTCCGGTGTGGAATAATCAGCCGGCCGTCGCTCCTCCTCCAATCTCAGGAATGCTCTCGTGTTTTCTTTTCTCTCAGGAAGCGATACAGATCTGGTCGCCCTAGGCTTGTATTTATATGCATAGGCGAATGTCCAAATCTGTTCCAAATATCCTCGTCAAATATTTAGGAAATATTCCTAAATATTCGATGGATATTTCCAATCCAATCTTTGGGAAGATATTGATAATTCTTCCACGACAAGTCAGCCAATCCAATCGTAAATCGGATCAGGAGATATTCGTTTGAATATCTGAATCTTCAAATTCCTCGCTGGTCGACTTCAGATCGAAATATTCTTGTCAAATATTTTAGAGATACTCCTAAATATTTGATAGATATTCAATATCTTCCATATCCAATCTTTGGAGATTACTTCCATTCCAAGCCATCCAATATTCTCGAATTCAAGCTGAAGATATTCATTTGAATATCTGATCTTTAATGATGACTTGTCAATTGATCCCGCTGAGATAATCTCATCAATCTGCTGGATACGCAAATCTTCCTGCGTCTGTTGCACGCTGTACTTCTGTTCCAGTCTGAGGTTGAACTCTCCTTGAACTCCTGCTTGAACTGTCTAAAGCCGTTTTGCCAAAGCCGTGCCATTCATGGGAACATCATTCGGGCTAATTGGGGTTGAGCTCTTTTTTTTGTTTGCGTGGTTGGACAGCTTTTTGTAGTGAGATTTGGCCTTCGGCCTTTGATTTGGCATTGGAGTACTTCACTTTTGCTTCGGGTAAAAACTTTCACCATTTGGAACTTTCACAATTTGGCCTTCGGCCTTTGATATGACTCTTTGAGCTTTGCTCCTTTATGAATGCTTGTTCATTTTTTCCTTCACTTTTGGGAGGTCCAATCATCGCCCGAGAGCATATGGAAATACCTCCCCGCTCTTTCTCATCCTTGCCTTTTTTGCGCGGGTCAATATGAGGGTCGCTCATCTATTTTCCCGGCTACTTTGGACTAGAGAATGGACGGTTTGATTCTCGTCCAGCCTCTTGCATAGACGCTGCACGACAGAGTCCACTCTAAACCATCAAGCCCGAAGTGCTAGCCTCCACAATCTTCACATAACCATAAAGTATGAGATCCGTTCCCTTGAGTGCTTGTCAAGCCTCTCTAGGGCATTTCTTTCAACTCCACATCCTACATTATCTTGGCACACAAGGACAAGTAGAAAGTTAAATACACATGATCTTACACAATTAAGATTTCACAACGAAATGCATGAATCGGATCTATCTATTTTCATATCATGAAAGTGTATATTTTCAAAAAGTGTTTGTCTACTATGTGCAATTACTACTATGTGCAAATACTACTCAAATACCCCCACACTTTTGAACGAAGCCGTTCCTCTCGGAACGACTTAGTTCAAAACACAAAAATGTAAGTTAACTAAGGAAAGGAAATGACATGAAGAGTAAAGAACGAAGAGAACTCCCTTTATGGTGCCGTTGCATTGTCGTGGCCATAGGAGCAAACGACAAGGCCTAGAGCAGCGGGATTCGATTGGAGCTCGAGGGAGTTCGAATGGGACTTGGTATTCTCGGGCGCGGCCGGGAGCTTCTCGGTTGCGGCCCCGGTACTGGCAAGTTTACTCGGGCGCGAGCCGGTCATTCTCGGTCGCGGCCCCAGTCCTGCATAGAAAAATTGTTCCTTTCCCAAGTACAAATGGGGTAAGTATGAAAAAATGACACAAGAAAATAAAAACTGAAAAAACTGAATATGCCGGGTTACCTCCCGGCGAGTTCCTTTGTTTAACGTCGTTGGCTCGACGGTACCTCACTCATGGATCATGAGTTGGGATCCCATGGGCGTTTGAGGTCGAACTTCTTCTCGACAGCCTTTTTGCTCCGCCCAAATAACTCAAGGAGTGATGTGCTCGGTTCTAGTTTCCATTGGTCCGGCGGGTTCTTTTCCACATACAGCCGAGAAGATGAGGGCTCCTTGGCCATAGCTGCTGATCCATTTGAGCCGTGGTCTCTTGCTACTCCATCCCGGCTTCCATTCTTTTGGGCCATGTCTTTGTCGCTTCTTCATGTTCAAATGGTTGGCACCTTTGCAAGTTTGGAAGTTCAGCATTGTGCCATCAAGTGTAGGCGACATCAAGCATGCGCCCCTGCCAAGCTTCTTCTTTGTGGCAGCGGAGATGGGTTGTATTGGAACAAGTGAGTTTTCCGAGCCGCTTTTTTGAGTCGTGGTGAATGAGCGCTCCATCATTGGCTTTTCTTGCCCTTGATTTGCCTCCAACTCCCCTTGCACCGCATCATTATTGACTACATGCTCTTCGGTGGCAATGATCTGCAAAAAACATAAAGGGTTAAGTTGGGGTTTCTCGGCCATAAGGTTCGGGCCTTTCTCGACCAGCCCGTCCGTGAGGACCGGGCATGTCTCGGCCAGCTCAGGCGCTTACTGGTCTATCTCAGTCAGCTCGGGCGCGTCCTGGTTTGTCTCGGCCAGCCCGACATTGAGGTCCGGGATTTCCTCGGGTGCTCCGAGCGCAAGGACCAGGCCTGGTTTGATTTGTTCGGTAATGAGAACCGTGCCTGATTTGGGTAGTTCGGTAGTGAGGTCCGGTTCTAGGAGCTCGACTGGCTCCGTGGGCTTCCATGCAGGCTCTTCTTTGATGACCCATGGCTTGGGCATCTCATCGACCCGGTATGCAGTCTCGACTTCGGCCTTGAATTGGTGCACCATGTTGGCTAGTTCTTCGAGTCGCATGGCCTGATCTTGCCTTGACCTCTCGGCCAAATCATCTATCAAGTTCCAAAGATCATCCATGTCTAAGTTATTCACCGAGCCTCCCGCTGCATCATTTAGCCAATTCCACTCATGTGGCATCATCCCACCGAGAAACCTTTGAAGAAGATCGAAGTTGGTGAATCCATGGTGCGGGCAGCTCATCACAATGGAATCGAAGTACGACAAGTACTCGTCCAATGTTTCATCCCGTGATTGCTCAAGATTGATGATCTTATCGCGGACTTCAAGTTGGAAAGATGGTGGGGAAAACTCCTCATCGTACCAAGGCTCGCTTCCGTAGTAGGAAGACATTGTGATCTGTAGGATAAAACCAAAAAAAAGAACAACAAAATAGAACAACTATTCCGATGCACAACTCCCCGGCAACGGCGCCAAAATTTGACAGAGCCGTCGTTGAGGCACTGCAAAATTTACATTTATAGTTCCACTACTCATGGCTCACTATTGGATTAGTAAGCGGTAAGCAAGGGTTGAACCCAAGAGAGTCAGTGTGGAATAGTTGTTCTTGAAAAGTAAAAAAAAGAAAGTAAAGACAGATTGTTTTTAGTGGTTTTTTTGACAGAAAGTAAATGACTGAATTTAAAGTGCTGAAAGTAGAGACTGAAAGTAAAGTGCAAAAAGTAAAGTGCTGAAATTTAAATGACAGAAAAGTAAAGACTGAAATGTAAGGTGCTGAAAAGTAAAGTGCAGAAAGTAAAGACATATAAGTAAGGACGAAAGATATTCAGTCTAGGGTCTCTACTTGTGAGACAACCATCATAGACGTCAAATGATCTTACTTTGTGTTCATAAGTGTGGGTTTATTCCTTTTCAAGACTTAAACCCTAAAGTAAGGCCATTTCTAGCACTTACACCACAATCTACTCCAAAATCAAGACATAGACTTCTAGTTCTAAGTGCAGCCACTTGATCTCTAATTTCTGATCAACCAAGCGACTTAAGGAAGATCAAACTACTCGGCTAAGTTTTGCCCTTTCGATGCATCCACTTAGCCTTGTTGTCTAATCAAGATTGAACCACTCAGCTAAGCTTTGCCCTTTCGATGCATCCACTTAGCCTTGTTGTTCAACCGAATAATGGCACCAAACTAGTTGACACACAAAATAGCATTAAGTTCTAGTCTCAAGATGCATACACAAGTATGAACACCCTTTGACCGAATATGCTTTAGCTACTTGTATTCATGTCAAGGAACACAAGCACCATACTTACAAAAGTAAGGGTAACCAACAAGAAA
This sequence comes from Rhodiola kirilowii, assembly GCA_033675215.1. NCBI lineage: Eukaryota > Viridiplantae > Streptophyta > Magnoliopsida > Saxifragales > Crassulaceae > Rhodiola > Rhodiola kirilowii. The sequence continues at coordinate 38,414,330 of CM066203.1, read as the reverse complement.
GTAAAGAGAGGACTTCGGTTTTTGACAAGAAAAGTAAAGAAAGCTTTAGCTACTTGTATTCATGTCAAGGAATACAAGTAACCGTGGCTTTGAACAAGGAAACGAAAGGAAAGCTTTTAGCTACTTGTATTCATGTCAAGGAATACAAGTAGCCGTGGCTTTTGTGCAAGGAAAGTAAAGGGAGAGGAGCTCCAAATCAAGACAAGTAAAGTAAAGAGTGCTTGCTGGAAAGTAAGAGCTTTGGAGCTCAAGAACAAGTGCAAGAAAGTAAAGGTTTTCAAGAACAAAGTAGAGAGAAAATTCTGTTTGTATTGAAAATGAAGAGAAGAGAGTTAAGCTCTCTTCTCTCTAAGGACTTGGGACTTCCAAGCACTAGGCCACTTGATTCTAAGGGCACCCTTCTATTTATAGACAAGGAAGACTTGGGGGCTAAGGATTGCAATAGAAATATCCCAAAGAAACCATTGGATTGGAACACACTTGGTGTTCATCCAAGCCATCCATTTGAGCATATGCATCTCCTCCAACCGACTTGCCCACTTGCACATGTCTTCTCCAAAGCCGCCGGCCATAGGTGGCACTCCCCAAAGCCGCCTCTAGTTGAATTCCAAGGAAACCGAACTCCAAATGCCAACCAAAATGAATAGTAGAGGCCAACCAGAATATTGGGACTTTAGTTGGTTCTTGCCCGGAACTTGGTTGGACCCTGGTTGTACTTGATCGGAGCTTGGCCGGAGTTGGCCGGAATCTGGCCGGAATTTTGGCAGGAGGTCCTTGGCTTTTGGACCACTGATTTGGAATGCTGAGGCAATTCTAAGACTGATCCATGAAGGATGTTTGGCCAGATTCTGCCCGGAGCATGGTCTGAATCTCAAAACGGCCAAAATTGCCCTAGTTTGGCCTTGACCAGGCTTGAGTCCCTGGCAATGCGTTCTCAGCTTTTGGGAAATGGTTCTAGCATTAGAAAGCCATTTGAAGTTGAATGCTCGAGCTAGATTTGCCGGAATGCAGCCGGAGCTATGATTGGCCCTAGAATGGCCTAGAACTCAGTTCTTTGGCCTTGGACGGACCCGAAATTTGGATCTTACGTTCTTGCTCTTTGGACCACGGTTATGGCATGTTGAAGTGAATACAAACCGGGCCCAAGAAGGTCTCTTGGCCGGATTATGGCCGGAAAGGGGTCGTGGCTTGGCTTGAAGTTCTGCTTGGGCGCTGGCCAGACGGGCACGGACGCTGGTCTCGGCATTTCTCGGATGTGGGCCTCGGCACCTCAGGCGCTGACCTCGGACGACCCGATAGGAGTTCTCGGTGCGCCCGGACGCTAGCTTCGGACGACTCGGTAATTCTCAGCACTGGCTCTTGGGCGCGTCCTGGCTTTTCTAGGACGCAGCCCGGCTGGGTTCCTCGGATGCGTCCTGGCTTTTCAGGGCACGACCTGGCTTTGGCCCGGAGAGAAATGACTTGACCTGCTTTTGGGCGCAAATCTCCTTTTTTAAGCGTGTTCCCTCTTTAGACTCCAAAATGCCTATATACACAAAACAACATTAACAAGCATATGTTCGTATCACCAAATGTCATTTTTGGTGGGTTTAGTGGTACTTGATGAATCGTATAAATACATCCCATCAGTGGGCTCGTGGTCATCGTACTCGTCGTTGTAGTCGTCTTCTATGAGTGGCTGTGGCGGTGGTCGTCTCTGAGGTAGTTGTCGTCTCGGTTGTGGCACTTGCTGTTATTGGAGCGGCTGTTGCTGGACTGGTGGCCTCGGTTGGCCTACTCCATTCTATGCCCCGGGTGCTCCCTGGTTCTGCCAAGCCGCCTCCCAGTTCGCTCGGTTCCAAGCCCGGACTAGTTGCTCCGGGTCTTCATAGAATAGTAGTGGTGCCTCTTCATTATTGTGGATGGGTGGATCAACTCCAAAGTGTTGGTCGTCTCCTAATTGACTACCTGCACGAGACATGGTAATAGAAAGAAAAAGAGAAACCCAAATTTGAAAATTTCTAAAAAATGAAAATTTTTTAAAAACATTAAAAATTCAAAATAAAATAGTAAACGATCTCGGATGGCCAAAAAACACCCTATGTCACAGCATAGCAGTGTTTTCTGACCGCCTCGTCGTTCTGCTCAAGATAAGGTATTACGGGCTGAAATTGGACACCTGTAGCTCGTATCCTGTCGTTTCGCTGTAAAACTGCAAAAAACTAAATAAACACAAAAATTGAAAATAGAAAAGAACAACTTCACCGATGCATAGCTCCCTGGCAACGGCGCTGACAGAACCGCTCGTCGTCAAAGCGATTGTGCAAATAAATTTATAATAGTCCGCTACTCGCAACTATACTATTGGGTAGTACTTGGTAAGTAGGGGTCGAACCCAAGGGAACTAGGGGAATAATTGTTCTTCGAGGGGGATTACGCAGCGTGGGAGCGTGTTTAAGGTCGGTTGGTTGGTTTTAAAGCTACCAGCTATTTTGATTGATTGATTGGTTGGTTGGTTGATTTTAATACTGGAAAGTAAATGACAGTTTATAATTAAAGAGAAATGTTCGGTTTCAGGGGACTTGTATTATATCCTGTTTATCATTGACCATTAGTGAATCATCTAAGTATTCAAACGGTGAATCGAGGCTAGTTACAGCTCAAGACTTGCAACACCGGTTTAAAGCAACTCCTGTTCTATTTCAGTCTAGCGCCAATACCCTAAGGAATGCTAGCCTGGGTGCATCCATCTGATCTCACAGTTACGCTCGACCAGATGGGGTTTAGGATGAGTCGAACTCATCAGATAGCTTTGCTTGTTACAGCTTCCACTACCTGAGGATGATCACGAATTCCCACAGAAGAGCTTTGCTTGTTACAGCATCCACTCAACCTTGGAAACTCTGACTATATATGGCACATAGAACAAGTTTTGAATACTAAGACTAGACACTAAGTTAATAGTCTTAAAACATTTTATAATACAAGTGCGCCCCTTAGACCGAACTACAAGTTTAGCTACTATTCATCGCGCTAAACATTATACTAAGGAATTAAAGACAACAGTTAAATAAATACTAAAAATAATACTTACAACCGTTGAAGCGCCAAGGGAGCTATCCTTTATTTCCAAAGCAAAATTACAACGTTACAAATATTACAACTTCTAGAGAGAGAAGTGCATTTGGATTTTGGTGTGTGAAATGAGGAGGAGGAGCTCCTCCTTTTATAGCCCAAAGGGGAGGAGATGGGTGGTGGAGATGGGTGGCAAGTGTTGCATTTTGATTGGAGGAGAAATCAAGGGAGGAGATGGCAACATGTGGAGGAAGGGGAGGAGGCCGGGGGCTTTTGGGAGGAGGAGGTGGCGCCGCCGGTTGCCGGTCACCCAAGGGGGAGGAGCTCCTCCCTTGCCCACTTCCTTGAATGGTGGCCGGTCATCCTTGCCCAATGTGTCAGTTTGTACAGTTTTGTGCAGTCTTTTCACAAAACTGTCAATGTGTTTCTTCCCCGGGCTGTCTTGACTCCACTCCTGATTCTTCTGATTAATTTGTTATGGTCAATTCGACGTCAGGATCCTTGCTATTTCCTCAGTCGGCATATGATCTTGACCTTGGATTGACTCTTGTTATCTTTTCAGCTTAAAATCCTCTCCTTAGCGTGTTTTCACTTCAGTCTCTAAAATGCCCTGTGGAAATATATCGGGACTAACACGTAGAAGTTAGATAGACAAACAGTCTAATTAAGGGGGTTTTACTGTGTTTCTGACTCGTATAACTTTGGTCCATCAGATTACCCCCACTTTTAGTTGTTCATCCCGAACAATGCTATTAAAGGGCGTAAGTTCTAAGTTTGGCTTTGGAATATAAAAATTAGACTGTGGTACTCGATCTATCCTAATTCATGCATTGCTTACTTATTACCAAATTAAACTGCGTAAATAAATAGAAGAAACTTAATACTTGTACCTCCGTGCTGAGATGCAAATTATATTGGATGTCTCGGGAGATAGCCCTTTTTAGGCTTCTGGACTGCAATCTTGGGATCGTCTCGCACTATATGGTTTTCTGGTAGCTTTCTCTAGCACGTGATTCGATTCGGGTTTCAGTGAGTTGAGCCTTTTTGATTTTCTTCTTTGGCGAGGGACTGCTTTTTGTTGTTGTAGTGAATCGGCCTTTGGCCTTTGATTTGACTTTTTGAGTGCTTCACTTTTGCTCGGTTAAAACCTTCACAATTTTGGGCCTTTGGCCTCTTTTGATTTTCTTCTTTGAGTTTTTCGCCTTTTTGTGATTTTGCAAGTCCATTTTCTCAAGCCTTTTTGGGAGGTCCAATCATCGCCCGCAAGCCTATGGAAATACCTCCCCGCTCCTCTCGTCTTTGTCGTTTTGTGCGGGTCAAGATGAGGGTCGCTCATCTATTTTCTCGGCTATTTTGACTAGAGAGAGGACGGTCTGATTCCCGTCCTCGCCTTTGCATAGATGCTTCTTGGCGGAGTTGACTTCAATTATTCACTGAAAACCCGAAGTGCAGCCTCCACTGACTTCGAAAACCATATAGTTTGATCTGATCCTTTGATTGCTTGCCAAGCCTCTCTAGGGCAGTTTATATCAACTCCACATCCCTAGTTATCTCAGCACAAAGGACAAATGGAAAGTTACATTCTAAGTTTTTAAACAGTTGAATTCTCACAAGGTTAATGCATGAATTATGATTTATCTTTTTCACATTCTTAAGTTCATATTTTTTAAAAGATACTATTACTAAAAAAAGAAAAAAAACAGCTGCATGTTATTTATGTACACAGGTGGTTCTCACCCCCACTTTTGAACGAAGGTGTGCCTTAGTTCAAAAGTCATGCAAGCTTAAAACTAAATACTGAATTTAAATGACAGAAATTAAAGTGCGGAAAAGTAAGATAGTGTCGGGTTACCTCCCGACCAGTGCACTTGTTTAACGTCGTTGGCTCGACGATACCTCGTTTGTGGTTCATTGGTTTGGGTCCCATGGGTGGCTGAGGTCAAACTTTGCCACCGTTCCAGTGTTGCTTCTTCCTGACTTCTTGCTGGAGTAAGAGCTCCATGGTTTTGGTGTTTTCTCTTTCCAATGTTTCTGAGAAGGCGGAAGACCTTTGACCATAGCTGCTGGTCTTGATACTTTTTTGGTCCCTAATGACAGGTCAGAAAACTGTGCACTGTGATCTGAGATAGGTGTTATGTCTGGCGGTTTCTTCGTGTCCGGGCGGCTCTTATTAATGTAGAAGTGTGCAATTTTGCCGCCGAACTTAAGTGATAATGATCCCTTGCCCACATCGATTCTTGCTTTAGTGGCATAGAGGAATGGTCGTCCCAATATTATTGTCGGAGGATCGTCTTCGCTGGTTTCTTCTGTTGGTATTACATAGAAGTCTGCAGCAACGACGAGCTCTCCCACATGGAGTATTACATCTTCCAGTTCTCCAACCGGACGGATGCATGACTTATCTCCTAGCTCGATATTTGACCGGGGAGGTTTCAACGGACCTAGTCCTAGTAAGTAATACAAGGAGGAAGGCATGGCGTTGACAGCAGCCCCAAGATCGACTAAGCATTTGTGGATCTGGGTTTTACCAATACCGCAAGTTATTGTAAAGGCTCCTGGGTCTTTATCTCTTTCCGGTTGTGACTCATGGTCTGAAATGAGGGCTCTTTCTATTCTGTGACCAGTCTGCCTATTCCTTGGCCTTAAGTTGTTGTCGTCGTCCCATCCTGATGCTGGTACGTCGGTGTGTATAATAGGCGGTGGTGTTATGCAGACGGTGAATGCATATCGTCCATTGTCAGCATGCGTAACCCATGTTTTGCCATCATTGGGTCGGTCTTCTTCTTGATTCCAATCAGGTCGACTCCTACGGTTGAAGTGATTGTTTGTAAGTCTGTAGGTTGGGGACCGTGCTACTTCTCCTAGAGTAACCTTCATGTTTGACCTCCTTATCATGCTTATGTTCGCCTTAGGATTTTGAATGGTCTGTGAAGGAAGTCTGCCAGGTTCAGTAGTGAGTGTTGACATTGCGGTGGCGAGCTGGGACATTTGTTTGGTCAATTCTGAAATTGCACCGTCAGTTTTTGCCTGGTACTGGTGTAGTGAAGCACCCAATTGATTAATGTTTCCCGTGAGCTCCTTCATCGTGTCATTGAGCGACTTGCTTGGTTCCTGCTGATTGCTCGGTCTGGCTTGGTACTGATTTGGCCCTTTTTGGTGATATTGGCCTGCCGATGGAGTGTTCTTGTGATATTGTCGGTGGGGTGGTTGGTAGAATGACTGCGCTAGTTGAGGGGCAGCTGGTTGTGTCTCCGTCTGAAGATAGCTGTTGTTGTTACGCTAACCTGGATTGGATGTTTGACCGTACTTTCTATTTTGTCCAGCTCTGACGTTGTTGTATCCTTGATATCCTCCCACTGCATTCACATCAGCCGGTTCTTCTTCTATCAATGTTGGGCATGCGTCCGTTTTGTGGTCCGTAGAACCACAGAACTCGCAAGGTTTTACCGTAACTGGCTGTCTACGTATGATCTCAATCATCATCTCCTTTAACTGTTTCATCTCTTCAGTTATGGAGTTTACTGATGCCTCAGTTTGTGCTGCCCTTTCTGATCGAGAGAATTCATCTTGGCGAGTGGTCTCTTCTCTAAATCGAGAATTTTCAGCAACGTTGGCGATGAGATTTCTGATGCCACTCAATGATAGATTCATCATGGACCCTCCTGCCGAGGCATCCAAGAGCATTTTGTCTAGTGGTCTTAATCCATCAATGAGGTACTCGATGACGAGTTTCTCGGGCAGTCCAAGGGTACAGCAGCTCCTTTCTAGGTGATTGAACTTTTCCAGGTAATCGTACATGGTTTCATTGGGACCTTGTTTGATTTCCTGTAGTTGCTTCCTTACTTGCATTGCTCTTCCAGCCGGATAGTATTTGTCTAAGAACTTCTTCTGCATCTGAGCCCATGTTCTGATGCTTCCGGAAGGCAATGAAAGGAACCAGTCGCTTGCCGAGTCTATGAGGGAAAAATAGAACGCTTTTAACTTGAAGTCGTCCATATTCACTCGATTGGGCTTTAGATTCTGGCAAATGCCATGTAGGCGTTGGAGGTGAGTTGCGGCAGATTCTCCTTGAGATCCTGAGAATTTTGGCAGGCTGTGTGCCACTGATGCGTTGATGGTTATATTTTCTAATTCAGGGCTCTCATAGATGCACCACGGCTGTGTCTCGAAATTAGGGGCATTTAACTCGCCCATAGTTGGTTCACGGTAGTAGTTATCCCCATAGTAGTCGTCGAAAGCGGGTTCTCTTCTTGGCATGTATCGAGGTTGAGGTTGTGGTCGTGGGGGATGGATAGGAGGTTGTACTGGACCAGCTGCATTTCGGTCCTCGGGTAATTTTTGGTTTCTTCTGACTGCTTCCCTATCACGAGCTCTTCTGTTTCTGATGAGTTGTTCCGGATCGTCGACGAATGGAAACAGTACCTCATCATTCTGATCGTACAGGTTTATTTCTTCGTCATCCTGGTAGTCATGGTGACTTTCTACGCGAGACATGGTTGTTTTGAAGCGCGTAACGATTCAAAGAACAGTTATCCGATGACTAGTTCCCCGGCAACGGCGCCAATTTGACAGAACCGCTCGTCGTCAAAGCGATTGTGCAAATAAATTTATAATAGTCCGCTACTCGCAACTATACTACTGGGTAGTACTTGGTAAGTAGGGGTCGAACCCAAGGGAACTAGGGGAATAATTGTTCTTCGGGGGGGATTACGCAGCGTGGGAGCGTGTTTAAGGTCGGTTGGTTGGTTTTAAAGCTACCAGCTATTTTGATTGATTGATTGGTTGGTTGGTTGATTTTAATACTGGAAAGTAAATGACAGTTTATAATTAAAGAGAAATGTTCGGTTTCAGGGGACTTGTATTATATCCTGTTTATCATTGACCATTAGTGAATCATCTAAGTATTCAAACGGTGAATCGAGGCTAGTTACAGCTCAAGACTTGCAACACCGGTTTAAAGCAACTCCTGTTCTATTTCAGTCTAGCGCCAATACCCTAAAGTATGCTAGCCTGGGTGCATCCACCTGATCTCACAGTTACGCTCGACCAGATGGGGTTTAGGATGAGTCGAACCCCTCAGATAGCTTTGCTTGTTACAGCTTCCACTACCTGAGTATGATCACGAGTTCCCACAGAAGAGCTTTGCTTGTTACAGCATCCACTCAACCTTGGAAACTCTGACTATATATGGCACATAGAACAAGTTTTGAATACTAAGACTAGACACTAAGTTAATAGTCTTAAAACATTTTATAATACAAGTGCGCCCCTTAGTTCGAACTACAAGTTTAGCTACTATTCATCGCGCTAAACATTATACTAAGGAATTAAAGACAACAGTTAAATAAATACTAAAAATAATACTTACAACCGTTGAAGCGCCAAGGGAGCTATCCTTTATTTCCAAAGCAAAATTACAACGTTACAAATATTACAACTTCTAGAGAGAGAAGTGAATTTGGATTTTGGTGTGTGAAATGAGGAGGAGGAGCTCCTCCTTTTATAGCCCAAAGGGGAGGAGATGGGTGGTGGAGATGGGTGGCAAGTGTTGCATTTTGATTGGAGGAGAAATCAAGGGAGGAGATGGCAACATGTGGAGGAAGGGGAGGAGGCCGGCGGCTTTTGGGAGGAGGAGGTGGCGCCGCCGGTTGCCGGTCACCCAAGGGGGAGGAGCTCCTCCCTTGCCCACTTCCTTGAATGGTGGCCGGTCATCCTTGCCCAATGTGTGAGTTTGTATAGTTTTGTGCAGTCTTTTCACAAAACTGTCAATGTGTTTCTTCCCCGGGCTGTCTTGACTCCTCTCCTGATTCTTCTGATTAATTTGTTATGGTCAATTCAACGTCAGGATCCTTGCTATTTCTTCAGTCGGCATATGATCTTGACCTTGGATTGACTCTTGTTATCTTTTCAGCTTAAAATCCTCTCCTTAGCGTGTTTTCACTTCAGTCTCTAAAATGCCCTGTGGAAATATATCGGGACTAACACGTAGAAGTTAGATAGACAAACAGTCTAATTAAGGGGGTTTTACTGTGTTTCTGACTCGTATAACTTTGGTTCATCAGATTACCCCCCACTTTTAGTTGTTCGTCCCGAACAATGCTATTAAAGGGCGTAAGTTCTAAGTTTGGCTTTGGAATATGAAAATTAGACTGTGGTACTCGATCTATCCTAATTCATGCATTGCTTACGTATTACCAAATTAAACTGCGTAAATAAATAGAAGAAACTTAATACTTGTACCTCCGTGCTGAGATGCAAATTATATTGGATGTCTCGGGAGATAGCCCTTTTTAGGCTTCTGGACTGCAATCTTGGGATCGTCTCGCACTATATGGTTTTCTGGTAGCTTTCTCTAGCACGTGATTCGATTCGGGTTTCAGTGAGTTGAGCCTTTTTGATTTTCTTCTTTGGCGAGGGACTGCTTTTTTTTGTTGTAGTGAATCGACCTTTGGCCTTTGATTTGACTTTTTGAGTGCTTCACTTTTGCTCGGTTAAAACCTTCACAATTTTGGGCCTTTGGCCTCTTTTGATTTTCTTCTTTGAGTTTTTCGCCTTTTTGTGATTTTCCAAGTCCATTTTCTCAAGCCTTTTTGGGAGGTCCAATCATCGCCCGCAAGCCTATGGAAATACCTCCCCGCTCCTCTCGTCTTTGTCATTTTGCGCGGGTCAAGATGAGGGTCGCTCATCTATTTTCTCGGCTATTTTGACTAGAGAGAGGACGGTCTGATTCCCGTCCTCGCCTTTGCATAGATGCTTCTTGGCAGAGTTGACTTCAATTATTCACTGAAAACCCGAAGTGCAGCCTCCACTGACTTCGAAAACCATATAGTTTGATCTGATCCTTTGATTGCTTGCCAAGCCTCTCTAGGGCAGTTTATATCAACTCCACATCCCTAGTTATCTCAGCACAAAGGACAAATGGAAAGTTACATTCTAAGTTTTTAAACAGTTGAATTCTCACAAGGTTAATGCATGAATTATGATTTATCTTTTTCACATTCTTAAGTTCATATTTTCAAAAAGATACTATTACTAAAAAAAAGAAAAAAAAAACAGCTGCATGTTATTTATGTACACAGGTGGTTCTCACCCCCCACTTTTGAACTAAGGCGTGCCTTAGTTCAAAAGTCATGCAAGCTTAAAACTAAATACTGAATTTAAATGACAGAAATTAAAGTGCGGAAAAGTAAGATAGTATCGGGTTACCTCCCGACCAGTGCACTTGTTTAACGTCGTTGGCTCGACGATACCTCGTTTGTGGTTCATTGGTTTGGGTCCCATGGGTGGCTGAGGTCAAACTTTTCCACCGTTCCAGTGTTGCTTCTTCCTGACTTCTTGCTGGAGTAAGAGCTCCATGGTTTTGGTGTTTTCTCTTTCCAATGTTTCTGAGAAGGCGGAAGACCTTTGACCATAGCTGCTGGTCTTGATACTTTTTTGGTCCCTAATGACAGGTCAGAAAACTGTGCACTGTGATCTGAGATAGGTGTTATGTCTGGCGGTTTCTTCGTGTCCGGGCGGCTCTTATTAATGTAGAAGTGTGCAATTTTGCCGCCGAACTTAAGTGATAATGATCCCTTGCCCACATCGATTCTTGCTTTAGTGGCATAGAGGAATGGTCGTCCCAATATTATTGTCGGAGGATCGTCTTCGCTGGTTTCTTCTGTTGGTATTACATAGAAGTCTGCAGCAACGACGAGCTCTCCCACATGGAGTATTACATCTTCCAGTTCTCCAACCGGACGGATGCATGACTTATCTCCTAGCTCGATATTTGACCGGGGAGGTTTCAACGGACCTAGTCCTAGTAAGTAATACAAGGAGGAAGGCATGGCATTGACAGCAGCCCCAAGATCGACTAAGCATTTGTGGATCTGGGTTTTACCAATACCGCAAGTGATTGTAAAGGCTCCTGGGTCTTTATCTCTTTCCGGTTGTGACTCATGGTCTGAAACGAGGGCTCTTTCTATTCTTTGACCAGTCTACCTATTCCTTGGCCTTAAGTTGTTGTCGTCGTCCCATCCTGATGCTGGTACGTCGGTGTGTATAATAGGCGGTGGTGTTATGCAGACGGTGAATGCATATCGTCCATTGTCAGCATGCGTAACCCATGTTTTGCCATCATTGGGTCGGTCTTCTTCTTGATTCTAATCAGGTCGACTCCTACGGTTGAAGTGATTGTTTGTAAGTCTGTAGGTTGGGGACCGTGCTACTTCTCCTAGAGTAACCTTCATGTTTGACCTCCTTATCATGCTTATGTTCGCCTTAGGATTTTGAATGGTCTGTGAAGGAAGTCTGCCAGGTTCAGTAGTGAGTGTTGACATTGCGGTGGCGAGCTGGGACATTTGTTTGGTCAATTCTGAAATTGCACCGTCAGTTTTTTCCTGGTACTGGTGTAGTGAAGCACCCAATTGATTAATGTTTCCCGTGAGCTCCTTCATCGTGTCATTGAGCGACTTGCTTAGTTCCTGCTGATTGCTCGGTCTGGCTTGGTACTGATTTGGCTCTTTTTGGTGATATTGGCCTGCCGATGGAGTGTTCTGGTGATATTGTCGGTGGGGTGGTTGGTAGAATGACTGCGCTAGTTGAGGGACAGCTGGTTGTGTCTCCGTCTGAAGATAGCTGTTGTTGTTACGCCAGCCTGGATTGGATGTTTGACCGTACTGTCTATTTTGTCCAGCTCTGACGTTGTTGTATCCTTGATATCCTCCCACTGCATTCACATCAGCCGGTTCTTCTTCTATCAATGTTGGGCATGCGTCCGTTTTGTGGTTCGTAGAAGCACAGAACTCGTAAGGTTTTACCGTAACTGGCTGTCTACGTATGATCTCAATCATCATCTCCTTTAACTGTTTCATCTCTTCAGTTATGGAGTTTACTGATGCCTCAGTTTGTGCTACCCTTTCTGATCGAGAGAATTCATCTTGGCGAGTGGTCTCTTCTCTAAATCGAGCATTTTCAGCAACGTTGGCGATGAGATTTCTGATGCCACTCAATGATAGATTCATCATGGACCCTCCTGCTGAGGCATCCAAGAGCATTTTGTCTAGTGGTCTTAATCCATCAATGAGGTACTCGATGACGAGTTTGTCGGGCAGTCCAAGGGTACAGCAGCTCCTTTCTAGGTGATTGAACTTTTCCAGGTAATCGTACATGGTTTCATTGGGACCTTGTTTGATTTCCTGTAGTTGCTTCCTTACTTGCATTGCTCTTCCAGCCGGATAGTATTTGTCTAAGAACTTCTTCTGCATCTGAGCCCATGTTCTGATGCTTCCGGAAGGCAATGAAAGGAACCAGTCGCTTGCCGAGTCTATGAGGGAAAAATAGAACGCTTTTAACTTGAAGTCGTCCATATTCACTCGATTGGGCTTTAGATTCTGGCAAATGCCATGTAGGCATTGGAGGTGAGTTGCGGCAGATTCTCCTTGAGATCCTGAGAATTTTGGCAGGCTGTGTGCCACTGATGCGTTGATGGTTATATTTTCTAATTCAGGGCTCTCATAGATGCACCACGGCTGTGTCTCGAAATTAGGGGCATTTAACTCGCCCATAGTTGGTTCACTGTAGTAGTTATCCCCATAGTAGTCGTCGAAAGCGGGTTCTCTTCTTGGCATGTATCGAGGTTGAGGTTGTGGTCGTGGGGGATGGATAGGAGGTTGTACTGGACCAGCTGCATTTCGGTCCTCGGGTAATTTTTGGTTTCTTCTGACTGCTTCCCTATCACGAGCTCTTCTGTTTCTTATGAGTTGTTTCGGATCGTCGACGAATGGAAACGGTACCTCATCATTCTGATCGTACAGGTTTATTTCTTCGTCATCCTGGTAGTCATGGTGACTTTCTTCGCGAGACATGGTTGTTTTGAAGCGCGTAACGATTCAAAGAACAGTTATCCGATGACTAGTTCCCCGGCAACGGCGCCAATTTGACAGAACCGCTCGTCGTCAAAGCGATTGTGCAAATAAATTTATAATAGTCCGCTACTCGCAACTATACTACTGGGTAGTACTTGGTAAGTAGGGGTCGAACCCAAGGGAACTAGGGGAATAATTGTTCTTCGGGGGGGATTACGCAGCGTGGGAGCGTGTTTAAGGTCGGTTGGTTGGTTTTAAAGCTACCAGCTATTTTGATTAATTGATTGGTTGGTTGGTTGATTTTAATACTGGAAAGTAAATGACAGTTTATAATTAAAGAGAAATGTTCGGTTTCAGGGGACTTGTATTATATCCTGTTTATCATTGACCATTAGTGAATCATCTAAGTATTCAAACGGTGAATCGAGGCTAGTTACAGCTCAAGACTTGCAACACCGGTTTAAAGCAACTCCTGTTCTATTTCAGTCTAGCGCCAATACCCTAAGGTATGCTAGCCTGGGTGCATCCACCTGATCTCACAGTTACGCTCGACCAGATGGGGTTTAGGATGAGTCGAACTCCTCAGATAGCTTTGCTTGTTACAGCTTCCACTACCTGAGTATGATCACGAATTCCCACAGAAGAGCTTTGCTTGTTACAGCATCCACTCAACCTTGGAAACTCTGACTATATATGGCACATAGAACAAGTTTTGAATACTAAGACTAGACACTAAGTTAATAGTCTTAAAACATTTTATAATACAAGTGCGCCCCTTAGACCGAACTACAAGTTTAGCTACTATTCATCGCGCTAAACATTATACTAAGGAATTAAAGACAACAGTTAAATAAATACTAAAAATAATACTTACAACCGTTGAAGCGCCAAGGGAGCTATCCTTTATTTCCAAAGCAAAATTACAATGTTACAAATATTACAACTTCTAGAGAGAGAAGTGAATTTGGATTTTGGTGTGTGAAATGAGGAGGAGGAGCTCCTCCTTTTATAGCCCAAAGGGGAGGAGATGGGTGGTGGAGATGGGTGGCAAGTGTTGCATTTTAATTGGAGGAGAAATCAAGGGAGGAGATGGCAACATGTGGAGGAAGGGGAGGAGGCCGGGGGCTTTTGGGAGGAGGAGGTGGCGCCGCCGGTTGCCGGTCACCCAAGGGGGAGGAGCTCCTCCCTTGCCCACATCCTTGAATGGTGGCCGGTCATCCTTGCCCAATGTGTGAGTTTGTACAGTTTTGTGCAGTCTTTTCACAAAACTGTCAATGTGTTTCTTCCCCGGGCTGTCTTGACTCCACTCCTGATTCTTCTGATTAATTTGTTATGGTCAATTCAACGTCAGGATCCTTGCTATTTCTTCAGTCGGCATATGATCTTGACCTTGGATTGACTCTTGTTATCTTTTCAGCTTAAAATCCTCTCCTTAGCGTGTTTTCACTTCAGTCTCTAAAATGCCCTGTGGAAATATATCGGGACTAACACGTAGAAGTTAGATAGACAAACAGTCTAATTAAGGGGGTTTTACTGTGTTTCTGACTCGTATAACTTTGGTCCATCAGGCGCCAAAATTTGACAGGCGTCGTCGGTACCTGCAAATTTAAATTTATAATCTCCACTTACTCTTAGCTAGTATAGCAGCAAGCAAGGGGTCGAACCCTAGAAAGCCAGAGCGATTACTTATTGTTCTGTAAAAAGAAAGACAGTTGGGTTGTGAGTAATTAGGAAACAGTGTAGAAAATAGGAAACAAACGAGTTGATATCAATCAGAGAGAATATTCGGTCTAGGGTTTTTAATTGTGACTTGTTTTATCATCGACTTCTAATTATCTATTTTCTAGTTCCTAAGTGTGGTTACTCTCATTCCAAGTTGTAACCTAAAGTAGGGCCTTTCCGAGCGCCTACACCACAATCTACTTCCTTTCCAGGTTATAGAATTCTAATCCTAGCAATCTAATACTCCATTCCAAGATATATCAGATTAGTGCACTATTTGTTCTCAACGGTCTAGTATCAAACAAACAGCAAATAAGGGGAATGAATTACTCGGCTAAACCTAACCATTCCGAGTATCAACTTAGCCTTGCAATTCAAACCGAGATAATTAAGACCAAGGACTAGTAGAACAAAGAAAATAGCATTAAGCAACAAGTCTCAAAAACAACGTCACAATGTATTAAACCCTAAACCGAATAATGAGTTTAGCTAGACATGGCCATGAGAACAAATACAATAGTAAAAAGGAGAGATTTCTTCTCTATTGCCGAACGAAGGAGGACCGGAGCCGGAATGATGATCGGCGAGGATGACTTGGGACCGAGAGGAGAGAGAAGCTTTGAGAATGAGATGCTTCTTCGAGTGAGGGATGATTGAAACCCTTAATATGAGGTTGTATTTATAGAGTAGACAAGGGTCTCGAAGTTTCCAAGTTGAAGTCGGTCCATAAACGGTTTTAGGAAACATGTCCTAAAATCGACTTTGCTTGGCTTGTAAGTTTACTTGGCTAGCAAGTTTACTTGGCCAACAAGTCTTCTAAAAGCTTTCTAAACCGCCAAGCAAGGAGGAGATGACGAGCCGAGATTTGTGGTCTTGGACTTGGCTTAAGCCGGACTTCACTCGGTTTGGATCGGGCCGACTCGGCGTGCACCTAAAGTGTAAAGTGCATGTGGAACTCTCGGCCAGATTGTCTGTCTTCAGTTCAACTCTCGTTTCGACAATCCAAACGATCTCGGATGCTCTCGTTGTGAACTAGAGAGTTGTAGGGAATTGAGTTACCTTTGCAATGGCATGTGGCTCGTATTTTTCTGATCAGCGGTCCGTTCCCAGCACTCCGTCGACTGTCCAAAGGTCTAATCTGAAACTGTGATGTTTTTGGCCTAAAATGCCAGTCTTTAAGCGCGTTACCTCCTAGAGCTTCCGAAACACCTGAAATGCAAAACTACACTAAGAAGTAACTGTTTGTATGATAAAGTGTCGGAATTGGTGGGATTTGTTGACTCGATGAGTCGTATAAATACGGCACAACATACAGTCACAACCATTATGATACAAACACTAACGTTTGTAACAGATTAGAAGGATAGATGAGATGAAGAGTGATAGATTGAGATTGAGATGAGAAAGAAGAATAGGGTTTCAGGAGGAGAAAGGGGATGAGAAGCGAGAGAAATTGAGATGAGAAATTTGAGTTTAATTCATTTGATGATGTTTCTCCTTACAAGCAGGGCTTTTATATAAAGCCAAATAGAATTACTTAATGATAATACTCTTAATGACGTTACTTATTCTAAACCCATATCATTTCTGCCCCCATAAAATCGACCTTGCCCTCAAGGTTGGCGAATTCTAGCGGTCTTGGCAATGAGTACATAGAAATGTGATTGCCGAACTTGTTCTTCCGCATGATTGTCTTGTCCTCTACAAAAGCTGAAGGGCTTCCTAAAAACTCAAATCCTGCCAACAAATTGTTGTCCTCAGTTCTATATGTTTCACCCTCATACACCTTGATCACGGCTTTAGGCTGTTGGTCATGATAAATGGAAAAAAAGTGTTCCTTCGTAGTGGAAATGATTGTGCTCATGGATATGAGCATCGTCATCACGTCATTAGCAGAGTCCAACTCTAGAGACAGAGTAGTGACAACCAAGAGCAATAAATCATGATCCTTCGCCCGGCTTTCAACACTTCGAATCATCGCTTGAACTGTACCAGCATAAGCAACAACCTCATTTGAGTTAATGCTCTTGCAGAGCTCTTTCCCAACGAAAAAGGCCTGGAGTAATTGGTGCACTTTTGGAATCCCATTTGATCCACCCACCAAAATAATATCATGCACAGTAGTCTGGTTCATCGTAACATCCCATAAACAATTCTCAATTGGATTCCTACTATTGACCTTCACTTGATGACATTTCGACAACTTTATTGAATCTGTATTCTCCACCTCAGTAAATATTTCTCGATCATCAGCATGCTTTGGTGGCATATCAAGAAGCTTTGCATTGTCTTTTCTCATACGAGGAAATAAATTTGGATGAGTCAACCGATGGAATTTCATGGACACATAATTTTGATGAGCGGCAACTGTTAACCATGATGATTGATTAAATGGGAATGTCAAATAGTCTAGAATAAAATAAAGGTGTGGACAGCTCAGCGCCATATCTTCGTGGCTTGCCAATTGTCCCTCTGTGTGCTGAGTCCCAACAATATATTGCAATATTTGTATCATGGTAAAATCCACATGGTTTAGGACTGTGAGATTAGGGGTAGACTGACATGAAAAATTGTATTTCCGCTCAATAGAATTAGTATTGTCCTGTCGACAATTAAGATGCATCCAACCAAACTGATTGTGGACATGAAGCATCTTGTTATACGCTAAGGATGCCAACTTCCAGTCCATCACGGGCTTCATGTAAGAACTCAATATATCTTTAGCCATCTCGACAAATGCGCAAGGCAATGCATCAAATATAAGTTTAATTTCAGAATTCACGCCCTTGCGCACAAGGGTATTCATCCGCCTGCTTGATTGTTTCTTCCACAAAGTATATGACATATACGAGAAGTCATAATATAATTCCTTGACTAGCAAAGTCAATTCATCAAAAATTGTCAGACTCAGTCTCAGATTACATATGTTCAGCCACAACTTGGAGAAAAAGTTGCCAAGAAGGCAATCCTCTTCACATACTCGAGAACAAAAAGCATCTCAACTAATACTTTAGAGTGATCAAGCCCCTGTAGTGCCCAACCAGTCATCTTCGTATCAGCTGCAATATTCACATTAGAAACATCCATACCATCACCAATATGCTTGCCTTTATAAACATCAGCATCTGTATTATAAAGTTTGTCATGAAAAGTTAAAGTAAATGCTGCCACAATATGAGCTTGACAATGCTTTTTTCCAAGGTAAAAGCCACATCCCAGCAAGGACAAGTGTTTCGCAAGAGGCCTTTTCTCTACTGTCAAGGGGGTGAGATTTTTGTTTGTTTCGATTGAAACGTCAATGAAGAGTGTCTTGCTGACAATAAACAACCCAAGGAAAGACCGTTCAAGTTGGGCGTGAGTGTTGATAAGGATAGCCGACGAATGTATATCAAGGTTTTGCGCAAGATAAAGCCCATGAATCTGCATCCAAGAGTCATCTGTTGTAATCACTCCAACATCCTCTATAACCTGAAGCTCCAACTCATTCAAATCAAAAGGATTAGTGATCATAAATGTATGCACACTGCAGCCTCGGTATCCTTTTTTTATTGCCCTCTTCGTGGCCAAAAACATATATGAGATTGTCCCAACAGTATACTGAGCCTTTGTCGCAGCCATGCTAAACCTTAATATATTTAAGAAGCTATAAGAAACTTCAACATTGAAGTCGTTTTGTTTCTGACTTAGCAGCACAAAACTAGATACAATAACTTCAGGAGGCAGTGGAGGATGTTTCGCAACCCAAATCAGTAGGATATGAACACCATTACAATGCCATAAGGTGCTTGAATGCTCAATTATGGCTTCATTCGAAGCTAAATCAACCGAAAATGGCACAAGTGCACCATTCGTAATCAATCCACTGTCAATACACCCAATATACTTTCTCATATGTTTCAGCATTCGATTATATGACTCTTGATACGAAATTATATCAGTACCGACATCAAACCAAACTATATCAATCTTTGGGACACATGTAAAAATATCATCGGGAGGTTTGGCCGGGGGTTTCACACACCTTACCTTTAATTTTGGCAGCATATTGTAACTCTGGATGCTTCTTAAATCCGTCTGCATAGTCAAATAAGAAGGCCAGTCCTCTGAAGCTTTTTAACAAACACTTGGTGAGCATATATTCAGATTCAGATTTGAGAAAGGAAATGATAATTTCATCTCAGGTGTTTCATCCAACTCCATAACAACCTCATTGTTTGACAAATCTGATGAGTAGTTGATTGTAAAATACTCAGATATAACCTCTTTTTGCAAGTCCAAAATCGGGGATGGTGTCTGCTTAGGTTTTGGACTAACCTCTATTAGAAATGAATCTGAAAATAAAACCAAGTCTGAACTTACATGATCACCATTATCTGAATGTTCAGGAACAACTACTTCAGGTGCATCCTCAGTTACCAGATTTGATTGTGAGAATCTGTTCTTGATATCAATGACAAAATTTTCCCATGTTGTCAGTCCCGCCGGTTCAAATACATTTCGTAGTGCCAATCAGTTGCTTCTTCTGCTAGATAGTTGTGAATCACTGCGAGCCTCTGTTCCTGAGCGAACAGATATCGATCGAAGAAATTTTCTATCTGACACAGCCATCCATCCACGTCTTGACCACTGAAATCCCCAAATTCTATTTCCGACGGAATGCTATCATACGGACTAAAATATGTAGCCATGGATGTTCAACTCTCGATGAAGGAGCACCAATGATACTGATGGACCATAATTATACGAATCATAAACACATTTATACCCACTAAATTAGACTGTTTGTCTATTTAACTTTTGCTTGTTAGTTCCGATATTTATCTACAGGGTATTTTGGAGTCTAGAGAGAATACAGGCTAAGGAGGTTTAAGCTGAAAAATATTACGAGTCATTCCAAGGTCACGACCAGATGCCGACTGAAGAAATCTCAAGATCCTGACATGGAATCACTCAAAACAAATCCAACCGAAGAGCAACCAAAGTCAGTCTGGAGCTGAAATTGAACCGATAGTTTTGTGAAAACTTCACAAAACTCACAAAACCTCCTCACACACACATGTGACCGGCGGCTTTTGGAGGCCAAGCCACCTTGCCACCTCCAACCGGCGGCTTCCTCCCCTTGCAACCTCCAACCGGCGGCTTTTGAGCTCCATGGAGATGATGCCAAGTGCTCTCATCCTAGCCACACTTTCCCATCCCCTTAGCCTATAAATACATCTCCTCTCTTCACTTGTAATCCATCCCACAATCCACACTTCACTTATCTCTCTAGAAAGTTGGCACTTTTGTAAGCTTTGTTTGAAATCTATAATACTCCTGTTGGTTCTTGAGTATTATAGTAGTTTTAGAGAATACTCCTGTTGGTTCTTGAGTATTCTAGTAGTTTTTGAGAATATTCTTGTTGGTTCTTGAGTATTCTCCTTTACTTACTGTCTTTCAAAAACCCTCGAGTACTTAGCTATGGTATCCACCTCTATGGATATTCGTAGCTAAACTCTTCATTCGGTTGAAGGGGTGTACTTGTATCATAAAATGTTTTAGGCCATATTTTAGTGCCTCTTCTTTGTATTCAAAACTTGTTCTATGTGCCATATATTAGGTTAGAACTTCCAAGGTTGAGTGGATGCTTGGAATGGCAAAGCTCTTCCGTGGGAGTTCGTAAACATACTCGGATAAGTGGATGCTTGGAATGGCAAAGCTTATCTGAGGAGTTTGACCTCTCTACAAAACCATTTAGTTGCTCGGGAATGACTGACCAAATGGATGCACACATGCTAATATACCTTGGAATGGGGTATTAGTCTAAATAGAACAAGTGCTCTACGACCTTGGAATGGGCTAGACAGTGTGGCAAATCGAGTGCTTGGAATGGCCTTGATACACTTTTGAATACTTAGAAGGATCACTAAAGGTCAATGATAAACAGGCTATGATACAAGGCCCCCGAAACCGAATGCTTTCCTTAAATTCAAACACCACCTGCATTTACTTTCTTA
Source organism: Rhodiola kirilowii (assembly GCA_033675215.1). NCBI lineage: Eukaryota > Viridiplantae > Streptophyta > Magnoliopsida > Saxifragales > Crassulaceae > Rhodiola > Rhodiola kirilowii. Next base: position 38,393,710 of record CM066203.1, on the reverse strand, counting down.
GTATAAACTGCCTTATCAGCTGCTCACCTCCCGGAAGACTTGCCAATAACGCAACAACCACTGTAAGTCTTCTTCCTTTTATTTTCAGTATTTACTTTTCTGTCATTTACCTTTCCGCATTAAAAACCAAAACCAACCAAAAAAACACTTACTTTTCCGCACTAAAACCTCAATCAACCTAAAACACGCTCCCTCCCTGTACGATCCCTCAAAGAACAACTTATCCCCCTAATTCCCTTGGGTTCGACCCCTACTTACCACTTGCTACCCAGTAGTAAAGTTGTGAATAGCGGACTTATAAATTTATTCTTGACGTTTGCACACAACGACTGTGCATCCATCAAAATTGGCGCCGTTGCCGGGGAATTAGCTGTCGGATTAGTTGTTCTTTTCTTTCCCTTCCCTTCTCATTTCCTCATGACGCTACCCACTATGTATGCATGGACAACAAGACATCTTCCTCTGTTTGGAGGTACGGATGGAGACGACCCAGTACAACACTGCCGAAACTTTCACCACATTTGCAGCCACATAAAACCTGAAAACGAAATGTTAGATGAATTTAAGCTTAAATGCTTCAAATTTTCTTTAACTGATTTTGCAACAATTTGGTATTACACATCAACCGCTAGTCGTGCAGAACATTTCATGGATCTTTGCGTTCCATTCCTGAGGGAATTCTCCCCCCATCCTTACGCCAAAAAACCCGTGAGAAGATCATGTGCCTTCAACGATCCCGGGATGAGACTTTGGACGAATACTACACGAACTATGACACAATCGTCTCAAGCTGCCCGCACCATGGATTCACGAAGAAAGTTCTTCTTCAAAAATTTCTTCGTGGGATGAGGGACAATGAGCTGACAAGGATTAACGAAGCAATGAGAAGATCAGCCAGGAACTTAACTATGGCAGACATGTGGAACCTCATAAATGACCTGGCCGCAGCCACGAAACAAATACCCCAATCTGACAGAGGAATGCAGATAGAAGAAGCTGGTCCAGAGACAGATGAAGAAGATACTCCCGAGCCATCGGAAGAATCAGACATAGAAAGCATCGGAAGCAACGAGGAGAAATCCTCATGGGAACTCGAGGCGGTACCAACAAAAGAAGAAGTCCAAAACACCACTGGCAAGCAACCCGAGTCATACCCAGCTATCATTACCCGAGCAGCAGAGACCATCTACGACCAAATCCTCACAGATGGACATGACGAGGCAGGACCAAGTCTTAAGATGCAAGCTTCCCAACTTTTCCCCTTGATCAATAGGCAAATCGCAGAAAACTATGTGATCCATGAAGAGGCTAAAAAGAGGATGGGAAAAGGGCCTGAGCAGAACGACTCCTCAATGGAGCATGTTTTCGCCATAACTGGACAAGGCAGCCCTAAACACCAGAAAACCTGATTCAAGAAACTAGTAGTAAAAGGTCCCTCACCTTCTCAGAGACGTTGGAAGGAGAAATCACCAGAACAATGGGAACAGGACCCAAGCACATCATCTCACAAGAAATCGGGGAAAGGCAAAGCAAAAATCAACACAGGAACAGTTGCAAAATACGACCTGAGCCACCCATGGGATCCAAACCAGTGATCCAGGAATAAGGTACTGTCGAGCCAACGACAATAAACAAAGGCACTGGTCGGGAGGTAACCCGACACCTATCTTACTTTCAGTACTTTTATTTTCTGTCATTTAGTTTTTACCAATAAGTCGCTCTCACCCACTTGGTGCATAGAATGAAATGACTATTCAGGAATCGGTTATGGGTGCAACATCAAGCCAGCCATGCCTATGCCAAAAAGTTCAAGGCCCCAGCCGAACTCCCTCAATTATCCAGCCGCATGCCATGTCGTTCGCTCGACACCTTAAAGGGAGTTCTGTTCTTCCCTTTTCCTTAATGTCATTTCCTTCTCATAATTGTCTGCTTGCATGGCTTTTGAACTAAGTCTTGCTGAAAGGCACGCCTTCGTTCAAAAGTGTGGGGTGAGGACCGCCTGTGTACATAACATGTTTTTCTTTTCCTTTTCCCTTAATATTATCTTTTTGAAAATATGAACTTAAGAATGTGAAAAAGATAGATCATAATTCATGCATTAACCTTGTGAAAATTCAACTGTTTAAAAACTTAGAATGTAACTTCTCATTTGTCCCTTTGTGCTGAGATAAACAAGGGATGTGGAGTTGATAGAAAATGCCCTAGAGAGGCTTGGCAAGCAATCCAAGGATCGAATCTAACTATATGGTTTTCGAAGTCAGTGGAGACTGCACTTCGGGTTTTAGTGAAGATTGAAGTCATCTCCGCCATGCAGTGTTTATGCAAAAAGAAAAAAGGCAAGGACGGGAATCAGACCGTCCTATCTCTAAGTCAAAGTAGCCGAGAAAATAGATGAGCGGCCCTCATCTTGACCCGCGCGAAACGGCAAGGATGAGAGGAGCGGGGAGGTATTTCCATATGCTCGCGGGCGACGATTGGACCTCCCAAAAAGGCTTGAGAAAATGGACTAGCAAGCCACAAAAAGGCAAAAGCTCAAAGAAGCAAATCAAGAGGCCAAAGGCCCAAAATTGTGAAGGTTTTAACCGAACAAAAAGTGAAGTACTCAAAGAGTCAAATCAAAGGCCAAAGGCCGATTCACTACAAAAAAGCTGTCCCTCGCCAAAAAGAATCAAAAAGGCTCAAACCATTGAAACCCGAACCGAATCATGTGCTAGAGAAAGCTACAAGGAAACCATATAGTACGAGACGGTCCCGAGAATGCAGTCCAGGAGCCTAAAAAGGGCTATCTCCCAAAACATCCAAAATAATTTGCATCTCAGCACGGAGGTACAAGTATCAAGTTTCTTCTATTTATTTACACGGTTTAATTTGGTAATAAGTAGTAATGCATGAATTAGGATAAATCTAGTCCCACAGTCTTCATATTTTAAAAAGCTTACTTAGTGTGCCGCCCTTTAATAGCATTGTTCGGGACGAACAACTAAAAGTGTGGGGTGATCTGATGGACCATAATTATACGAATCATAAACACAGTTAAACCCACTAAATTAGACTGTTTGTATATTTAACTTTTGCTTGTTAGTTCCGATATTTATCTACAGGATATTTTGGAGTCTAGAGAGAATACAGGCTAAGGAGGAGTTTTTAAGCTGAAAATATATTACGAGTCATTCCAAGGTCACGACCATATGCCGACTGAAGAAATCTCAAGATCCTGACATGGAATCACTCAAAACAAATCCAACCGAAGAGCAACCAAAGTCAGTCCGGAGCTGAAATTGAACCGATAGTTTTGTGAAAACTTCACAAAACTCACAAAACCTCCTCACACACACATGTGACCGGCGGCTTTTGGAGGCCTAGCCATCTTGCCACCTCCAACCGGCGGCTTCCTCGCCTGGCAACCTCCAACCGGCGGCTTTTGAGCTCCATGGAGATGATGCCAAGTGCTCTCATCCTAGCCACACTTTCCCATCCCCTTAACCTATAAATACATCTCCTCTCTTCACTTGTAATCCATCCCACAATCCACACTTCACTTATCTCTCTAGAAAGTTGGCACTTTTGTAAGCTTTGTTTGAAATCTATAATACTCCTGTTGGTTCTTGAGTATTATAGTAGTTTTAGAGAATACTCCTGTTGGTTCTTGAGTATTCTAGTAGTTTTTGAGAATATTCCTGTTGGTTCTTGAGTATTCTCCTTTACTTACTGTCTTTCAAAAACCCTCGAGTACTTAGCTATGGTATCCACCTCTATGGATATTCGTAGCTAAACTCTTCATTCGGTTGAAGGGGTGTACTTGTATCATAAAATGTTTTAGGCCATATTTTAGTGCCTCTTCTTTGTATTCAAAACTTGTTCTATGTGCCATATATTAGGTTAGAACTTCCAAGGTTGAGTGGATGCTTGGAATGGCAAAGCTCTTCCGTGGGAGTTCGTAAACATACTCGGATAAGTGGATGCTTGGAATGGCAAAGCTTATCTAAGGAGTTTGACCTCTCTAAAAAACCATTTGGTTGCTCGGGAATGACTGACCAAATGGATGCACATAGGCTAATATACCTTGGAATGGGGTATTAGGCTAAATAGAACAAGTGCTCTACGACCTTGGAATGGGCTACACAGTGTGGCAAATCGAGTGCTTGGAATGGCCTTGATACACTTTTGAATACTTAGAAGGATCACTTAAGGTCAATGATAAACAGGCTATGATACAAGGCCCCCGAAACCAAATGCTTTCCTTAAATTCAAACACCACCTGCATTTACTTTCTTAGTATAAACTGCCTTATCAGCTGCTCACCTCCCGGAAGACTTGCCAATCACGCAACAACCACTGTAAGTCTTCTTCCTTTTATTTTCAGTATTTACTTTTCTGTCATTTACCTTTCCGCTTTAAAAACCAAAACCAACCAAAAAAACACTTACTTTTCCGCACTAAAACCTCAATCAACCTAAAACACGCTCCCTCCCTGTATGATCCCTCAAAGAACAACTTATCCCCCTAATTCCCTTGGGTTCGACCCCTACTTACCACTTGCTACCCAGTAGTAAAGTTGCGAGTAGCGGACTTACAAATTTATTCTTGACGTTTGCACACAACGACTGTGCATCCATCAGATACAAACACCAACGTTTGTAACAGATTAGAAGGATATATGAGATGAAGAGTGATAGATTGAGATTGAGATGAGAACGAAGATTAGGGTTTCAGGAGGAGAAAGGGGATGAGAAGCGAGAGAAATTGAGATGAGAAATTTGAGTTTAATTCATTTGATGATGTTTCTCCTTACAAGCAGGGCTTTTATATAAAGCCAAATAGAATTACTTAATGATAATACTCTTAATGACGTTACTTATTCTAAACCCGTATCACATTATTTTTCTGTTATTTAATTTCTGCGATTTATTTCACATTCACAAACCTCTTTTAATCGGAATAGCTAAATAGGTCACCTGTTAGCTAGTACTCACACTCGTTGTTCCTTGGATCGACCCTTGGCTTACCAAGGTTTATGAATTTTGTTTAACTACGATTTGACCCCTAAAACACATAAATTGACAACTATAAAGGGTTAAAAATACGCTTGTCAGTGACCTATTTAGCTATTTCGATGAACAAGAGGTTTTGTAGTGTCAAAAGTAGCAGAAATTAAATGCAAAAAAATGAAGGTTTGAACTTATCAGAGAAAGAATTCCAGAATCATACTTCACCCGTGCCAACCCTACTAATCTTGCAATCATGTCACGTAAATTATTCATGCTATCGAATATCGAAATAAACCAAAATAACACTAGACAAGCCGTCCATCCACGGATCATTGTCTAGATTAATCTCAATCATTATACGCCGCCCATCCACGGATTATCAACGTTCTCGATTATTAAACTTAGGGATTTTCAGACGAAAGTCAACTTTCCTATTATATCATGTACTACCATTTTAGCTACCATGACCTAATATCAATTTCATACAATCCGGTTAATACCTAGGACCCATCCATCTTTTGGTAATTAACCTATATACGCTCTAACATGCAAACATCCCATTCAATGTAAAACTAGCAAGAACGATAAAAGTAAGAGCAATGAAATTGAATATTCGAATCGCATAAATAAAAACGTCTAATTGATCACATGAAGAGTTGGGTACATAGCAAGGGATCCGTAGGATCCCAGAATAAAAAGACTACTCACTACCCATGGTAAGTTAACCAAGAGTAATGTTGATAAAGAGATTAAGGACGAGGAAACCGTAATGACGCGGATGCTCGTTGAATCCTTCGATCTATCGTTCGAACTCTGTCTTCTCTCCCAAGTTGGGGTTTCTTTTCTCCAAATAAGCGTGTTTAATTCATTTTCTGGTTGCCTATTTATAGCTTTCCAAAAGGCTAAAAGCCCAAATATGAAATTTAGAAACATTATCCCACAATCAGATAATTGTGCACCCAACGGCGAGCTGGCCAGTTCAGGGCTATGCCTTTGCGTGAGCCGGCCGGTTCGGCAAGCCCTAAAGGTCTCAAATTCACTGACCCTTTCAGCCGGCCGGTTCAGATTGGTGCACTGTTTGAGCCGGGCGGCTCAACACCTCAGAGCCTCTTCTCTTGGATTTTTCGCGGTTTTGACATCCGAATTTGATCTTGGTGTAAACTGAAAAGTTGTAGATCCTTGAATTAGCTTTCACAAAAGCTAAATTTTGATTCTTTTGGACGCCGTATGAGATCTGGACATGCAAAATACGTTGCAAAGGTCCGGCTGCCTTGTTTTGTTCAAATCTTCACCAAATGCTTGCTTTGCTTCGGATCAATCCAAAGTATTAGGTATGTGATATTTGACCTGAAACACTAGAAAGGAGATCAAATGACAATAAATTGTCGGGAAAACAAACATAATCCATCATCGAATGAAGTGAATAATAGGTCAAGAATTCGACCGATCAAAACACTCCACACTTAGGATTTGTTCGTCCCGAACAAACATTAAGTTCAAGTCAGTAAACAGCAGAATAGTTACCCACTCATGTATCATGTGATTAATACTAGCTAAAATGTGAAACATAAATATAACTCACTGACGTAGATGACACGAATTCATTTAGTATATGCATCAAGCCATTAAACCCCTAGGCTGCCCTAGTAGGACGAGTATAGTCTCGTGAAGGTTTTCAGGAATGGGACTACCAACAAATCCCATGTGCAACTAACTAACGTGTATGCATGAAATGATGCACAACGAGTCACAGTAAAGTCATGTCATACCTCGGATTCATCGTGTTACCTCAACTTCAGGTCAAACATCTTCATCAAGTTGTCAGAAAATCATAGATTAAACGAGCTATGCATTCAAATGGTCACTACACACAGCTAGCAAGCGACTCATCACATGTTCTAAATAGTTCTATAACAACGTAATAAGAACATGAACAGTTACACAAAACATGCTTGTCATTCACATATGCTATCTAGTGTCCACGGGCTCTTGGCGCAAAGCTCATTCTCAAGTGCCTAGGACTAGGCAATGACCCGTAAGAGAAGAGGAGTCTGGCTTAAAAATTTTCTGAAAAATAGTACGAAAATCACATCAAAATTTTAGTGCAAGCACGAGGATCGTCCCTTAGTTTCTAGTACATGAATTCTCAAGACAAGTCATGATTGCACGCAATGAAAAGGTGGAATTACAATACATCAAGCAAAAGGGGCATAATTTTTTTTTCATACACAAGGGGTGCTTTTTCTCACTTTGCCCTTAGTATTATTTTTCTGCAAAAATAACAATGCATAGGGTCAATTTTTCACCATCATTTGAAAATTCAGAACTTTGTTCTTGATTGGGGGCCTATTTTTCGCCCCTCTTTTGACTATTTTTTTGCTAACTCCACACTTGAAACTTGACATAGTGTATGGATGAAGGCGGTGCATGCAAATCACAACAAGCATAGGGAAACACATACTAGTACTAAGGTCACCTAGAAAAAGAAATTCAATTTAAGTTTTTGACATTTTGAACCGGTGCCTACTAATTCCAAGTATCAAACATGCTTCAAGAAATACGTAAAACACGTGATAGGCGAAGGTTAGCAATGATACTGACTCGAGAGAATACACACATGAATAAAACTATTTTAAGTCCTAGACTAAGAATCCAAAAGAATGACAATCAGTCAAGGAGTATCGTAGAAAATGAGGATTTCAATCGCAATACATAGACAGTTGAGCATATACAAGAGTGAATGTGTGACATGCAATGTATGTGACTATGCGCTACCCACTCCACACTTAAAAATGAGCTAAGTCCCTCAGCGAAGAAATATAAGATAAGAAAAGGCGCATAGGAACTTCCCTCGTGTGTGATTGCTCGATATCCGTGGAGATTAAGCGATGCTCGGAGAGTGAAACACAACTTGTGAGCTGGTGGATATATAGATAAAAACACAGAGCTTCACAAGTGATAGGTTAGAAAATCGTGGAGGGGCACCCCAAACTTAGAACTTTGAAATGTCCACACATAATGCAAATGAAAAATGAAACTAACTAATAATTACAGTGCAGGTTACTCCCCGAAGAGGCATAGTTTAACGTCTTGGCTAGACATAGCAAGGGAGATAAGACTAGAAGCATTTTCAGGAAGTCCCTTGCTAAGATCCCTTCCCGAGAAGCATGTTATCATCAATGTCGTCAGGTGGTTCCCGGTACTTCAGGTCGTGATCATGCTTAAGGCGTTGTCCGTCGACCACCATTGATTTTCCTCCCTTGGTACTAAGCTCCACGTGGCCATCTGCCTATGCTCTCACCACCATGTATGGACCACTCCACTTAGTGCGCAGCTTTCCAGGTAATAATCGAAGGCGGGAGTTGTAGAGAAGAACTCGCTTGCCTTCATTGAATTTGCTGCGCACTATTTGCTTATCATGCCAGTTCGTCGTCCCCCCTCCTTATAGATATCACCAGGGTCAAGAAGTTCATCCCTGTGACTTGCATGTAGAGGTTTCAGCTCTCCCTTGTAGGGTTCCTTACCTGAGCCGGTAGTCTGTTCAGCTTCAGCTGCTCCCTCTATGCTCACCGCGCATATATTCATTGGGATAGGGCAGCCCTGTAAAACTCTGTAAGACTCGATATAGGTCAGTGTAATAGGATCAACAACATCAGCAGAGTCCAGTATATCATAGTCAGCAAATAGACTAGGACTCTAAGATATGTCAGGCAAATTAAAAACAACTCTTTCACTACCTACTCGCAAGGCTAAGGAACCTCTATCCATGTCAATGGCTGCCTTAGTCGTGTAAAGAAATTGCCTACCAAGAATAATTGGGATATCTACGTCTTCAGAGATGTCCAGCACTATGAAATCGACTGTAAGGTAAATGTGCTTCACCTTGAGGGGTACATTCTTTAGAACACCTCTCGGGAGTCTACAAGAACAATCCGCAAGGCAAATAGTGACATTACTAGGACAAAGATCACCCAAATTCAGTTTAGCATACAAAGAATATGGCATGATAGACACACTAGCACCTAGATTACACAGAGCATGACAAACAGTAATACCACCAATATCACAAGGGATAGAAAAACTCCGTTAGTCTTGAAGTTTGGGTGGCATGGGCTGGTGCGTGGCTGCACTACACTCCTCGGTCAAGGCCACTGTCTCGGTCCCACCTATTTTCCTTTTCCCAATAAGAATCTCCTTCATGAATTTGGCATACATAGGAATCTGGGTGATGGCATCAGTGAGTGGCAGAGTGATGTACAGAGTACAAATCTTATCCACAAATTGCTTGAACTCTTTATCCCTTCTTGCACCCACTAGCCGCTGAGGGAATGGAACTGGAGGTCTATAAGGAGCGGGTTCTACTATCTGCATAGAATTTTTAGCTTGGTTTTTAGCTTCCTTCGATGTTTCCTCTACAGCAGGTGTAGAATCAGATGTTGATTTTGTAGCAGGAGACCGAGTGGCTTGAGCTGGCACCATTTCAATATGTTTTCCTCCTCGGAGTGTGATGGCATTCACTGACTCTCTTAGATTCGGGTCTGGTTTCGATGGGGGTTTCCCATGCTCCCTGCTTGCCAGCTTGCTTACTGAGCTATCTGATTTTCCAACATTCTTCCATGAATAGCGAGCTGCTCTACACTCCTTTGCAGGTTTCTTACCTCAGCGGCGGTTTGTTCAGATGCCTTTCACTAATCCTCAAACATTTTGTGCTAATCATCAGACATCTTTTGCTGTTTGTCTATGAAGCTAGCTAGCATGGCTTCAATGTTTGACGTCAGCCCGGAGTTCTGAGCCTGCTGTGGCTGAGTTGGAATGTTATTGCTCCCTCAATTCTGATTTTGTTGTTGTTGAGCGTGGTTATTGTACTAATTCCTCGGCTGGTAGGGAGCATTGCCTTGCTGCTGTCTGTAAGGGAATCATGGTGCTACCTGATTTTGCGACTTGTAAGAGAGGTTAGGATTGTTTCTGTTCTGGTTGTCCCACCTAGTCATGCCTGATCCTTGATTGTATTGCCCTACATAATTGGCATCCTCCTGGTTTCCGCCGTTATTATCTTGTCCCATCACCGGACAGCTGTCTACGAAGTGAGAAGGAGAGCCACATATTTGACAATACACAATCGCATTAGGAACAACAGACGACCTCATAGAGAGGCATGTCTTCATATTTTTTACTTCAGCTGCAAGCATCTTCACTGTGTTGGTCAACTCAGCTATATCATTGGTGCTATCAGCGAGGTAGAGATCTTGTACACCCTTCTTGTCCTTAGGATTTCCTCGATCACTCGTCCAGAGGTGATAGTCTTGAGCTGCTCTCTCTATAATATCATAGGTGTATTTCAACGGCACTCCATTCAGTCCTCCACCAGCTGCTTGATTTATCAAGGTGCGCATCCCCTGGTCGATTCCCTGATAGAAAGTTTCTATAATCTGCCATAGCTCCAGGTTGTGATGGGGGCACAGTCTCATCAGCTCTTTGTACCTCTCCCAAGCCTCATAGAGAGTCTCACCATCCGTAGATCAGAACGAGATGATCTTGTTCCTGAAATGTGCTGTCTTTGATGGTGGGAAGTACTGTTGTAGAAAGGCTTCGGCTAGTTTGCCCCAAGTAGTGAAAGTGCCCTCTACATGATTGTCGAGCCACCTACTAGCCTTACCAGAGAGTGAGAAAGGGAATAGCCTCAGGTAGTAAGATTCTGGAGGAACACCATTAGTCTTTACTGTGTTGCACATCTGGACAAACCGCTTTAGGTGCTGATGAGGGTCTTCATTCATCCTCCTAGCAAACTGGATACTCTGCACCATCTGAATAAGTCCGGTTTTGATTTCCCAGTTGTTATTGTCTACACCAGGTGGGGCAATGGAAGATTGGAATCCGGAGACTCGTGGGGCAGTGTAGTCCCCAAGAGTCCTGCGCACTGGTTGTTGGACAGGACGCCGCTGGTCATCCCCGACTAGCCCATTCAGCAATACTAGATTTTGATTAATTCTTAGTTGCCGAGCTCGCAACCTAGTCAAAGGAACGTCTTCTCTGTCTACTCGAGGTGTCTGTTGATCCCCCGAGTCGCTTTGATCATTGGCACGCGCCTTCTTCTTGCCCCTAGGCGTTTTACATGGCATGTACTAAACAGTACCTGTAAAAAGCTAAGGGAAGAGTGAATGTAGCAAGAAAAAGTAGTCAGAGATGAGCAACAAAAAAGGAGAGCGAATAGTCTAAACTATACACGTTAAATCTAGTATCACACTAAGCGCTATTCCCCAGCAACGGTGCCATGTTGACAAGCGTATTTTTAACCCTTTATAGTTGTCAATTTAAATGTTTTAGGGGTCAAATCGTAGTCAAACAAAATTTATAACCTTGGTAAGCCAAGGGTCGATCCAAGGAACAGATGTGTTTGAATACTAGTTAACAGGTTACCTATTTAGCTATTCCGATTAACAAGAGGTTTTGTAGTGTCAAAAGTAGCAGAAATTAAATGCATTAAAATAAAGGTTTGAACTTATCAGAGAAACAATTCCAGAATCATAATTCACCCGTGCCAACCCTACTAATCATGCAATCATGTCACGTAAATTATTCATGCTATCGAATATGAAAATAAACAAAAATAACACTAGACAAGCCGCCCATCCACGGATCATTGTCTAGATTAATCTCAATCATTGAACGCCGCCCATCCACGGATTATCAACGATCTCGGTTATTAAACTTAGGGTTTTTCAGACGAAAGTCAACTTTCCTATTGATTCATGTACTACCATTGTAGCTACCATGACCTAATATCAATTTCATACAATCTGGTTAATACCTAGGACCCATCCATCTTTTGGTAATTAACCTAAATACGCTCTAGTAAGCAAACATCCCATTAAATTTAAAACTTGTAAGAACGATAAAATTAAGAGCAATGAAATTGAATATTCGAATCGCATAAATAAAAACGTCTAATTGACCACATGAAGAGTTGGGTACATAGCACGGGATTCGTAGCATCCCAGAATAAAAAGACTACTCACTACTCATGGTAAGTTAACCAAGAGTAGTGTTGATAAAGAGATTAAGGACAAGGAAACCGTAATGACGCGGGTGCTCGTTGAATCCTTCGATCCCTCGTTCGAACTCTGTCTTCTCTCCCAGGTTAGGGTTTTCTTCTCTCCAAATAAGCATGTTTAATTTGTTTCCTAGTTGCCTTTTTATAGCTTTCCAAAAGGCCAAAAGCCCAAAAACGAAATTTGGAAACAATGTCCAACAATCAGATAATTGTGCACCCGACGGCGAGCCGACCGGTTCAGGTCTTTTCCTTGGCGTGAGCTGGCCAGTTTGGCAAGCTCTAAAGGTCTCAAATTCACTGACCCTTTGAGCCGGCCAGTTCAGATTGGTGCACTGTTTGAGCCGCGCGGCTCAACACCTCAGAGCCGCTTCTCTTGGATTTATCGTGGTTTTAACATCCGGATTTGATCTTGGTGTAAACTGTAAAGTTGTAGCTCTTTGAATTAGCTTTTCAACAAGCTAAAGTGCGACTCATTTGGTCACCGTATGAGATCTCGGCATGCAAAATACGTCGCAAAGGTCCGTCTACCTTATTTTGTCCTGTTTTTGGCCAAATCTTCACCAAATGCTTGCTTTCCTTCGGATCAATCCAAAAGTATTAGGTATGTGATATTTGACCTGAAACACTAGAAGGGAGATCACATGACAATAAATGTGGGGAAAACAAACATAATCCATCATCGAATGAAGTGAATAATAGGTCAAGAATTCGACCGATCAACCTTCAATCCCAAGTATGGTACCAATGATGTTATCAAAAACATTCTTCTGAATATGCATAACATCAAGGGAATATGGATGAGAGAATGACTTCCAATATGGTAACTCATAAAATATAGACACGTGTGTCCAACAAAGGCTCTCACTGTTGCCTCTCGCCTTGAATTGAGGATGTAGACTAAGAGTAGGATACTCGTGTGACGTAATGACATTGAATATGTTAGGACCAACAAGTGGTGGTGGAGGGTCTCTAGACTCAAACTTCCCATTAAATCTATTGGTTGCAAACCTCCAGTCATGGTCTCTTGGGAGCCATCTTCGATGCCCTTGATATGACATCCTTCCAGTCAAATGGGTAGCGTCGATGTCATCTAGACATAAGGGACAAGCTTTGTACCCTTTTTTCTTAAGGCCTCCTAACATGCCATGTCTAGGAAAGTCACTAATTGTCGATATCACTGCTGGCTTCATAATGAAAGATGACTGATCACGTCTATCAAAAGTACAAACTCCCTCATTCTATAGTACTTTTAACTCGTCGATAAGAGGCCTCATAAAAACACTTAGGCACTTTCCAGGAGATTTGGGTCCAGATATCAACATACATAGTATATTAGTCTCTTTTCTCATACACATATGGGGTGGCAGATTGTAAGGTATAACAACGACATGACAGGTGCTGTGTGAGAGTCCCGAAGCCCCAAATGGATTAAAACCGTCAGTTGCTAAGCCAAGTCGGACATTCCTCATCTCACTTGAGAACTCTGGATATTCCTTGTCAAATAATTGCCATGATTCACCATCAGCCGGATGTCGAATGTATTCCGAATCATTAACATTTCCTAAAGCGTGCCACCTCATTTGGGCTACAATATCCGGTGACATATAGAGACGCTGCAATCTTGGAGTCAAAGGGAAGTACTTAAGTGTCTTCTTCGAAACATTGCTTTTACTTTCATTTTCTCTGTACCTTCCTGATGGAGCATATTTATATGATTCATTAAGTACTACTAAACCCACCAATTAAGACATTTGGTCATACGAACAAGTGCTTGTTAATGCCTTTTTGTGTATATAGGCTATTTTGGGGTCTAAAGAGGAAACATGCCTAAAAGGGGAGATTTATGCCCAAAAGCACGCCAAAGCATTTCTGGCCGAGAAGTCGGAACCAGGGCCCGAGGAAAATCAGCCAAGGCCCAAAGATCCCAACCGGGGACTGAAGAATCCAGCCGGGCCGCGTCCGAGAAATGTCGGACCCCGTCCGAGGAAAGCCCGCGCCTGAGACCAGCGCAGGGAATTAGTGGATAGTTGTTCTTTCGAAAATGGAAAATTAAATAAGACAGTTGGGGGTTGGTTGTGATTTTAGTACTGAAAGTAATGTGGGTTGGTTGTGATTTTAGTACTGAAAAGTAAATGACTGAAAGTAAAGAAAGTAAATACAGGACTGAAAGTAAATACTGAAAAGTTAAGTGCTTGAAGGACAAGGCTTGCTGAAAGTAAGTACGTAAAAGTAAAGTGCTTGAAGGACAAGGCTTGCTGAAAGTAAGTGCGTAAAAGTAAAGTCTTCTTCACATATCCCCGAGAAGGCGAGGATTCCTTGACCATAGCTGCTGGTCCATGGTATATACACAAAAAGGCATTAACAAGCACTTGTTCGTATGACCAAATGTCTTAATTGGTGGGTTTAGTAGTATTTAATGAATCATATAAATATGCTCCATCACTTCCCTCACCGCACACGGGGCAAGTAATACAATCTTTGTGCTCCTTGTAGTACAATATACAACCATGCTCGCAAGCGTGTATGATCTCATAACCCAACCCCATATTCTTCAAAACCTTTTTCACATCTTTATAACAACTAGGGTAGTTGTTATCGAGAGGTAGAATTTCTTTAGTGACTTGTAGCATTTTATTGAAACCCTTATCCGACACTCGACTCTCTAACTTTCACTTGCATTGCCCTAAGAATTGTTCCGAGAACGGTTCAGTTACAAGCATTGTATAGAGGTGTATGAGCTTCACCTATGAGACTTTTATACCTTTCAAAAACCACCCTACTATCTAAATCACCACTCTCTTCATCCATGTTCATCTGAAGATCATCATCCTGCATATATTGAAAGGGAACTGCATCTTGAATAATATCTTCAGTCGGGTTTGATTGATGATTCTTCACACCACTACTTGTTTCTCCATACCTCTCCGCAAGCCATTGTTGTCTCATCATGTATGGGGATAGTTCAGTACTCTCTTCACCATGGGATGTCCATGTGTGGTACCCATTCATCATACCATTGTTGATCAAATGGACAAACATTTCCTTTGTTGTAATTCTTCCTCTAATCATCAAACACCTTATACAAGGACATATATGTGAATTTCCTCCATTTTGCTTTGCAAATTTAACAAATTCATCAATGCCTTGAATGTACCGTGTGTCAATCCTTTCCAACTCCATCCAACTTTTATCCATTGTGAATCTTCAACTTCATAATGTAACAAATGGACACAAATATTAACAAAGATTAGCAACAAACACGATCAACAAGCAACAAATTAACAATCAACAAGCCAACAAACAACAATACCTGGGCATCTTAGACGGAGGGGAACCAGGCCGGAATGTATTTTCAGCAGTGGGAAGAAGGAAGGAGATGCAGGACGAATGACCGGGTTGGTGGAGTGTTTAGTGATTTTCATTTAATGTTGCCTTCTATCGCGACTAACTTTGAGTATCTCAGTCGCTTAAGTACATATAACGCATTCACATTAAATAAAAGTAGGTGAACCATTAAAAAAGTCAACATTTTCTAATGTCAAATTTGACGTGGCATTTCTACTATTTACTTATGCGACTCAACTTGATGATGCAGATAAGACCAGTCATATAAGAACACTTAAGTCACTAACTTCACACAGTCATATAAGGACATGTCGCATAAGTACGCTTACATCACTGAGTTATGTCAGCCACATATGTTCCTGTCACTTAAGAAAACTTGGGTGACTAACTTTGGTCAGTCATATAAGTATCAGTCACATAAGTGTCCTTAGACGCCTGACCGTCTTTTCTCTATCATGTAAGGTCACTTATGTGACTGATACTTATATGACTGACACAAACTCTGTTGTCTAAGAGGCAATATGGCGTACTGAAAGCCAAATATCATAATCAAGATAGTCAAATTTGCAGGCTCCAACTCTAGAGGGGATTAACCAAGTCCCAGTCAAAGGTAGCCCTCATTCTGAGGAGCAAGATCATGATCCTGCAGAAAATGTATGGCCTACCAAATAAATTTTGGTTGACATTATAACTTCCTAAGCGCAAAAGGCTATCAATCAAACACAGAGCAGCAGGATCATGTCAATGAAGAATTTTCTTATCTGGAACCCAAGAGGACTGGCCGATAAAGGTACTTTTCATCACCTTAAATATTTAATTAACAAGCATCATATTAATTAAAGATGGAGGCAAACTTGGTAGCATAGCTCAAAAGTTTGTTTTGTGAATTTGTTTCATGACAACCCTCAAAATACGCATATTTTGCTTATGTGTAGTGGCCCCTTTATTCGTGATAACTTCAACATTAGTAGGCAACACATTTCTTTTCTTCTTAAGCATGCACGCTATACCATGTATATTCTTTACAGTATTGTTTATGCAACTTGTGTGCCTCGAGATAGGGAGGAACTTTAGGCAGACCTTATTAATATATCTCTGGCATTTTATCCTTGGTTTGTCATGGGGGGTTTTAACTCCATTGCAACAACTTTTGAAAACCATGAGAGGAGTGAGAGCTTATCCTAATTCCATGGCTTCCTTCAATAATTTTCTTGTTAGTGTTGGGTAACGGATGCCGAGTTTCTTTAGGGGGTCCCTTTAGTTGGTGCAACAATCAATCGGGTGCTAGAAAAATTCTAAAGAGGTTTGAAAGAGTTCTCATTAACGGTCAAGCTATTCTTCAATATTCTCAGCTAGAAGTTATACATTTGGCGATGGTGTTGACGAACCAATATCCTCTTCTTCTCAGTTTTGTGCCTAAAAAAGGCGGGGATTCTCTCGTTTTGCCTCATCCTTGCCAAGACATGACTATTTTCTTAGTATGGTTGAGCAGTGTTGGAATTGAAAAGTTTGTTGCAATATTGCCTGGAAGGTAGAATCTCTACTTTCTGATGTTGAATGGGAAAGCAGCTGAGTTGAATATTTCTTATTCTCAAGATACTTAATTAGTGGTCTGTAATCCGAAATTTTTTTATAACAAAAATGTTAAAATATAGGTAATCTAGTTTTGCCTTAGTATTCCCTAGCCTCATGCCTGATGGAGTTTTGGTGCTGCTGGGAGAAGAGCTGAAGTTCTGCTCAAGTTGTTCTCGGGCCAGCATCGAAGCTACGACGTTTTGATCAAGCGGAAAACAGGTAAGTTTGAGTTTTTTTTTATTGGAGGTAAGTTTGAGTTTTAATGGAACGTCGTCATTTGGCTATGAATAAGAGAGTTCGAGTAAGTTGAACGACAGCGTTTGGAGGTTGAGATCCGAAGCGCTAAAGTTCGGTTTGTTAGTTACTCCGGAGCTGCGTCGTTTTGGGTTGAAGGCCGAAGTTAGTGGAGCGTCGTCGTTTCCAGGCTGGTGTTTGGTATTTTGGTTGAGACAGAACGTTGTGTTTCGTCAAAGCCTTCAGGTGGGTTTAAGGCATTTGAATTTGGGGATTTAGGCTTCTAAGACGAAACCCAGATATCAAAGAGAGACATCAATTTCCAGAGCGAAGCTGCGATTCATTTCAGAGAGGTTCGTCGGAGGCTCGCCGGACATCGGCTAATCTCGTGGCTCAACGAATTAGTCGACTGGCGTTCAATTGAAGACTTTCAAGCAGGTGCGAGTCCGAGACTTGGAGAATCCGAGGATGATCGATTGGAGTTGGTCAGCCAGAGAGTTTTCAAGCGCAAGATGTCTGCAACGTTCTGCTTATCCCACGGGCTTCAGAGAGGGCTTTAAACCCTCTATTGAGTTTCCAGGCTTCCTATTTAGACTAGACATAGATTGATTGCCCTCTATCGAACTTGTATTGTTTGTATTTGAAACGCTTGATTGCTTATAGTGGATGTTGGGACGGATCTCCCCGTGTTGAGATCCCTTGGAGTAGGGCTTGCCCGAACCAAGTAAAAAGTCTTGTGTGCTCCTTTCATTTCTTACTTTGTTTGAAGAAAAATTAACAATAATTGAACCTAATTGCATATAAGTTGATTCTTAAAATCTACAAGTGGTATCAGAGCCTTTTAGCATCTATCATTGTTAATTTTGGTGCTATTAGGTGAATCTTGGATCAATAATTGAGTTTAGTATCCTTGTCGCTCCGCCTTGTGGCTTGTTGAGTCCGGACGTGCACTAGATCATAATTTTGCTGTGTGTGATAGCTCTTGGGGTCATACTTTGTTGCTGCTCAGTTTGCTTAATTGAGTGCTTGGCTTTTGTGATAATATTCCCCTGTTTTTTTGTCTCTACCCTGTTTTGTGCTTAAGTCTCGTGCCTTGATCTTTCTTGGTTGCAATCATGTCTGATATTGTTAGACTTAGGCCATTTGATGGCAATATGGATTTTTCTATGTGGTCACTTAAGATGAAAACCATATTAATAAAGGAAAATTGTTGGAGAGCAGTGGTGGAAAATTGGGTAGTTCCCACCACTGATAATGCTAAGAAAGAGATGAGGGACATGACACATTCTGAGATTATGATTAGACTTATAAATGATGTAGCTAGACAAGTGATGAAAATAGATAATCCTAAGTACTATTGGAAACACTAGAAGAAAAATACTTGTCTAAATCTCTTCCTAATAGGATTTCACTTCTTAGCAGATTGTTCACCTTTAAGATGGATGTTCATATAACCATCCAAGAAAACTTAGACATTTTCCTTAGATTAACTCAAGATCTGGATAGATGTAAGGATACTAGAAAAGAAGAACATCTAGCTGTGATTATCCTTAATTCCTTTCCCCATCAGATTGATATTGTTAAGGATGTAATACAATATGGGAGAGATGAGTTAACACTTAGTAAGATCACTGAAATTGTATTTCAGAAGAATGAGTCCCTTAAGGTGTTTAAGACTAAGTATGGACCTAAATTGAGCCTAAAAATGAAGTGACGATGTTCAAGGGTAAGAAGAGGTTTCCCTCTAAGCAAAATAGGTCTGATAAATCAAATAATAACTCTCAAGATTTACGGCTTGTTCTGAACGGCCAGGGCACATACGGTGTTTGAATTAGCTGATCTTTAGCTCGTTGGAAAGCTAACTCAAAGAGCTACAACTTTCTAGTTGACGCCAAGGCCAAATTCGGACGGGAAGACCACTAAAAAGGCCGGAGAAGATTCAGCCGACCGCCTGAAATCAGCCAGCCGACCAGCTAAATACAAAAACTCAGATTGGCTGCCCAATAGCTCAGCCAGCCGACCGGCTAAGGTGCTATACAGATCCAGCCACCCGGCTGGATCAAAAACTCAGATTTTGAGATCTAGATCTCAGCCGGGTCTATAAATAGAAAATGATGGTTTTGACATAAGGTGTGGAGGTTTTGGGGAGAAGAAGATTGGAAAAGAGGCTCATCCAAGGTCATCAATCATCAAAACATCCAACTAAGGGGAAGAAGAGTTCAAGGATTGACAATCCTCCTTCCTCTATATCTTTTCCATTCTTCTTGTTGTGTGCTATAAAACCCTACTCACACCATGTTGTCTTACATGATGTGTGAGTAGTGATCTTGTGTTTTGAGGGTTTTATGACTCTCCTTGGTATTCTTTGATCACAATATACATTGATATGTATATGGATGATTGTTGATTTCATTTTCTCTTGTGTTATGAATGTTATGCACTCTAGGTGTTTGATGAAATGCCTAAGTGACAACTTTGACTAAAACTTGAACCTAGGACTTGGAAACCCTAGAGAATAGTTCTAGGATGGAGAAAACGATCTATATCTTAAATCATGCAAATGAACCTTAGGATATGGATGCTTGACTTGAATTGAATGTTTAATTCATTGGAGTTAGTCATTAAGCGAATCATCAATTAATCCCATCTAATGGTGTCAAATTCATGTTATCTATGCTCTTCATTTATGACATGCCACGAAGTGTTTGATAAAATGCCTAGTAACATGTTGAATCATTGAAACTAGACCTAAGGATCTAACGACCTTAAGGATAGTTTGGATAATAGAGAATGTGATCCTATCTAGTGTATTACGGAAAGTAAACACATGCATTTGTTGCTAACTAGTCCTTCATGACTATTTCACTTAATACCTTAGGAAGACATTTCAAGGATAGTAGTGCTATAGAGTGAATCAATATCCTCGAATGAGTGAGGTTCTAATAAAGAGAGTTTGACTAGGATTAGATTCACATGAGAATTGGTCTATCTTAGTCTAACCTAGGTTTTCTATAATACATGGGTAGGAAGTGAACTAGTGCGTATGTTCATTGCATTTATCTCCCACCCGTAGGACGATAATGCAATAGAATGAGCCGATATCCTCAAATTGAGTGAGGTTTGAGCTAAGAAGGTTCTAAACTATTTGACTACCATGAAATATTTGAATATCGTGTATGTGATCATTGGGAAATGCCAAGGAGGGGAGTAACCCCTCGAAACACCTCGTATCTATCTTTTATCTCTAATTACTCACCACATAGGATTTAGAATATACTCACCCCTTTATACATTTTTGGTTTAGAATAGCCGAACGAAAACACGATCTTACATAGTGTATGTGCTTGGCTTGCTCCTTTGGGTTCGACCCGGTCTTACCGGTCTTTATAAATTATTTTTTGACCAAAACGAGATTCTATCGCATTTCATTTGTGTGTGAAAATCTACAGCGTTCAAAATGGCGCCGTTGCCGGGGAGGAATGGCTAGATTATCCCTAGGACGAATCATTTAGTACTTTGACTATTCTATGTTTTTCTTTTATTGTTTCGCTACTTGTGATTTCTGAGTTCATTCCACTACCCTCACTTGTCTTGTTTTGTTTCCCCATGTAGGTGCATTTCTTTTATGCCACCTAAGACAAAGAAACTTTTCAAGATTGTGGATAGCGACTTGAATCAACCCATAAGAGATATCGTTGATCCCCACCTCACAAGAAGTAAGACAACTGAGGCTAAAGGATCAACCTTCAACACTCAAGAAACCACTAATCAAACCGTGGACGGAAGGGTCCTTAAAGATTACGCCACTCCCAATGCTTATGGATATCGTTCCCCAATCCTTATTCCTGCGGTGGATAACCAAAACTTTGACTTGAAGACCTCTACGATCCAAATGGTCCAATCCAACCAATTCTCAGGGAGAGACCACGAGTACAAGTGACTATGATACCTTAAAGAAGGATTTTGAGAACCTTTTGGATGAAGGTTTCAAATTGAAACATCCGAAGAGAGACCACTCAACGAGCCAAGGTTGCGACATTTGTGAAGTCTATGAGCATGACACCAACTCTTGCCCTTTGGTTAAAAGGGATGGAAATAGAATTGGGTATGAAGAAGCAAATTATGTTGGTGGAAACTAAAGGAGGGAGTATGATGCTAGTGCCACTCAAGGCCAAAATTCTCAATCTAATTACACTACGCCAAGGTTTTCCTTGGGTTGGAAGAATCACCCAAACTTCTCATACAAGACCACAAATCCCACTCGTCCTGATTTTTGTCCTACACCTCCCGGTTTTGGTCCTAGGCCTACTTCAAACAACCAAGCTTTGCCACCAAAGAATCAATACCAAGGCCAAGGAACGACTCTACTTCAAAGGAACCAAAACCAAGGGCAACAATACCAAGCTCAAGCTCAAAAGCCCTACCAACAAGTTGACCATCCTCCTCAAACTTCTAATGAACCCTTCAGTGTTGAGGCAATGTTGGCCAAACTCCTTGCACAAAACGAACAAGCTCGTACTTCTCACGAAAGAGCAAGTAGGGACGTTCAAGCTCAATTAATGGACATGCAAACTAAGTTTGAAAGGTTGGAAACCCACAATAAAATGCTTGAGAACCAAATAGCTCAAGAAGCCGAATCATCTACAAGGGCACAAGGAAAGTTGCCGGCTCATCCCGAGCAAGGGCAAAGAGAGCATTGTAATGCGGTTACACTAATGAGTGGCAAAGAGTTAGAGGATGAGCAACCGAAGAAAAAGAAGAAAGTTTCTTTTGATCTTAGAGGCCAAGCTAGTGCCGAAATTGAAGAGTTAGACGAAGAGGTCCCTAACCCTCAAAACCAAAAGGAAAAAGAAGTGGAAAAAGGGAAAGATGAACTTAAACCCTACACCCCTCCTATCCCCTTCCCACAAAGGCTAAAGAAAAAGAACAATTACAAGCAATTCTCTAAGATCGCCGAGATGATGAGGAAGCTTAATATTAGTATGCCTTTCACCGAGGTAATCACTCAAGCCCCATCTTACGCGAGGTTTCTAAAAGATGTTATTACTTGCAGGAGGATGATTGAAGACGTTGACACAGTGTCCCTCAATGGAGAATGTAGTGCCATACTCCAACCACGCATGCCACCCAAACTAGAGGATCCCGGTAGTTTCTCCATTTCATTCTACATTATGTTAAAATTGAACGTGCTATGTGTGACTTGGGTGCTAGTATATTGACACGCGTCGTCTGACGTCTCAAATTTGAATTTATATTTTCCCTGCAAGAAACTAGTGTAGCGGCAAGCAAGGGTCGAACCCTAGAGAGCTGGTGTAGTTCAGTTGTCCTGTAAACAAGTAAATTGGGGGTTTTGTGTGTGAGCGAATATTAAAAACACAAGAGAATAATAACGAGGGATTCAATCAGCGAGAAAATTCAGTCTAGGGTTTCTATTGTGACACGTTTATCAAATATATCTAATGATCAATTTTATATTTCAAGGTGTGGTTATTCCGGGAAAGGCTCTAACCCAAAGTATTCCGTTTCAGGCAATACACCACAATCTAATCCGGGTAAGGCATTAGACTTCTAGTTCTCCTAAATCTAATAATCCAGGTAAGGCAATATTAAACTTAGGTGTTCTTACTCTTCTTTACGGATAAGTCTCAAACGAGGATTAAGGATAAGAACTGAATTATTCGGCTAAGCTTTACGGGTAAGTCTCAGCTTAGCTTCACAATTCAATCCTTAGTATTAGGCACAAGAACTAGTGAAATATGAAATAGCATTAAGAACAAAAATCTCAAAACGTGTTCACAACGTACGAAACCCAAACTGAAATAAAGGTTTAGCTACTCATATACATGACAAAAACAGAAGTATTTTTTGATGGAAGGCAGTAGAAATTCTTCTCTCGTCGAATGATTCACGTCTTCGTCTTCTCCAGAGCTCTTCAATGTTGTAGAATGAATGATGATCTCTTTATGATCCTAGAAACCCTGCCACTGATCTAAATATATAAGTTCCAGGGTTTCTAAATCTATTTCTGAGCCAAAAAACGCAATTAGAAAATCAGCCCGAAAACACTATTCACGAGCCAAAAACCACTGTTCACGGCGAGCCGGCCGGCTGGGAATATGGCCTGAAATTGAGCCGGCCGGTTCGGCGATGCTCCGGAGGACTCAAACTTTCTGAGGTTTTGAGCCGGCCGGTTGGGAAATTGGCCTTTGGTTGAGCCGGCCGGCTGAGATGAGCTTCATAGGACTCCAACTCTAGGACACTTTGAGCCGGGCGGCTCAGATTTGTGCACAACTTTGAGCCGGGCGGCTCAACACCTCAGAGCCTATTCTCTTTGATTTTTCGCTGCCTTACCCTCCGAATCTGATATTGGTGTAAACTACAAAGTTGTAGCCCTTTGGATTAGCTTTCTAACAAGCTTTGCATCAACCAATTTGGACACCAAAGGCGATCTGTGCGTGCAAAACAAGTCGGGAAGCTCAACCTGCCATTGTGACGGTTTCGGCATAAAGTGCCATCTTTTAAGTGCGTTTCCTCCTAGAGCTCCCGAAACACCTGAAATGGAAAACCATACTAAAAAGTAATTGTTCGCATATAAAAGTGTCGAAATAGATGGGATTAGTTGACTCGACGAGTCGTATAAATACGACTCATCATATATCTTTAATGCCGTATTCCTTGTGTAAGAATTTGAACATGGGTGAGCCTAAGCCAACACAAATGATTTTAAGACTCGCGGAACGCTCCTCAAGATTCCCCATGGGAGTTCTTAAGGATGTTCATGTTAGAGTAGGGAATTTCTACATTACGGGTAAATCCCATACCTAACCTCCTGCTGCAGCATCAAGCATTGAATGCTCTAGTAGCGTCATCCCGCCAAGAAATCACTTGAGAAGGGTTGAATCGGTGAATCCGTGGTGTGGACAGCTTCCCTGAAGAGCATCGAAGCGCACATAGTACTCATAATGTGTTTCGTCCTGATATTGCTCAAGGGTAATAATCTGCTCGCAGACTTCCAATCGAAGGGACGGCGGAGAAAACTCTTTTAGAAATAGGGCCCGGAGATCCCAATAATCGTCTTCATAATCTGCACCTGATGAGTAATACCAAGATATTGCGGAGTCAGTTAAAGGGAACTTAAAATATTTAAGCTTAAACCTCTCCAATGACTCGTCTTTAGGCTTCATGCGGCTGCAGATGGAGTGAAACGTCCTCACATGCGTCACGGGGTCTTCTCCAATGACACCTCCAAATTTGGGGAGATGCCGAATCATCTCAAACATAACCTTTCTGCCCCGGTATTCATCTCCCTCGCCGTCTTCATCGTTCCAAAGTTCCCTACAATAATAATAAGACATAGCGCACCATAGAACAAAAAACAAGAAACATAAAAATAAATAAATAAAAACAAAAAGAACAACTTCACCGAAGCGCAGCTCCCCGGCAACGGCGCCAAAATTTGACATGCGTCGTCTGACGTCTCAAATTTGAATTTATAATTTCCCTACAAGAAACTAGTGTAGCGGCAAGCAAGGGTCGAACCCTAGAGAGCTGGTGTGGTTCAGTTGTCCTATAAACAAGTAAATTGGGGGGTTTTGTGTGTGAGCGAATATTAAAAACACAAGAGAATAATAACGAGGGATTCAATCAGCGAGAAAATTCAGTCTAGGGTTTCTATTGTGACACGTTTATCATAGATATCTAATGATGAATTTTATATTTCAAGGTGTGGTTATTCCGGGAAAGGCTCTAACCCAAAGTATTCTGTTTCAGGCAATACACCACAATCTAATACGGGTAAGGCATTAGACTTCTAGTTCTCCAAAATATAATAATCCGGGTAAGGCAATATTAAACTTAGGTGTTCTTACGCGTCTATACGGGTAAGTCTCAAACGAGGATTAACAATAAGAACTGAATTATTCGGCTAAGCTTTACGGGTAAGTCTCAGCTTAGCTTCACAATTCAATCCTTAGTATTAGGCACAAGAACTAGTGAAATATTAAATAGCATTAAGAACGAAAATCTCAAAATGTGTTTACAACGTACGAAACCCTAAACTGAAATAAAGGTTTAGCTACTCATAGCCATGACAAAAAATAGAAGTATTTTTTGATGGAAGGAAGTAGAAATTCTTCTTTTGTCGAATGATTCGCGTCTTTGTCTTCTTCAGAGATCTTCAATGTTGTAGAATGAATGATGATCTCTTTATGATCCTAGAAATCCTGCCCCTGATCTAAATATATAAGTTCTAGGGTTTCTAAATCTGTTTCTGAGCCAAAAAATGCAATTAGGAAATCAGCCCGAAAACACTGTTCACGAGCCAAAAACCACTGTTCACGGCGAGCCGGCCGGCTGGGAATATGGCCTGAAATTGAGCTGGCCGGTTCGGCAATGCTCCGGAGGACTCAAACTTTCTGAGGTTTTGAGCCGGCCGGTTGGGAAATTGGCCTGTGGTTGAGCCGGCCGGCTGAGATGAGCTTCATGGGACTCCAACTCTTGGACACTTTGAGCCGGGCGGCTCAGATTTGTGCACAACTTTGAGCCGGGCGGCTCAACACCTCAGAGCCTATTCTCTTTGATTTTTCGCTGCCTTACCCTCCGAATCTGATCTTTGTGAAATTACAAAGTTGTAGCCCTTTGGATTAGCTTTCCAACAAGCTTTGAATCAACTAATTTGGACACCAAATGCGATCTGTGCATGCAAAACAAGTCGGGAAGGTCAATCTGCCATTGTGACGGTTTCGGCATAAAGTGCCGTCTTTTAAGCGCGTTTCCTTCTAGAGCTCCCGAAACACCTGAAATGGAAAACCATACTAAAAAGTAATTGTTCGCATATAAAAGTGTCGAAATAGATGGGATTAGTTGACTCGACGAGTCGTATAAATACGACTCATCAAACCACCCCACACTTAAACTTGTTCGTCCCGAACAAGAACTAAGTCACAAAAGGAAAATAACTGTAACACCACAATTTCTTCGACGTCCTAGATAATGCTACATGAATATGAGTCGCTAGTCTAGACTCTCTTTTCTATGCATAACTCAATCGTTACTCAAATCATCATGCTCAACATGGAAATAACTTGATTCGTGTTACCTTTGAGCCGAGATCCAAATCAATTCGAATGTTTGGGAGATAGTCCTTTTTAGACCCATGAACTGCACTCTCGGTTCCGAACTCTTGCTATATGGTTATACTTCATTGCTTTTTCTTGCACGTGATTGATTCGAGCTTCAAGGTGTTTGAGTTCTTTTGGGACAACTTTTGTAGTGACTGTGGTATACTTCACTTTTGTTGCGTGTAAAACTTCACAATTGACTGATTTTTCTCTTTTTGCTACTGATTGTGAACTGCTCGTCCGTGATTCCATAATCAAAGGTCCAATCATCGCCCGCAAGCATATGGAAATACCTCCCTACTCTCACTCATCCTCATCCTTTTGACGCGAGTCAAGCCGAGGGTCGCTCGTCTATTTTCCCGGCTACTTGGACTAGAGATTGGACAGAGTGTTGTTTTCCCCCGTCCCACCTTACCGCATAAGTATCGCAGTGGCGGAGCAGACTCTTAACCATGTCGTCTCGAAGTGCTAGCCTCCACGAAATCCATATAACCATACAACTCGAAATTCAGTCCTTTGAATGCTTCGTCAAGTCTCTCTAGGACATTTCTATAAACTCCACATCCCTGTTTATCTCCACTCAGAAGGACACGTACTGGGTTAAATTCACATGTAGTCACACAATTCAAATTTCACAAGAGAAACGCATCTAATCAGCTCATCTATTTCACATCATCAAAATTCAATACCACATATCCAGGAAATAGAGAGAATTTTCATGCTTCCCCTTTTTTTCAGAGGGAAACGTGCTGACTCTATGCAGGTGCAAGAAGTAAACGTGCTGACACAACAACTGACTCTCCCACCCCACACTTTTGAACTGACGTGTCCTCACGGCACGACTTAAGTTCAAAGACACAACTATGCATGCAAACAAATTGATAAAGAAGAGATTAAACTGAACAGGTACTCCCCTCGTTTCGTTGTGTGAAGAGGAGAATTCTGGTCAAACGAATCAGTCAACGCTGGTCAACCATGGTCAACGGTCAACTCTGGACGTCACCTGTTTCCTCCATGAAAAATGTTCTTCTCTCCCAAACGACAATGTGAAGACATATGACTCAAGACTCAAATAAACAGAAAAAATGAAATAAGAAAATAAACTGAAAAATGAAAATAAATGCCGGGCTGCCTCCCTGTGAGCGCCTTTGTTTTACGTCGTTGGCTCGACGTTACCTCTTTAGGGATCACAAGTTAGGATCCCATGGACGTGTGAGGTCAAATTTCGCTACTCCTCTGTGATGCTCATAGCCCTCATCCAGTGGTGCTCTCGTGTCTCTCCATCCGGGTTTCCATCAAAACGTGCCATGTCTCGGTCGCTTCCTCATGTATGGACAGTCGACATCCTTGTGAATATGGAAATCTGATCTCTTGGCACCAAGTGCAAGTGACAATAAGCCTGTGTCCATGTCAACCTTGGTCCTCATGGCAAAGAGGAGTGATCGTCCCAAAATAGGAGCTGGAGGATCGTCGTCTCTAGCATCTCCCATCTGCAAAATATAAGAGTCAACATCACGGGTGACTATGAAGGCACCTGAATCCTTGCACTTTTCAGGCGGCGCTTGCTGACTCGTAGCGAGTGGGTGCTCCATCGTTGGCTTTTTCGGTTCATGATTTGCCTCCAACTCATCTTCCAGTTCATCATTATCGGTCACATGGTCTTCGGAAGCTGTCACCTGCATAGAAAATGAAGGCGGGGTATCAAAATTAGAAAACAATTCTTTACCTCCCTTAAGTGTCGTGTCTGGAAAGCATATTAATTCGCCGCGCCCAACTGTAATGTTTTCCTCGGGCGCGTTACTCACGGCCGCCGACTCGTTTTCTTCATTGTTTGCCTCCGGTTTTTCTATCATCGCCAACGCGGTGTCGTGCACGATCTGCACTGAATCAGCTTCTACTGTCTGTGCCTTATCACCCATTTTGTGCAGCTGACCTCGTCTCGATCTCTGTGCCATATCATCTATCAGGTCCCAGACATCATATACGGGTAAATCCCATACCTAACCTCCTGCTGCAGCATCAAGCATTGAATGCTCTAGTAGCGTCATCCCACCAAGAAATCTCTTGAGAAGGGTTGAATCGGTGAATCCGTGGTGTGGACAGCTTCCCTGAAGAGCATCGAAGCGCACATAGTACTCATAAAGTGTTTCGTCCTGAAATTGCTCAAGGGTAATAATCTGCT
Organism: Rhodiola kirilowii; assembly: GCA_033675215.1. NCBI lineage: Eukaryota > Viridiplantae > Streptophyta > Magnoliopsida > Saxifragales > Crassulaceae > Rhodiola > Rhodiola kirilowii. The sequence goes on along the minus strand of CM066203.1, from coordinate 38,365,216 downwards.
CGCAGACTTCCAATCGAAAGGACGGCGGAGAAAACTCTTTTAGAAATATGGCCCAGAGATCCTAATAATCGTCTTCATAATCTGCACCTGATGAGTAATACCAAGATATTGCGGAGTCAGTTAAAGAGAACTTAAAATATTTAAGCTTAAACCTCTCCAATGACTCGTCTTTAGGCTTCATGCGGCTGCAGATGGAGTGAAACGTCCTCACATGCGTCACGGGGTCTTCTCCAATGACACCTCCAAATTTGGGGAGATGCCGAATCATCTCAAACATAACCTTGCTGCCCCGGGATTCATCTCCCTCGCCGTCTTCATCGTTCCAAAGGTCCCTACAATAATAATAAGACATAGCGCACCATAGAACAAAAAACAAGAAACAGAAAAATAAATAAATAAAAACAAAAAGAACAACTTCACCGAAGCGCAGCTCCCCGGCAACGGCGCCAAAATTTGACATGCGTCGTCTGACGTCTCAAATTTGAATTTATATTTTCCCTACAAAAAACAAGGGAAGCGGCAAGCAAGGGTCGAACCCTAGAGAGCTGGTGTGGTTCAGTTGTCCTGTAAACAAGTAAATTGGGGGTTTTGTGTGTGAGCAAATATTAAAAACACAAGAGAATAATAACGAGGGATTCAATCAGCGAGAAAATTCAGTCTAGGGTTTCTATTGTGACACGTTTATCATAGATATCTAATGATCAATTTTATATTTCAAGGTGTGGTTATTCCGGGAAAGGCTCTAACCCAAAGTATTCCGTTTCAGGCAATACACCACAATCTAATCCGGGTAAGGCATTAGACTTCTAGTTCTCCTAAATATAATAATCCGGGTAAGGCAATATTAAACTTAGGTGTTCTTACGCGTCTTTACGGGTAACTCTCAAACGAGGATTAACGATAAGAACTGAATTATTCGGCTAAGCTTTACGGGTAAGTCTCAGCTTAGCTTCACAATTCAATCGTTAGTATTAGGCACAAGAACTAGTGAAATATGAAATAGCATTAAGAACGAAAATTTCAAAACGTGTTCACAACGTACGAAACCCTAAACTGAAATGAAGGTTTAGCTACTCATAGCCATGACAAAAAACAGAAGTATTTTTTGATGGAAGGAAGTAGAAATTCTTCTCTCGTCGAATGATTCGCGTCTTCGTCTTCTCCAGAGCTCTTCAATGTTGTAGAATGAATGATGATCTCTTTATGATCCTAGAAACCCTGCCACTGATCTAAATATATAAGTTCTAGGGTTTCTAAATCTATTTCTGAGCCAAAAAACGCAATTAGAAAATCAGCCCGAAAACACTATTCACGAGCCAAAAACCACTGTTCACGGCGAGCCGGCCGGCTGGGAATATGGCCTGAAATTGAGCCGGCCGGTTCGGCAATGCTCCGGAGGACTCAAACTTTCTGAGGTTTTGAGCCGGCCGGTTGGGAAATTGGCCTTTGGTTGAACCGGCCGGCTGAGATGAGCTTCATGGGACTCCAACTCTCGGACACTTTGAGCCGGGCGGCTCAGATTTGTGCACAACTTTGAGCCGGGCGGCTCAACACCTCAGAGCCTATTCTCTTTGATTTTTCGCTGCCTTACCCTCCGAATCTGATCTTGGTGTAAACTACAAAGTTGTTGCCCTTTGGATTAGCTTTCCAACAAGCTTTGAATCAACCAATTTGGACACCAAATGCGATCTGTGCGTGCAAAACAAGTCGGGAAGGTCAATCTGCCATTGTGACGGTTTCGGCATAAAGTGCCGTCTTTTAAGCGCGTTTCCTCCTAGAGCTCCCGAAACACCTGAAATGGAAAACCATACTAAAAAGTAATTGTTCGCATATAAAAGTGTCGAAATAGATGGGATTAGTTGACTCGACGAGTCGTATAAATACGACTCATCAAACCACCCCACACTTAAACTTGTTCGTCCCGAACAAGAACTAAGTCACAGAAGGAAAATAACTGTAACACCACAATTTCTTCGACGTCCTAGATAATGCTACATGAATATGAGTCGCTAGTCTAGACTCGCTTTTCTATGCATAACTCAATCGTTACTCAAATCATCATGCTCAACATGGAAATAACTTGATACGTGTTACCTTTGAGCCGAGATCCAAATCAATTCGAATGTTTGGGAGATAGTCCTTTTTAGACCCATGAACTGCACTCTCGGTTCCGAACTCTTGCTATATGGTTATACTTCATTGCTTTTTCTTGCACGTGATTGATTCGAGCTTCAAGGTGTTTGAGTTCTTTTGGGACAGCTTTTGTAGTGACAGTGGTATACTTCACTTTTGTTGCGTGTAAAACTTCACAATTGACTGATTTTTATCTTTTTGCTACTGATTGTGAACTGCTCGTCCGTGATTCCATAATTGAAGGTCCAATCATCGCCCGCAAGCATATGGAAATACCTCCCTGCTCTCACTCATCCTCGTCCTTTTGACGCGAGTCAAGCCGAGGGTCGCTCGTCTATTTTCCCGGCTACTTGGACTAGAGATTAGACAGAGTGTTGTTTTCCCCCGTCCCACTGAACAGGCTGTCGTCGTACCTGTGCAAAAACAATTTATAATCTCCTCACTTCAGACTGTGGATTAGAACAGCGGTAAGCAAGGGTCGAACCCAAGGGAGCTAAATGGTTACTACTTCGTTCTGTAATGGAGAAAAACAAGAAACTAGAGTGAAAGTATTGGTTAGTGAACACTAAGAAGGCACGAAAATTGCTGGGGTTTTATCAATCAGAGAATATATTCAGGTTAGGGTATTATTCAATTGTGACTTCGTTTATCCTTGATTTCTAAGTATTTATTCTAGCTTTCTTAGGGTTACTCCTGGTCTGGTTATAACCGTTCAATTCTAGCAAACCTAATACTCCTGGTCTGGTTATATTAGGTTTCGTGCAACTACTTATTCTAACTGGGTCGGTATCAAATAACCAGTGAAAAGATAGTAAGGATTACTATGTCAAGTTGTACCCTTTCGGATCTCCCCTTAACCTAATAAATTCAAACTAATAATGTGCACAAGAACTAAATAGAAAGCATGAATAATGTTGAAGAACAGAATCTCAAAACAATCGTCACAATTATTTAACCCTAACCCGAATAATTGGATTAGTTACACATCGACATAAGTAAACAATGCAAATAATAAAAGGAAGAGACTTCACTAATTGACCGAGATGAAGAACAGGAGGAGCAAGGCACGGCTGAATGAGCGGATGGACTGGCGAGCAAGGGCGGCGCAACAATGGTGGCGGGCAGAGGAGAGGAGTTGAATGAGAACTGTGTGATGAGATTTCTCTGTGATTTTCTGATGGTTTGAAGACTGCAGGATCTCCTGTATTTATAGGGTTTGAGAAACCCTAACTTGGTGAATAAGCTACGAAACCCTAGCATCGCATGCACATTGGGCCGGCTGCTGGACTTTGGACGTGTGAATGGATGAGATGAGGCTCGGCTGGCCGGACGGATGGAAGGTCGGATGCTCGAGCGCATGGCCGGCTGGAGCTCGGATGGAGCTCGGATGGCCGAGTGGAGGCGCGGGCTGGGAGTGCTCGGATGCACGATCGGCTGGACGGGCTGGAGCTCGCATGCCCGCTCGGATGGCCGAGCTGGAAGGTCGGGTGGCCGCTCAGACGCACGGGCGCATGGAAGTCGGACGTCCGCTCGGCTGCCTGTCTTTCCTCGGACGCGTCCTGCTTCTTCCGGACGCGGCCTGGTCCCTGCGGACGCGACCTTGATTTCATCGGGCCATTCTTCATTTTTCTCGGCCAATCTTCATTTCAAATGCATATAAACCGGTCATAAACACCTTGTGATGTTTTTTTGGCTCCAAAAGCCGTCTTTTGAATGCGATTCCTCTTAGAGCCTCCAAATTACCTGAAATGCAAAACAACACTAAGAAGTAACTGTTTGCATATAAAAGTACTGGAATTGGTGGGATTTGATGACTCGATGAGTCGTATAAATACGGCTCATCAAACCACCCCACACTTAAACTTGTTCGTCCCGAACAAGGACTAGGTCATAAGAGGAAATAAATGAAGTACGAACATCACAAAGCTTCGGTCATCCTAGACGTGCTACATGGACATGAATTGATTACTCTAGATCTCGCCTGTTATGCATGCTTGCTACTAATGTCATTGTGCGAAAAACATGGGGTTAATGATACGTGTTACCTTTGAAGCCGAGATGCAAACCAATTCGGATGTCTCGGGAGATAGCCCTTTTCAGACCCATGAACCCTCATTCTCGAACTCGATGTTATATGGTTATGCTTTGCCGCTTTTTCTTGCACGTGATTGATTCGAGCTTCAAAGTGTTGAGTGTTTTTCGGTCAGCTATAGTGTCTGATTTTGATGTATCAGTGGTACTCTTCACTTGTTTCGGTGTAAACCTTCACAATGATGATGGATTTGAACTTTTGTAGTGCGGATTGTGACTTGCTCGAACCGTGATTTCTTCTCCTTTTGACGCGAGTCAAGCCGAGGGTCGCTCGTCTATTTTCCCGGTTACTCGGATTAGAAACCTTCCTGCTCTCACTCATCATCGTCCTTTTGACACGGGTCAAGTCAAGGGTCGCTTGCCTATTTTCTCGGCTACTTGGACTAGAGCTTGGACGGTGTGAAGTTTTCCCGTCCCGACCAACCGCAAGGGTGCCGCAGTGGCGGAGCAGACTCGTACTATGTCGCCTCGAAGTGCTAGCCTCCACGAGCTCCACATAACCATACATCCTGAGTTCGGTCTTTGAATGATCTGTCAAGTCTCTCTAGGGCGTTTCTATCAACTCCACATCCCTGTTTATCTCAACTAACAAAGGCACGTAGAGATTTTAAGATCACATGTTAGTCGCACAAATCAAGGTTCGTCAAAGACATGCATGTAAAATCGGCTATATCTATTTCACCTAATCATTATCCACTACCGCAAGTCTAGGAAATAGTGAAGTATCATGTACAAAAATTTACTCGAAACGTGCTGACTCTGTATGGTGGGCATGCTGACTCGATAACTGACTCATAACTGACTCTCCCACCCCTCACTTTTGAAATGAGCCGTGTCCTCACGGCACGACTCAAATCTAGACACACAAATGCATGCAATAAATAGATAAGGAAAGGAAAAGGGTAGAACGAGACTCCCCTGGGATGTAGACGGTGGTCGGCTGAACTCGGATCAAGTCCGGGGGCTAAAATGCGTAGCTCCAAGGGGATTTTCCGGCCGACTAAGTCCAATCCCTGCAAAATGAAACCGATTCCTTTCCAAGGTACAATGTGACAAGTAAAGACTCATAAATAACATAGTAAATAAACAAACTGAAATGTAAAGACGTGCAAACCATGCAGGGCTGCCTCCCTGCGAGCGCCTTTGTTTAACGTCGTTGGCTCGACAGTACCTCATGTAGGGATCACAAGGTAGGATCCCATGGGCGTGTGAGGTCAAACTTCTGCTCAGCAATTCCTTCTGTTCGGCCAGTGTGCTTCCCTAGTTGTGCACTTGGCTCTGCTCTCCAACTTTCCGACGGTTCCTTCCCCTTATAGCCTCGAGGAGATGTAGCCATCTTGGCCATAGCTGCTGGCCTGGTAGCCTGTATACTCTGCTCTGGTGGGTCTGGAACTAAGGTGTCGTACTCTGATGTGTGCACAATGTCTGGCGGTTTCCTTGTGCGTGGACGATCGTCATCCTCGTAGACATAGAAGTCTGCTTCCTTCCCACCGCATGATAATGACAGTAATCCTATGCCCATGTCAATCCGGGTCTTGGTGGTGTAGAGGAATGGCCGTCCCAAAATGAGCCCTGGTGGTTCGACTTTTCTGGATTTTTCCATCTGCAAGACATAGAAATCTGCAGGCAAAGCAAGATCTCCTACTCGGAGGGTATCTTCAAGCAATCCAGTAGGGCGAACACAAGACTTATCCCCTAATTCTATAGACAACCTAGGTGGTTTCAATGGTCCAAGACCCAGCGAGCAATACAAAGAGTAAGGCATGACATTAATAGCAGCACCCAAATCAATTAAGCAGTGAGGTATTTGGGTCTTACCGATACCACAGGTAACCGTGAAGGCCCCTGGGTCCTTACTCTTTCCTGAAGGTGTCTCCTGGCTCGCAGTGGGTGCACGCCTCATCATCTGGTCGTTCTGCGTAGGCCTCACCACCAAGCTCATCTCTGGTTCAACTTCCTTAGTAACCTGGCTTCTGGGAGCGACTACCTGCATAACATAAGAGGAACTGTGAATTTCGGCCTCCTGAGCCATAAGGGCTGAGTCTGGTTGAGTCGTGTTGAGGGTGCCCGAGCTAGGTTCTTCTGTGGGCTCCTCGAGTGCTGCATCTGTAGCTACTATCTCTACTTGGCTGACGTTCCCTCTTGGGTTCTCAACTGTCTGTGAGGGAAGTCGTCCTGCATTCAGAGTGGCTGCGAGACCTGAGACTGTCGTATTGAGCTGGGACATCTGTTTCTTCAATTCAGCAATGTCTCCTTTGGTCGTGGCCCGATCCTGGATCACGGCTGAAGCCAGATCCTTTATCATGTCCTCGAGAGCTTTGTTGGGGCCTTGGTTGCTCGGACCTGCCTGATTACTGTTCTGCCCTCTCTGCTGGTACTGTCCAGGCGTATTCTGCCGAAACTGATGATGTGGGTGCTGGTAGGGCTGTTGAGGCACATTCTGACGTGCTGGCTGATGTTGCTGATTGTTGTTTCTCCAAAGCTGTCCATTGGCCCCTTGATTGGGCGCTGCTGCGTCATGTTGTCTGACTGGCCCTGGCTGATTGCCATAACTCTGATAATTGCCCACTGCATTTACATCAGCCTGGTTGTCTGCTACTAATGTAGGGCACTCGTCCGTCTTGTGATCGGTAGCTGCACAGAACTCACATGGCTTCACCTGGACTGGTTGCCTTCGGATGACATGTTGCATCAGCTCCCTCATTTCCTTCATTTCTGCGGCCATAGCACTGATTGAGGGCTCAACTTTCGACACGTTCTTTGCTCGGGCATACTCGTCCTCCTTGGTTGACTCATCCTGGAACCGCTCACTTTCTGCCACTGATATGATCTTCTGCTTTACTCTGGCTGGCGTCAGGTTCATGAGATTGCCTCCTGCTGATGCTTCCAACAGCTTCCTCTCTAGCCTGCGTAGTCCATCTAGCATGTACTCGACAATGACTTTCTCTGGGAGCTCGAGGTTGCAGCAACTCTTTTCCAAGGCCAGGAACTTCTCCACATACTCGTACATAGTCTCATTTGGGCCTTGCTTGAGTTCTTGCAACTGCTTCCGGACTTGCGCTGCACGCCCAGCTGGATAGTATTTGCTGACGAATTGCTTTTGCATCTGGTCCCATGTGTAGATACTATCGGGGGGCAAGGATAGAAACCAATCTGCGGCGGCGTCTGTAAGTGAGAAGTAGAACGCCTTTAGCTTGAAAATTTCGACGTCGGCTCCGTGAGGTTTCAGGTTTTAGCATAACCCGTGATAGCGTGTCAGGTGAGATGTAGCAGACTCTCCCTTGGTTCCAGAGAACTTGGGCAGGTTGTGAATGACTGAGGTGCTGACTGTTATGGCTGCAAGGTCCGGTCCTTCATAGATAGGCCAAGTCTGGTCTCTGAAGTTGGGAACCGAGAGCTCGCCCATGGTAGGTCCTTCATATTCGTTCTCCTCATCGTCTCTGACTACTGGCTGGCGTGGGGCTCGTGGTGGTGGTGGATGTTGTAATGGTGGTTGTGGAAGATATTGTAGTGGCGGATATGGTTGTGGATATTGAGGGTATGGCGGTTGTGGGTACTGTGGATATGGTGGTGGTGGATATTGCTGATACGGTGGGTACTGAGGGTACTGTGGGTACTGTGGTTGGGGTTGGTTCTGTTGTTGGTTCTGTTGTTGGTTCTGTTGTTGGTTCTGTTGAAACGGTTGAAACTGTTCAGGGATAGCCCCCCTGATTTCGCCATTCTGTACTCCTTGTACATTCTGGTTGACTTCTACGTTAATGTGACTGTTGTGACTGTTGCCACCAACGCTGCTTCCTGCGTGAGACATGTTCCAAGAAATAGCAAGCACCGGTCTAGCAAACACCGTAATAGCACAGACAGACTAGCAACAAAGGGTCCCCAGGAGATTGGAGGGGTCACAGCGGTCCCACTTAAAACCCAAAATCCTTAGACTCGTAAGTCTTGGTGACAGAACCCTCTGAGAGCTAGAAAACGGAAATCGAATAGAATGGAAAACAAAATCTCGAACAGTTGAATATGAATTCACCGAGTAACAAATTTCGAAATAGCAAGAAGAAAAAATAAACGAAAAATAAAAGAAGAACAAAAGTTTCACCGTGCTTAGCTCCCCGGCAACGGCGCCATTTTGAACAGGCTGTCGTCGTACCTGTGCAAAAACAATTTATAATCTCCTCACTTCAGACTGTGGATTAGAACAGCGGTAAGCAAGGGTCGAACCCAAGGGAGCTAGATGGTTACTACTTCGTTCTGTAATGGAGAATAACAAGAAACTAGAGTGAAAGTATTGGTTAGTGAACACTAAGAAGGCACGAAAATTGCTGGGGTTTTATCAATCAGAGAAGATATTCAGGTTAGGGTATTATTCAATTGTGACTTCGTTTATCCTTGATTTCTAAGTATTTATTCTAGCTTTCTTAGGGTTACTCCTGGTCTGGTTATAACCGTTCAATTCTAGCAAACCTAATACTCCTGGTCTGGTTATATTAGGTTTCGTGCAACTACTTATTCTAACTGGGTCGGTATCAAATAAGCAGTGAAAAGATAGTAAGGATTACTATGTCAAGTTGTACCCTTTCGGATCTCCCCTTAACCTAATAAATTCAAACTAATAATGTGCACAAGAACTAAATAGAAAGCATGAATAATGTTGAAGAACAGAATCTCAAAACAATCGTCACAATTATTTAACCCTAACCCGAATAATTGGATTAGTTACACATCGACATAAGTAAACAATGCAAATAATAAAAGGAAGAGACTTCACTAATTGACCGAGATGAAGAACAGGAGGAGCAAGGCACGGCTGAATGAGCGGATGGACTGGCGAGCAAGGGCGGCGCAACAATGGTGGCGGGCAGAGGAGAGGAGTTGAATGAGAACTGTGTGATGAGATTTCTCTGTGATTTTCTGATGGTTTGAAGACTGCAGGATCTCCTGTATTTATAGGGTTTGAGAAACCCTAACTTGGTGAATAAGCTACGAAACCCTAGCATCGCATGCACATTGGGCCGGCTGCTGGACTTTGGACGTGTGAATGGATGAGATGAGGCTCGGCTGGCCGGACGGATGGAAGGTCGGATGCTCGAGCGCATGGCCGGCTGGAGCTCGGATGGAGCTCGGATGGCCGAGTGGAGGCGCGGGCTGGGAGTGCTCGGATGCACGATCGGCTGGACGGGCTGGAGCTCGCATGCCCGCTCGGATGGCCGAGCTGGAAGGTCGGGTGGCCGCTCAGACGCACGGGCGCATGGAAGTCGGACGTCCGCTCGGCTGCCTGTCTTTCCTCGGACGCGTCCTGCTTCTTCCGGACGCGGCCTGGTCCCTGCGGACGCGACCTTGATTTCATCGGGCCATTCTTCATTTTTCTCGGCCAATCTTCATTTCAAATGCATATAAACCGGTCATAAACACCTTGTGATGTTTTTTTGGCTCCAAAAGCCGTCTTTTGAATGCGATTCCTCTTAGAGCCTCCAAATTACCTGAAATGCAAAACAACACTAAGAAGTAACTGTTTGCATATAAAAGTACTGGAATTGGTGGGATTTGATGACTCGATGAGTCGTATAAATACGGCTCATCAAACCACCCCACACTTAAACTTGTTCGTCCCGAACAAGGACTAGGTCATAAGAGGAAATAAATGAAGTACGAACATCACAAAGCTTCGGTCATCCTAGACGTGCTACATGGACATGAATTGATTACTCTAGATCTCGCCTGTTATGCATGCTTGCTACTAATGTCATTGTGCGAAAAACATGGGGTTAATGATACGTGTTACCTTTGAAGCCGAGATGCAAACCAATTCGGATGTCTCGGGAGATAGCCCTTTTCAGACCCATGAACCCTCATTCTCGAACTCGATGTTATATGGTTATGCTTTGCCGCTTTTTCTTGCACGTGATTGATTCGAGCTTCAAAGTGTTGAGTGTTTTTCGGTCAGCTATAGTGTCTGATTTTGATGTATCAGTGGTACTCTTCACTTGTTTCGGTGTAAACCTTCACAATGATGATGGATTTGAACTTTTGTAGTGCGGATTGTGACTTGCTCGAACCGTGATTTCTTCTCCTTTTGACGCGAGTCAAGCCGAGGGTCGCTCGTCTATTTTCCCGGTTACTCGGATTAGAAACCTTCCTGCTCTCACTCATCATCGTCCTTTTGACACGGGTCAAGTCAAGGGTCGCTTGCCTATTTTCTCGGCTACTTGGACTAGAGCTTGGACGGTGTGAAGTTTTCCCGTCCCGACCAACCGCAAGGGTGCCGCAGTGGCGGAGCAGACTCGTACTATGTCGCCTCGAAGTGCTAGCCTCCACGAGCTCCACATAACCATACATCCTGAGTTCGGTCTTTGAATGATCTGTCAAGTCTCTCTAGGGCGTTTCTATCAACTCCACATCCCTGTTTATCTCAACTAACAAAGGCACGTAGAGATTTTAAGATCACATGTTAGTCGCACAAATCAAGGTTCGTCAAAGACATGCATGTAAAATCGGCTATATCTATTTCACCTAATCATTATCCACTACCGCAAGTCTAGGAAATAGTGAAGTATCATGTACAAAAATTTACTCGAAACGTGCTGACTCTGTATGGTGGGCATGCTGACTCGATAACTGACTCATAACTGACTCTCCCACCCCTCACTTTTGAAATGAGCCGTGTCCTCACGGCACGACTCAAATCTAGACACACAAATGCATGCAATAAATAGATAAGGAAAGGAAAAGGGTAGAACGAGACTCCCCTGGGATGTAGACGGTGGTCGGCTGAACTCGGATCAAGTCCGGGGGCTAAAATGCGTAGCTCCAAGGGGATTTTCCGGCCGACTAAGTCCAATCCCTGCAAAATGAAACCGATTCCTTTCCAAGGTACAATGTGACAAGTAAAGACTCATAAATAACATAGTAAATAAACAAACTGAAATGTAAAGACGTGCAAACCATGCAGGGCTGCCTCCCTGCGAGCGCCTTTGTTTAACGTCGTTGGCTCGACAGTACCTCATGTAGGGATCACAAGGTAGGATCCCATGGGCGTGTGAGGTCAAACTTCTGCTCAGCAATTCCTTCTGTTCGGCCAGTGTGCTTCCCTAGTTGTGCACTTGGCTCTGCTCTCCAACTTTCCGACGGTTCCTTCCCCTTATAGCCTCGAGGAGATGTAGCCATCTTGGCCATAGCTGCTGGCCTGGTAGCCTGTATACTCTGCTCTGGTGGGTCTGGAACTAAGGTGTCGTACTCTGATGTGTGCACAATGTCTGGCGGTTTCCTTGTGCGTGGACGATCGTCATCCTCGTAGACATAGAAGTCTGCTTCCTTCCCACCGCATGATAATGACAGTAATCCTATGCCCATGTCAATCCGGGTCTTGGTGGTGTAGAGGAATGGCCGTCCCAAAATGAGCCCTGGTGGTTCGACTTTTCTGGATTTTTCCATCTGCAAGACATAGAAATCTGCAGGCAAAGCAAGATCTCCTACTCGGAGGGTATCTTCAAGCAATCCAGTAGGGCGAACACAAGACTTATCCCCTAATTCTATAGACAACCTAGGTGGTTTCAATGGTCCAAGACCCAGCGAGCAATACAAAGAGTAAGGCATGACATTAATAGCAGCACCCAAATCAATTAAGCAGTGAGGTATTTGGGTCTTACCGATACCACAGGTAACCGTGAAGGCCCCTGGGTCCTTACTCTTTCCTGAAGGTGTCTCCTGGCTCGCAGTGGGTGCACGCCTCATCATCTGGTCGTTCTGCGTAGGCCTCACCACCAAGCTCATCTCTGGTTCAACTTCCTTAGTAACCTGGCTTCTGGGAGCGACTACCTGCATAACATAAGAGGAACTGTGAATTTCGGCCTCCTGAGCCATAAGGGCTGAGTCTGGTTGAGTCGTGTTGAGGGTGCCCGAGCTAGGTTCTTCTGTGGGCTCCTCGAGTGCTGCATCTGTAGCTACTATCTCTACTTGGCTGACGTTCCCTCTTGGGTTCTCAACTGTCTGTGAGGGAAGTCGTCCTGCATTCAGAGTGGCTGCGAGACCTGAGACTGTCGTATTGAGCTGGGACATCTGTTTCTTCAATTCAGCAATGTCTCCTTTGGTCGTGGCCCGATCCTGGATCACGGCTGAAGCCAGATCCTTTATCATGTCCTCGAGAGCTTTGTTGGGGCCTTGGTTGCTCGGACCTGCCTGATTACTGTTCTGCCCTCTCTGCTGGTACTGTCCAGGCGTATTCTGCCGAAACAGATGATGTGGGTGCTGGTAGGGCTGTTGAGGCACATTCTGACGTGCTGGCTGATGTTGCTGATTGTTGTTTCTCCAAAGCTGTCCATTGGCCCCTTGATTGGGCGCTGCTGCGTCATGTTGTCTGACTGGCCCTGGCTGATTGCCATAACTCTGATAATTGCCCACTGCATTTACATCAGCCTGGTTGTCTGCTACTAATGTAGGGCACTCGTCCGTCTTGTGATCGGTAGCTGCACAGAACTCACATGGCTTCACCTGGACTGGTTGCCTTCGGATGACATGTTGCATCAGCTCCCTCATTTCCTTCATTTCTGCGGCCATAGCACTGATTGAGGGCTCAACTTTCGACACGTTCTTTGCTCGGGCATACTCGTCCTCCTTGGTTGACTCATCCTGGAACCGCTCACTTTCTGCCACTGATATGATCTTCTGCTTTACTCTGGCTGGCGTCAGGTTCATGAGATTGCCTCCTGCTGATGCTTCCAACAGCTTCCTCTCTAGCCTGCGTAGTCCATCTAGCATGTACTCGACAATGACTTTCTCTGGGAGCTCGAGGTTGCAGCAACTCTTTTCCAAGGCCAGGAACTTCTCCACATACTCGTACATAGTCTCATTTGGGCCTTGCTTGAGTTCTTGCAACTGCTTCCGGACTTGCGCTGCACGCCCAGCTGGATAGTATTTGCTGACGAATTGCTTTTGCATCTGGTCCCATGTGTAGATACTATCGGGGGGCAAGGATAGAAACCAATCTGCGGCGGCGTCTGTAAGTGAGAAGTAGAACGCCTTTAGCTTGAAAATTTCGACGTCGGCTCCGTGAGGTTTCAGGTTTTAGCATAACCCGTGATAGCGTGTCAGGTGAGATGTAGCAGACTCTCCCTTGGTTCCAGAGAACTTGGGCAGGTTGTGAATGACTGAGGTGCTGACTGTTATGGCTGCAAGGTCCGGTCCTTCATAGATAGGCCAAGTCTGGTCTCTGAAGTTGGGAACCGAGAGCTCGCCCATGGTAGGTCCTTCATATTCGTTCTCCTCATCGTCTCTGACTACTGGCTGGCGTGGGGCTCGTGGTGGTGGTGGATGTTGTAATGGTGGTTGTGGAAGATATTGTAGTGGCGGATATGGTTGTGGATATTGAGGGTATGGCGGTTGTGGGTACTGTGGATATGGTGGTGGTGGATATTGCTGATACGGTGGGTACTGAGGGTACTGTGGGTACTGTGGTTGGGGTTGGTTCTGTTGTTGGTTCTGTTGTTGGTTCTGTTGTTGGTTCTGTTGAAACGGTTGAAACTGTTCAGGGATAGCCCCCCTGATTTCGCCATTCTGTACTCCTTGTACATTCTGGTTGACTTCTACGTTAATGTGACTGTTGTGACTGTTGCCACCAACGCTGCTTCCTGCGTGAGACATGTTCCAAGAAATAGCAAGCACCGGTCTAGCAAACACCGTAATAGCACAGACAGACTAGCAACAAAGGGTCCCCAGGAGATTGGAGGGGTCACAGCGGTCCCACTTAAAACCCAAAATCCTTAGACTCGTAAGTCTTGGTGACAGAACCCTCTGAGAGCTAGAAAACGGAAATCGAATAGAATGGAAAACAAAATCTCGAACAGTTGAATATGAATTCACCGAGTAACAAATTTCGAAATAGCAAGAAGAAAAAATAAACGAAAAATAAAAGAAGAACAAAAGTTTCACCGTGCTTAGCTCCCCGGCAACGGCGCCATTTTGAACAGGCTGTCGTCGTACCTGTGCAAAAACAATTTATAATCTCCTCACTTCAGACTGTGGATTAGAACAGCGGTAAGCAAGGGTCGAACCCAAGGGAGCTAGATGGTTACTACTTCGTTCTGTAATGGAGAATAACAAGAAACTAGAGTGAAAGTATTGGTTAGTGAACACTAAGAAGGCACGAAAATTGCTGGGGTTTTATCAATCAGAGAAGATATTCAGGTTAGGGTATTATTCAATTGTGACTTCGTTTATCCTTGATTTCTAAGTATTTATTCTAGCTTTCTTAGGGTTACTCCTGGTCTGGTTATAACCGTTCAATTCTAGCAAACCTAATACTCCTGGTCTGGTTATATTAGGTTTCGTGCAACTACTTATTCTAACTGGGTCGGTATCAAATAAGCAGTGAAAAGATAGTAAGGATTACTATGTCAAGTTGTACCCTTTCGGATCTCCCCTTAACCTAATAAATTCAAACTAATAATGTGCACAAGAACTAAATAGAAAGCATGAATAATGTTGAAGAACAGAATCTCAAAACAATCGTCACAATTATTTAACCCTAACCCGAATAATTGGATTAGTTACACATCGACATAAGTAAACAATGCAAATAATAAAAGGAAGAGACTTCACTAATTGACCGAGATGAAGAACAGGAGGAGCAAGGCACGGCTGAATGAGCGGATGGACTGGCGAGCAAGGGCGGCGCAACAATGGTGGCGGGCAGAGGAGAGGAGTCGAATGAGAACTGTGTGATGAGATTTCTCTGTGATTTTCTGATTGTTTGAAGACTGCAGGATCTCCTGTATTTATAGGGTTTGAGAAACCCTAACTTGGTGAATAAGCTACGAAACCCTAGCATCGCATGCACATTGGGCCGGCTGCTGGACTTTGGACGTTTGAATGGATGAGATGAGGCTCGGCTGGCCGGACGGATGGAAGGTCGGATGCTCGAGCGCATGGCCGGCTGGAGCTCGGATGGAGCTCGGATGGCCGAGTGGAGGCGCGGGCTGGGAGTGCTCGGATGCACGATCGGCTGGACGGGCTGGAGCTCGCATGCCCGCTCGGATGGCCGAGCTGGAAGGTCGGGTGGCCGCTCGGACGCACGGGCGCATGGAAGTCGGACGTCCGCTCGGCTGTCTGTCTTTCCTCGGACGCGTCCTGCTTCTTCCCGGACGCGGCCTGGTCCCTGCGGACGCGACCTTGATTTCTTCGGGCCATTCTTCATTTTTCTCGGCCAATCTTCATTTCAAATGCATATAAACCGGTCATAAACACCTTGTGATGTTTTTTTGGCTCCAAAAGCCGTCTTTTGAATGCGATTCCTCTTAGAGCCTCCAAATTACCTGAAATGCAAAACAACACTAAGAAGTAACTGTTTGCATATAAAAGTACTGGAATTGATGGGATTTGATGACTCGATGAGTCGTATAAATACGGCTCATCACCCACCTTACCGCATAAGTATCGCAGTGGCGGAGCAGACTCTTAACCATGTCGTCTCGAAGTGCTAGCCTCCACGAAATCCATATAACCATACAACTCGAAATTCAGTCCTTTGAATGCTTCGTCAATTCTCTCTAGGACATTTCTATAAACTCCACATCCCTGTTTATCTCCACTCAGAAGGACACGTACTGGGTTAAATTCACATGTAGTCACACAATTCAAATTTCACAAGAGAAACGCATCTAATCAGCTCATCTATTTCACATCATCACAATTCAATACCGCATATCCAGGAAATAGAGAGAATTTTCATGCTTCCCTTTTTTTTCAGAGGGAAACGTGCTGACTCTATGCAGGTGCAAGAAGTAAACGTGCTGACACAACAACTGACTCTCCCACCCCACACTTTTGAACTGACGTGTCCTCACGGCACGACTTAAGTTCAAAGACACAACTATGCATGCAAACAAATTGATAAAGAAGAGATTAAAGTGAACAGGTACTCCCCTCGTTTCGTTGTGTGAAGAGGAGAATTCTGGTCCAACGAATCAGTCAACGCTGGTCAACCATGGTCAACGGTCAACTCTGGACGTCACCTGTTTCCTCCATGAAAAATGTTCTTCTCTCCCAAACGACAATGTGAAGACATATGACTCAAGACTCAAATAAACAAAAAAAATGAAATAAGAAAATAAACTGAAAAATGAAAATAAATACCGGGCTGCCTCCCTGCGAGCGCCTTTGTTTTACGTCGTTGGCTCGACGTTACCTCTTTAGGGATCACAAGTTAGGATCCCATGGACGTGTGAGGTCAAATTTCGCTACTCCTCTGTGATGCTCATAGCCCTCATCCAGTGGTGCTCTCGTGTATCTCCATCCGGGTTTCCATCCAAACGTGCCATGTCTCGGTCGCTTCCTCATGTATGGACAGTCGACATCCTTGTGAATATGGAAATCTGATCTCTTGCCACCAAGTGCAAGTGACAATAAGCATGTGTCCATGTCAACCTTGGTCCTCAAGGCAATGAGGAGTGATCGTCCCAAAATAGGAGCTGGAGGATCGTCGTCTCTAGCATCTCCCATCTGCAAAATATAAGAGTTAACATCACGGGTGACTATAAAGGCACCTGAATCCTTGCACTTTTTAGGCGGCGCTTGCTGACTCGTAGCGAGTGGGTGCTCCATCGTTGGCTTTTTCGGTTCATGATTTGCCTCCAGCTCATCTTCCAGTTCATCATTATCGGTCACATGGTCTTCGGAAGCTGTCACCTGTATAGAAAATGAAGGCGGGGTATCAAAATTAGAAAAAAAATTCTTTACCTCCCTTAAGTGTCATGTCTGGAAAGCATATTAATTCGCCGTGCCCAACTGTAATGTTTTCCTCGGGCGCGTTACTCACGGCCGCCGACTCGTTTTCTTCGTTGTTTGCCTCCGGTTTTTCTATCATGGCCAATGCGGTGTCGTGCACGATCTGCACTGAATCACCTTCTACTGTCTGTGCCTTATCACCCGTTTTGTTCAGCTGACCTCGTCTCGATCTCTGTGCCATATTATCTATCAGGTCCCAGACATCATATACGGGTAAATCCCATACCTAACCTCCTGCTGCAGCATCAAGCATTGAATGCTCTAGTAGCGTCATCCCGCCAAGAAATCTCTTGAGAAGGGTTGAATTGGTGAATCCGTGGTGTGGACAGCTTCCCTGAAGAGCATCGAAGCACGCATAGTACTCATAAAGTGTTTCGTCCTGAAATTGCTCAAGGGTAATAATCTGCTCGCGGACTTCCAATCGAAGGGATGGCGGAGAAAACTCTTTTAGAAATACGGCCCGGAGATCCCAATAATCGTCTTCATAATCTGCACCTGATGAGTAATAACAAGATATTGCGGAGTCAGTTAAAGAGAACTTAAAATATTTAAGCTTAAACCTCTCCAATGACTCGTCTTTAGGCTTCATGCGGCTGCAGATGGAGTGAAACGTCCACACATGCGTCACGGGGTCTTCTCCAATGACACCTCCAAATTTGGGGAGATGCCGAATCATCTCAAACATAACCTTGCTGCCCCGGTATTCATCTCCCTCGCCGTCTTCATCGTTCCAAAGTTCCCTACAATAATAATAAGACATAGCGCACCATAGAACAAAAAACAAGAAATAGAAAAATAAATAAATAAAAACAAAAAGAACAACTTCACCGAAGCGCAGCTCCCCGGCAACGGCGCCCAAATTTGACATGCGTCGTCTGACGTCTCAAATTTGAATTTATATTTTCCCTACAAGAAACTAGGGAAGCGGCAAGCAAGGGTCGAACCCTAGAGAGCTGGTGTGGTTCAGTTGTCCTGTAAACAACTAAATTGGGGGTTTTGTGTGTGAGCGAATATTAAAAACACAAGAGAATAATAACGAGGGATTCAATCAGCGAGAAAATTTAGTCTAGGGTTTCTATTGTGACACGTTTATCATAGATATCTAATGATCAATTTTATATTTCAAGGTGTGGTTATTCCGGGAAAGGCTCTAACCCAAAGTATTCCGTTTCAGGCAATACACCACAATCTAATCCGGGTAAGGCATTAGACTTCTAGTTCTCCTAAATATAATAATCCGGGTAAGGCAATATTAAACTTAGGTGTTCTTACGCGTCTTTACGGGTAAGTCTCAAACGAGGATTAACGATAAGAACTGAATTATTCGGCTAAGCTTTACGGGTAAGTCTCAACTTGGCTTCACAATTCAATCCTTAGTATTAGGCACAAGAACTAGTGAAATATGAAATAGCATTAAGGACGAAAATCTCAAAACGTGTTCACAACGTACGAAACCCTAAACTGAAATAAAGGTTTAGCTACTCATAGCCATGACAAAAAACAGAAGTATTTTTTGATGGAAGGAAGTAGAAATTCTTCTCTCGTCGAATGATTCACGTCTTCGTCTTCTCCAGATATCTTCAATGTTGTAGAATGAATGATGATCTCTTTATGATCCTAGAAACCCTGCCCCTGATCTAAATATATAAGTTCTAGGGTTTCTAAATCTGTTTCTGAGCCAAAAAATGCAATTAGGAAATCAGCCCGAAACACTGTTCACGAGCCAAAAACCACTGTTCACGGCGAGCCGGCCGGCTGGGAATATGGCCTGAAATTGAGCCGGCCGGTTCGGCAAGGCTCCGGAGGACTCAAACTTTCTGAGGTTTTGAGCCGGCCGGTTGGGAAATTGGCCTTTGGTTGAGCCGGCCGGCTGAGATGAGCTTCATGGGACTCCAACTCTCGGACACTTTGAGCCGGGCGGCTCAGATTTGTGCACAACTTTGAGCCGGGCGGCACAACACCTCAGAGCCTATTCTCTTTGATTTTTCGCTGCCTTACCCTCCGAATCTGATCTTGGTGTAAACTACAAAGTTGTTGCCCTTTGGATTAGCTTTCCAACAAGCTTTGAATCAACCAATTTGGACACCAAATGCGATCTGTGCGTGCAAAACAAGTCGGGAAGGTCAATCTTCCCTTGTGACGGTTTCGGCATAAAGTGCCGTCTTTTAAGCGCGTTTCCTCCTAGAGCTCCCGAAACACCTGAAATGGAAAACCATACTAAAAAGTAATTGTTCGCATATAAAAGTGTCGAAATAGATGGGATTAGTTGACTCGACGAGTCGTATAAATACGACTCATCAAACCACCCCACACTTAAACTTGTTCGTCCCGAACAAGAACTAAGTCACAGAAGGAAAATAACTGTAATACCACAATTTCTTCGACGTCCTAGATAATGCTACATGAATATGAGTCGCTAGTCTAGACTCGCTTTTCTATGCATAACTCAATTGTTACTCAAATCATCATGCTCAACATGGAAATAACTTGATACGTGTTACCTTTGAGCCGAGATCCAAATCAATTCGAATGTTTGGGAGATAGTCCTTTTTAGACCCATGAACTGCACTCTCGGTTCCGAACTCTTGCTATATGGTTATACTTCATTGCTTTTTCTTGCACGTGATTGATTCGAGCTTCAAGGTGTTTGAGTTCTTTTGGGACAGCTTTTGTAGTGACAGTGATATACTTCACTTTTGTTGCGTGTAAAACTTCACAATTGACTGATTTTTTCTTTTTGCTACTGATTGTGAACTGCTCATCCGTGATTCCATAATCGAAGGTCCAATCATCGCCCGCAAGCATATGGAAATACCTCCCTGCTCTCACTCATCCTCATCCTTTTGACGCGAGTCAAGCCGAGGGTCGCTCGTCTATTTTCCCGGCTACTTGGACTAGAGATTGGACAGAGTGTTGTTTTCCCCCGTCCCACCTTACCGCATAAGTATCGCAGTGGCGAAGCAAACTCTTAACCATGTCGTCTCGAAGTGCTAGCCTCCACGAAATCCATATAACCATACAACTCGAAATTCAGTCCTTTGAATGCTTCGTCAAGTCTCTCTAGGACATTTCTATAAACTCCACATCCCTGTTTATCTCCACTCAGAAGGACACGTACTGGGTTAAATTCACATGTAGTCACACAATTCAAATTTCACAAGAGAAACGCATCTAATCAGCTCATCTATTTCACATCATCACAATTCAATACCGCATATCCAGGAAATAGAGAGAATTTTCATGCTTCCCCTTTTTTCAGAGGGAAACGTGCTGACTCTATGCAGGTGCAAGAAGTAAACGTGCTGACACAACAACTGACTCTCCCACCCCACACTTTTGAACTGACGTGTCCTCACGGCACGACTTAAGTTCAAAGACACAACTATGCATGCAAACAAATGGAAAAAGAAGAGATTAAAGTGAACAGATACTCCCCTCGTTTCGTTGTGTTAAGAGGAGAATTCTGGTCAAACGAATCAGTCAACGCTGGTCAACCATGGTCAACGGTCAACTCTGGATGTCACCTGTTTCCTGCATGAAATGTTCTTCTCTCCCAAACGACAATGTGAAGACATATGACTCAAGACTCAATTAAACAGAAAAAATGAAATAAGAAAATAAACTGAAAAATGAAAATAAATGCCGGGCTGCCTCCCTGCGAGCGCCTTTGTTTTACGTCGTTGGCTCGAAGTTACCTCTTTAGGGATCACAAGTTAGGATCCCATGGACGTGTGAGGTCAAATTTCGCTACTCCTCTGTGATGCTCATAGCCCTCATCCAGTGGTGCTCTCGTGTCTCTCCATCCGGGTTTCCATCCAAACGTGCCATGTCTCGGTCGCTTCCTCATGTATGGACGGTCGACATCCTTGTGAATATGGAAATCTGATCTCTTGCCACCAAGTGCAAGTGACAATAAGCCTGTGTCCATGTCAACCTTGGTCCTCATGGCAAAGAGGAGTGATCATCCCAAAATAAGAGCTGGAGGATCGTCGTCTCTAGCATCTCCCATCTGCAAAATATAAGAGTCAACATCACGGGTGACTATGAAGGCACCTGAATCCTTGCACTTTTCAGGCGGCGCTTGCTAACTCGTAGCGAGTGGGTGCTCCATCGTTGGCTTTTTTGGTTCATGATTTGCCTGCAGCTCATCTTCCAGTTCATCATTATCGGTCACATGGTCTTCGGAAGCTGTCACCTGCATAGAAAATGAAGGCGGGGTATCAAAATTCGAAAAAAATTCTTTACTTCCCTTAAGTGGCGTGTCTGGAAAGCATATTAATTCGCCGCGCCCAACTGTAATGTTTTCCTCGGGCGCGTTACTCACGGCCGCCGACTCGTTTTCTTCGTTGTTTGCCTCCGGTTTTTCTATCATGGCCAACGCGGTGTCGTGAACGATCTGCACTGAATCAGCTTCTACTGTCTGTGCCTTATCACCCGTTTTGTGCAGCTGACCTCGTCTCGATCTCTGTGCCATATCATCTATCAGGTCCCAGACATCATATACGGGTAAATCCCATACCTAACCTCCTGCTGCAGCATCAAGCATTGAATGCTCTAGTAGCGTCATCCCGCCAAGAAATCTCTTGAGAAGGGTTGAATCGGTGAATCCGTGGTGTGGACAGCTTCCCTGAAGAGCATCGAAGCGCACATAGTACTCATAAAGTGTTTCGTCCTGAAATTGCACAAGGGTAATAATTTTCTCGCGGACTTCCAATCGAAGGGACGGCAGAGAAAACTCTTTTAGAAATAGGGCCCGGAGATCCCAATAATAGTCTTCATAATCTGCACTTGATGAGTAATACCAAGATATTGCGGAGTCAGTTAAAGAGAACTTAAAATATTTAAGCTTAAACCTCTCAAATGACTCGTCTTTAGCCTTCATGCGGCTGCAGATGGAGTGAAACGTCCTCACATGCGTCACGGGGTCTTCTCCAATGACACCTCTAAATTTGGGGAGATGCCGAATCATCTCAAACATAACCTTGCTACCCCGGTATTCATCTCCCTCGCCGTCTTCATCGTTCCAAAGTTCCCTAAAATAATAATAAGCCATAGCGCACCATAGAAAAAAAAACAAGAAACAAAAAAATAAATAAATAAAAACAAAAAGAACAACTTCACCGAAGCGCAGCTCCCCGGCAACGGCGCCAAAATTTGACATGCGTCGTCTGACGTCTCAAATTTGAATTTATATTTTCCTTACAAGAAACTAGGGAAGCGGCAAGCAAGGGTTGAACCCTAGAGAGCTGGTGTGGTTTAGTTGTCCTGTAAACAAGTAAATTGGAGGTTTTGTGTGTGAGCGAATATTAAAAACACAAGAGAATAATAACGAGGGATTCAATCAGCGAGAAAATTCAGTCTAGGGTTTCTATTGTGACACGTTTATCATAGATATCTAATGATCAATTTTATATTTCAAGGTGTGGTTATTCCGGGAAAGGCTCTAACCCAAAGTATTCCGTTTCAGGCAATACACCACAATCTAATCCGGGTAAGGCATTAGACTTCTAGTTCTCCTAAATATAATAATCCGGGTAAGGCAATATTAAACTTAGGTGTTCTTACGCGTCTTTACGGGTAAGTCTCAAACGAGGATTAACGATAAGAACTGAATTATTCGGCTAAGCTTTACGGGTAAGTCTCAACTTGGCTTCACAATTCAATCCTTAGTATTAGGCACAAGAACTAGTGAAATATGAAATAGCATTAAGAACGAAAATCTCAAAACGTGTTCACAACGTACGAAACCCTAAACTGAAATAAAGGTTTAGCTACTCATAGCCATGACAAAAAACAGAAGTATTTTTTGATGGAAGGAAGTAGAAATTCTTCTCTCGTCGAATGATTCACGTCTTCGTCTTCTCCAGATATCTTCAATGTTGTAGAATGAATGATGATCTCTTTATGATCCTAGAAACCCTGCCCCTGATCTAAATATATAAGTTCTAGGGTTTCTAAATCTGTTTCTGAGCCAAAAAATGCAATTAGGAAATCAGCCCGAAACACTGTTCACGAGCCAAAAACCACTGTTCACGGCGAGCCGGCCGGCTGGGAATATGGCCTGAAATTGAGCCGGCCGGTTCGGCAATGCTCCGGAGGACTCAAACTTTCTGAGGTTTTGAGCCGGCCGGTTGGGAAATTGGCCTTTGGTTGAGCTGGCCGGCTGATATGAGCTTCATGGGACTCCAACTCTCGGACACTTTGAGCCGGGCGGCTCAGATTTGTGCACAACTTTGAGCCGAGCGGCACAACACCTCAGAGCCTATTCTCTTTGATTTGTCGCTGCCTTACCCTCCGAATCTGATCTTGGTGTAAACTACAAAGTTGTTGCCCTTTGGATTAGCTTTCCAACAAGCTTTGAATCAACCAATTTGGACACCAAATGCGATCTGTGCGTGCAAAACAAGTCGGGAAGGTCAATCTGCCATTGTGACGGTTTCGGCATAAAGTGCCGTCTTTTAAGCGCGTTTCCTCCTAGAGCTCCCGAAACACCTGAAATGGAAAACTATACTAAAAAGTAATTGTTCGCATATAAAAGTGTCGAAATAGATGGGATTAGTTGACTCGACGAGTCGTATAAATACGACTCATCATATATCTTTAATGTCGTATTCCTTGTGTAAAAAATTGAACATGGGTGAGCCTAAGCCAACACAAATGATTTTAAGACTCGCGGACCGCTCCTCAAGATTCCCCATGGGAGTTCTTAAGGATGTCCATGTTAGAGTAGGGAATTTCTACATTCCGGGTGATTTTGCTGTGTTGGAGATGGAAGAGGATAATGAAATTCCCTTTCTTTTGGGAAGACCTTTCCTCTACACCGCGGGAGCTATATTTGATACTACTAAAGGGTCAATTACCATGAGAGTAGGTGATGAGGAAGTTGAATTTAATCTAGAAAAGGCCAAAAAAGTCCTAGTTCTACCATGAGTTGCAATTATCTAGACCTTGTTGATACCTATGAAGTATATGACGTGCCTAACTTGCCTATGTGTGAAATTGACCTTGATTATGAGCTCCCTAAGGGTATTGATTGTTGGGCTATTTTGGATGACGAAGGTACAGGGGACACTCAAGGCGACAAAAGTAAGGATCCTTGTTCGGTAGAGTTAAAAACTCTACCAACAAGCCTAAGGTATGAGTTCTTAGGCCCCAATTTCACTTTGCCCGTTATTGTGAATGCTTCCTTGAATAAAAATGATAATGTGTGATTGCTTGATGTGATTAGAGAGCACAAAGGTGCCATTGGTTATTTTATTGGTGATTTAAAGGGGATAAGTCCTAATTTGTGCATGCATAGAATTAATTTGGAGGATGATAGTTTACCATCGAGGGAACATGCTAGGAGACTTAATCCCATTGTTGATGAAGTGGTTAAAAAAGAAATTTTGAAAATGCTTGATGCGGGAATCATTTTCCCTATTGCAAACTCTAATTGGGTGAGTCCCATTCATGTGGTACCCAAAAAGGGAGGCATGATGGTTGTGAACAATGATAAAAATGAGTTTATACCAACTAGAACCGTCACCGGTTGGCGTATGTGCATAGATTTCCGAAAACTCAACAAGGCAACTAAGAAAGATCACTTTCCACTTCCATTTATTGATCAAATGTTAGAAAGATTAGCCAAGCATGACTACTTTTGCTATCTTGATGGATATAGTGGGTTTTTCAAAATCCCTATTCATCCACAAGATCAAGAAAAGACTACTTTTACTTGCCCCTATGGAACATTTGCCTAACGGCGAATGCCCTTTGGGCTTCGTAATGCACCGGCACATTTCAAAGATGCATGATGGCTATATTTTCAGAATTTATTGAGGAAATAATGGAAGTGTTTATGGATGATTTTTCTGTCTATGGTTCTTCATTTGATGATTGCTTGGTCGATTGGGCAAAAGTCTTGAAAAGATGTATTGATACAAACCTTGTTCTAAATTGAGAAAAATGTCATTTTATGGTGCAAGAAGGCATAGTGCTTGGACATTTGGTTTCTAAGAGAGGAATTGAGGTGGACAAAGGAAAAGTAGAAGTTATTGAGAAACTACCACCTCCAAGGGATGTTAGAGGAATAAGAAGCTTTCTAGGCCATGTCGGTTTCTATAGAAGATTTATTAAGGACTTCTCAAAAATTGCAAGACCTTTGACGAACCTATTATGCAATGACACCAAATTCCTATTCGATGAATAGTGCTTATTGGCCTTTGAGAAATTAAAGAAGGCATTGGTCTTGGCTCCCATTATTCAACCTCCAAATTGGGAATTGCAATTTGAGCTCATGTGTGATGCAAGTGATTATGCTATTGGAGCGGTCCTTGGACAAAGGGTGGACAAGAAACTTCACGCCATTCACTACACTAGCAAGATCCTTAATGGAGCTCTAATGAATTATTCTACAACCGCAAAGGAGCTCCTCGCCATTGTGTATGTGACAGAACCGCTCGTCGTCAAAGCGATTTGTGCAAATAAATTTATAATAGTCCGCTACTCGCAACTATACTACTAGGTAGTACTTGGTAAGTAGGGGTCGAACCCAAGGGAACTAGGGGAATAATTGTTCTTCGGGGGGGATTGCGCAGCGTGGAAGCGTGTTTAAGGTCGGTTGGTTGGTTTTAAAGCTACCAGCTATTTTGATTGATTGATTGGTTGGTTGGTTGATTTTAATACTGGAAAGTAAATTACAGTTTATAATTAAAGAGAAATGTTCGGTTTCAGGGGACTTGTATTATATCATGTTTATCATTGACCTTTAGTGACTCTCCTAAGTATTCAAACGGTGTATCAAGGCCATTCCAAGCACTCGATTTGCATACACTGTCTAGCCTATTCCAAGGACGTAGAACACTTATTCTATTTAGACTAATACTCCATTCCCGGTTATATTAGCCTATGTGCATCCATTTGATCAATCATTCCCGATCAACCAAATGGTGTTTAAGATGAGTCAAACTTCTCAGATAAGCTTTGCCATTCCAAGCATCCACTTATCCGTACAAGTTTACGAACCCCGCTGTAGAGTTTTGCCATTCCAAGCATCCACTCTACCTTGGATGTTCTGACTTAATATATGGCACATAGAATAAGTTTTGAATACTTAGACTAGACACTAAGTTAATAGTCTGAAACATTTTATAATACAAGTGCGCCCCTTAGACCGAACTACAAGTTTAGCTACTATTTATCGCGCTAAACATTATAACTAAGGAAATAAAACAGTTGAATAAATACTAAGAATTACTTACAACCGTTGAAGCGCCAAGGGAGCTTTCCTTTATTTCCAAAGCGAAATTACAACATTACAAATATTACAACTTCTAGAGAGAGAAGTGAAAATGAGATTGAGGTGTGTTTTTGGAGGAGGAGGAGCTCCTCCTTATATAGCCATGGGAGGAGGAGGAGATGGAGGCAAGTGTTGCATTTTGATTGGAGGAGAAAATCAAGGGAGGAGATGGCCACATGTGGAGGAAGAGGAGTGGTGGAGGAGGAGGAAGGTGGTGGTGACATGTAGAGGAGCTCCAAAAGCCGCCGGTCACCACCCCTCAAAGCCGCCGGTAGGCGGTGGCCAAGGAGGAGGAGCTCCTCCCTTGGCCACCACTTCTTCAAGTGGCCGGTCATCCTTGCCCATATGTGAGTTTTGTACAGTTTTGTGCAGTCTTTTCACAAAACTGTCAATGTGTTTCTTCCCCGGGCTGTCTTGACTCCACTCCTGATTCTTCTGATTAATTTGTTATGGTCAATTCAACGTCAGGATCCTTGATATTTCTTCAGTCGGCATATGATCTTGACCTTGGATTGACTCTTGTTATCTTTTCAGCATAAAATCCTCTCCTTAGCGTGTTTTCACTTCAGTCTCTAAAATGCCCTGCAAAAATATATCGGGACTAACACGTAGAAGTTAGATAGACAAACAGTCGAATTTGGTGGGTTTAACTGCATTTATGTTTCATACAATTATGGTCCATCAGATCACCCCACACTTTTAGTTGTTCGTCCCGAACAATGCTATTAAAGGGCGTAAGTTCTATGTTTCGCTTTGGAATATGAAAATTAGACTGTGGTACTCAATCTATCCTAATTCATGCATTGCTTACTTATTACCAAATTAAACTGCGTAAATAAATAGAAGAAACTTAATACTTGTACCTCCGTACTGAGATGCAAATTATATTGGATGTCTCGGGAGATAGCCCTTTTTAGGCTCCTGGACTGCAATCTTGGGATCGTCTCGCACTATATGGTTTTCTGGTAGCTTTCTCTAGCACGTGATTCGGTTCAGGTTTCAGTGGTTTGAGTACTTTGATTTTCTTTTGGCGAGGGACTGCTTTTGTAGTGAGTCGGCATTTGGCCTTTGATTTGACGCTTTGAGTACTTCACTTTTGTTCGGTTAAAACCTTCACATTTTTGGGCCTTAGGCCTCTTGATTTGCTTCTTCGAGCTTTTCGCCTTTTTGTGGTTTTGCAAGTCCATTTTCTCGAGCCTTTTTTGAGAGGTCCAATCATCGCCCGCAAGCCTATGGAAATACCTCCCCGCTCTTCTCGTTTTTGCCGTTTTCGCGCGGGTCAAGGTGAGGGTCGCTCATCTATTTTCTCGGCTACTTTGACTGTCATTTTTGCGCGGGTCAAGATGAGGGTTGCTCATCTATTTTCTCGGCTACTTTGACCGGAGATAGGACGGTCTGATTCCCGTCCTCGCCTTTTGCATTGCATGGCGGAGATGACTTCAATTTTCACTGAAACCCGAAGTGCAGCCTCCACTGACTTCGAAAACCATATAGTTTGATCTGATCCTTTGATTGCTTCCCAAACCTCTCTAGGGCAGTTTATATCAACTCCACATCCCTAGTTATCTCAGCACAAAGGACAAATGGAAAGTTACATTCTAAGTTTTTAAACAGTTTGAATTTTCACAAGGTTAATGCATGAATTATGATTTATCTTTTTCACATTCTTAAGTTCATATTTTCAAAAACGTACTTATTAAAAAAGAAAAACAGCCACATGTTATTTATGTACAGAGGTGGATCTCACCCCACACTTTTGAACGAAGGCGTGCCTTAGTTCAAAAGTCATGCAAGCTTAAAACTAAATACTGAATTTAAAAGACAGAAATTAAAGTGCGGAAAAGTAAGATAGTGTCGGGTTACCTCCCGACCAGTGCACTTGTTTAACGTCGTTGGCTCGACGATACCTCGTTTGTGGTTCATTGGTTTGGGTCCCATGGGTGGCTGAGGTCAAACTTTGCCACCGTTCCAGTGTTGCTTCTTCCTGACTTCTTGCTGGAGTAAGAGCTCCATGGTTTTGGTGTTTTCTCTTTCCATTGTTTCGGAGAAGGCGGGAGACCTTTGACCATAGCTTCGTTGACTCTTCCCAGCTCTTCGGACCTCATCCCACGAAGAAAATTTTGGAGAAGAATTTTCTTCGTAAATCCATGGTGCGGGCAGCTTGAGACGATGGCATCGAATTTAATGTAGTATTCGTCCCAAGTCTCATCCCGGGATTGTTGAAGGTTCAGGATCTTCTCGCGGGTTTCTTGGCGTAAGGAAGGAGGGGAGAATTCCTTCAGGAACGGAACGCAGAGATCTACGTAATGTTCTGCACTGCTAGCGGTGGATGTGTAGTACCAGATTGTGGCGAAGTCGGTTAGAGAGAATTTGAAGCATTTCAGCTTAAACTCTTCTAACACTTCGTTTTCAGGTTTGATGTTGTGGCAGACTTGGTGGAAGTTTCGACAGTGTTGTACAGGGTCTTCTCCCTCCGTTCCTCCGAACAGGGGTAGAAATCGCGTTGTCCATGCATGCGTAACGGGTAGTGTCATAGAGAGATGAACAGAAAAGAAAAAGGGGAGGGAAGAACAGTTATCCGATGACTAGTTCCCCGGCAACGGCGCCAATTTGACAGAACCGCTCGTCGTCAAAGCGATTTGTGCAAATAAATTTATAATAGTCCGCTACTCGTAACTATACTACTAGGTAGTACTTGGTAAGTAGGGGTCGAACCCAAGGGAACTAGGGGAATAATTGTTCTTCGGGGGGGATTGCGCAGCGTGGGAGCGTGTTTAAGGTCGGTTGGTTGGTTTTAAAGCTACCAGCTATTTTGATTGATTGATTGGTTGGTTGGTTGATTTTAATACTGGAAAGTAAATTACAGTTTATAATTAAAGAGAATTGTTCGGTTTCAGGGGACTTGTATTATATCATGTTTATCATTGACCTTTAGTGACTCTCCTAAGTATTCAAACGGTGTATCAAGGCCATTCCAAGCACTCGATTTGCGTACACTGTCTAGCCTATTCCAAGGACGTAGAACACTTATTCTATTTAGACTAATACTCCATTCCCGGTTATATTAGCCTATGTGCATCAATTTGATCAATCATTCCCGATCAACCAAATGGTGTTTAAGATGAGTCAAACTTCTCAGATAAGCTTTGTCATTCCAAGCATCCACTTATCCGTACAAGTTTACGAACCCCGCTGTAGAGTTTTGCCATTCCAAGCATCCACTCTACCTTGGATGTTCTGACTTAATATATGGCACATAGAATAAGTTTTGAATACTTAGACTAGACACTAAGTTAATAGTCTAAAACATTTTATAATACAAGTGCGCCCCTTAGACCGAACTACAAGTTTAGCTACTATTTATCGCGCTAAACATTATAACTAAGGAAATAAAACAGTTGAATAAATACTAAGAATTACTTACAACCGTTGAAGCGCCAAGGGAGCTTTCCTTTATTTCCAAAGCGAAATTACAACATTACAAATATTACAACTTCTAGAGAGAGAAGTCAAAATGAGATTGAGGTGTGTTTTTGGAGGAGGAGGAGCTCCTCCTTATATAGCCATGGGAGGAGGAGGAGATGGAGGCAAGTGTTGCATTTTGATTGGAGGAGAAAATCAAGGGAGGAGATGGCCACATGTGGAGGAAGAGGAGTGGTGGAGGAGGAGGAAGGTGGTGGTGACATGTGGAGGAGCTCCAAAAGCCGCCGGTCACCACCCCTCAAAGCCGCCGGTAGGCGGTGGCCAAGGAGGAGGAGCTCCTCCCTTGGCCACCACTTCTTCAAGTGGCCGGTCATCCTTGCCCATATGTGAGTTTTGTACAGTTTTGTGCAGTCTTTTCACAAAACTGTCAATGTGTTTCTTCCCCGGGCTGTCTTGACTCCACTCCTGATTCTTCTGATTAATTTGTTATGGTCAATTCAACGTCAGGATCCTTGATATTTCTTCAGTCGGCATATGATCTTGACCTTGGATTGACTCTTGTTATCTTTTCAGCATAAAATCCTCTCCTTAGCGTGTTTTCACTTCAGTCTCTAAAATGCCCTGCAAAAATATATCGGGACTAACACGTAGAAGTTAGATAGACAAACATTCTAATTTGGTGGGTTTAACTGCATTTATGTTTCATACAATTATGGTCCATCAGTATGCCTTTGACAAGTTTCGTCAATATCTTGTAGGATCGAAGATCATAGTCTTCACCGACCACGCGACAATTAAGTATCTCTTGTCAAAGAAGGACTTCAAGCCGAGGCTTATAAGGTGGATTCTCTTGCTCCAATAATTTGATGTCGAGATCAAAGATAAGAAGGAAGTAGAAAATCTTGTCGCCGATCATCTATCTAGGCTTGAAGAAAACGAAGAGCTCGAAGAAGACACTACCCTAGTTAATGATGCTTTCATTGGGGAGCAAGTCATGAGGGTAGATGCCGAGGCCCTCCATTGGTACGCGGACATGGTAAATTTTGTAGTATGTGGGATCATACCTCATGACATGAATCATCATCAAAAGAAGAAGTTTTTATCCGAGACAAAGAGGTATTATTGGGATGAGCCTTTCTTGTATAAGCTTTGCGCGGATGGTATATATAGGACTTGTGTCGCCGAAGAGGAAATGAGGAATATCTTATACCATTGTCATTCGTCCCAATATGGAGGACATGGTAGTGGAGCAAAGATGTCATCAAAAGTCCTACAAAGTGGATTCTATTGGCCTATCCTCTTTAATGATGCCTACGAGTTTGTCAAGGCATGTGACCAATGCCAAAGATCAGGGAATATTTCTAAGAGGCACGAAATGCCCCAACAAAGCATCCTACCCGTTGAAATATTCAATTTTTGGGGTATAGACTATATGGGTCATTTCCCATCTTCATATGGAAATCAATATATATTGGTCACGGTCGACTATGTTTTTAAATGGGTAGAGGCCATCGCCTCCCCTACTTGCGATGCCAAGGTTGTCACAAAGATTTTCAAGAAGATAATTTTCCCAAGGTTTGGAGTTCCAAGAACCGTCATTAGTGATGGTGGTTCACACTTTAAGAGAAACACTTTGAAGCTTTGCTTTGCAAGTATGGGGTAAGTCACAAGGTAGCAACGCCATATCATCCGCAAACAAGTGGGCAAGTGGAGATCTCGAATTGGGAAATTAAGGCAATTTTAGAGAAGACGGTGGGTAGCTCAAGAAAAGATTGGTCATCGAAGCTAAATGATGCATTGTGGGCCTATCGAACCGCCTACAAAACCCCCATTGGGATGTCTCCATATCGCCTCGTATATGGGAAACGATACCATTTGCCGTTTGAATTGGAATATAAGGCAATGTGGGCAATTAAATTTCTCAACATGGACTTGCAAACGGCGGAAGAAAATAGGGTCCTTCCACTTCATGAGTTAGAAGAGATAAGAAATGAAGCATATGAGAGTGCAAGAATCTACAAGGAAAAGACAAAAAAATGGCATGACAAAAGAATCATTCGTCGTGAATTGAAAAAGGGAGACAAGGTCCTACTTTTCAATTCCAGGCTCAAGCTCTTTCCGGGAAAACTAAGGAGCCGATGGAGTGGCCCTTTCATTGTCCACAAACCTTATAAATATGGCCATGTAGAGTTACTCAATGATGAAGGAGTTATCTTTAAGGCAAACGGACAAAGGCTCAAATACTATTGTGAACAAACTCGGGATGCGCGTAGTGCAAATTATTCTTTGACCGACCCGTGAAGAGGCTACAAATCCTCTTGAGGAGGGATTCTAGCATAGGACTCCTCAAGTGTGTTTCTTGAGAAGATATTCGGCTCGGTCTTTGCCAAGACGTTAAACTAGGCCCTCACGGGAGGTAACCCAGTTTGTGAGTTACCATCCGTGAACTAGTATTTGCATGTGTTTGGCATGCGTACATGGAACTTTGAATGTGAACATGGTGCTATGATGATCTAAAATGCATGATTAGATGTGTTTGGCGTGAAATGGTGCGTGCATGTAATTCCTAGATGGTGGGTGATATCTTAAGTGTGGAGTGTATGATCCTAGCTTGCTCTTTCGTCGAAAATCATATATATGCTAGTGATTTATTGGGTGTGCAAGCCTTGAGTTTGCATCAAGTTTTAGGTGAATCTTGATTGGTGCTTATTCATTGTGTGGAGTGAAAACTTTTAAGTGTGAAGTTGGGTCTTAGGCGGAATCGAAATATTGTTGGAGTCAAATGCTTGGAACAATGTGATGAATATTGCCTCCAGCCGGTCGGCTGAGAAGCAGCCAAAGGCCAGCCGACCGGCTCGATTGAATTCCAGCAGGTTCTTCTTTTCAAACAAACCCAACCAACCGGTTGGCCATCCCAACCGACCGGCTCGATTGAAATTTAGCAGGCCCTTCTTTTCACACAGTCCTAGTCGATCGGCTGACCATATCAAACGACCGACTGGCATTTGCCTATCAAACACCCCTCCTCTTTTCCTTCTCATTCTAGCCGACCCCCAAAAACACTCAGCCGACCGAACTCGAACTCTCGTGCCCGACTCCAGCCTTTGACACCGCCCGTCCACCCACTCCCAGCCTCACCTCGTCATCATCTCTCCACCACACCGCCGTCAACAGCCGCACCAGCCAAACACCACCCGAGCCGCAGCTCTACCTGAATCGACAAACTTCACCAAGCCCGATCTCCTCCGTCCACCGTCAAACACTACCGTGTTAGGATCTAAAGCAGTAATGAAAGAAAACAACGACAAAGAACACAAGGAATTTGATACCCAGTTCGCCACCGAATGTGACTACGTCTGGGGGCACTACCAAGCCAGGGTTTTCTTCACTATGATGTTGGATACAATTACAATAATGAAATTGGGTATAAATAGGATAACTATCTAAACCCTAATTATCTAATTAGGAAATAGAAACCCTAAACCTCAGTGCCAAGATTATGGACTTCCTAAACTGGACCAGCCCAATAATCTAATCAGGCTCCACAACCCAACAATCTCCCACCTGGAGACTGATTCCAATCGTAACTGTCTTCGTCCTAAACAGCCCATGCATGCGGTAGTGCCAAATCTTCAGCTCACGTCTTGAGCCCCGTTGAAGTAATGCACAGCTTCAACTTTCTCCTCTTTAAAGTTTTGCTACTTTGTGAAACTTTCTGATTCATGTGACCACAACAACAGTGCCACAAATCCGCATCACCGCTCCCACCTAAACTTGTGATGTCGTTCCGAGCGTTCCTCACATTGTACAACGTTCCTTCCTTCTTTCCTTGAGCTATCACCCGAGCCCCCTTTGCTATCATCCAGTTCCTGCAGCTGAAGGTTACATCATAACCATCTTCATCTAACTGCCCAACTGACAGCAAATTCTTCTTCAACTCAGGAATGTGCCTTACTCCACGCAACTGCAGCATAGATCCATCTGGTGTTTTGATTCTAACATCTTCTTTTCCCACGACTTCTAAAGGCTCAGCATCACCGAGATACACCTTTCCGAAATCTCCAGAGATGTAATTTTCCATTACGCCGCCACTACTGCACGAATGAAACGAAGCTTCAGAATCCAACACCCAAGCCTCTACTGGATCTTTGACACTCAATATCAATGCATCTGCTATATCTTCTGTGGTTGCACTCCCTAACATATCCCGTGACGGTTCCTTACACTCACTCTTGTAATGGCCGAACCTATCACAATTCCAGCACTTGACTTTGCTCTTATCTTTCACAGGTCCATCGTTCCCTCTAAACATTGACCTGCCTCTGCATCCAACATTCAAAGCTAATCCTGAGGTAGACTCTGACTCTTTCCTGCGAGTTGCTTCACTCACTACCAAGTCTCTAACTTCATCAAGCTTAAGTTCCTCCTTTCCTGCTGTCGCACTTACTGCTGTCGCACTTACTGCTGTGACCGTCCCGCTCCAACTCTCTGGCAAGGAAGGTAATAAAATTAGGGCTTGTACCTCCTCGTCGAATTTAATATTAACCGAGCTCAGCTGCGTGATTATCATATTAAACTCGCTCAAGTGTTTAGCCACCCCCGCACCCTCTGCCATCCTGAGATTGAAAAGCCGCCGCATCAGATGAACCTTGTTTGCCGCGGATGGTTTCTCATACAGCGCCGACAATGTATCCAACATCTCCTTCGTCGTCTTTGCCTTGACAGTGTGATATGTTACGTCTCTGGACAACGACAAACGAACCGCGCTCATCGCCTTCCTGTCCAACAGCTTCCACACGTCGTCCTCCATACCCTCTGGTTTCTTGCCATCAATTGGTAGATGTAAATCATTACCATACAGGTAATCCTCAATCTGCATCTTCCAGAACCCAAAATCCGACCCATCGAATTTCTCCACCGGATGTTTTCCATCTCTCTGCATGACTGCTACATCCCAAGCTCTTGATACTAGTTGTTAGGATCTAAAGCAGTAATGAAAGAAAACAACGACAAAGAACACAAGGAAGTTGATACCCAGTTCGCCACCGAATGTGACTACGTCTGGGGGCACTACCAAGCCAGGGTTTTCTTCACTATGATGTTGGATTCAATTACAATGATGAAGTTGGGTATAAATAGGATAACCATCTAAACCCTAATTATCTAATTAGGAAATAGAAACCCTAAACCTCACTGCCAAGATTATGGACTTCCTAAACTGGACCAGCCCAATAATCTAATCAAGCTCCACAACCCAACATACCATCCGACCGCTCAAACCACTCCTCGGCGTCTGACGGAGCCCACTGCACTGTCGTTAAGGTGCAATGTTCTCTGTGCAAAAATAAATTTATATCTCCGATACTTGCGACTTAACTATTTTTGGTAGTAAGTGGTAAGTACGGGTCGAACCCAAGGGAATTGGTGGATTAGTTGTTCTTTAATGAAGCTTATGCATAAAGTAAATGCGATTGGGGTTGGGTTTGAGTGTGCTTTGAGAACTGAAAGTAAATTACAACAGTTGATAATGGACTGTAAGGAAAGGATTCGGTTTAGGGTTTTATATCATATCATCGTTCATCATTGACCTCTAATGATCATACTAAGTGTTCAAAGATGAATCGAGGCTATTTCTAGCACAAGACTTGCAACATCGTTTAGAACACTTGTTCTATTTAGACTAATTCCTCCTTTCGAAGTATCTTAGCCTTATGTGCATCCATTTGATCTTCAGTTACGATCAACCAAATGGTTTTTAAAAGAGGTCGAACTCCTCAGATAAGCTTTGCCCGTTAAAGCATCCACTTACCCGAGTATGTTCACGAACCCCACGGAAGAGCTTTGCCCGTTAAAGCATCCACTCAACCTTGGAAGTTCTAACCTAATATGTGGCACATAGAACAAGTTTTGAAACACTAAGTAGCATTAAGTATAGAGTCTAGAACGGTTTATGATATAAATACCCCCTCTACCGAATACAAGCTTTAGCTACTTGTATTCATGTCAAGGAATACAAGCAAACCATGGCTTTGAACAAGGATACCGAAAAGGAGAATAACTTTAAAGTAAGAACAATATATACGGAAAGTAAAGGACAAGCAAGGAAAGAGAAAGCCGTGGCTTTTGTACCTACAATAAGTGGAGGAGAGGAGCTCCTAAGCAAGATCCAAGCAAGGAAAAGTAGCTCCAAAATGAAGAACAAAGCAAGAACAAGTGAAGAACAAGTGTGTATTGAAAATGAAGAGAAGAGAGTTAAGCTCTCAATCTCTCTAAGGAATTCAAACTACAAGTGAAGGGATGATTATTACATGAGGGCATGGCCTCTATTTATAGGGAAATGGATACTTGGGAGCTAAGTTTTGGGGATGAAATATCTATGGGGGAACCATTGGACTGGAGCACACTTGCATTCATCCAAGCCATCCATTTCTCCTCCAACCACAAGCCTCCACACTCCTCCACACACATGCATCTTGCTCAGCCGCACCCCCCCCCCCCCTAGGTGGCACTTTCCAAAAGCCATCGGAAGATATTTGTTTCTCAAAAGCCATCGGTTTGACCGGAATCTGACCGGAGCTTCTTGGATTTTGGAGAGTGTATTCTGAACGACAAAGTCATTCTAAGATGATCTCAAGAAGGAACCTAAGCCAAATTTTGCTTGGAACATGGTCGAAATCCCAAAACGGTCGAAATTGCCCTAGTTTGGCTTTTACCGGGCTTGGTGCCTTTGCATTGCGTTCTTGTCCAAACGCTGACTGTTCTAGCATATTTGAGTGATTCCAAGTCGGTTCCATGAAAGTTGTACAGTCGGAATCTGATTGTGGCCTCGAGTGTCTTGTAATCCATTTTCAGCTTTAAAAGTCCTTTTTAGCTCGTATCCTCTCTAGACTTCAAAATACCCTGTGGATAAATATCGGAACTAACAAGCAAAAGTTAAATAGACAAAGAGTCTAATTTGGTGGGTTTAACTGTGTTTATGATTCATACAATTATGGTCCATCAGATCACCCCACACTTTTAGTTGTTCGTCCTGAACAATGCTTTTTAAAGGGCGGCACACACAATCCATGTAAAAACTTTAAATATGAAGGTGAGAATATGAACTAGATTTATCCTATTCATGCATTACTTACTTATTACCAAACTAAACCATGTAAATACTTAGAAGAAACTTGATACTTGTACCTTCGCGCCGAGATGCAAATTAATTCGGATGTTTCGGGAGATAGCCCTTTTCAGGCTCCTGGACTGCATTTTCGGGATTGACTCGTACTATATGGTTTCCTTGTAGCTTTTTCTAGCACGTGATTCGGTTCGGGTTTCACTGAGTTGAGCACTTTGATTTCTTTTTGGCGAGGGACAGCTTCTGTAGTGAATCGGCCTTTGGCCTTTGGCCTTTGATGTTGAATTGGAGTTTCTTCACTTTTGTTTCGGTTAAAACCTTCACAATTTTGGCCTTTGGCCTTTGATTAGCTTCTTTGAGCTTTTGCTTCTTTGTGACTTGCTAGTCCATTTTCTCAGCCTTTTTGGGAGGTCCAATCATTGCCCGCGAGCATATGGAAATACCTCCCCGCTCTTTCTCATCCTCTCCGTTTCGCGCGGGTCAAGATGAGGGTCGCTCATCTATTTTCCCGGCTACTAGGACTAGAGATAGGACGGTTTGATTCCCGTCCCGCCTCTTGCATAAACGCTGCACAGCGAGATGACTTCAATCTTCACTGAAACCCGAAGTGCAGCCTCTACTGACTTCGAAAACCATATAGTTAGATTCGATCCTTCGAGTGCTTGCCAAGCCTCTCTAGGGCAGTTTATATCAACTCCACATCCCCTGTATATCTCAGCACAAAGGGACAGATGAGAAGTTACATCCTAAGTTTTTAAACAGTTGAATTTTCACAAGGTAAATGCATGAATTTAGATCTATCTTTTTCACATTCTCAAGTTCATATTTTCGAAAAGATAATATTAAGGGAAAAGGAAAAAGAAAAACATGTTAACTATGTACACAGGCGGTTCTCACCCCACACTTTTGAACGAAGGCGTGCCTTTCAGCAAGACTTAGTTCAAAAGTCATGCAAATATATACAGGAAAGGTGAGAATGAAAAAATTAAATGACAGAAATTAAATGACTGAAAGTAAGATAGGTGTCGGGTTTCCTCCCGACCAGTGCATTTGTTTAACGTCGTTAGCTCGACAGTACCTCATTCCTGGATCATAAGGTTGGGTCCCATGGGCGTGTGAGGTCGAGTTTCTTCTCGGCTGCCCTTTTGCTCCGAGAGGGTGAGGTTTCATTGACCATAGCTGCTGGTCCGATGAGTCGTGCTCGCTTGTTACTCCTTCCGGGTTTCCATTCTTTCGGACCATGTCTTTGCCGCTTCTTCATGTTTGAATAGTTGGCACCTTTGCGAGTTTGGAAGTTTGGTTTTGTGCCATTAAATGTAGGCGACATTAAGCATGCGCCTCTGCCAATCCTCTTCATTGTGGCAGTGATGGATGGTTGTCTTGGAACGAGTGAGGTTTTAGGCAGTTTTCCTTGGCTTGTGACGAGCGAGAATTCCTCTGTCGGCTTTTTGGCTCATGCTCCTCCTCTAACTCCCCTTGCACCTCATCATTATTGATTATATGATCTTTGGTGGCTATGATTGGCATAAAACACAAAGGGTTAAGTTGAGGCACTTCGACCATGAGGACTGGGTCTGTTTCAGGTGCTCCGACAGTGAGGACCAGGTCTTTCTCGGACAGTTTGGCAATGAGGTCCGGGACTTTCTCGGGTGCTCTGAGCGCAAGGACCGGGCCTGGCTTGATTTCTTCGGCCGCTTTGGCAGTGAGGTTCGGGACTTCTGTTGGCTCGGCAGTTAGGAATGTGATTTCCTTGGATGGATTGGTGATAAGGACCGGGCCTGATTTGGGCAGTTCTTCTTCTAACTCCCAGGGATAATCTGAATGGAGCTCTTCTTCAGGCAACCATGGGTCCTCATCCTCGTCATTCATATGGTCTCCGGGGGCAATCATACTGAGGTCCGGGTCTGTTTTGGGCAGTTTGGCACTAAGGTCTGGGTATGTCTCGGGCAACTCTTCAGTTAGGACCGAAATTGATTTGGGCAGTTTGGCAATGCGGTCCCAGATCAGTTGTGTAGCCGCCCAGAATTCCTCATTTTCGACCTCGTCTTGGTGTATCGGGGCACTCATTTGCTGGATGCTAGCTGCCAATTCTTCCTCCTTGTCCTCGAGTGGCTCGGCAATGTGGACCTGGGCTTCCTCGGGCATTTCGGAAATGTGTACCGATACTGATTTAGGCAGCTTGGCAATGCGGTCCCAAAGCTGGTTTGATGCTTCTTTTTTAGCCGCCCAGAATTCCTCGTTTTTGACCCGGTTTTGGTGCAACATGTTGGCCAGTTCTTCGAGCCGCATGGCCTGATCTTGTTTTGCGCTTCTTGCCATATCCTCTATTAAGTTCCACAGATCATCCACTCTTAAGTTATCCACCGAGCCTCCCGCTGCATCATTTAGCCTATTCCACTCTTGTGGCATCATTCCACCGAGAAACCATTGAAGAAGATCTAAGTTTGTGAATCCGTGGTGCGGGCAGCTCGTCAAAATGGAGTCAAAGTACGCCAAGTACTCGTCCAAAGTTTCATCCCGGGATTGCTTTATGTTGTTGATCTTCTCGCGGACTTCAAGTTCGAAGGGTGGTGGGGAAAACTCCTCATTATTCCATGGCTCCATTCCGTAGTAGTAAGAATTAGTGAATTGCATGATAAAACAAAAAAAAACAAAATAGATCAACTATTCCGATTCACAACTCCCCGGCAACGGCGCCAATTTTGACGGAGCCCACCGCACTGTCGTTAAGGTGCGATGTTCTCTGTGCAAAAATAAATTTATATCTCCGATACTCGCGACTTAACTATTTTTGGTAGTAAGTGGTAAGTACGGGTCGAACCCAAGGGAATTGGTGGATTAGTTGTTCTTTAATGAAGCTTATGCATAAAGTAAATGCGATTGGGGTTGGGTTTGAGTGTGCTTTGAGAACTGAAAGTAAATTACAACAGTTGATAATGGACTGTAAGGAAAGGATTCGGTTTAGGGGTTTTATATCATATCATCGTTCATCATTGACCTCTAATGATCATACTAAGTGTTCAAAGATGAATCGAGGCTATTTCTAGCACAAGACTTGCAACATCGTTTAGAACACTTGTTCTATTTAGACTAATTCCTCCTTTCGAAGTATCTTAGCCTTATGTGCATCCATTTGATATTCAGTTACGATCAACCAAATGGTTTTTAAAAGAGGTCGAACTCCTCAGATAAGCTTTGCCCGTTAAAGCATCCACTTACCCGAGTATGTTCACGAACCCCACGGAAGAGCTTTGCCCGTTAAAGCATCCACTCAACCTTGGAAGTTCTAACCTAATATGTGGCACATAAAACAAGTTTTGAAACACTAAGTAGCATTAAGTATAGAGTCTAGAACGGTTTATGATATAAATACCCCCTCTACCGAATACAAGCTTTAGCTACTTGTATTCATGTCAAGGAATACAAGCAAACCATGGCTTTGAACAAGGATACCGAAAAGGAGAATAACTTTAAAGTAAGAACAATATATACGGAACGTAAAGGACAAGCAAGGAAAGAGAAAGCCGTGGCTTTTGTACCTACAATAAGTGGAGGAGAGGAGCTCCTAAGCAAGATCCAAGCAAGGAAAAGTAGCTCCAAAATGAAGAACAAAGCAAGAACAAGTGAAGAACAAGTGTGTATTGAAAATGAAGAGAAGAGAGTTAAGCTCTCTATCTCTCTAAGGAATTCGAACTACAAGTGAAGGGATGATTATTACATGAGGGCATGGCCTCTATTTATAGGGAAATGGATACTTGGGAGCTAAGTTTTGGGGATGAAATATCTATGGGGGAACCATTGGATTGGAGCACGCTTGCATTCATCCAAGCCATCCATTTCTCCTCCAACCATAAGCCTCCACACTCCTCCACACACATGCATCTTGCTCAGCCGCCCCCCCCCCCTAGGTGGCACTTCCCAAAAGCCATCGGAAGATATTTGTTTCTCAAAAGCCATCGGTTTGACTGGAATCTGACCGGAGCTTCTTGGATTTTAGAGAGTGTATTCTGAACGATAAAGTCATTCTAAGATGATCTCAAGAAGGAACCTAAGCGAAATTTTGCTTGGAACATGGTCGAAATCCCAAAACGGTCGAAATTGCCCTAGTTTGGCTTTTACCGGGCTTGGTGCCTTTGCATTGCGTTCTTGTCCAAACGCCGACTGTTCTAGCATATTTGAGTGATTCCAAGTCGGTTCCATGAAAGTTGTACAGTCGGAATCTTATTGTGGCCTCGAGTGTCTTGTAATCCATTTTCAGCTTTAAAAGTCCTTTTTAGCTCGTATCCTCTCTAGACTTCAAAATACCCTGTGGATAAATATCAGAACTAACAAGCAAAAGTTAAATAGACAAAGAGTCTAATTTAGTGGGTTTAACTGTGTTTATGATTCATACAATTATGGTCCATCAGCGTCCCTATTGCAAAACCCAAAGCCCAA
Source organism: Rhodiola kirilowii (assembly GCA_033675215.1). NCBI lineage: Eukaryota > Viridiplantae > Streptophyta > Magnoliopsida > Saxifragales > Crassulaceae > Rhodiola > Rhodiola kirilowii. The sequence goes on along the minus strand of CM066203.1, from coordinate 38,323,955 downwards.
TTTTAGTTGGCGCTCCCTCTAGAAGAAGACCCGATCTCCTCCAAAAACCACCCATCCAGCCGACCGGTTGACAAAGTCCTCCTCAACCAACTGACCGGCTGAGTCACAGTTCCAGAGCAAAAATTCAGCTTTTCCCACCCAATTACAACCATGCCTCAAGGTGGTTCCTCCTCAAAATCCAAGTCAAAGGGCAAGGAGATAGCCCATAAGCTCCCTAGTGCTTGCACATGAGCTCTCAATTGGTCTATACCCATTTTCTAATAACTCGTAAGTGTCGAACTCCTCTTCCCTTATGGACTATGGTTTAAACGCCTAACACTTGGGAATGAGTTCCATGTCACGAACTAATGGACTAGCCCTAGCTAGCATAGGTGAGCGATTGACACTCTTTTGTGCAAACTAAACTATGACTCTATTGTATTGCCTTGAAAATGAGTAGATCATTTTGATGATCTTGAATGCATAACCTCAAGGGTACTATAATTGTTCAAAAAGTTCTTTTGATGATAATGTGATGGTAGTCCTAGCTTGGGGTGAGGGAATTGTTTAGAGAAATCCTCACCTTGGTTGAGCACTCTTGTATTCATTCTCATGGGATAGGTGCATATGGGATTTGTGAGTATTCCCTTTTCTATAAAACTCTCACGAGACTATAACTCGTCCACTAGGGTAGCCTAGGAGTTTAAAGGCTTAATGCATATGCTAAATGCATTCGTAATGCCTACGAAAAGGAGCTAGTTAGATTGTGCATACCTTTTATTTTCCTTTGAATAACATGATTTGGAATAATGATCGAGACCTTAGGAAATCTAGTTAGGCAAATATACGAAAACCATAGCACCACTAGCATTTCGACATTTGCGTGACCTTGACATACTCTCATACTTTGTTCGGGACGAACAAAACTTAAGTGTTGAGTGTTGATGAGTCGAGTTTTCAACTTATTTATGGCCATTCTTCACTAAAGATTTGGGTCGTTTCTGACATTATTTTGATGTCATTTGACCTCTATATCTACATTTTAGGTAGAAAACAATTCTCCCTCAAGGTCGAAGCAAAAATACGAAAACTCAGGGAAAACCCAGAGATTTAGAACAAAACGAGCAGATTGTCCTATGCGGCTTGTTCTAAACGGCCAGGGCGCATACGGTGTCCAAATTGGCTTATCTTTAGCTCGTTGGAAAGCTAACTCAAAGAGCTACAACTTTCTAGTTGACGGCAAGGCCAAATTAGTACGGGAAGACCACCACAAAGTCCTGGTAAGTTTCAGCCGACCGAATGAAATCAGCCAGCCGACCGACTGGATAAAAAAACTCAGATTGGCTGCCCAAGAGCTCAGCCAGCCGACCGGCTGTAATGAAAGTAAAATTGCGGAAAGTAAAGTACGTGAAAGTAAATGACAGGAAAGTAAAGTGCGTAAAGTAAATGACTGAATGTAAAGTGCGTAAAAGTAAAGTGCTGAACGTAAGTGCTGAAATGTAAAGTGCTGAAAGTAAAGTGCTTGAAAGTAAATGACAAGAAAGTAAATGACAAGAAAGTAAAGTGCTGATAAGTAAGGACGAAAGATATTCAGTCTAGGGTCTCTACTTGTGAGACAACCATCATAGACGTCAAATGATCTTACTTTGTGTTCATAAGTGTGGGTTTATTCCATTTCAAGACAAAAACCCTAAAGTAAGGCCATTTGAAGCTCTTACACCACAATCTACTCCAAAATCAAGACATAGACTTCTAGTTCTAAAGTGCAGCCACTTGATCTCTCATTTCTGATCAACCAAGCGACTTAAAGAGAGGTTAAACTCAACGGAAAAGCTTTGCCATTTCAAGCATCCACTTAACCGTGTATGTTCATGAACCCCACGGAAGAGCTTTGCCATTTCAAGCATCCACTCAACCGTGTATGTTCTACCCGAAATAATGGCACAAGAACTAGTTGACACACAAAGAAGCATTAAGCTTAAGTCTCAAGATGCATACACAAGTATGAACACCCTTTGACTGAATATGCTTTAGCTACTTGTATACATGTCAAGGAATACAAGCACCATGCTTATGAAAGTAAAGGAAAACAAGAAAACAAGAACTTGTAAAGGAAAGGACTCGGTTTTGACAAGAAAAAGTAAAGAAGTCGTGGCTTGACAAGGAAAGTAAAGGAGTAGAGCTCCAAATCAAGAACAAGACAGAAAGTAAAGAGAGGAGCTCGAAATCAAGAAAAAAAACAAAGAAGGAGTAGAGAGCAATTCGGAAATAACAACAAAGGAAAATGTAGAGAGGTTTTTTGGTATTGAGGTGTGAAGAAGAGAGATAAGCTCTCAACTTCCTACAATATGTACATGATGGATTCTAAGGCTAAGGTGTTGTATTTATAGGCAAAGGAAACTTGGGGACTAAGTTTAGCTTGAGAAATATCCCAAAGACTAGCCATTTTGATTGGTTCCCCATATGACACCCCACATGGCTTGGAAGAGGATAAGAACACATCCACTTGCATTTCCTCCTCCAACCACAAGCCACCACATGCCTCCCCACTTGCACTCCCAACCGACTTGCCAACCGCCTTGGAGCTAGTTCCTCCCCAATGGCGCCGCCTTGGACTCGGTTGAGGCCAACCGAGTTGGTTTGGTTGAGGCTAACCGAACTAGTAGAAGCCAACCGAGTTTGAATAGTAAGTAAGAATAATGGGACTCGGTTGGTTCTTGGCCGGAACTTGGTTGTGACTGGTCGGAGCTAGGTCGGAGCATCACCGGAGGTTGATCGGAGCTTGGCCGGAATATGGCCGGAATCTGGCCGGAGCTTTGGCCGGAGCTACTTGGCTTTTGGACAGTGTATTCTCAACGACAAAGTCATTCTAAGATGATCTCAAGAAAGATGCTAAGCCAGATTTTGCCCAGAACATGGTCGAAATCCCAAAAAGGCCGAAATTGCCCTAGTTTGGCCTTGATCGGGCTTGAGCTGGTTCCACTCGGGCATTTTGTCTGAGAAGTGAGATTGTCCGAGTTGTTGGGCATTTCAAACAACTTGGTCGAGCCAGATTTGCCAGATTCCATGGTTTGGTCGAGCGACTTGGTTTCAGTGCCTATGCGCGCGGGGCCTTTGCTTTGGAATTGGGCCAACTTCCAATCTGCCCAAGCATTATCCTTGGTTTTCCGACATTGTCCACCTTATTTTCCATTTTGATCACTTTGCTTGAGGTGAATTTGTCAGATCAGCTCGTTTGCCCGGGCAACTTGAATTCAGTGCTAGACAGCTCGGGCGTGGCCTGGGCGAGGTCCGACATTTCTCGGACAAGTCCTGGAACGGGCCTCGGCGCTCGGGTGAGCTTCTTCGGACTCGGATGGAATTTTTTCGGTCCCCGGTTGAGACTTCTCGGCCAGAAATGTTTGGTGTGCTTTTTGGTCACAAATCTCCCTTTTTAAGCGTGTTTCCTCTTTAGACCCCAAAATGCCTGTATACACAAAATGACATTAACAAGCACTTGTTCGTATGACCAAATGTCTTATTTGGTGGGTTTAGTAGTACTTGATGAATTATATAAATACGCGTGATGGACCATAATTGTATGAATCATAAACACAGTTAAACCCACCAAATTAGACTCCTTATCTATTTAACTTTTGCTTGTTAGTTCCGATATTTATCTACAGGGTATTTTGAAGTCTAGAGAGAATACAAGCTAAGGAGGAGTTTTAAAGCTGAAAATGAATTACGAGTCATTCCAGGTCACGACCAAATTCCGACTTTCAAGAACCTGACGTGGAATCACTCAAAACAAGTCCAACCGAAGAGCAACCAGAGTCAGACCGGAGCTGAAAGGACCGATGGCTTTTGTGAAAGATCAGAAACACACATCTCTCACCCACTCCCCTCCACCTAGCCGGCGGCTCCCCTCACTCACACTCCCCTCCACCTCTCCCTTCATGCCACATGGGCGGCGGCTAAGGAGGAGGACACCTAAGGGCCGGCGGCTTTGAGATCCTCCACCCTCCTCTTGCCAAGTGTCTTCTCCTCCTCCACATCTCTTCCTCCCCTTAGCCTATAAATAGAACACTCCCTTGCCCTTGAATCATCATCCCATTTTGTGTGCAAGAAGCACAAGTCACTTATCTCTCTAGATTAAGGGCACAACTATGTAAGCACTTTACTTTGGAATCGAAGCTTGATCTTTAGCAATCTCAACGGTTTTTGTAAGTACTCTCGTCTTTACTTTACTGTCTTTTCAATTCAGCAACTTTACTTTCCTGTCTTTACTTTCGAAAACTTTATTTTCTGTCTTTCAAAACCTTTACTTTTCAAGCACTTAGCTATGATGTCCTGCTCCAGGGATATTCGTAGCTAAACCCTTCATTCGGTTGAAGGGGTGTACTTGTATCATACAACGTTTTAGACCCTTCTCTTAGTGCCTCTTTGTGTTCAACTTGTTCTAGGTGCCATATATTAGGTCAGAATTCCATTGGTTGAGTGGATGCTCGGAAGAGCAAAGCTCTGCCATGGGTTCGTGATCTTCCGTGGATAAGTGGAGGCTCGGAAGAGCACAGCTTATCTGTGGAAGTCAACCTCTTTAAAACACCATTTGGTTTATCAGGAATGATGATCAAATGGATGCACATACTAGAACAGGAGTTCTTTGTCTTGCAAAAGACTAGACGGTGTGGCAAGTCATGTGCTAGGAATAGCCTTGATTCACTTTTGAACACTTAGTATGATCATTAGAGGTCAATGATAAACAAAAATATGATACAAGGCCCCTGAAACCAAATCTTTCCTTTAATTGTAATATCAACTGTTACTTTACCTTTCAGTACTAAAAACCAAAAACAACCCCCAACTGCTTTATTTAACCTCCCTTTTCGAAAGAACAACTATTCACCTGACTCCCTTGGGTTCGACCCGTACTTACCACTGACTACCCAAAATACTTAAGTCACGAGTATCGGAGATATAAATTTGTTTTTGCACAGAGAACATCGCACCTTAACGCCGGAATTACTATTCACGACTCTCCTCTGGCTTTGTTCTTCAACTGCGATGCTTCTGACATGAAAATGCCATCTTTTAAGCTCGATTCTTCTTTAGACTCCAAAAGGCCCTGAAATGCAAAACGACATTAACAAGCATATGTTCTTATGATCAAATGTCGTAAATGGTGGGTTTTGTTGACTTAATGAGTCGTATAAATACGTCTCATCAAACCACCCCACACTTGAACTTGTTCGTGTCGAACAAGGCCTTAAGTCACAAGAGGAAAAACACATTCAAACATCACAAGTTCTTCTCGGTCATTAGATAAATGCTATTCTAGATTTCCCCTTTCCATGCATTCTCAATCACTACTCAAGGCATTTTGCTTCAAACACGAAATTTAACTTGATACATGTACCTTTGAGTTAAGATGCAAACCAATTCGGATGAGTGGGAGGTAGTCCTTTTTAGGCCCATGATCTACACTCTTGGATTCGGATCTTGTTACATGGTTATACTTGTTGCTTCTTCTAGCACGTAATGAATTCAAGCTCAAGGGTTGAGTCCTTTTGATACTTTTCTTGGACATTCTGGTAGTGAACTTGGCCTTCGGCCTTTGTATATTGACAGATGCTTGTCGTCACAGCAAATGTGCAAATAAATTTATAAGTCCGCTACTCGCGACTTAACTACTGGGTAGCAAGTGGTAAGTAGGGGTCGAACCCAAGGGAGTCAGTGTGGATTAGTTGTTTTTACGGGATTGTCACGAAAGTAAATACAGTTGAGGGTTGGGTTTGAGTGTTTTGGGAACTGAAAGTAAATTACGACAGTTGATATTACGATTAAAGGAAAGCATTCGGTTTTAGGGGCCTTGTATTATATTTGTTTATCATTGACCGCTAATGATCATGCCAAGTGTTCAAAGATGAATTGAGGCTATTTCTAGCGCAAGACATGATCATGCTAAGTATTCAAAGATGAATCGAGGCCCTTTCGTAGCGCAAGACTTGCAACATCGTTTAAAACACTTGTTCTAAGCAAAACTAATTCCTCCTTTCGAAGTATCTTAGCTGTAAGTGCATCCACTTGATCTCCCAGTTACGTTATTGACCAAGTGGTGTTTTAGATAAGTCGAACTCCTCGATAAGTTTTGCTTGTTACAGCTTCCACTTACCGAGTATGTTCACGAATTCCCACGGAAGAGCTTTTTGCTTGTCAGGCACTCAACCTTGGAAACTCTGACTATATATGGCACATAGAACAAGTTTTGAATACAAAGGTGTACTAAGAGTAAGATCTAAAACATTTATAATACAAGTGCGCCCCTTCTACCGAATAACTAATTTAGCTACTAATCATGGCAGTGGTTATCATAATTATGAACTTGGAAATAAACACGAGTTTATAAATACAGTTTAAATAAATAAAAAGACTTACAACCGTTGAAGCGCCAAGGATCATGCTTTGATTCCAAAGTAAAATTACATGATTAGTGCCCAAAATCTAGAGAGAAGCTAGAGCTTCTCTCTCTAACTATGGAGTTGTGACTTTGGTGGTGGTGAGATGATACAAATGAGGAGGAGAACTCTTCTATTTATAGCCCAAGGTGGTGGAGATGGGTGGTGGAGATGGGTGGCATGTGGTGGTCATCCAAGGGTGGAGATGGAGGAGTAAGGAGGAGCCACCACATGGCAAGCATCCATGGAGGAGGAGTGGAGAGCAAGTTTTGAGGTGTATGGCTTGGATGGAAACACATGGAGGAAGAGGAGTGGATGGTGGAGGAGCAGCCGGCGGCTTTGGGGAGGAGGGGAGGAGGAGCCGCCACTTGGAGGGAGGAGAGTGGAGGAGCCACCCTTCTAGAAGCTTGTGACTTCTTCACAAAAGCCATCGGTTTGACCGGATCTGACCGGAGCTTTGGCCGGAGCTTCTTGGATTTTGGAGAGTGTATTTTGAATGAAAATGTCATTCTAAGATGATCTCAAGAAGGAACCTAAGCCAAATTCTGCTTGGAACATGGTCGAAATCCCAAATCCGATGAAATTGCCCTTATTTGGCCTTTACCGGGCTCGGTGCTTTTGCCTTGCGTTCTTGTCCATTTGCCGACGGTTCTAGAATATTTGAGTGATTCCAAGTCGGTTCCATGAAGGATGTTAAGGTTGATTTTGAGTGTAGCATGGTCGTGACCTGGAATGACTCGTTCTTCATTTTCCGCTTAAAAACTCCTCCTTAGCGTGTTTTCTCTCTAAGTGCCAAAATACCCTGTAGAAATAAATCGGGACTAACAAGCAGAAGTTAAATAGACCAACAGTCTAATTTGGTGGGTTTTACTGTGTTTTTGATTCATATAATTATGGTCCATCAGATTACCCCACACTTTTAGTTGTTCGTCCCGAACAATGCTATTAAAGGGCGGCACACAATCAAGTAAAAACTTTGTAAAATATGAAAGTAAGACTGTGGGACTCGATTTTTCCTAATTCATGCATTACTACTTATTACTAAATTAAACTGCGTAAATAAATAGAAGAAACTTGATACTTGTACCTTCGTGCAGAGATGCAAATTAATTCGGATGTTTCGGGAGATAGCCCTTTTTAGGCTCCTGGACTGCAACCTCGGGATCGTCTCGTACTATATGGTTTTCTTGTAGCTTTCTCTAGCACGTGATTCGGTTCGGGTTTCACTGGTTTGAGTACTTTGATTTTCTTTTGGCGAGGGACTGCTTTTTATAGTGAATTGGCCTTTGGCCTTTGATTTGACGCTTTGAGTTCTTCACTTTTGTTCGGTTAAAACCTTCACAATTTTGGGCCTTAGGCCTCTTGATTTGCTTCTTCGAGCTTTTCGCCTTTTTGTGGTTTTGCAAGTCCATTTTCTCAAGCCTTTTTTTTGGGAGGTCCAATCATCGCCCGCAAGCCTATGGAAATACCTCCCCGCTCCTCTCGTTTTTGCCGTTTTCGCGCGGGTCAAGGTGAGGGTCGCTCATCTATTTTCTCGGCTACTTTGACTGTCGTTTTCGCGCGGGTCAAGATGAGGGTCGCTCATCTATTTTCTCGGCTACTTTGACCGGAGATAGGACGGTCTGATTCCCGTCCTCGCCTTTTGCATTGTATGGCGGAGATGACTTCAATTTTCACTGAAACCCGAAGTGCAGCCTCCACTGACTTCGAAAACCATATAGTTTGATTCGATCCTTCGATTGCTTGCCAAGCCTCTCTAGGGCATTTCTATCAACTCCACATCCCTAGTTTATCTCAGCACAAAGGGACAAATGAGAAGTTACGTTCTAAGTTTTTAGACAGTTGAATTTTCACAAGGTAAATGCATGAATTTCGGTCTATCTTTTTCACATTCTTAAGTTCATACTTTCAAAAAGATACACAAAAAAAGAAAAAACATGTTGTTTATTTATGTACACATGCGGTTCTCACCCCACACTCTCGAACGAAGTCGTGCCTTTCAGCACTACTTAGTTCGAAAGCCATGCAAGCAGATGTTATACGAGAAGGAAATGACTTAAGGAAAGGTAAGATCAGAACTCCCTTATTGTGTCGAATGGCATGAGGCTTGATAATCGAGGGAGTTCGGCAGGGGCCTTGAACTCTCAGCGCAGGCCCGGTAAATTCACGGAAGCTGCCTGGCTGATCCGATCGTGCTCCAAAAACCAATTCCTAAATAGTCAAATCATTCTATGCACCAAGTGGGTGAGAGCGACTTATTGAAAAAGTAAAATACAGAAAATAAAAGACAGAAAATTAAAGTGCAGAAAGTAAGATAGTGTCGGGTTACCTCCCGACCAGTGCACTTGTTTAACGTCGTTGGCTCGACAGTACCCCAGTCATGGATCATAAGGTCGGATCCCAAGGGTGAGTGAGGTCAAACTTTTTCTCGGCAGCCCTTTTGCTCCGAGAGGGTGAGGTTTCCTTGACCATAGCTGCTGGTCCAATGCGTCGTGCTTGCTTGTTACTTCTTCCGGGTTTCCATTCTTTCGGCCCATGTCTTTGCCGTCTCTTCATGTTTGAATAGTTGGCACTTTCGCGAGTTTGGAAGTTGGGTTTTGTGCCTTCAAACATCGGCGACCACAGGCATGTTCCCATGTGAGGCCTCTTCTTGGTGGTAGCTACGAATGGTTGTCTCGGAACGATTGAGTTTTCAGGTGGCTTTTCTTGGCTTGTGACGAGAGAGAGTTCCTTTGTCGGCTTTTTTGGCTCATGCTCGGCCTCCAACTCCCCTTGTACCGCATCATCATTGATTATATGATCTTCGGTGGCTATGATCGGCATAAAATACGAAGGTTTGAGTTGAGGCACTTCGACCATGAGGACTAGATCTGTTTCAAGTGCTCCGACAGTGAGGATTAGGTCTTTCTCGGACAGTTCGGCAATGAGGTCCGGGACTTCCTCGGGTGCTCCGAGCGCAAGGACCGGGCCTGGCTTGATTTCTTCGGCCGCTTCAGCAGTGAGGTTCGGGATTTCTGTTGGTTCGGTAATTAGGACAAGGATTTCCTCGGATGGATTGGTGATAAGGACCGGGTCTGATTGTGGTGGTTCTTCTTCGGTTATTTGTGGGTCCTCATCCTCAGTCGGTTCCTCGGGTTCAGACGTCCTTTCTGTTGCTCCTGAATCGGTTTCAGCCGTGAATTGGTGCATCGCGGCACTCAATTGCTGCATGTTTGCGGCCAATTGTTGGGTGTTAGCTGCCAGCTCCTTTTCTGCCGCCCATAATTCAGTTTTAGCTCTGATTTGTTGCATTGTGTTTTCCAACTGCTGGATGCTAGATGCCAGCTCCGTTATACCGTCCTTGAGTGGCTCGGCCTGATCTTGGCTTGGTCTTGACCTTGCGGCCAAATCATTGATTAATATCCAAAGATCATCCACGGTTAAGTCCCACATTGATCCTCCTGCTGCATTATTTAGCTGGTCCCACTCATGTGGCAACATTCCACAGAGAAATTTTATTTGAAGATCGGAGTTGGTAAATCCATGGTGCGGGCAGCTCGTCACAATGGAATCGAAGTACCATAAGTACTCATCCAATGTTTCGTCCCTGGATTGTTGAAGGTTCAGGATCTTCTCGCGGGTTTCTTGGCGTAAGGAAGGAGGGGAGAATTCCTTCAGGAACGGAACGCAGAGATCTACGTAACGTTCTGCACTGCTAGCGGTGGATGTGTAGTACCAGATTGTGGCGAAGTCGATTAGAGAGAATTTGAAGCATTTCAGCTTAAACTCTTCTAACACTTCGTTTTCAGGTTTGATGTTGTGGCAGACTTGGTGGAAGTTTCGACAGTGCTGTACAGGGTCTTCTCCCTCCGTTCCTCCGAACAGGGGCAGAAATCGCGTTGTCCATGCATGCGTAATGGGTAGTGTCATAGAGAGATGAACAGAAAAGAAAAAGGGGAGGGAAGAACAGTTATCCGATGACTAGTTCCCCGGCAACGGCGCCAATTTGACAGATGCTTGTCGTCACAGCAAATGTGCACATAAATTTATAAGTCCGCTACTCGCGACTTAACTACTGGGTAGTAAGTGGTAAGTAGGGGTCGAACCCAAGGGAGTCAGTGTGGATTAGTTGTTTTTACGGGATTGTCACGAAAGTAAATACAGTTGAGGGTTGGGTTTGAGTGTTTTGGGAACTGAAAGTAAATTACGACAGTTGATATTACGATTAAAGGAAAGCATTCGGTTTTAGGGGCCTTGTATTATATTTGTTTATCATTGACCGCTAATGATCATGTCAAGTGTTCAAAGATGAATTGAGGCTATTTCTAGCGCAAGACATGATCATGCTAAGTATTCAAAGATGAATCGAGGCCCTTTCGTAGCGCAAGACTTGCAACATCGTTTAAAACACTTGTTCTAAGCAAAACTAATTCCTCCTTTCGAAGTATCTTAGCTGTAAGTGCATCCACTTGATCTCCCAGTTACGTTATTGACCAAGTGGTGTTTTAGATAAGTCGAACTCCTCGATAAGTTTTGCTTGTTACAGCTTCCACTTACCGAGTATGTTCACGAATTCCCACGGAAGAGCTTTTTGCTTGTCAGGCACTCAACCTTGGAAACTCTGACTATATATGGCACATAGAACAAGTTTTGAATACAAAGGTGTACTAAGAGTAAGATCTAAAACATTTATAATACAAGTGCGCCCCTTCTACTGAATAACTAATTTAGCTACTAATCATGGCAGTGGTTATCATAATTATGAACTTGGAAATAAACACGAGTTTATAAATACAATTTAAATAAATAAAAAGACTTACAACCGTTGAAGCGCCAAGGATCATGCTTTGATTTCAAAGTAAAATTACATGATTAGTGCCCTAAATCTAGAGAGAAGCTAGAGCTTCTCTCTCTAACTATGGAGTTGTGACTTGTGGTGGTGGTGAGATGATACAAATGAGGAGGAGGACTCTTCTATTTATAGCCCAAGGTGGTGGAGATGGGTGGTGGAGATGGGTGGCATGTGGTGGTCATCCAAGGGTGGAGATGGAGGAGTAAGGAGGAGCCACCACATGGCAAGCATCCATGGAGGAGGAGTGGAGAGCAAGTTTTGAGGTGTATGGCTTGGATGGAAACACATGGAGGAAGAGGAGTGGATGGTGGAGGAGCAGCCGGCGGCTTTGGGGAGGAGGGGAGGAGGAGCCGCCACTTGGAGGGAGGAGAGTGGAGGAGCCACCCTTCTAGAAGCTTGTGACTTCTTCACAAACGCCATCGGTTTGACCGGATCTGACCGGAGCTTTGGCCGGAGCTTCTTGGATTTTGGAGAGTGTATTTTGAATGAAAATGTCATTCTAAGATGATCTCAAGAAGGAACCTAAGCCAAATTCTTCTTGGAACATGGTCGAAATCCCAAATCCGATGAAATTGCCCTTATTTGGCCTTTACCGGGCTCGGTGCTTTTGCCTTGCGTTCTTGTCCATTTGCCGACGGTTCTAGAATATTTGAGTGATTCCAAGTCGGTTCCATGAAGGATGTTAAGGTTGATTTTGAGTGTAGCATGGTCGTGACCTGGAATGACTCGTTCTTCATTTTCCGCTTAAAAACTCCTCCTTAGCGTGTTTTCTCTCTAAGTGCCAAAATACCCTGTAGAAATAAATCGGGACTAACAAGCAGAAGTTAAATAGACCAACAGTCTAATTTGGTGGGTTTTACTATGTTTTTGATTCGTATAATTATGGTCCATCATATATCTTTGATAATCCTTCACATTTTGTTTTGGGTAGGCTCTCACATGAGATGATTTTTCTTTCTTTCGAGCTTTGCTCCTTTTGTGATTTTCTTGTCCATTCCTTCTTGGGAGGTCCAATCATCGCCCTCAAGCATATGGAAATACCTCCCCGCTCTTTCTCATCCTTGTCGTTTCGTGCGAGTCAAGATGAGGGTCACTCATCTATTTTCCCGACTACTAGGACTAGAGATAGGACGGTTTGATTCCCGTCCCACCACTTACATAAACGCTGCAATGGTGGAGTCAACTACAACCACGAGTCTCAAAGCGCAGCCTCCACAAGTTCATATAACCATGTAACTCGAATCCCCGATCCTTGAGTGCTTTGTCAAGCCTCACTAGGACATTTCTATCAACTCCACATCCCCTATTTATCCCAACTCATAAGGTCACTTAAGAAGTTAGATCACATGTTAGTCGCACAATTATAATTTCATAAGAGTCACGCATGTACTTGGATCCATCTATTTCACATCATTCAAGCTCAACACCCCCCTTCCTACGCATTTTATTCACTAATCCACTCATTTTATTCAAAAAAATTAAAATTTTCAAAGGGAAACGTGCTGACTCATGCATGTGCAAGAAAATAAACGTGATGACACAACAAACTACTAAACACCCCACCCCACACTTTTGAAATGAGCCGTGGCCTCACGGCACAACTCAATCAAGACAATAAGCACAAAATCAATGGAAAGAAACAAGGTAAAAGAGTGAAACGGGACTCCCCTTGTATGCCATGAAGTGGCAAGGCGTGGACTAGCATCGGAAGCTCATGGGGAGCTAGGTCGGGCTCGGTCTCTCAGGTGAGCCTCGGCTTTGGGTGCGTCCCGGTCTAGGACCGTCGCTGGGTTCCTCGGGCCTAAGGTCTCGGATGCGTCTCGGTGCTCTCCTTTGGCACGCCCGGTTCTACTTAAAATGCGTAGCAGAACCGGCAAAGTGCGTAGCACTTGGACCCGACCTACAAAAACATCCTTATTTCTTTCCAATCATAAAAGAGGTGAGGGTTAGTATAAAATGCAAGAAAGTAAAATGCAAAAAATACTGTAAAATACCGGGCTGCCTCCCGGCAAGCGCCTTTGTTTAACGTCGTTGGCTCGACGGTACCTCCTCAAGGAGGTTCGTTGGGGTCCCATGGGCGGGTGAGGTCAAACTTCGCCTCAGTGTCTCCTTTGATCAGCCCCAAGCCCTTGTGGATTGGTGTGCACGGTTCTGGTATCCAATAGTCGGGCGGGTTTGCCTTCACATTCCTCCATGTCGGCGAGGAAGTCTTCACCATAGCTGCTACCCCAGTCGTGCATACGGTCTCTCTTGGTCGGTCAGGGACTAGGGTACTGAAATCCGAGGTGTGCACAATGTCCGGCGGCTTCTTTGTGCTCGGACGGTCATCATTATCGCAGATGTAGAAATCTGAAATTCCGCCGCCGAATGAAAGTGATAATAAACCCTCGCCCATGTCAATCCTAGCCTTCGTGTCATAGAGAAATGGCCGTCCCAATATAAGAGTAGGAGGCTCATCGTCTCTAGCATTCCCCATCTGCAAGACGTAGAAATCTGTAGGAATAACAAGGTCTCCCACTTGGAGTGTCACATCCTCAAGCAATCCAACCGGTCGAATGCATGACTTGTCCCCCAACTCAATCATTAATTTCGGCGGGCTCAATGGACCAAGTCCCAACGAGTTGTATAAGGAGTAGGGCATGGCATTAACGGCAGCACCAAGATCGATCAAGCAATGAGGAACTTGAGCCTCTCCTATACCGCATGTGACCGTGAAAGCTCCCGGGTCTCTAACCTTGTGGCTTGTAGTGAGGGCACGCTCTATCATGGGTCCATCATGCTTGGGAAACTCCTCCAATCCATCTAGCTTGTCATCATCAATCATAATCACCTCCATCATGCTAACATTTGCCTTCGGGTTTTGGACGGTTTGTGAAGGGAGTCGTCCCGGTTCCTTCTTTGATTCGGAGAACATCATGTTGAGCTGGGTCACTTGTTTAGCAAGGTCGGCTATGGCCCCATCAGTTCTAGCTTGATTTGGTTGCATGGTAATGGCCAATTCTTTTACTATGTCCTCTAGTGACTTACTCGAGCCCGGTTGATTATGGCTTGGTCCCGGTCTGTTTTGTATGGGTCCTTGTTGGTATTGACGTTGAGGTGGCCTATAAACTGAGGGACAGGCTTGGGGAACGGGTTGTTGAAAGTGATGAGCCGAGTCTCTATGGGGAGGCCCGTCGTTCCTCCAAGTGTTCCCGGACGGTCCTTTTCCATAGTGACGATTCGGCCCGGTTCGGTTTGGGTACCATTGATAATAGCCCACGGCATTCACGTCCCCATGGTCCTCTTCTAGCAATGTCGGGCAAGAGTCCGTTTTGTGGTCCATAGACCCACAAAACTCACATGGCTTGGGTTTGGCCGCCGGTTCCCTTCTCATCAAATGTACCATCATTTCCTTCATTTGTTTCACATCTTCGGAAAGTTGGCTTGTAGGGGCTTCGGCCTTAGCCACACTTATAGTACGAGAGAATTCCTCTTGACGGCTAGTAGCCTCCTCAAAACGTGCATTTTCGGCCACCTTTCTGATCAAGGCCCTTATTTCTCTCAACGTAAGGCTAGATTTCGATCCTCCAGCCGAGGCATTCAACAACATCTTGTCTAAGGGCTTGAATCCATCCAACAAGTACTCAATTAGGAGCTTCTCGGAAAGCCCTAAATTACAAAAACTCCCCTCGAGTTGGTTGAACTTCTCAAGATAGTCGTACATCGACTCATTCGGCCCTTGTTTCAACTCTTGCAATTGCCTCCTCACTCGTGAGGCTAGGCCAATAGGGTAGTATTTGGCCAAAAATTTAGCTTGCATTTGAGCCCAAGTTTGGATACTACCCGAAGGCAAAGAGAGAAACCAATCGGTCACCGAATCCATTAGAGAGAAGTAGAAGGCCTTCAACTTGAAGTCTTCTACTTCTACTCCATGGGGCTTGAGATTTTGACACACCGCATGAAAACGTTTGATATGAGAAGTAGCGGACTCTCCTTGAGTACCCGCGAAATTAGGCAAATTGTGCACAACTCCGGTGCTCACCAATATATCCTCTAGTTCCGAGCTCTCATAGAGGCACCAAGATTGGTTTCTAAAATTAGGTGCCGAGAGTTCCTCAAATGTAGGTTCTTGGTAGAACACATTATCAAAGTTTTCATGACGAACTTGTTGAGGGTGAGGTCTACGCGGGGGTATAACTGGTTGCCTAGGATCATTTGGGACTTGATCCTCTCGCACCCCATGGTTTTGCCCCATTGCTTGCCTACGCCTCAAGTTTCCTTGGCGGACTAGCACCTCGGGATCCTCATAGAATAGAGGTGGTGCACCGTCGCGACCATAATGGTGCATATCATTGTTCACCTCGTCTTCACCAAAATTGTCACTATGGTGAGACATGGTTCACTAAGCACAAGAGTAACAAAAAGTAAAAACAAGAACAACTTTCAATGATTTATCTAGATCCCCGGCAACGGCGCCAAAATTTGACGAGCACAATGTCGTAGTGTGCAAATCAAACCTAAATTTATAGTCCACTACCCTTAGCTTACTATGAGATTAGTAAAGCGGCAAGTAGGGGTCGAACCCAAGGGAAATAGATCACGTACTCGTTGTTCTTTATGCAAGGGAAAGTAAGTAAAGTAAATACAAGTTTTGGGGTTTTGAAAAGGTTTTGTAATGAAAAGACTAAAAGTAAATGCAAAGGGATTTTGATCGATAGAATAGAATTCGGTCTAGGGGCCTTTGTTATAGCTCAACTCATCATTGACCTTCTAATGATCTATCTTGCACCCATAGGCGTGGTTACTCCATTCCAAGAGATCACCCAAACAAGGCCATTCCAAGCACTTGTTCTATGATTCATTCCATTCCAAGAACAAATCACTAGTGTACTAAAGAATAGCACCCCATTCCAAGGTATGCTAGACTAGGTGCAATGTTTGTTCCACATTCCAATGAAAACAAACTCAATAGTTGTGAAGAGACCACACGGCTAAACCTTGCCATTCCAAGCATTAGTTTAGCCTAGGTAGTCATTCCCAATCTATTGTCACAACTAGCAAATGAGTACAAGATAGCATGAAGATTCAAGGTCTCAAAGCCTTGCTACAACATTTAGGGGACCCCAAACCGAATTATGGAGGATTTAGCCACTCATATTCATGAAATGAATATGAGAGCTAAGGAGCATAATCGGAATAAGAAGGCTCAAACCCAAAATGCGTAGAACAAAGAGTAAAATGCGTAACAAGTAAGGGAAGGAGTAGAGAGATGTTGAGATTTCTTCAAGCCAATTGACAAGAGCAACAACTATGAAATTTAGAGTGATTTTCGAATGTCATTTACAAGGGCCAAGGTGTTCTATTTATAGAGAAAGAGCTAGGGTTTCTCATGTCTTGGACTCCAAGTTTGGAGTGGAAGTAGCCAAAAATAGATTGGCATGAGCCAATGATGAGATGCTTCTAGAATAATCAAGGCACTCTTGCTCTGGAAGTAGTCAAAATGGATTGGCATGAGCCAAATGATGAGATGCTTCTTGGATTTTTCCCGAAGTTACTGTTCACGACCAAAATACTGTTCATCCCGGGATTACTGTTCATTCCGGAATTACTGTTCATTCCAGAATTACTGTTCACGCCAGAATTACTGTTCACGACTCTCCTCTGGCTTTGTTCTTCAACTGCGATGCTTCTGACATGAAAATGCCGTCTTTTAAGCTCGATTCTTCTTTAGACTCCAAAAGGCCCTGAAATGCAAAACGACATTAACAAGCATATGTTCTTATGATCATATGTCGTAAATGGTGGGTTTTGTTGACTTAATGAGTCGTATAAATACGTCTCATCAGTCGTCCACTTAATGACTGACAACTGTCCCCTAACAAACTTACAGACAGTATGAGGAGGTGGCGGCCGTTGCGCCTGGAATCTTCTCGTTCACGTACTCAGCGCTGGGATATTTCTGTGATGCTTTCCTCTGCCTGACAGTGCATGGTAAGACTCCTGTGGGTGCATCAGTGCATCAATCCATTCTCATCTCAGGTCGTGTCCCCTTTTCTGCTGTGGACCGGTCAGGAAGCGTTCTGTTCTCTTGCTTGTTATGTTTCCCGACTAGGCCAAGATAGGTATGGCCAACACGTATCTTTTTTTCCTTCTTAAGGCCGATGAGGGTGGATTGTTGCCAGCCTGAGGTCCTTAGGTGGCCTGTGTAGATGGTTATTATCGTCCCCAAGTTATCCCAACTTGTATAGTCATGGATCAGGCTTTTTGATCCCATCAATAACAATCGTGAGAAGGTCCTCTCCTAATAATAATAATAATAATAATAATAGTCACTTTGTCTTTGTGTTCTTTTGGTAGATAAAATAGATGATTCATTTAACTTTTGTTTAGCACAACCGTCGGTCTCAAATAAACGTTCATTAATTTTAACTTTTTTTTTTTTGAAGTAACGTGGTCTAAACCGTTGACTTTCTAATGAAACCAATAAAATTATTTGAAAAAAATCCGACCATTTTTGTAACTTCGTATTGTCCTGTGAGGCTGTGATCTTCTTCTTTTTTTTGATAGTGCCACACGGCTATACAAGGCAAAAGAAAAGCTAAAAGAGCTGGACAAGATCAGGTAATAATGGAATAGCATCCAACCGGCTCCAACACCATCTCTTCATGTTCACCTTCTTAGAGATGAAGTCAGCAGCGCAATTTGCTTCTCGTCTTGTGAAAGAGACTGACCAATTCAGACGGGCATATAACAATGGATATAATTCTGAATACCAGGAGGACTCTGAAGCTTCATTCTTTGAGTTGAAATTGATGGCTTGGACCAGATACTTGCTGTTTGTCTCAAAAATAGCTTGCTCGATATGGAGATTCCTTGCTATCATCAACCCTTCCCGCAATGCTAGACCTTCACAATCAATTGCACTATCACAGCGATGCAAATATTTTGATACAATGGCAAAATCACACATCCTGTTGAGTCTCTGTCTCGCATTATAACTCCTAACCCTCCCGCCTTTGTTTGTTCATTCCATGACCTATCGCAATTTATCTTGACGTAGTTGCCAATTGGTCTTTTCCAGGTTAGACTATAGAGATTCAAGCACTGCGTAATTGACTTATTGTTGCTAGTGTAATCCTTATACAATCTGTTTATGCGTCTACATGCTGTTAAAGGAGAAAGGCTTTAACTACCATGTACCACCTTGTTTCTATTATACCACATAAACCATAGTATATTAAATCGGCCATTGAATTAAAGTTTCTACCATCAACATGAATATATATTCCCATATATTCCAAGACTGCTTTACTCCACCAGCATTTTATATATGGATGTAAATCATCTTCATACTGAAATTGACAAAGAGAACATGAAAATGTACCTCCTAACTTCCGCTCGAACAATTGTGCGCCAGTTGGGGAAGCCCATTGTGGTATCCCCTCAAGACAAAGATCTTTACTTTGCGGAAGTGGTAGTTTCCATATGAACTTTCAAAACCTTAGTAGATGACTATCATCAGATTGTTCTCCTTTATCACTATTCTGGGATTGTAAATTAATTTGTGCGGTTTTATAAGCTGATTTAATATCAAGCTTTCCTTAAACATTGAGCTTCCATTTCAAATCCCCTGACTGTTCATCTATATCACAGCCATACTTTAAATTGTGATTGATTTGTGTAGTGCTCTCCACACATGGGAAGGTCTACTCGTAAGAGATGCCTCAATAATAGTATTGTGAGGGAAATACTTAGCTTTTAGAATTTTACTAACCAAGACCAAGAGGTATGGGGCTTGTGCAACTCTCCAATATTGCTTGGCCAGAAAAGCCATATTTAAGTACTTGAAATTATAGAAACCAAGTCCTCCTTCTTTCCTTTTTCTCAAAGTATCAGAATTGATCCAACGAACCCCCTTGTTTCCTCCCGAGTGCTGCCACCAGAAGTGACTAATCATGCTGTGCAAGTTTTCTTGATGACTTTTTCTGGTAGTAAAAAACAATATAACCAATATTGAGGGATTGTATTTAATATCGAGGTAACCAGGATTTCCCTACCTCCTTGTGAGAGGGAGATAAATTTCCAGCTGTTCGTTTTGCTCCAAATTTTATCCACCATGACCTGAAAAGTTTGTATACGATTTCGGTTTATGAGGACTGGCAACCCCAAGTATTTAGAATGATTTTCAACTATGTTAACACCCAATGTTTGCCGGATATGCTCAATCAGATCCTGCTGAATATTTTTGCTCACCATGATTTTGGAGTTTCCAAAATTAACTCCCAATCCTGATATTTTTTTCGTAATTATTCAGAAGATTCCGCACCCAATTAATGCTATCATGTGTGAGCCTTAAGAATAGTAAGCTATCATGGTGAGCAAAAATCATTGATGTAAAGTTTCATCTATAAGGCCCAAGGTCTTATATTGATTCAACAAAGCTGTAAAGTATTCAATACAAAGGATGAATAGATATGGGGACAACGGGTTGCCTTGACGAATTCTCCTTTTTGGCCTTATGACATCAGTATAACTATGATTAACTTTGATGTGATATTTAACTGTGGTAACTAGATGCATAACTTTTTGGACCCATTCGTCCGCAAAGCCAAGCTTTAACAAAACATTACGAAGATCTTGACAATGTCTAATTTCAGTGACCCAAAGACCTTCTTTTGATTATTAACATTTTTAATGTAATGACTAATTTCATGGGATATAAGAATATTGTCAGTAATCATCCTATTCTTCACAAAGGCACATTGTTGTACTGAAATTACCTCATCCAAGAAACTTTGCAGACGATTGACAATCATCTACGACATAACTTTCGCTTTTGTGCCAATCAGTCTGATGGGATGGTAACCTGTCGGTTTGATAGCACCCTTGAGCTTGGGAATAAGAGTTATCAAAGTAATGTTAGCCGCGGCATTAAAGTAACCATCATTTAAAAAGGATAGACATTCAATTATAAAATCATCTCTAACAATGGACCAACAGTTCCGGAAAAAAGCAACTGAAAAGCCATTCTTGCCTGGGGCTTTCATAGGGTGTAACTGAAATAAAGCATTGGTTACCTCCGCAGCAGTGTACGGGGGTGTGAAAATCAAATTATGTTGATCTATGACTTTGGTGTGAGGCTGTCACTACAAATTTTGGGATTTTTTCCGTCCAGAAATTTCGTCGCAAAAACTTCGACAGACACGGCACCGGAAAATACTCCGTTGTAATACCGTCGAATTTCCGTCAACAAAATTTGAAATATTTAAAATCGTCGTAATTCCGTCATCACATATTCCGTGACGAATAGTTAGTCGGATTGTTGACGGAACTTTTGTGACGAAGAATTAGCGGACAGGTTACGCAAATTTTATTCGCTCACATTCCGTCGAACTTCAGTCGGTGTATACTGTAGCCTAATTCCCTACACATTTCATCACCATTTCATCATCTGGAACTAGTGTTAACAAAATTTGTTGCATCAGGCAACGGTCTGAAGAATCCACACCGAATGCCCGGTGGGATCTTATCGTGGATAAATCTGGTGCCATATGATTAAGTTAGTAAACTTTTTTCAAACTTAAGACTCATTAAATAATCAAATCAATAATTACCTTATGTAAACTTCAGCTGCGGATGCACTCGAAGGTTTCAGGCGGGTGAACAGAATGCAATCTTTGTCCGCATCGATATAACAATCCTCACCAAACACTTCGCTACTAATGTACACCGAATACAGAGTTGACTTTGCCATTGTGTTAGCGTGGTCGTACAGAAAGCGGCAATACATTGACATTCTCATAGTATCATTGCCGCTGAAACTGCTGCATTGCAGTTTCAAAAATCTGGACTCGTCATATCCCTGTTCGAAATACAAATGTCGATCAAATGAGTAACATTAACAAACTTAAAGTTGATTAGTGTGATAAAACTGAATGTACGTACTTACCTTTTCATCAATGATTACTAGATATTTCGGCCATCCCACAAAAGCACGCACTGCATCTGATACTTTCTCCATTCCCCGAACTTCTATGGCAGCTCTTCCGATGGTTCGATCGCATCGTCCTGGCATAACTCTGCCAAGTGCCATGATTTTCCTGCGCTCATCCGAACCTCCTCCTTCCATGTGCAGTATGCATTTCTTCCCACCCTGGCATGGAAAAACAAAATTATTAATACAATGTGAATGAAGTAAATTGCACTTTCTTCGTAATTTGAAATGACTACATATTACCTCGGGTATATCTCCGAAGGGGTCTGGATTGGAACCACTGTGATGGTTCTGAAGCGTAGGCGCGTGCAAACTGACGGTGGAGTGTGTGCTGGACGAAGAAGACTGCTTCCCGAATACCTTCATCTTGTTCAAGTGTCGTTGGTACGACCCTCAATTTGTTAAGTCATACCCGCCTAACGACATTGTCATCGTGAACACTCATAGACACTACCCCCATTACGACCCTTACATTCTTGCCTAGCAAGCGGTTCAAGTTTACTATGTCACATTTCCGGGATTAGCTAGACAAAATAATCAGGGTTAGGTTGCAGTTTGTCTTGTGAAGCAAACAAACGCCATCGACATGGAAGTAGCAAATGATCCTTTCCAAGATGAGGGTCAATTCGGATCTGAGATGCATGTACTTAACGAAGTTGGATCATATGGGAACCTCGTTGATGATGAGGTTTATGAGTATCAAAGAAGGTCGCAACAGCGATAACGTAACTGACAATCCTGATACCGATGACGAGTCCGACAAATCCTCGTGAAGTCATACATTTCAAGTTTAGTTAAATGATGTAGTAAGTATCTGTTTGAAATTGAAAAATTTAAGTTCAATTCAAGAAATCTTCAAATTGGAATACATTTTAACGATGGAATACATTAATGTTATTTATGTTAGCTGAGAAGGAAAACATTTTAACTGATAATAGTCACTTCGGTTTGAAGTAAATGGTCTCTGTATGAACTATTTCACCCTTCAAAAGGAATCAAAAAAGCTCCACATCTACTGATCTGCAAGACTGTACTGACATACCTTGTATTGTCATTAGGTGCTGCACAAATGACAATACAAGGTTGACAATACTACCGATTTTAGTGGAACCGGTATTGATCTGTATATCACTTCATCTCGTAGACCCAAAATCTAGCCACATCATCATTTTTGTACATTCCCGTATGAGAGAAACTAGGATTATATAATAATTAAGAGTATAGGTTCTTTTAATAGGTTTTAAAAAAGTCGTATTTAGACATAGGCGCTGTCTTATGTTACCTTAAAAAATTGCTTAGAGGGAGGCGCTGTCTAAAGTGACACAAAAGACAGCGCTTCATATATATGCGCTGTCTAAAGTCAGATATAAGACAACGCTTAAGTGGAGGCGCTGTCTAAAGTTCTACACAAAACATCGCTTAGGTGTAGGCGCTGTTTAAAGTCAGATATAAGACAGCACGTACTAAATTAAGCGTCGTCTTATGTAAACAATAGACAGCGCCTACAAGAAAAGTGATGTCTTATGTGTATCTTAAAATTCGCCCGCCGTATTCGCCCGCCTACGCAAATATTAATATTTACAAAAAAATAATAATTACAAAAAAGTAACGATTGTTTGACGGAATTAGTAAAATAATTTTTGTATAAGTAAGTGGAATAATGACGGAATTGTGACTCAACAAGTTAAATTACATGCGAATCGGAAACCCTTCTCCTTCTACACCTTAAGTCAGCCGTCCTCCAAAATATCCTCCATTTTAGTCCATCACATTCGTCACCCAGTTTCGTCCGCCTGCAGGTAATTGTGTTTGTTCACAACCAAATTTTTCCATTTTCACTCTTATCCGTAATTGTGTTTGTTTGATTTTGATTTCCCTTTGTTTGATTCCGTCGGAGGTTGAATGTGGTCGAATGTTCTTTGTTTGGTTGTGGTCGAATGGTTGATTGTTGTCTTAAAATCCCTTTACACACGCTTGTTTGCTGCGTGGGTTTGTTTGATTCGTGATTGTTGACTGTGTTTCATTTGTTGATTTTAACTGATATTCATTGTGGGCGAATGTTAAACTCTGTGTTTGACTCATTACTTGTTCCAACTCTGTGTTTGAATCATTTCCAACTTCGTGTTTGACTCATTTGTTTGTTTGATTAATATCTATCTATTTGTTTGATTGTACCTGCTATCTATTTGTTTGATTCATCATTTATTTGTTTGACTCTGTGTTTATAAATGCAATCATTTCCAACTCTGAAGCCTATGAGCCCGTTGGATTTTTTCATATACATCACGTTGTATTCGACTTATATCTAACATAGGTTTACTAATTACCTTACAATTTGTGGCAGGTTATATGGCACCACTAAAGTGTAATGTAGCCGGTAACAGGAATACCGGCACTGGTAGAGGTTCTGGGAGTTCATCACAAACGAGGCTAACTGACATGCGCCAATCGAGATAATTGGGCCAGGACATGCAACGTCCACCATCGTCAATCGGGTACGCACGTCCAACCCCGGAAGTTCTAACCTAATATGTGGCACATAGAACAAGTTTTGAACACATAGAGGCACTAAGAGTAGGGTCTGAAACATTGTATGGTATAAGTACACCCCTTCAACCGAATGAAGGGTTTAGCTACGAATACTCATGGAACAGGACATCATAACTAAGTGCTTGAAAAGTAAAGGTTTTGAAAGACAGAAAATAGAGTTTTCGAAAGTAAAGACAGGAAATTAAAGTTGCTGATCTGAAAAGACAGTAAAGTAAAAACGAGAGTACTTACAAAAACCGTTGAAAGTGATAAAGCTTCGATTCCAAAGTAAAGTGATTACATGATTAGTGCCCAAACTCTAGAGAGAAGTGAGAGCTTCTCTCACTAACTATGGAATGGTGGATGTTGGAATGAGATGGGATTGTGGCATGTTTTACAAAGGCAATGGAGTGTTCTATTTATAGGCCATGAAGAGGAGAAGATGTGGAGGAGGAGCATCCACTTGGCAAGAGATTGGAGGAGGAAGCAAAAGCCATCGGGTGATGTCATCACTCCCAAAGCCGCCGGCCACATGTCCATGGAGGAGAGGAGAAGCCTTTAGCCGCCGGCCACATGGAGGAAGGTGAGTGGTGGAGTGTGTTTTGTGAGCTTATCCCAAAAAGCCATCAGTTCTTTCAGCTCCGGTCTGACTCTGGTTGCCCTCCGGTTGGACTTGTTTTGCGTGATTCCACGTCCGGTTCTTGAAAGTCAGAAATTGGTCGTGACCTGGAATGACTCGTAATTCATTTTCAGCTTTAAAACTCCTCCTTAGCCTGTATTCTCTCTAGACTTCAAAATACCCTGTAGATAAATATCGGAACTAACAAGCAAAAGTTAAATAGACACAGTGTCTAATTTGGTGGGTTTAACTGTGTTTATGATTCATACCATTATGGTCCATCAACCGACAAGTGCAACCATATGTGAATAAACCCAAAAAAGACTCAGAAAACTGTACATCATTGTTGGACAGTCCCCGATTCCGCCACGAAGCATAGGAAAAAGAACAACAAAAAACTACAAACCTAACACGTCGCTTGACTCCCCCTAGTCCCCTCTAACCCTCCAAAATCTCCACAACCCTCATATCTGAATACGGCCGAGATTCCCCGACAAAACTGCAACAACATACCTAAATTGAGTGAAAACAGGAACAGAAAAATCAGGAAACCCAACAAATCGACTGAAATCGCATGCAAAAATGGAGGAAGAGGAGGAGGTGGTGGGGTGAGGCAGTAAGGCGGTGAGGAGAAGCGTTGGAGTGAGTAGAGGCTGTGGGGAGAAGTCAAGCTAAAGCGATAGAAAGTGGGTTTGCAAAGGCGTTGGGGTGAGTAGAGGCGGTGAGGAGAAGTCGGTAGGATGAGTGAGAGAGCCTTCTTAACTGTGTGCCTTATTTAGTTTTTCCAGTGGAATATGAGGTTCCTTTAAATGTAAACTAATATATAAATCTTTATAGAATTTTATAAAAATGGCCCCCTATACACAATGGGCCCTTAAATTAGTCCAACTTTGATTGTACTATAGGGTCGACCCTGGAAGACAGATGAGAGTTAGGATTTTTTTTTGATAAGGCAATGAGAACTAGGATTTGAGATAAAGAGATTTTGGTGAAAAATCATGTGCAAATAAAATGCAAGTTTGTAGGTTTGTATTATTTATTACTATTTCATGAATACAAATTCTAATTGGGTTCATCAGCCTCAATATTGAGGTGGACATTTGATTGATGATTTTTGAGTACCTTTCTAAACTTCATTTCTTATAGATTTGGGGATATTTTTTTAGTTATATTTGCCGTTTTAAAGTGCATTTTCAGTGTTTAGCTTATTTGGACCAAAACACGAAAATAGGGAAAACAGACGTAAAGTGTATCAAGACTAAACTAGGCGTTGCCTCGCTATGAGATGAAATGAAGGGTCAAGTATGCCAAGAGACGAGGCGCCGCCCATGACTATTTCTTTGACTTTAGAAGGGAAAGCTCGTGGCACAATTTTACACAACTTCAAAATCGACGACCTAGTTTCAGTAAAAGAAGCAAATGACTCTAAGACACGGGCGAGTACCCAGGAGGGGAGTGGACCGTTGCAAGAACGGTGGTGGTAAACTAGCTGTCCAAGTTGAATTATTAAGGTGATAATGACAAGTTATGATTAGTATTCAACTGCACTCCATTGTTGTTGTTGTTTACAATTTGTACAAATCTTTCAATTCATTGATTTACGCAATACATGTTGAAACAGATTGCACTCTATTCATAGTAGCTTAGGCTAGTACAAATTGATCCTAGCTTTGTGTTCATTCTTTCACGACGCTATCTGCTTGCTTTTATAATGTTTAGTCTAAAACCCAAACCGAACTCAAAAGTTTGATTAGAATTAGAAGAAATTAACAAAATCTTAGTTTATAAAGCTACAAATCAGGCTAAAACTTTTGAGCAATATAATTCCAAGTTCCTATCTAGTATGAGATTTTTGTACAACTCGGACTTTGCATGGAAGATGCCGCCTGTTGGATTTGTAAAGATAAACCGTGATGCTTCATGAAAACATAATTTGGGTGGAGACATAGGTATAGTTGCTAAGGATAGCGAGGGTCGTATATTGGGGGTGCGAGCTATTAAATGAATGGATATTAATAACAGTGCACTTTGTGAAGGAATGAGGTTGATGGAGAGCTTCACAATGGCAGAACAGTTCGAAGCGGACAAGGTTATATTTGAGACAGATTGTGCTGAAGTGGTTTAACATCTGTCCGGATCATTGCAAAAGGAAAATGGTTCATGGAGTTTGCAAATCTTGTAACAACATATGGAATGGAAGATATTATTAATATGAAGAGAGGCAAACTTCGTCTGACCAACTTGGAAAGCTTTTAAAGAACATAATTGGAACTGGATTAGACTAGATTGCTTTCCGAGACTCAAATATTTGTCTAGTTGACTCAAGTCTTTTTTCTTTCTGTAGCCTTTCGTGCTAATGTTATAAAAAAAAGTCCCTTTTGACTCGTACGGTCATAGTCTTGGACCGACAAGGCTGCGTAGCTTCACAGCACGACTCCGCCACGTGTACAGATGACATACACTATATGTTCTTAATCTGACGGTTTGCAAGGCTTCCAGAAAGTTGAGTATCGCTTCTCGCTGTTAGGGGTCTCCAATAGGCTGGGCTAGGCCGGCCTAGGCCCAAAAAAATAGGCTTGGGCTAGGCTTAGTTAAGCCTTAGCCTATACTTCAACTTTTAATGGGCTAGGCTGGGCCAAGCCCATACATATTTTCGGAGCCTTAAGCAGCCCATGGGCCTTGTTTTTGATGGGCTTGTGTGGACTAGGCCGCGCTTGGCCTTATACATCACTAGGTCGGGCTAGGTAATCTTGTTATGACAATTATAAATATAATGTTTCATGCTTATGAATAACTTATACGGCGGCTACACACTGACTTATAGTCAAAAGATCAAAAGTAAACTTGATAAGAAACTAAGTTTATCAAAAAGCTCGGTACTCAACACAACCTTAGAATCCACAAATCTTCTTTATTTAGGACATTAATATCATTAGCATCACTGTCAACAATGCAAACATCAAGAAAAATCAGTTCATAGAAACAAAATGTGACATCTCTTTTATTTTTAGAAGGTTTCACTAGGCTTTTGATAGGCTTCATTGGGCTTTTTCGATATGGGCCAAGATAGACGGATCGGCCCTTACCCGATCCGTCAAGGTTAAAGCTGAACTTTTAATAGGCCTTGACATGAACTGCGCTAGACTTAAGGCCTGTGGGCCACGAGGAGGCCCCCATTAGACTTTCGAGCACATAAGGCTGTTTGGATACCTCTACTCGCTGTTTCTATAAATAGTCGACTTTTCAGAAAAACGTAAACCCTCATTCCGATCTGTCCACCTCTCTCGTCTCCCCCCTCTTTAAACCCTAGACACTCCCTGAGGCGGCCACCTATCGCCCACTACACTTCTGATGGTACTTAATAGATCTCGTCTCGCTTTCCGATTTCTGCATCCAATTCGGTTACAGAGTTTTTTGTGTTTCGTATTTTGAATCGGAGTTGGCTTAATTGGATTTGTCTTGTTGTACAGGCGTTGCCGAACCAGCAAACAGTCGATTACCCTAGCTTTAAGCTGGTGATTGTAGGCGATGGTGGAACCGGTGAGTGAATTCGATTCATTTACTTGATACTCAACTGTGTCTGACATAGGGATTGTTGTAGATCTGTAGGTGTATGTGTGGTGACTGGTGTGATTTGTGTTGCGGATTTTGAATTTTTTTCCCTTATATTTGATTGTTGCAGGTAAGACTACTTTCGTGAAGCGTCATCTGACCGGAGAGTTTGAGAAGAAATATGAGCGTGAGTGTTCAAATTCGATAATTTTTACTCAAATTTCTGTTTGTATTTTCGTAACTTTATGTTGAGTTGATTTGTATGCATGCCATTTCTGTTTTGCTGATTTGGTCTTCTTACTTGGTATTGAGTAATGCAGCCACCATTGGTGTTGAGGTTCACCCACTTGATTTTTTCACAAACTGTGGAAAGATTAGGTTCTACTGCTGGGACACTGCTGGCCAGGAGAAGTTTGGTGGTCTACGTGATGGCTATTAGTATGTATTTTTCTTCTCATTTCTATAACTATAATGTTACTAAAAATTGTGTGGGTTTTCTTAACACTAACCTACTCTGGGATTTCTTGTGCAGCATTCATGGACAGTGTGCCATTATCATGTTTGATGTTACTGCTCGTTTGACATACAAGAATGTACCTACATGGCATCGTGATTTGTGCAGGTTTGCTATTGTTGTATTGTACAATTTTGGTCATTCCACTGTTTGTTTGCGGTGATAATTTGCTGTGGATATGGATTCCAAATGGTAATCTGTACGTGTTATGTCTGTTCACAGGGTCTGTGAGAACATTCCCATCGTTTTGTGTGGAAACAAGGTTGATGTGAAGAACAGGCAAGTCAAGGCAAAACAAGTTACTTTCCATAGGAAGAAGAACCTTCAGTACTATGAAATATCTGCCAAGAGCAACTACAACTTTGAGAAGCCTTTCCTCTACCTGGCTAGAAAGCTTGCTGGGTATATTCCGAAGAATGCTATCAATATACAAGAAATTCATTTTATCCAGGTTCAACTTGAACTGATTCTGATGATGCTTTCAGGGACCCTAATCTTCATTTTGTTGAATCACCTGCTCTTGCTCCACCTGAAGTCCAGATTGACATGGCTCAACAGGCTTTGTAAGTTTCTGCAGTTATTAATCTGATTTTGATGCCTTTGCCCAGTTTTTTTTGGTTTTTTTTAAAATTTTTTGTTATGTAAAATAGACCGTGCTGAATATGTCTCTGCTTCTTAACTTCCCAGGCATGAACAAGAGTTAGCTCAAGCTGCAGCTCAGCCACTGCCCGATGATGATGATGACACGTTTGAGTAAATTGGAGATTTATGTCTCAAGTTGTTCATCTCATGGGTTGTCTCAAGTTGAGAGTCATGTAGTGTTTTAAGTTGTTTCATTAATTATCATTTACAGATATGTGGTTTGAATGTTCAGATTGTGTGAGACATTTCTGTTGTGGCTGGTATTAATGGATTTTTGGTTTGGTATTGGTATTGGTAGCAGTATTATTAAAAGCGACCTGTGGATTGATTCAGTCAAGTCAAAATTAAATAAATAATTTTTCAAATCGAACTGATTAAATCACCGTTTTAATAAAAAATCGGGTCAACTGACCGAGTCAATCCGTTCTTGACCAGATGAACTGCATACCAGTCCGATAGCAAAATGGAGTCGGTCTGTTAGCAAAATCGAATTGATTCGGTGATCGGTTTCTGATCGAATCGATCGGTTCAGTCCGGATTTAATAATTATGATTGGTAGGGTTCTCCTTATTTTTGTATAGCAGTGTTTCTCTGATACGCACCTCCTTGTGAGCCGTTGTCAAAAGAAGTCTTGTTTAAAGTTGACATTTATTATTGTAGTCCAATTTTTTTTGAGACTTAAAAAAAAAGACAGAGTGGACGCTTTCTGCTTTCTCCCTCTAGAAACCTCCCGAAGTTCCTCAGCCAACTTCTTCTTTCAGCTCATGTTTGCTCTCCCTTCTCCCCCAGTTCCAAGCCCTCTTCCGGCACCATCCATGACTCAGCCCGCCCGCTCCTCATCCACCTCCTACTCCCCCTCCTCTTTCACCCGACTGCCAGCGGTGGTAGTGGTTGAAGGTTGGGGTGGAGGTTTGTGGTGATGTTGGTGGTTTGGGGGTGTTGGGTGGTGCTATGGGAGGTGTTCGGGGCGGTGGGTTTTGACTCTGGGGTTTTTTTGGTTTTTTGTTTTGTTTTTTCGTTCCCTCTAAGTGAGCTCTGCTTATGGTCTGAGCTTGCTTCCCGAGTCTACACGACTTTTTGTGTATTGCTGGTTCTCTTTCGACCGGTTTTTGGCCGGTGTCTTCTTCGGTTGCGCTTGTTGCATTTGTAGTTGTTCTGTCTTCGGTGGTTGATCGCCTCCCTTGGCGTGAGGCGAAGTGGAGCATTTCATTGTTCTCGGCTAATCAACTTGTCCTAGCTTTTAAGTCCTCTTTGAAGCCTTTCTTGGAGTCCAGGTGGCGTGCTACCATTGACAGAAAGCCAGATTATGACGCTCACTTGTGCAGCCTTGTCCGTTGTTCAGTGGAAATTTGGCCAGTGCTTCATCGTCGATTCGGAGTTGACTGATGTGTCACTTCTTCCGTTTGGCCAATTTGACATGCCTTAGACCTTGGAGTGTGAAGATAACTGAGCAGTGAATGGATTGTCTAACTATGCTTGGATTACTTTTCTTGTTTAGATGTTCTGTTCCAGTTTTAGTTGGTCGTCTGTATTGTTGTTGTTATTTTCTTTTTCTTCGGGTAAAAAACTTTTTTTTGAAACTTTGTAACCTCGTAAAACTGAGCACTCAAATGGATATGGCACAGTTTGGTGAATTTATATATCTCTTTCGAGTAGGGGTGGACAAAACCCGGCCCGACCCGGTCCACTTAATGTCGGGTTAGGGTCCATTTAACCAACCCGGTATAATTTTTGGGTCGGGTTAGGGTTGAGGCTCGGGTTACCCAATTTCATAAGTAATATAAAAAAATACTAGATTTTTAATGAGATTCAAACCTTATACCTCATCTGAATAAAAATTTATTTGTGTTCTCGTGATATATGACACTACATATGAATCTGTAATTGATTTGTAATGAAAAATAAAACTGTAATACTAAACTTTAAAGTATTTATATCATGATAGATGACCATGAATATTTTATGTCTTTTAAAAATTTTAGTTTCAGACTTATGTTTGAAAGGGGAATTGTGTACAAAAACGACACCTTCTCTCCTGTTCCAGAAGCCTCCCGAAAGAAGAAGAAGCTCCGTGTGCTTTCTCTTCCGCCGGCGGACGCAGGGCGTCGTCAAGGGCCACTTTTTAGTCTCCGATGCCGCTGCTATTCGCGGTGGTCGCCCTCCTTGTCTTCCCCCTTCTGCTGCCGCTGTTGTCCGTCGATGTTGTCTCGTCCGACACTTCAAGCGCGTGACCCTTCCGTCGCTGGTTCCGCTTGTTCCTGGTCGCTGCGTGGATGTGCTGCTGCGCTGCTCTTGGTTAGACTGCGCGTTGGTGATAGGCGTCGCCCACGGTGCTGTGCTTAAGGTGTTTTTCTGTATGCGGGTTTGTCCGAGATTTACGGGACGGTTTGGTTTCGATTGATGGGCTGTGGTTGGTGTTCTTGCTGTGGGTTCTTGGAGGGCTTCCTGCGCGATGGTAGTGATATCGGTTTCGGCTCTTGCTGGCTGCTTTTGTGTTTGTTCGGCGGATTAGAAGTTGTTGTTGTTGTTTGTTTTGTTTAGCGTTTAGTTGTAGGTTAATTAGGGTAGGTTTGGTGTAAGGGTAGTTTTTATGATTCCCACCTGTTTCGGTGGTGTATTCCCACCTTAGTGGTGGTGTATTTTCGGCTGTTTGACGGTGCCTTCCCTCCGGTTCGTCGGAGGTGTCCTTCCACATCCTTTTGGTGGTGTTCTTCCGCCAGTTTGGCGGTTTCCTCCCACCTGACTAGTGGTGTTTCTGTGATAGGGATGCGATGCTGTTTTGGGGCTGTGCTTCAGTTTGTTCCTTTGTACTGGATTGAGTCAGTGTCTTGGCATTGTCCAACTCTTGTACTTCTTTGTCATCCCTCAAAAAAAAATTAGTTTTTAGGGTCGGGTTCGGGTTCACATAATTAACCCGATCTTTCGGGCCGGGTTAGGGTTCGAATAAATGAACCGATCATTATTTCGGGTCGGGTTAGGACCAAGCACAACCCGTCCCAACCCGTCCAACGCCCACCCCTACTTTCGAGTGCTTGGATAAAAATGATCAAATACTTCAAAAATGACATTTCTATTTAAAATACATAATGTATAAAAAAAATTTCTTTTATCTAAACGTCATTCAGTTCTAAAATTATTTTTCAAAACCTTTTTAAGTTTTTCCAATAAAAAAAACCCTTTTTAAGTTTTGATTTAGAATCATTTGATTTAGGGGTCAACATATGGCCCTAGGGTCAAAAACAGCCTTAGGCCGACCCGAAACCCGAGACGACCTGAACCCGAGCTAAGCCCGACAACGACCTGAGGAGACCCGAACCCGAGCGTTGAAGGGTCGGGCGAGGGCTTTGGTTTTAAGCCCGACCTGAAATCACGGCCCGACATCCTATGGAGCATTCAACCAGTTTGGATAGTGAAGTTGATTATGTGCTTTCTCTTATATGGAGTTATACATTACATTTGCATTAACTAAGCAGTGTGGGATATTAGTAAATGAATCCATAAGTGATCTCCATGAAGCACACACAACAATACTGATACAAGCAACAACCATAATTATGCATCTCGATCGCAATGCACATGTAAGATATCTCTTCAACTCTCCTTTTCTTACAAACTATCTTTCTTCAATGCAAAGCGATAGTGGAAACATAGCTTGTATCATTATACATATCATCACAATTAACCACTTCTACTGATCTAACCGCTCGTCTTACATACAGGTGCAAGACTGAAAAAGAAGCAATCCCCTCAACATCCCAGCCAGTCAATGTTGCTTAACTGCATGTGCTCTTACCCGCTTAACGCTGTCTGATGCCCACGCTGTGAGCATTTTTTTGACTAATATGCAACCACACCTCGCCCTCCATGTTAGGCAGTTCAGTACACTCACTATCACCGAAGCTGCTCGCATTGCTCGTTTACATGAGTCATCCCTGCTACACACCCCCTCTAGCTACTCTAGAGCACCCTTCAATCCTAACCCAAAACCAATATCCTCACACACTTCTCAGCCCCTCTTACCCACACCAAATACATCTCCTTCACCTCAGATTGCCCAACCTACCTCTACCATCACTCCCTTTCCCCTACAACCAAACAGACCCATCAGGAAATACTCATATGATGAAATGCAGAATAGGCGCGCTAAGGGACTCTGTATGTTCTGTGAGGAACCATACTCCCCAGGCCATCACCTAAAACACAAAAGATCTCAAATATATGTGATGTAGTGCGATGAGACTAAGGTTTTCACGGAAGACGATACGATTCCTCATGAGGATACAGTGGAAGAACATACTGATGCCACACCCACTATTTCCTTGAATGCTTTGGATGGCTACTCATCTTTCAATTGTATGAGGGTCATAGGTCAGTATGGTAAGCGTAAACTTTACATTTTGATTGACCCAGGGAGTACTCACAACTTTCCAGATTTAATAGTTGCCAAATAAATTGGTTACCTACTTGCATCTGTCCCTCCTTTAGCTGTGGCTGCTGCTAACGGAAATAACATGTTATCTGGATTTCGTTGTGATGATTTCTCATGGAAAATGCAGGGTTATACCTTCACTACCGATATTCGTACACTACCTCTCGACTGTTGTGATATGGTCCTTGGTGTACAGTGGCTTATCACACTTGGTAAGATCAGCCGGGATTTCTCTAATTTACGAATGGAATTCATTTTGGGAGGTACTAAACATGTTCTTCGTGGCGTCACCAAATCTAGCTGCAAGATTATTAAGGGTGGTAGCCTTAACAAGTTGATATTACAAGGGCCCCAACTTGCCTTATTACAGTTTTGGGATATTTCTGAGGAACTTTCTTTTGCAGATAGCGAGACCGAGACGCAGCCTCTATTATCATATATATTTGCTTCTGGAATAGACATGAAGGATGATGCACACCTTCAACACCTACTGTCTTCTTACTGTGAGTTATTTAAAGAACCATCAGACCTCCCTCCTTTCCGGCATGGTTTTAACCACAACATCCCTTTATTAGAAGGCTCTAACCCAATTAGTCAGAGGCCCTACAGATACTCCTCAACTCAGAAAAACATTATTGATAAACTTGTTCAAGAGATGCTTATTCAAGGGATCATCCAGTATAGCTCCAGCCCCTATGCTTCCCCTGTGGTTCTAGTCAAGAAGAAGGATGGATCATGGCGTCTTTGTGTTGATTATCGAGGGTTAAATCAACAAACAATCAAGGATAAATATTCAATTCCCCTCCTAGAAGACTTGCTTGATGAATTAGGAGGTTCGAAATATTTTTCTAAGCTTGATCTTCGCGCCGGGTTCCATCAGATCAGAATGACTCCAAGCAATGTTTATAAGACAGCCTTCAAGACACACTCAGGTCATTACGAGTATCTTGTAATGCCTTTCGATCTTACGAATGCTCCTTGTACCTTCCAGAGCTTAATGAACCATATTTTTCGAGATGTTGCAAGAAATTTCTTATTGGTCTTCTTTGATGACATTCTGATTTACAGCACCTCATGGGAAGCTCATCTGGAACACTTACAGCTGGTATTTTCTATTTTGTTACAACATCGGTTATATCTTAAGCTGTCCAAGTGTACTTTTGGCGCGACAGTTATTGAGGACTTGGGTCACTTCATCTCAGCTTCAGGGGTTAGTACTGACCCAAAGAAAATCGCTGCTGTTCAAGATTAGCCTATTCCCTCTAATCCAAAGCAGCTGCGTAGCTTCCTTGGTCTCGCTAACTACTACCGGCGCTTCATCAAACATTATAGTATCATTGCGTGCCCTTTAACTGATTTACTGAAGAAGGATAACTTCAGCTGGAATTCAGATGCATCTCAAGCCTTTGTTGATCTTAAGGCTGCCTTATCCTCTGCCCCTGTCTTTGCTCTTCCCAACTTTGAGAAAACTTTTGTGGTAGAAACCGACGCATCTAGCACTGGCATAGGAGCGGTTCTCATGCAAGATGATCACCCCATTTGTTATCTTAGCCAAACTCTTGGAGTTAACCATCAAGCGTTGTCCGTTTACGAAAAAGAACTCATGGCTGTGATTCATGCTGTGTAGACATGGAGTTCTTACCTTGCTCATGCTCTATTTATCATCAAGACTGATAAAAAAAGTCTTAAGTACCTGTTGGAAAAAAAAGTCACCACACACTTCCAACACATGTGGCTCTCAAAAATAATGGGTTACTCTTATGAAATCCAATACAAACAGGGGAAAGAAAATGTAGCAGCTGATGCACTATCTCGGGTCACTGGTTCTCAGTTGTTGCACATCGTCCTTTCTCAAGCTCATCTTGGATTATATGACTCTATTTCTCTACTGTGGCAATCGGATCCCCACCTTCGAAAGGCACTCTCTGAACCGCAAGCTGACCCATCCTCCCACCTCAGATTCACTTTTGCTAACAATGAATTGCGACACAAAGGAAAACTGGTGATTGGTAATGATGCGGCCTTCAAGCTTCAAATTCTCAAATGGCTTTATGATTCAGCTATAGGAGGCCATTCAGAACGTGATGCAACGTTCCACCGCATCAAATCATTATTCTATTACCCTAAGATGAGTACAGAAATTCAGAATTATGTCCGAAATTGCGATACCTGCCAGCGCAACAAGTATGATTCAGCTGCTAAGCCTGGTTTACTGCAGCCTCTACCAGTTCCGGATGGAATTTGGCTGTCCATCAGTATGGACTTCATTGAGGGGCTTCCCCCCTCCCTTGGCAAACATTGCATACTAGTAGTGGTGGACAGATTGAGCAAGCAAGCACACTTCATCGCATTATCTCACCCTTATACAGCCCTGGAAGTTGGCCAATCATTCTTAGATAGGGCTGGGTTCGGTTAAAAAACCAAACCAAACCGATAAAACCGAAACCGAACCGACTTGTCGGTTTAGTGAAAATTGAAACCGAAAACCGAACCGACTTTTCGGTAAACTGACATTCGGTAAACCGAAAGAATCGGTTTGGTTTGGTTTTGTCGGTTTTGTCAGTTTGGGTTCGGTTTTGTCGGTAAACCAGACTTCCGTTGCCTTTTTAGAAGTCTAAACCTTCGAATCTGATCTTGGTATCAACTATACAGTTGTAGTCCTTTGAATTAGCTTTCCAACAAGCTAAATTTCGACTCATTTAGACACCGTATGCGCTCTGGGCATACAAAATACGTCGCAAAGGTCCATGGAAATCAATATTCGGTTCGGTTCAGTTTTACCGAAATTCTCAAAATACAAACCGATACCGAACCGATATAAATCGATTCGGTGATGAATCGATATTCGGTTCGGTTAAATTTCGGTTCGGTTTAAATCGGTTCGATTTCGGTTTGGCTCAGTTTTTTGGTAAAAAAAACAACCCTATTCTTAGATAATGTGTTTAAACTGCATGGAATGCCTGAGAACATTATTAGTGACCGGGATCCCACCTTCTTGAGCCAAGCTTGGCAAGAATTGTTCCGTGTCCATGGTGTTGACCTCAGATTCTCCACTGCGTACCATCCTCAAACTGATGGCCAAACAGAGATCACCAATAGAACCCTTGAGACCTACCTGCGTTGTATGACCTCTGAAGCTCCTCACACGTGGTGTAAATGGCTTTCCCTTGCTGAATGGTGGTACAACACCATATTCCACTCTGCTGCTCATTGTACTCCATTCGAAGTGGTTTATGGCCAACCACCTCCTATCCATCTGCCATATCTCCCAGGTGAAAGCTCTTGTCGGGTTATTGATCGTAGCTTGCAGAAAAGGGAAGAGCTCATTACTATGTTGAAGTTCCATCTTTTGCATGCGCAAAACAGGATGAAGCAGTACGCTGACTCCCGCAGGTGTGATCGCCAATTTCAGACCGGTGACTATGCATACCTAATGCTTCAACCCTACCGCCAGAATTCCCTGAAAATGTCCACTGCGCACAAACTTGCCCCAAGATTATATGGACCTTTTCGCATTGTGGATAAAGTCGGAGCTATGGCCTATAAGTTGGATTTACCCCCATCAGCAACTATTCACAACGTCTTCCACGTCAGCCAACTAAAATTTTGTTCCAACCCACCAGCGGAACCTACTTCATTACCCCGGTTCTTACTTGATCTTGGCAAAGCTAAAGAACCTGAAGCAATTCTGGATAAAAAAATGGTTCGACATCACAACACTGCAGTCACTAAGATATTGGTGCAATGGAAGGGTCAGCCAGCGGAACAAGCAACTTGGGAGTTCTACAGGGACTTAATTGCCAAGTATCCAGCATTCCATCCTTGAGGACAAGGATGCAGTCGAGGAGGGAGTATTGTGACAGGTTAATGGTTAGTGTGTCAAGTTTATGGAGTCAGTTTACTCAGGTCGGGTTTCTGCTTAAGTTTTGTATCCAGTTTTGAATTCGGGTCAAAGTTTCCTATGTAATGAAGCACATTTTGAGTGCAACAAAATAATATAGAATTTTATCCTTATCCTATTCTCTGTTCTTATCCATTAACATCATCTTAGGTTCCTCGAGGTAGCCTTCTTCCCAGCAGCACCTTCCGGCCTGAGCTAGCCAACCTCCGGTCACAAGGTGTGATCCTACGTTGGATTGATATCGGAATAGGTTTTCCGGTCTCAGGTTTGATGTTACTGGCAACTGCAGAGATCTTATTTCAACAAACCTCCAAATGATATTGTACCTTTAGCGGATCTTGCAACTTATTCATGATTTGTCTACAAGAAGAAAAAAAACTTTTATGTTTCGTTTGACTAATGCTCATCTTATTTCAAAAAAACTCTGTAAAGGTTGCAGAGAAATGTAAGCAGGGAGCAAAATATACAACACAGGATAGAACTCGATAAAGGAGAAGGACTACAAAACAGAAAAGGGCATGCCCAGCTGAGGGATTCCATCAAGACTAGATGACGGTTCGAAGCTGCTACTCTCCAGATCCTTCTCATCCAGCACACATCCATATACTGACCTCTTCTTAATAAACTCAATGCATTCCGCCACAGCCTGGCTATGATCTGTATCGTTGCGCGCAGAAGGTGATGCATAGCTCTGCCTGAGACTACTGTTATTAGCATGGTGTATGTTACTGTGGCTTGCAGGGGCTGATTTGGAAACTGCAGTGACCATGATGAGTCGAAGCATGGCATCTCTAACATGGTCGAGGAGGGAAATGGGAGAGACGATGGGCTGATTCAAAGACAGGCGATAATGAGGATCCGTGTAAGGGCAGCTTGCATTGACAACCAAATACTGAATACAAGCAACTGATAGCTATAAATAAAGATATATGACACTCATTTAATCACATGTTTCAATATCACACGATATGGATAGGCATTTGGTATTCAACAATTCAGCTAAATTGTGAATTGCAGGGCAGCTTGCATGATGCTTGATTGGTACTCAACAATTAAACATCAACAACTCTACAAAAATCTAACATAAACTTCTATGCTCTGCTTGTGGATGCATAAGTGGGAACTGGGAAGAATTCCCAGAATTTTGTGTTAACTAGTTACAATCCCACATTGCCCAAACAAGATGAATAAGTACAAGAAAATTGTTATAAGAAGAATGCAGGTGCTAGTCAGTTAGCAAAGCAACCCGACTTGGTAGGGGAAGACAGCTATGAGGTGTAGCATAGTCATGCATTACCAAGGGTGTTTCAACCAGCTTGCCTTCGCTTTCGAAGATTGTGGTGTTAATTCATTAAACTTTGGTCGGGTCGGGTTGTACCTTACCCGACTGACCCGAGATATTTTTGGGCTTTATTTGGGTAACGGTCATTTAAATTTTTTTTGAACCTGACCCGAGTCCGACCCTAATAATGAGTTTATTCGGGTAAGGGTCGTGTGTTATTTGGTTCGGGTTTTGTCTCTTTTGGGTCTGTTGGACCTGGCTCGGTCCATTGCTGAGCTCTAATTTGATTCGAGTGCAAAAGTGTGAAGCGAGTATCCATAGAGTAATAGGTAGGGGTGTGGCGACTCATCCTCAACACCACTTAATTAGAACAAACTTGGACCTAATTCGCATTAGGTCTGGATGGAGTTACGGCTCGGTTTATCCGTTTTCACAGATATGGGATCAAATTCACCCGGTACCATATACAATATAAATAAATATATTATAAGTTTTTGTTTTATTTGATACAGTCAGTGTTATAAAAAACGGCTGTTTGGTATGCCTAGGCGGCATTATTCATCAACGGTTCCAATAAGTTCAAAATGGTTAATCGCCGATTAAACAAATTCTAGTGTGTTTAGGTCGATTCTTGCGCATTTATGCAATACAGTGGCTTGAATTGCATCAATTTGAAGATGTAGAAGCTCATTCCTCTACAATGGAGTGTTGACAGCCGTTAGGGCTTTTCTAGAGAAAATGATAAACAGTGATATTAAAATGTTTTGCTTATTACATTTAAGCCCACTACTACAGGAGGGGGAATATGCATCGACTCCTTGTTTTGGATTATGCATCGGTTCTGGCCTTATGCATCGGTTTACTTAAAACTGCTGCATAATCACACCCATTACGCATCGGTTTTAAAGAAACCGATGCATAAGGCCGATATTATGCATCGGTTCAAAGAAACCGATGCATAAAGTCGAACCTTATGCATCGGTTCAAATAAACCGATGCATAATATTGGCTTTATGCATCGGTTTCTTTAAAACCGATGCGTAATGGGTGTGATTATGCAGCGGTTTTAAGTAAACCGATGCATAAGGGTGAATATAACCTAATTTCATTTTTACTTCTCCAGTTTTCATCCTGCTCCGAAATCGATTTTTACTGGATTTTCAAACGTATCCGTGCGCGCCTTCCGTCGACCTCGCTCCGTCTCACCGTCGTCGTTTCCGCTTCTTCGCTCGCCAGTCGTCGAGCTCGCCTTCCGTCGCCAGTCCTTCGCCTTCCGTTGCTCGCCTCCATCGTCAGTCCTTCATTGTCGCCCTTCGCTCGTCTTTCATCATCCGCCAGTCATCCAGCAACACTCTTCACTCACTCGACAGTCCTCCAGCAACACTCAAAAGTATGTATTGTTGATGGATTTATTAGGGTTTACTCATTGCGTAATCGAAATGCAATTACTTGTTGTAAGTTTCTTTGTTGATTTAATTATTTTGTTGGTTTAGGTCTTGAATCGTACTCTCGACCATCGCATATCAGTCAAATAGCTTATTTGATTCTCCGAGCAACATCACATAAGGTAGTTATATTTTTAGTTCTTTGTTTATGTTTCATGATTTATGCTTGTCAATTCTTTCTTAATTTGTGTTTTCAAATCCAGTGTTCTTTCGCCTTTGCTCATTGCATTCCTCAACCTACTACTACATTTCTCCTCTCTCGATTTCACACAAGGTATTCTTATGGTATTCTTTTATTTTTACTAAGTTTATTTTTTGAACATGAATATGTTGGTTAGGTTTCTCTTTCATATAATAATATTATTTACATGCTTCATGTAGTGGATTTATGATGAGTAGAAAGTGGATGTCCGGTAATAGGTTAAGTGATGAGTATGAAAAGAGGATAATGGATTTCTGTGAATTTGCATCGGCGTATGCATTAAAAAATGCACTTGAAAGTGTCTTTTGTCCGTGTAAGGCGTGTTTCAATAAGATAAAGGTCAAAGTGGAGGAGTTGCATAAACACCTTTTTTTTAAAGGGAATTGATCCACTATATACGGTTTGGTACATGCATGGTGTGGCTGAACCGCAAGACGTTGAACCTCAACCCGTAGAAAGTTTGCCTGAAGATAATGATGATTGGGAGGAGGACAATTTAATTGATATGATTAACAACGTTGCCGGTGAGTTTGATTCTAGACCACAAGTGGTGGAATCATTGACAAATGACTCTGAATTACCACTGTATGAAGGTTGCTCCAAATATACAAGGTTATCTGCAACTTTGAAGTTATTCAATTTGAAAGCTAAAAATGGAGGGAGTGATAAGAGTTTCACTGAAGTGTTATCGTTGGTGAAAGATATGCTTCCCGATGGAAACACTTTACCTAACCGTACTTACGAAGCTAAAAAGATAATGTGTCCCATGATAATCGAGTACAAGAAGATACATGCTTGTCCCAATGATTGTATATTGTATCGTAATGCTCATAAGGATTTGACTGAATGTCCGGTGTGTAAATCTTCTCGCTACAAGTTAAACAAAGGACGGACAGATACCTCAAAAGGCACTGCGGCCAAAGTATTGTGGTATCTTCCACCGATTCCCCGGTTTCAACGATTATTTGTTGACGCAAAAGATTCAGATAATATGCGATGGCATGCCGAGAAACGTGTCATTGATAGCAAAATGCATCATCCGGTCGATTCATTGCAATGGGCCAAAGCTGATAACTTATTCTCAGAATTTGGATCAGAGTGTAGGAATTTACGCCTTGGCTTGTCTACTGATGGGGTGAATCCACATGGAAATCTCAGTAGTCAACATAGTACATGGCCCGTGATATTGGTGATATACAACTACCTCCTAGACTAACCATGAAGCGCAGATATATGATCCTTTCTTTGTTGATATCGGGTCCTAGGCAGCCTGGAAATGACATAGATGTATACTTGTCTCCCTTGATAGATGATCTAAAGCTTTTATGGAATGAAGGAGTACAGACATTTGATGCATCTAGGCAAGAATATTTCAATATGCGTGCCATGCTGATGTGTACCATCAATGACTTCCCTGCTTATGGTAACTTGTCCGGGTACAGTATTAAAGGGTACAAAGCTTGTCCAATATGCGGTGAAGCTAGACATTCACGTTATCTAAAGAATTGTCGTAAAATGATTTACATGGGGCACCGGCGTTTCTTACCGAGGTATCATCCTTACAGGTGAAAGAAAGTTGCATTCAACGGTGAGACCGAACACACAATAGAACCTCAAGTATCTTCAGGTTATGAAATACTTGAGAAAATTTGAAATATTACAAATCGATTTGGAAAACCTAGTGCACGCACCGAAAGTGCTCCATGGAAGAAGCGATCTATATTTTTTGATCTCCCTTATTGGCATACACTTGACATTAGACACTGTGTTGATGTGATGCATGTGGAAAAGAATATATGTGATAGTCTGATCGGCACACTATTAAACATTCCTAGGAAAACGAAGGATGGAGTTAACGCGAGACTAGATATGCTAGATATGAACATTCGGACTAAACTAGCACCAGAAACCCGAGGGCAACGTACATATCTGCCTCCATCATGAACCACTCTTTCTAAGAGTGAGAAATCAAGATTTTGTGAATGTCTTAAAGGAGTTAAAGTTCCGTATGGCTTCTCTTCAAATATTGCCAGTTTGGTTTCGATGAAGGATCTGCGGTTGAATGGATTAAAATCTCACGACTATCACACTTTAATTCAACAGCTCTTGCCTATTGCAATTAGAGGTATATTGCCTCCAAAAGTGAGAGCCGCTACACAAAGACTTTGCGTGATTTTTAGCTCTTTATGTGCTAAGGTTGTTGATCCAACAGAGTTTGATAGATTACAAGAGCAAGTAGTGATTACATTATGCCAACGTGAGATGTTCTTCCCACCATCATTTTTTGATATAATGGTTCATCTAACTGTTCATTTGGTGCGTGAGGTTCGAATTCTTGGACCAGTATGGATGTACCCTTTTGAGAGGTACATGAAGATTCTAAAAAGCTACGTGAGAAATAGGCATCGTCCTGAAAGATGTATAGTGGAAGGATACATAACTGAAGAGGCAGTTGAATTTTGCACTAACTTTTTGGGAAATACCACTGCAATTGGGATTCCAAGGCCACGTCATTTTGATCGATTGCAAGGAAAGGGAATAAGTGGATCGAAACAAATAGTTAAATCCGTGGATGAGTTATTAAAAGCCCATTTTTACGTATTGCAACATATACTTGAGATGACGCCTTTCATCGATGAGCACTTAAACATAGTGAGGAGTGCACACCGGGGGAAAAATGAGATATGGGTGCAAAGAGAACACCGTCGGTCATTTTGTAAATGGCTTAAAACTGATGCAGCTTTAAGTAATGAAGGGAACTCGGAAGAAGAGTCTGATGATGACTTAGTGAAGTGGCTTATGGCAGGTCCGAGACCAAGTGCATACATGTGGAGAAGTTTTGACATTAACGGATTTTGTTTTCACACAAAAGATCAAGACGAACGCAGCGTTGTGCAAAATAGTGGTGTCACACTTGTTGCTGAAACCACTCACATTTCTAGCGCTAGAGATCGAAATCCAATATCTACTCCTCTCAATTATTTTGGGGTTATCGAAGAAATATGGGAGTTGGATTATGTTAAACTACAAGTACCGGTTTTTAAATGTAAATGGGTTAATCACTCCGGGGTTCGCACCGATGAGTTCGGAATGACGTTTGTGGATTTTTGCAGAGAGGGATATAAAGATGAGCCCTTCATTATGGACGAACAAGCAAGACAAGTATTTTACGTCAAGGACCCTTCGGACAAAAACCTATTTGTATTCCTCCACGGTAAACAACAAGTAACCAATGATTCTACAAGTGGCACATCTGAAGACCTCGCTGAAGATTGCATACCTGTGTGTACGATCGTTCCTGTGGAAAGCGTCGAAATTGAATGACGAAATGCAATTAAGAGAAGATCACGACGAAGGAATATGGATTGATAAACAAACTTAACTTATGTGTAAGTTGTATGTTACTTTATCACTGATGTTCATCACATGTCATTTTATTATTTATATTGTTGTCTATGCATTTGTAATTACATTTCTATTAAACTAACATTTTTGTGATATTTCAGGGATAATGGCACAAAGTAGTAGTAGCGGCGATGAAGCGTGTGGAACAGTGCGCACCCACCAAGAAAACTAAGAGGGGTCCATCGTTAATGCTAGATTTGATTAGGAGACATAGGGATGCTGGCACCAAGATGACAGTCAAAATTAGCGACACAGGATATCCCTTGGGAAAGATTGGTGACAACTGGAGGAGTTACCTAGGCGCTGTGGTCTGTACTCGAATTCCGATCGACATCCCTGATTGGAGGAAGGTGCCTTCAAAGCTTAAGGATCTTATGTGGAACGAAGCAACGGTAATATATTATATAATTCCATTATTATAGTGTTAGCAACATTGATCGTACTAATTATAACTTGTTTTTTTTCAGGAAGTGTTTGTTGGACGAGAAAGATACAAAGAGCAAGAGGTCAAATATGCATCTAGTGTGTGGAGAAACTTCAAATCGAGACTCGCTACAAACTATATATTCGGTAAAAAGAAGGACGACGATCCCACGAAGGAGTATAAATACGTTGATTCTGCGCAGTGGAAGAAATTTGTAGAGCATAGACTCGGTGAAGATGCAAGGAAGCTATCTGCTCAGACTAAGGCTCTAGCGGCTAAGAATGAATATGCGCACATCATAGGCCGAGGAGGGTATAGAAAAGTAAAGGAGATGCTAATAAACGAGAAGTTGGCCGATTTAATTGCGCATGGCGTAATTGAAGAGGGAGCGACACCTTCTATCACTGTAGAGATATGAGGTGTGGAAGAGGGTACACCTTAGGAAGAATAAAGAGTTCGTCACCCCTAGAGTTTGGCAAGTGGCTGAAAATATTGTGAGTATTTAACTTTTTTTCAGCAGTTTAACTTTTTCCATACACTAATCTTTGGTACTAATTTCTTGATAATAGGATCAATTAGTAGAAAAATCTAGTC
Source organism: Rhodiola kirilowii (assembly GCA_033675215.1). Lineage (NCBI taxonomy): Eukaryota > Viridiplantae > Streptophyta > Magnoliopsida > Saxifragales > Crassulaceae > Rhodiola > Rhodiola kirilowii. The sequence continues at coordinate 38,279,197 of CM066203.1, read as the reverse complement.
ATGGATCTTTTTCACCACATGGTCGACATGATATACTGACTGAGGCGATTGGGACGCCTGAGTATCCTAGACGTACCAGAGGAGTAGGTACACACGTTCCGTGGAAGATTGGGTTCCCTAAATCCACATCTTCTAGGACAACATCGAGTTCCAGTACTTCTCATGTAGATATGCCTGATCGCCTCGGCCGTCACTGTCACGTCAATGTAGACCCGATGACGAACATACCTGCGGTACGTTTATAATGTTTCATTTTCTTTTTTGTGACAATTTCGTTTAAGTGTTCGGAACGTATGTAACATCAATTGTTCGTGATAACAAGATGGCCTGAAATGCGTATTATTCATCCATGGGACAGTCAAAGGTGACCGAGAGCAAGTGGCCATTGGTCGAGTCATGACAGGTCATTTTATTAATTATCGACAAATACCAGAACATACATTGAAGGTGATGTCCTCTCTCAGTCCTTATAGCTTCTTTATAGATGTCACATTCTTATTCGTATGTTATTCTAACCCTAAACATTTGTTCTTTATATATAGGTGAAGGTTGAAAAAGCACTCATTCGAACAGCAAAATTGCCAATACCCCATGCGAATCTTAAGATTGTTATTGAAGCAGAGTCTCACCATGTAGCATGGCCTGAAGACTTGTTCGTTGTCGGTAATAGGGTGAGATAATCGAACAATACAAGTTCATTTGCATTGTCTATTATACTTTACAAAAAAAGTCTCATTTCATATCATTAATCAACTTCAACATGCAGGAATATGACAACATTATCTGTCTTTATTTGCCAATTACCGACGATGAATCCATAGAGTGCTTGCCCTTGTATTGTCGACTTTTAAATGAGGTGTGGACACGGTTGAATAGATTTATGCTTATAGTGGACGTCGACCAGAGTGTGTTCGGTGACGACTATGGTATCACTGTGAACACAACTGACCTAAATGAACTATACAAGACGACAGCATTGGGGAACTTTGCTAGTGAATTATATATATGGTGATGTTCATGATTATTTCTGATAATCATTTGTTCTAATGCATGATCTAACTCTAACACAAAAGTTTTAATTTGTAGTTCTTTGAAAAATGAGATGATGAGTTGGGATATAAAGTTTGGTTTCTTCAATCCTTTCATCATGACGCCAACAATCAACAGAGATGAGAGGTTGATGACGTTTGTGGCAAGGTTGAGTATGCCTGACCGAGATCGCATTTTTTGTTACTTCCTACCTTACGTGGATCATGTAAAGTAAGTTCATTATTTAATGATTATGTTTTATATCTATTTTTAAATTCATTTTTTTAAATTTAGTTTGTTTTTGTTAGGTGGCATTGGATGTTATGTGTCATCTTCCCTAAACAACATGTAGCGCATTGACTGGATCCAAATATAGGTGATAAAGGAATAAACTCTGATGCAAAGGATTTGGTGGACACATAAGTTTTAGACTCACTTTTATCTTGTAACTTGTATGTTAACAATCACTAATTATGTAATGTTATTCATTTTAGGGGATTGTACCGATACTATCAAGGATGTATACCGAGAAATACACAAAGTGTTCATTGGAAGATAGTTAAGGTACGAAGTCTCATATCTACTATCTTTTTAATAGTTTTAGCATTAATATATTGTGTGATAAGAAATTATTGATCGTGTGTAGTGTCCACAACAACCGCCGGGTCACTTATGCGGTTATTATGTTATGAATTTTATTCGAGATATAATCCAGTTTGTACGTGCTAATAACGGAGCGGAGATTGATGATCTTTGCCAAGTAATCTTTTAGACTTGTATTATTCTCTAAGTTGTCGTTGACTTTGGTTTGGTTTGAACTAATTGGAACTTTTATGTATTGACGTGCTTTTATCTTGCTTTTCATTGTTTCTAGTGTTTTCCCAATGGAAGTGAAACATACGAAGACTCGAAGATCGATGAAGTAAGGGAAATGACTGCCGTCTACTTGTATAACTATATAAGCGATCGTTACCCAGTCGTTTTAGGACAAGAATCTTAGGTTTGTTGTTTGTATTCGAATATTAACTTTTGTGTTGGCATTGTTGTATGGAAAGAAAGATGTGTACTTGTATATTCTATTTGATCTTTGAAATGAATGTATGTCGATGTTGTTGAGCAACAGTGCATTTGTAATTGAACAGCAAGGTATTTGTAATTGATCGATGTTTGTAAAAATTTCAGGGTGGATTTGAGCTAATATAAGCAAAATTTGCCAAAAACTTTTAGGCCATTATGCATCGGTTTGGACTAAAACCGATGCATAATATCTGCCCTTATGCATCGGTTAGGTCTAAACCGATGCATAAGGGTAGACATTATGCATCGGTTATTCCAACAAACCGATGCATAATGGCTACCCTTATGCATCGGTTTCTGAGAATCGATGCATAAGGTCCGACCCTTACGCATCGCTCGCTTATGCATCAGATCAAAACCGATGCATAAGACCCTCGAAAACCGATGCATAATCCCTCTTCTGTAGTAGCGCCCTTAATGTTTTAAACTTAACAGTCAAATACCATATATAAAATTAATTGTTTAAATTAATAGTACAAAGTATTAAAATTAAATTAGTATAATATAAAATAGGATAAATTACAAAAACATAATCTGGACTACCATCCGATTTCAAATTAGGTATCAGACTTTTTCAATTTTCAATTTAGTGACTTTTGCATCAATTTGCATACATCTTGTCTTCGAATTCCATTTTTTTGAGGAATGTGAAGGTCGAAAACTTATGAATTTGGTTACATGGTTAACTAATTTGGTCAAATTAATTTTTTTTTATCGTGGTTGGAGATATGATTAATTGGATGAAACATGTGTGAATTGATGCAAAAATCACCAAATTGAAAATCGAAAAAGTCCGATACCTAATTTGAAATCAGACCGTAGTGTAAGACATGTTTTTGTAATTTACCATATAAAATAACATAATAATATGTGATTTTGGATCAAATAAAAACCACATTTAAATATAAAAACTATAAACCAACGAAGAATTCGACACATGACACTCTCGACAAATCATAATTTGGGGCGCTTTTTGTAAATAAAAAAGTTAAAACGGACTTATTTAAAAACACATAACAGATGCGAGGGTATAAACATTCTAAAAATTATCCATACTTAACAGATGCATAAGTTAAGTCTAATCATTACAATTTTAAGTCTGGACATTATCAATTTAAGTCTGATCATTCACTACCTCAAATGACAAGTTGTTGATAACTGAATTGTTATTCATAAAAATACAACACAAACAATTTGCAAAGAGAGGTTTAGGTGTACTATGTAATTGTTAGGTTATGTAAGAAGGTTGCAATCAGTGTGATAGTATTTAATAAGAAACCGTGGGATGTCTATAGGACCATCCAACTTATTGCAGGGCCATATAAAACCTAAGCAGAATAAGTTTAAGAATAAATAGCTTACGAGATCAGGCTATTACTGAGGAACTACATCTCTAGCAAAGATTTGGATATGTTCTGCGCGCTCAGGTCCTATTAAAAATAAAACTATCGCGGAAACATGTACTCATGCCAAGAACATCAAATAAGGGAGTTGATGGAACCCTGATACTAAAAATGCAATTGAATGCAAGCCTTAAACAAAACATAAGTCTGATCATTTTAAGTCAGATCATTCCAAGTTAAGTCTGATCGTTCAAGTTAAGTCTGATCATTCCAAGTTAAGTCTGATCATTCGAAGTTAAGTTTGATCATTATGTCTGATCATTCCAAGTTAAGTCTGAACATTCCAAGTTAAGTCTGATCATTCCAAGTTAAGTCTGATCATTTTAAGTCTGATCATTCCAAGTTAAGTCTGATCATCTCAAGTTAAGTGTGATCATTTTAAGTCTGATCATTCCAAGTTAAGTGTGATCATTATGTCTGATCATTTCAAGTTAAGTCTGAACATTCCAAGTTAAGTCTGTTCAAGTTAAATCTGATCATTTTAAGACTGATCATTTTGAGTCTGATCATTCCAAGTTAAGTCTGATCATTATGTCCGATCATTCCAAGTAAAGTCTAATAATTCCAAGTTAAGTCTAATTTGAAATTTGGGATATGTGGAATGACTATAATGTCTCACCGTGTTATATCCGAGATTTCGACTAAATTGGACATGTGTCAGCCTGAAATCCGGTTTTTAGTTTTCATATAAAATCATGGTTTTTACCTGAACCGCACTCATAATATGTATATATAAAAAATATAAAAATTCTAAACCGATTAATCCTTACGGATAGTTTCCGCCCGATTACCACCTAGCGTTTATACAACCTTGGATACAGTCAAGTAAACCAAATATAGATCTCATGGATTATTATTTATTTTTTGGCTCAGTCTCATGGATTAATTATTTGATAGTATTGGCTTCCAGTAAAAAAAACGTGACTGTCTAATGTTTAGTTTTGATACCATCAAATACAATCAAGTTTGTTTTTATTTATCTATCAAATGTTATTTATACCATTCAAATGTGTTATTTACTTTTTTTTGAGACAGGATAAAATCATACAAGCTAAAACACAGCTACAGGCTGGAAGACAAGCAAGCACTTAACAAGCAATAAGGATCGAGCCTCGATCATCGAGGATGGCACTCTTGGCAAATCCTTTGGGATTGCTGACAAGCTATGTAGCACGGAAACCTCTACATGGGTGAGGTACCGGTTTTGGAAACCTGGAAACCTCCAGAAACCTTAGTGGACCGTTTCTTGAGGTTTCTGAAACGGTCAACGAATCGGAAACTTCTAGGACATTGCAAGAAACCTCTGGAAAACTCTAAAAACACAATTTTTCATTTTATTTTGGAAAATTTTAGAAAAAATGAATTTAAAGGATAAAATAAATTATTTTAAACTAAAATTTGATTATTTTAAAAAATTATAAAATTATTTATATACTTAATATATATTTTGTACATCGGTTTCTTTTTTCCTTATTTTTAGATTTGCGGTTTCGCGGTTTCTTGCGGTTTCCGTTTCGGTGCTACATAGCTGACAAGTCCACCCTTACCCAGTTCGAGATTCTGGCCTTTTTTGCCACCCAGTCTGGCGCTTCATTGTCTTCTCTGCCGATGCCTTGGACAGACCAACTTTGATGCTCCTTCAGCTCCTTTAGGCAATTTAAAATGTTGTGTGCTCTAGCATCTGGCCGCCAAGATCCTACATTCACCACCCATAATAATTCTCCGAAATTCATTAGTAGCAGAGTCTTTGGATCATACGAGCATGCGCCATCACCATGCCTAACTCGAGAGCCTTTCCTTCCGCCTCCCGCACCGAGTTTAACCCCTCTTCCCAGCCTGCCCTGACTTGAGCGACCACTCCACCTATGACAATCGCTACACCCCATCCTGCCTTCCCCGAGCTGCTATCATAGGAACCATCACAGAAAATAGTTGCTGGAAGAACACTGGTATTGATTCTGGAACCATACCAGAACTTGTCCACTTTCCTCCTTCTGTGAATTTCTTAACGATGAAGCGCAACTTCAGACTCAGCTCTGCATCATCTCTTCCCATTTTCCCATGGACTATGTCATTCCTATTCTTCCACCCCAACCATAATCCACACATCAGCCATTTAAATTGATTTTCGGTGCAAAGCTTTGCGCAGAGCCACAGCCAGTACCCCGGATCTCCGCATTGATTTGTCCATACCTCCTCTGGAATTTGCACATTCCACATTACACTTCTCATCCACCATCATTCCTTGAAAAGATGAATGAAACTTTCTTATTTCTCCCCACAGTGGCTGCACCTGTTGAGCACTAAACACTTCCCGCTTCTCCAGATTTTGCATTGTTGGAAGGCCATCATGGAAGAGTCTCCAAGCAAACACTTTGATTCTATTAGGTAACTGTAATTTCCACAATGACTTCCAGAATCTGTGTGTTTCTTGAATATCGCCGATTGTTCTCCTTGCGGTGGGTTTTTAAACTTATCAATATCCACTGCACATCCATAAGCGCTTTTGAACGTGAATGAACTCGTTCCATCCTTTACCAACTAATAATTGTTCACAACAGGATCCCACACCACTTGCATCTTCACTATCTCTAATCCTTCCATGATTCCACTCCACGCAAAGGACGGTATTGAACCTATTGAGGCATTAAATATATCTATTTCTGGGTAATACTTAGCTTTAAGCAATTTGCTTACCACCAGCTCTAGGTTACGGAGTACCCTCCACCCTTGTTTCGCCAGTAAAGCCAAATTCATGAGTTCAAATTTCCTGAATCTCAATCCTCCATCAAGCTTGTCTTTGAATAATTTTTCAGCCTTAATCCAATGTACTCCTCTGCTTTTGTTGCTGTGCCACCAGAACTTTAAAATATGTCCAGCCATCGTTCTACATAAAGAAATAGGGATTTTAAAGACCGACATGGCATATAAAGGGATTGGTTGCAAAACTGATTTTATTAGAATCTCCTTCCCTGTGCCAGAAAGCATTTTGTGCTTCCAGTCCCCTATTTTCCTCATTATCTTCTCTTCTATGTACCTCAACAGAGCTGTCTTCTTGTTACCGAAGACTAGGGGCAGTCCTAGATAGTTTGAATGCGTTTCCACAATGTTTATCTTTAGCCAATCAATTGTTTATCTTTACTCCTCTACTGCACACCAGTTCTGATTTGGCATAATTGATCTTCTGCCCAGACATAGCTTCATATCTGTCTAGAGTCTCCTTCAGACATCTAATAGCATCTGGCTTGGCCTTTAGAAAAACCATGAAATCATCAGCAAACATCAAATGAGTTATGATAGGCGCTATGTTACATATCTTAATTCCTTTCATCAGCCCCTGCTCCTGATTCTTTTATAACATATAAGATAGCCATTCAGCACTTAATAAAAATAAAAAAGGCGATATAGGGTTCCCTTGCCTCAAACCTCTACCTGGCTTAATAATTTCTGATAAGTTGTCATTAATTTTTACCTTGTAGGACACAGATCTGACACACCGCATGATCTTTCTCACCCATTCAACGGCAAAGCCCAAGGACAAAATCATTTGTTCCAAGAAACTCCATTCCATGTCTATCATACGCCTTGCTTATGTCTAACTTAAAAGACACGAAGCCTGTTTTTTGCTTATTTACCCCTTTTATAAAATGTGAAACCTCATGCGCAATGAGAATGTTGTCCGTTGTAAGCCTACCAGCCATGAACGCACTCTGATTTTGAGAGATTATGTTAGGGAGGATTTCTTTCAGTCTATTAGATAATGCTTTGGTTATGATCTTCATCACCACATTACATAGGCTGATTGGGCGTAAGTCTTCTACCCTTTCCACTTTTTTAACTTTCGGAACAATTACTATCATGGTTTCATTTAACTTAGCATCCAAGGAGTCATTATTCAAGCAATCCAGAACTACTTTGCCCACATCATTACCCACAATGTCTCAATTACTCTAAAAAAATAAAGCAGTAAATCCATCCAAACCTGGTGCCTTCGTGGGATGCATTTGGAATAAGGCTCTCTTAACTTCACTTTCCGAGAATGGAGCAGTTAGTATCTGGTTATCTCTGAAATCTACTTGTCTTAGTCAAGACGAGTTCCAGATGGTGTTCGAACTGCGTCTCGAACACTTGTTGGAAAGTTTCAGGTTGTGTTCAAACAGAGACTAGAACACCTTAGTAGACACTACCGTAAACAGAACAAAATAGAGGCACACACAGATTGATAACCCAGTTCGACTTCGCCTACTATGGGGGGTTTCCCACACCCGAAAAGGGACACAAATCTTATTACGAGTTTAGAGCTATTCGTGGACTTACACTTACACAACGCCTTGTTTGTAATAGCCTAGCCTCTAACACTCCGTCTCTCGGATTTGCAATCTCGGTTCAACGCAGCTCCCGTCGATCCCCTATGGGTAGGACGAGACTTCCCTCTCGTCCTAGTCTTGGACCTCCCAGAAGCCCAGTCGCCTTCTCTCAAAGACGTATCTTGATCACCGTGTGTGTGTGCGCTCTGTTGTCCTTCAAGAACAGTCTGAACAGCACACTGAACAAACTGTTACTTCCCCGTTGATATTCTGGTGTGGAATAGTCAGCCGGCCGTCGCTCCTCCTCCAATCTCACGAATGCTCTCGTGTTTATTTTCTCTCAAGAAGCGACCCAGATCTGGTCGCCCTAGCCTTGTATTTATATGCATGGGCGAGATCCAAATCTGTTCCAAATATCCTCATCAAATATTTAGGAAATATTCCCAAATATTCGATGGATATTTCCAATCCAATCTTTGGGAAGATCTTGATGTATCTTCCGCAACAAGTCAGCCAACCTTCTTCAATCTGATGCGGAGATATTCATTTGAATATCTAATTCTTCATTGGCCGACTTCCATCTCGATCTTCGATCGTCCAAATCCAATCTGAATATCTTGTCAAATATTTCGGAGATACTCCTAAATATTTGATAGATGTTCAATCTCCTCCATATCCAATCTTTGGAGATTACTTCCGTGCCAAGCCATCCAATATTCTCAAATCCAAGCTGAAGATATTCATTTGAATATCTGATCTTTAATGGCGATTCGTCAATTGATCCCAATCAGATAATCTCGTCGATATCTTCTGGATATCCATATCTTCATTCCAATCTTCATGAGATATCTTCTATGGTAAGTTAGTCAGGCGGTCTTCAATTCTGGTGAGGAGATATTTGAATGACATCTCGAATATCTGTTTCTTTGCTGACCGACTTCAACCGAAAAGATCCTCTATCTTCAGAACTTTCTGGATTCAAATCATGCGTCTTTCGTACGCTGTACTTATGTTCCAGTCCGTTGTTGAACTCGTCTTAAACTCTAGCTCGAACTGTCTAAAGCCGTTTTGCCAAAGCCATGCCATTCATGGGAACATCAATCTCCCCCTTGGCATTTTGGCAAAACAAAATCTACGCTTTAGACACAACTGGAGGAACCAGAACAGTTACCTCAAAATACTCCCCCTTTTTGCCACAAACTGGCAAGGGGTCTAATCGAGCAACCTGGTCTCCTCGACATCTGGAATCTTGTCAACTCCCCCTCGAACATAGCATGGGACAGTGACATATATTGTGAGTCTATCGGACCATGATGTCTCAGTAGCTATTTTACCACGGGTCAGCAGATGATAGGTGATTGATGATTTGGCTTCTTGAACTGATTCAGCTTGTCCAGTACTGCCGCGTGGTAGTCCTTCTCCAGACATATCTCTCTTTGGCTCATGGCACCATGTCTTTTTTTCAAGCAGGACATCAACTCTCTCCGTCTTCTTTATCATCACTGGGATATCGCAAAGCGCGCACCAGTTGATTGATTCTTGTCGTTTGCGCCTGTTCGACCTCCAGTATAATCTTCACCTCATCCAGTAGCTGTCTGCGATCAGCTCGGGACAAATTCTCACCAGCAGCTCTCCTTATGGAAGACTCAGGTGCGTCCTTCCTATTCAACCTGGGGTCTTTTAGATCATTCTTATGTTGACCCTTGAACAGCTTGTGATCAACTACCAACTTCAATGGAGCACTTGACAGTCTGTCCTGGTCTGTCTTCAAATCTAGATGCTGGTTGATGTTCAGCTTATAAAAGTAATGGGAAGAGTATCAGGTGCAGAGACTTTGTAAAAATGGCGTGTTCTGCAATCTGGTCGAACATAATTCTTCCCATGTCAATGAGCATCCTGTTTCCAATCTGGTAGAGCAGCTGTCCCATCTCCTTGTTGATTGTGGTTCTATGAGATGTAGGCATCCAGTTGACTATGGTGATGAAGAACAATATCGAGCAGAATAGAGTCAGATCTGCAACTGGGATGGAACTGTCTTCTCATTAAGCAGCCTTTTAGGGATGATCTCTTTTTTCTGCACTGCCTTCCAATTGGCTGCTGCTTCTGTACTGGCACACCATATTCCATTTTTCATACTTCCAGTTGGAACATAGGCAGGAACAGGATCTGTACTATACATTTTCCTCTTCTTAGACGCACTTTCTCCCCCTGCGTCTGTGTTCCCATTCATCTTGATAGTTGCCTTAGATGAGCATGCTTGGAAGGTCACTTTCTTCTTGGGTTTCTTCTTTTCAGCTTTCTTGAGCTCTGCCAGTAAAACGGTGTCCTAATTCTCCTTCTGAGTGTTCTCGTTCTTAGCCTCTTCAAGATCAGAAAGAGGGACGAAGTCCTGAGCATCCTTCATCTCAAAATCAGGAATAGCTGGGGGATCCACCACCACACATGCATCCTCCACAAAATCATCATGTAACCCTCCTTGCACAACTTCCGGTGCTTTAATTGACTCACCCTCTGGGACTGCATCAGAACTAGAGGACTCTTGGGGTAAAATTGTCTCACCACCTTGCTGCATATCTAAGACAACATCATCTGGCACACTTGCTCCTTCTCAACCCCTATGACCTTGGCTCCTGAGGACTGATCAGCTCTTGTCTCAACAGGTATTGAAACCTCCTCTTTTTGCAACTCATCAACAACATCATCACTGTCCTTGAACAACACATCCAGTTCTTCATCATTGCCGGATGCATGAGACTCTTCCATCACATTCCCAGATTGCTTAGCTTGCTGTTCTCCACTTGCATCCTCATTCTTCTGCTTATCAGAACCACAATCTTAGCCCTATTGGCTTCACCTTCTTCTGCAGCATAGGATCAGCCTTTGACGCCTTTGAAGTAGCTTCTTTAAGTTCTGTGACAGCCGCCTCTTCTCCCTTCTTTTTCCCCTCTCTGATCTTAGGGTTTGCTGATAATGTATCCTCATCCGACTTCGATTCGACTGCCTTTTTGATTTTTAGATAGTTGGACTCCTCAACTTGCCAAAAACTGTCATGTGTATATCTCTTGAGATATTTATCCAATCACCTCTCTCCTCCTTGATATGCTCCAACGCCTCATAAAGCTGCAAATATGTTGAACTTAGTAATCAGTTCCAACCACGTACCATCTGTTCCAGCCCTCTTCTTTTGTAGGTCAGCCCATCTGATTTGCTGGGGCTCTGCTCTTGGCTGACCTCCGTCTGGAACACTTAGTTGGCGATAACACGCAGACCCAGAGAGGATCTAAGTGTTTCAAACTGAGCGGCGTCTAGTGGCATGGTGAGTACGACAGTTACAGTTGTCATGTGTTTCGATGTGATGACCTTCTTCACCACTAGCTCTCTGATTAAGTGATATCTGCTCATGGAGTGTTGTACTGGGTTCTTGGGCAGAACCTTCTGCACACGTTCCATTCCGTGTTCAGATAGATTCTGCTTCATACATAAGAACTGAGTGTAGCAGCTCCCTTCAGTGATGCTCTCCCGCTCTCCCAGCACCTGGTCAACATGTGTTCCAGGAAGGTGTTTCATCTCTCCCACCATGGTCAGCTGGAGCTCCTTTTGCGTCTGTCTCACGAACTGGCCAACCAGCTTCTGTGTACTCGTGACGAACATATGCTTCTTCTCTACTCCCCCTCGCTCATAGCCATGGTCGATGAGGAACGTCTCGTACCATGCTCTGGGCGCTTGTGTGAGTCCGTACATAGTCTTCTTCAGTTCGTGACTATGCGCAAGATGATATGTGATGTCGCGTATTCATATGATTCATCAAGTACTACTAAACCCACCAAATAAGACATTTGGTCATACGAACAAGTGCTTGTTAATGTCATTTTGTGTAAATAGGCAATTTTGGAGTCTAAAGAGGAAATACGCTTAAAAAGGGAGATTTGTGACCAAAAAGCACACCAAGCATTTTTGGTCGAGAAGTCCCAACCAAGGCCCGAGGATCCCAACTGGGGACCGAGAAAACCAGCCGGGCCGCGTCCGAGAAATGTCGGACCCTGTCCGAGGAGATGCCCCGAGAGGAACAGTAACGGTCCGGTCCCAGGCCCAAGAACGAGTACCGAGAAACACCGGTGCGCGCCCAGGCATCACCCAGGTCCCCGTCTGAGAAGTACCGGCCTCGTCCGAGACGCCCGTCCGAGGACTCGGGTCCTTCCGAGCCAAATCTACACATTCTAGGGCCAATCATAATTCCGGTCGGGCCCTTGCAAATCTAGCTCAGGCATTCATCTTAAAATCACTTCAACATGCTAGAACCATTGCCCAAAGGTCAAGAACGCAATGCCGAGGACTCAAGCCCGCTCAAAGCCAAATGATGGACCATAATTATACGAATCATAAACACAGTTAAACCCACTAAATTAAGACTGTTTGTCTATTTAACTTTTGCTTGTTAGTTCCGATATATTTCTATAGGGTATTTTGGACTCTAGAGAGAAAACACGCTAAGGAGAGGATTTTACACTGAAAAGATATTACGAGTCCAGACGCTGAATGCAGAAATCTCAAGATCCTGACGTGGAATCACTAAAACAAATCCAACCGAGGAACAACCAAAGTCAGACCGGAGCGAAATTGGACTGATAGTTTTGTGAAAACATCACAAAACTCACACAAAAACCTCCTCATTGCCTTGATGACCGGCGGCATTGTGCAAGAGGTGGCCAAAGCCACCTCCCCTCCTCCTCCATGACCGGCTACCCGGCGGCTTTACCTCCTCCCCTCCTCACCACAACTTTGTGACAAGTGTCACTCTCCTCCACCACATCTCCTCCTCCTCCCCTCCTATAAATAGAAGCTCCTCCCTTCTCATTTGTATATCCACAATCCACAAATCATCATTCACTTCTCTCTCTAGAAAGTTTGGCATTTGTAAGTTTGGTTTTTGAAATAATACTCCTGTTGGTTCTTGAGTATTCCCCTTTACTTACTGTCTTTCAAAAACCCCCGAGTATTTAGCTATGATATCCTCTTCCATGGATAATCGTAGCTAAACTCTTTATTCGGTTGAAGGGGCGTACTTGTATTATAAAATGTTTTAGACTGTTTTAGTGTTTTTTCTCTGTATTCAAAACTTGTTCTATGTGCCATATATTAGATCAGAATTTCCAAGGTTGAGTGGATGCTTGAAATGGCAAAGCTCTTCCGTGGAAGTTCGTGAACATACTCGGGTAAGTGGATGCTTGAAATGGCAAAGCTTATCTGAGGAGTTTGATCTCTCTCAAACACCATTTGGATAAATCGGAAAAGACAATCCAAATGGATGCACATAGGCTAGTATACCTTGAAATGGGGTGCTAGTCTGAGTAGAACAAGGGCTCTACGTTTTTTGCAAAAGATTAGACAGTGTTGCAAGTCGAGTGCTTGAAATGGCCTTGATTCACTTTCGAACACTTTTGCAAAAGACTAGACAGTGTGGCAAATCGAGCGCTTGAAATGGCCTTGATGCACGTTTGAATACTTAGAAGGATTACTAAAATGATAAAACAGGCTATGATGCAATGCCCCTGAAACCGAATGCTTCCCTTGAATTACAAAACCCCCTTGTATTTACTTTTCTAGTGTAACTGCCTTAATCAACTGCACTCACCTTCCGGAGGACTCGCAAATCACGCATCACCCACTGTAAGTCTTTCTTTTTACTTTTCAGTATTTATTTTTCTGTAATTTACTTTTCCGCACTCAAAACCAAAAACAACAAAAAAGTCACTTAGTCATAATCGCTAAAATCTCAATCAACCTTAAAACACGCTCCCTCGCTGTACAAATCCCTTAAAGAACAACGTATCCCCCTAATTCCCTTGGGTTCGACCCCTACTTACCACTTGTTACCCAGTAGTAAAGTCGCGAGTAGCGGACTTATAAATTTATTCTTGACGTTTGCACATGACGACTGTGCGTCCGTCAAAATTGGCGCCGTTGCCGGGGAATTAGCCGTCGGATAAGTTCTTTGAATCAATACGTGCTTCAAAAAAACCATGTCTCGCGAAGGAAGCCACCATGACTATCAGGATGATGACGAGATAAACCTGTACGATCGAAATGATGAGGTGCCACTTCCATTTGTGGACGATCCGGAACAACTCATCAGAAACAGAAGAGCTCGTGATAGGGAGGCAATCAGAAGAAACCAAGAACCACCCGAGGACCGAAATGCAGCTGGTCCAGTACAACCCCCTAGATATCCACCACCCCCTCAACCTCGACAAGTGCCGAGACGAGAACCCGCTTTCGATAACTACTACGAGGATAACAACAATTACCGCAAACCTACTATGGGAGAACTCTCAGCACCGTATTTCAGAAACCAGCCATGGTGCATTCACGAAGACCCTGAACTGGAAAATGTCATCATCAACACTTCAGTGGTCCACAACTTACCGAAATTCTCAGGAACACGTGGAGAATCAGCAATGACTCATCTCCAGCGCTTACACGGTATTTGCCAGAACTTAAAACCAAATGGCGTAAACGTAGACGACTTCAAGTTGAAGTCATTCTATTTTTCCCTCATCGACGCGGCAAACGACTGGTTCCTTTCATTGCCTTCCGATAGCATCAGAACATGGGCTCAGATGCAAAAGAAATTCCTGGACAAATATTACCCGGCAGGATGGGCGATGCAAGTACGGAGGCAACAACAAGACATCAAGCAAGGACCCAACGAAACCATGTACGATTACCTGGAAAAGTTCAACCACCTGGAGAGAAGCTGCTGTACCCTTGGACTGCCTAAGAAACTTGCAGTCGAGTATCTCATTGATGGATTAAGACCCTTAGACAAAATGCTTCTGGATGCCTCAGCTGGAGGATCCATGATGAATCTGTCATTAAGTGGCATAAGGAATCTCATCACCGACGTTGCTGAAAACGCCTGATTTAGAGAAGAGACGACTCGTCAGGAAGAATTTTCCCGAACAAGGAATGTGGCAAAAGCAGAAACAGCAATGAACTCCATGCCAGAAGAGATGAAACAATTAAAGGAGATGATGATTCAGTTCCTACGAAGACAACCAGTTCCAGTTAAGCCCTGCGAATTTTGTGGCTCTACTGACCACAAAACTGACGCATGTCTGACATTAATAGAAGAGGAACCGGCAGAAGTGAATGCAGTGGGAGGATACCAAGGATACAACAACAACAGCAACGACAGAGCCGGACAAAACCGACAGTATGGTCAAGCAACCAACCCGAACTGGCGTAACAACAACTATCTTCAGAAGGAAGCACAACCAGCTGTCCCTCAACTAGCTCAGTCATATTACCAACCCCCCCACCGACAGTATAACCAGAACGCTCCATCAACAGGATAATATCAGCAAAGAGGACCAAATCAGTACCAAACCGACCCACATAATCAGCAAGAACCAACCAAGTCGCTCGATGACACGATGAAGGAGCTCGCAGGAAGCATAAATCAATTGGGTACTTCGTTACACCAATACCAGGCGAAAACTGACGGGGCAATTTTAGAATTGACCAAACAAATGTCCCAACTCACCACTGCAATGTCAACACTCACTAATGAGCCTGGCAAACTTCCTTCACAAACCATCCAAAACCCAAAGGCGAATCTTAGCATGATAAAAAGGTCAAACGAAAAGGCGACACTGGGAGAAGTTGCACGATCCCCAACTTACAAACTTACGAAAAAGCACTTCGCCCGGAGGTGTCGACCTGATTAGAATCAAGCGGAAGACCGACCCAATGATGGCAAAACATGGGTTACACATGCTGACAATGGACGTTACGCATTCACCGTTTGTATAACACCACCACCGATCATACACTCTGACATACCAGCATCTGGATGGGATGAAAGTAACAATTTAAGGTGGGACTCCCCAACTAATATTTATGCTTCGAAGCAAAATATTAAGGGATCCGATTATACAAATCCTAAGCCAAGGAACGGGCAGAATGGCCCGACAATAGAAAGAGCCCTCACTTCAGATCACGAGCCACAACCGGAAAGAGATAAAGACCCAGGGGCCTTCACAGTCACCTGCGGTATTGGTGAAGCACAGATTCATAAGTGCTTAGTCGATCTTGGAGCTGCTGTCAATGCCATGCCCTCCTCCTTACATTACTTATTAGGACTTGGTCTATTAAAACCACCCAGGTCAAATATCGAGCTAGGAGATAAATCGTGCATCCGTCCGGTTGGAGTGCTAGAAGATGTAATACTCCATGTGGGAGAGCTCGTCATTGCTGCAGACTTTTATGTAATACAAACGGGAGAGACCAGCGAAGACGACCCTCCAACAATAATATTGGGACGACCATTCCTCTACGCTACTAAAGCAAGGATCGATGTGGGCAAGGGCTCGTTATCGCTTAAGTTCGGTGGCAAAATTGCAAATTTCTCCATTGATAATAGCCGCACGGATACAAAGAAACCGCCAGACATTATGCATATTCCAGATTGCGGTACACAAAATTCTGACCTGCCAAGGGAGACCGAAAGAGTAACAGGACCACCAGCTATGGTCAAAGGTCCCTCGCCTTCTCAGAGACGTTGGAAGGAGAAACCTCCAGAATCATGGGAACTGGACCCAAGCACATCGTCTCGCAAGAAATCAGGAAGAGTCAAGGCAAGAAGCTACACAGGAACAGTGGCGAAATACGACCTGAGCCACCCATGGGATCAAAACCAGTGATCCAGGAATGAGGTACTGTCGAGCCAACGACGTTAAACAAAGGCACTGGTCGGGAGGTAACCCGACACCTATCTTACTTTCTGTCTTTTATTTTCTGTCATTTAGTTTTTTCCAATAAGTCGCTCTCACCCACTTGGTGCATAGAAGAAATGACTATTCAGGAATCGGTTTTTGGAGCAAACCGGATCAGCCAGGCAGCTTCCGTGAGTTACCGGGCCTGCGCTGAGAGTTCAAGGCCCCAGCCGAACTCCCTCGATTATCCAGCCTCATGCCATGTCGTTCACTCGACACTTTAAAGGGAGTTCTGTTCTTCCCTTTTCCTTAATGTCATTTCCTTCTCATAATTGTTTGCTTGCATGGCTTTTGAACTAAGTCTTGCTGAAAGGCACGCCTTCGTTCAAAAGTGTGGGGTGAGAACCACCTGTGTACATAACACGTTTTTCTTTTCCTTTTTCTTTAATATTATCTTTTTGAAAATATGAACTTAAGAATGTGAAAAACATAGATCATAATTCATGCATTAACCTTTTGAAAATTCAACTGTTTAAAAACTTAGAATGTAACTTCTCATTTGTCCCTTTGTGCTGAGATAAACTAGGGATGTGGAGTTGACATAAACTTCCCTAGAGAGGCTTGGCAAGCACTCGAAGGATCGAATCAAACTATATGGTTTTCGAAGTCAGTGGAGGCTGCACTTCGGGTTTCAGTGAAGATTGAAGTCATCTCCGCCATGCAGTGTTTATGCAAAAAGAAAAAAAGGCGATTACGGGAATCCGACCGTCCTCTCTCTAGTAAAAGTAGCCGAGAAAATAGATGAGCGACCCTCATCTTGACCCGCGCGAAACGGCAAGGATGAGAGGAGCGGGGAGGTATTTCCATAGGCTTGCGGGCGATGATTGGACCTCCCAAAAAAGGCTTGAGAAAATGGACTAGCAAGTCACAAAGACGCAAAAAGCTCAAAGAAGCAAATCAAGAGGCCAAAGGCCCAAAATTGTGAAGGTTTTAACCGAACAAAAAGTGAAGTACTCAAAGAGTCAAATCAAAGGCCAAAGGCCGATTCACTACAAAAAGCTGTCCCTCGCCAAAAGAAAATCAAAGACCAAACCATTGAAACCCGAACCGAATCACGTGCTAGAGAAAGCTACAAGGAAACCATATAGTGCGAGACGATCCCGAGAATGCAGTCTAGGAGCCTAAAAAGGGCTATCTCCCGAAACATCCAGAATAATTTGCATCTCAGCACGGAGGTACAAGTATCAAGTTTCTTCTATTTATTTACACAGTTCAATTTGGTAATAAGTAAGCAATGCATGAATTAGGATAAATAAAGTCCCACAGTCTAACTTTCATATTTTAAAACCAAACTTAATGTGCCGCCCTTTAATAGCATTGTTCGGGACGAACAACTAAAAGTGTGGGGTGATCTGATGGACCATAATTATACGAATCATAAACACAGTTAAACCCACTAAATTAGACTGTTTGTCTATTTAACTTTTTCATGTTAGTTCCGATATATTTCTACAGGGTATTTTGGACTCTGGAGAGAAAACACGCTAAGGAGAGGATTTTATGCTGAAAAGATATTACGAGTCAGTCCAAGGTCACGATTAGACGCTGAATGTAGAAATCTCAGGATCCTGACGTGGAATCACTCAAAACAAATCCAACCGAGGAACAACGAAAGTCAGACTGGAGCAAAATTGGACTGATAGTTTTGTGAAAACATCACAAAACTCACACAAAAACCTCCTCATTGCCTTGATGACCGGCGGCTTTGTGCAAGAGGTGGCCAAAGCCACCTCCCCTCCTCCTCCATGACCGGCTACCCGGCGGCTTTACCTCCTCCCCTCCTCACCACAACTTTGTGACAAGTGTCACTCTCCTCCACCACATCTCCTCCTCCTCCCCTCCTATAAATAGAAGCTCCTCCCTTCTCATTTGTATATCCACAATCCACAAATCATCATTCACTTCTCTCTCTAGAAAGTTTGGCATTTGTAAGTTTGGTTTTTGAAATAATACTCCTGTTAGTTCTTGAGTATTATAACAGTTTGAAATAATACTCCTGTTGGTTCTTGAGTATTATAACAGTTTTAGATAATACTCCTGTTGGTTCTTGAGTATTCAAGTAGGATTTGGGAATACTTCTGTTGGTTCTTGAGTATTCCCCTTTACTTATTGTCTTTCAAAAACCCCCGAGTATTTAGCTATGATATCCTCTTCCATGGATAATCGTAGCTAAACTCTTTATTCGGTTGAAGGGGCGTACTTGTATTATAAAATGTTTTAGACTACTTTAGTGTTTTTTCTCTGTATTCAAAACTTGTTCTATGTGCCATATATTAGATCAGAATTTCCAAGGTTGAGTGGATGCTTGAAATGGCAAAGCTCTTCCGTGGAAGTTCGTGAACATACTCGGGTAAGTGGATGCTTGAAATGGTAAAGCTTATCTGAGGAGTTCGATCTCTCTCAAACACCATTTGGATAAATCGGAAAAGACAATCCAAATGGATGCACATAGGCTAGTATACCTTGAAATGGGGTGCTAGTCTGAGTAGAACAAGGGCTCTACGTTTTTTGCAAAAGATTAGACAGTGTTGCAAGTCGAGTGCTTGAAATGGCCTTGATTCACTTTCGAACACTTTTGCAAAAGACTAGACAGTGTGGCAAATCGAGCGCTTGAAATGGCCTTGATGCACGTTTGGATACTTAGAAGGATTACTAAAATGATAAAACGGGCTATGATGCAATGCCCCTGAAACCGAATGCTTCCCTTGAATTACAAAACCCCCTTGTATTTACTTTTCTAGTGTAACTGCCTTAATCAACTGCACTCACCTTCCTGAGGACTCGCAAATCACGCATCACCCACTGTAAGTCTTTCTTTTTACTTTTCAGTATTTATTTTTCTGTAATTTACTTTTCCGCACTCAAAACCAAAAACAACCAAAAAAGTCTCTTAGTCATGACCGCTAAAATCTCAATCAACCTTAAAACACGCTCCCTCGCTGTACAAATACCTTAAAGAACAACGTATCCCCCTAATTCCCTTGGGTTCGACCCCTACTTACCACTTGCTACCCAGTAGTAAAGTCGCGAGTAGCGGACTTATAAATTTATTCTTGACGTTTGCACACGACGACTGTGCGTCCGTCAAAATTGGCGCCGTTGCCGGGGAATTAGCCGTCGGATAAGTTCTTTGAATCAATACGCACTTCAAAACAACCATGTCTCGCGAAAGAAGCCACCATGACTATCAGGATGATGACGAGATAAACCTGTACGATCGAAATGATGAGGTGCCACTTCCATTTGTGGACGATCCGGAACAACTCATCAGAAACAGAAGAGCTCGTGATAGGGAGGGAATCAGAAGAAACCAAGAACCACCCGAGGACCGAAATGCAGCTGGTCCAGTACAACCCCCTAGATATCCACCACCCCCTCAACCTCGACAAGTGCCGAGACGAGAACCCGCTTTCGATAACTACTACGGGGATAACAACAATTACCGCGAACCTACTATGGGAGAACTCTCAGCACCGTATTTCAGAAACCAGCCATGGTGCATTCACGAAGACCCTGAACTGGAAAATGTCATCATCAACACTTCAGTGGTCCACAACTTACCGAAATTCTCAGGAACACGTGGAGAATCAGCAATGACTCATCTCCAGCGCTTACATGGTATTTGCCAGAACTTAAAACCAAATGGCGTAAACGTAGACGACTTCAAGTTGAAGTCGTTCTATTTTTCCCTCATCGACGCGGCAAACGACTGGTTCCTTTCATTGCCTTTCGATAGCATCAGAACATGGGCTCAGATGCAAAAGAAATTCCTGGACAAATATTACCCGGCAGGATGGGCGATGCAAGTACGGAGGCAACTACAAGACATCAAGCAAGGACCCAACAAAACCATGTACAATTACCTGGAAAAGTTCAACCACCTGGAGAGAAGCTGCTGTACCCTTGGACTGCCTGAGAAACTCGCAGTTGAGTATCTCATTGATGGATTAAGACCCTTAGACAAAATGCTTCTGGATGCCTCAGCTGGAGGATCCATGATGAATCTGTCATTAAGTGGCATAAGGAATCTCATCACCGACGTTGCTGAAAACGCCCGATTTAGAGAAGAGACGACTCGTCAGGAAGAATTTTCCCGAACAAGGAATGTGGCAAAAGCTGAAACACCAATGAACTCCATGCCAGAAGAGATGAAATAATTGAAGGAGATGATGATTCAGTTCCTACGAAGACAACCAGTTCCAGTTAAGCCTTGCGAATTTTGTGGCTCTACAGACCACAAAACTGACGCATGTACGACATTAATAGAAGAGGAACCGGCAGAAGTGAATGCAGTGGGAGGATACCAAGGATACAACAACAACAGCAACGACAGAGCCGGACAAAACCGACAGTATGGTCAAGCAACCAACCCGAACTGGCGTAACAACAACTATCTTCAGAAGGAAGCACAACCAGCTGTCCCTCAACTAGCTCAGTCATACTACCAACCCCCCCACCGACAGTATAACCAGAACGCTCCATCGACAGGACAATATCAGCAAAGAGGACCAAATCAGTACCAAACCGACCCACATAATCAGCAAGAACCAACCAAGTCGCTCGATGACACGATGAAGGAGCTCGCAAGAAGCATAAATCAATTGGGTACTTCGTTACACCAATACCAGGCGAAAACTGACGGGGCAATTTCAGAATTGACCAAACAAATGTCCCAACTCGCCACTGCAATGTCAACACTCACTAATGAGCCTGGCAAACTTCCTTCACAAACCATCCAAAACCCAAAGGCGAATCTTAGCATGATAAAAAGGTCAAACGAAAAGGCGACACTGGGAGAAGTTGCACGATCCCCAACTTACAAACTTACGAACAAGCACTTCGCCCGGAGGCGTCGACCTGATTGGAATCAAGAGGAAGACCGACCCAATGATGGCAAAACATGGGTTACACATGCTGACAATGGACGTTACGCATTCACCGTTTGTATAACACCACCATCGATCATACACTCTGACATACCAGCATCTGGATGGGATGAAAGTAACAATTTAAGGTGGGACTCCCCAACTAATATTTATGCTTCGAAGCAAAATATTAAGGGATCCGATTATACAAATCCTAAGCCAAGGAACGGACAGAATGGCCCGACAATAGAAAGAGCCCTCACTTCAGATCACGAGCCACAACCGGAAAGAGATAAAGACCCAGGGGCCTTCACAGTCACCTGCGGTATTGGTGAAGCACAGATTCATAAGTGCTTAGTCGATCTTGGAGCTGCTGTCAATGCCATGCCCTCCTCCTTACATTACTTATTAGGACTTGGTCCATTAAAACCACCCAGGTCAAATATCGAGCTAGGAGATAAATCGTGCATCCGTCCGGTTGGAGTGCTAGAAGATGTAATACTCCATGTGGGAGAGCTCGTCATTGCTGCAGACTTTTATGTAATACAAATGGGAGAGACCAGCGAAGACGACCCTCCAACAATAATATTGGGACGACCATTCCTCTACGCTACTAAAGCAAGGATCGATGTGGGCAAGGGCTCGTTATCTCTTAAGTTCGGCGGCAAAATTTCAAATTTCTCCATTGATAATAGCCGCACGGATACAAAGAAACCGCCAGACATTATGCCTATTCCAGATTGCGGTACACAAAATTCTGACCTGCCAAGGGAGACCGAAAGAGTAACAGGACCATCAGCTATGGTCAAAGGTCCCTCGCCGTCTCAGAGACGTTGGAAGGAGAAACCACCAAAATCATGGGAACTGGACCCAAGCACATCGTCTCGCAAGAAATCAGGAAGAGTCAAGGCAAGAAGCAACACAGGAACAGTGGCGAAATACGACCTGAGCCACCCATGGGATCCAAACCAGTGATCCAGGAATGAGGTACTGTCGAGCCAACAACGTTAAACAAAGGCACTGGTCGGGAGGTAACCCGACACCTATCTTACTTTCTGTCTTTTATTTTCTGTCATTTAGTTTTTTCTAATAAGTCGCTCTCACCCACTTGGTGCATAGAATAAATGACTATTCAGGAATCGGTTTTTGGAGCAAATCGGATCAGCCAGGCAGCTTCCGTGAGTTACCGGGCCTGCGCTGAGAGTTCAAGGCCCCAGCCAAACTCCCTCGATTATCCAGCTTCATGCCATGTCGTTCACTCGACACTTTTAAGGGAGTTCTGTTCTTCCCTTTTCCTTAATGTCATTTCCTTCTCATAATTGTTTGCTTGCATGGCTTTTGAACTAAGTCTTGCTGAAAGGCACGCCTTCGTTCAAAAGTGTGGGGTGAGAACCACCTGTGTACATAACACGTTTTTCTTTTCCTTTTTCTTAAATATTATCTTTTTGAAAATATGAACTTAAGAATGTGAAAAAGATAGATCATAATTCATGCATTAACCTTGTGAAAATTCAACTGTTTAAAAACTTAGAATGTAACTTCTCATTTGTCCCTTTGTGCTGAGATAAACTAGGGATGTGGAGTTGACATAAACTGCCCTAGAGAGGCTTGGCAAGCACTCGAAGGATCGAATCAAACTATATGGTTTTCGAAGTCAGTGGAGGCTGCACTTCGGGTTTCAGTGAAGATTGAAGTCATCTCCGCCATGCATTGTTTATGCAAAAAGAAAAAAAGCGAGGACGGGAATCAGACCGTCCTCTCTCTAGTCAAAGTAGCCGAGAAAATTGATGAGCGACCCTCATCTTGACCCGCGCGAAACGGCAAGGATGAGAGGAGCGGGGAGGTATTTCCATAGGCTTGCGGGCGATGATTGGACCTCTTAAAAAAGGCTTGAGAAAATGGACTAGCAAGTCACAAAGACGCAAAAAGCTCAAAGAAGCAAATCAAGAGGCCAAAGGCCCAAAATTGTGAAGGTTTTAACCGAACAAAAAGTGAAGTACTCAAAGAATCAAATCAAAGGCCAAAGGCCGATTCACTACAAAAAGCTATCCCTCGCCAAAAGAAAATCAAAGACCAAACCATTGAAACCCGAGCCAAATCACGTGCTAGAGAAAGCTACAAGGAAACCATATAGTGCGGGACGATCCCGAGAATGCAGTCCAGGAGCCTAAAAGGGCTATCTCCCGAAACATCCAGAATAATTTGCATCTCAACACGGAGGTACAAGTATCAAGTTTCTTCTATTTATTTACACAGTTCAATTTGGTAATAAGTAAGCAATGCATGAATTAGGATAAATCAAGTCCCACAGTCTAACTTTCATATTTTAAAACCAAACTTAATGTGCCGCCCTTTAATAGCATTGTTCGGGACGAACAACTAAAAGTGTGGGGTGATCTGATGGACCATAATTATACGAATCATAAACACAGTTAAACCCACTAAATTTGACTGTTTGTCTATTTAACTTTTTCATGTTAGTTCCGATATATTTCTACAGGGTATTTTGGACTCTAGAGAGAAAACACGCTAAGGAGAGGATTTTACGCTGAAAAGATATTACGAGTCAGTCCAAGGTCACGATCAGACGCTGAATGCAGAAATCTCAGGATCCTGACGTGGAATCACTCAAAACAAATCCAACCGAGGAACAACCAAAGTCAGACTGGAGCGAAATTGGACTGATAGTTTTGTGAAAACATCACAAAACTCACACAAAAACCTCCTCATTGCCTTGATGACCGGCGGCTTTGTGCAAGAGGTGGCCAAAGCCACCTCCCCTCCTCCTCCATGACCGGCTACCCGGCGGCTTTACCTCCTCCCCTCCTCACCACAACTTTGTGACAAGTGTCACTCTCCTCCACCACATCTCCTCCTCCTCCCCTCCTATAAATAGAAGCTCCTCCCTTCTCATTTGTATATCCACAATCCACAAATCATCATTCACTTCTCTCTCTAGAAAGTTTGGCATTTGTAAGTTTGGTTTTTGAAATAATACTCCTGTTAGTTCTTGAGTATTATAACAGTTTGAAATAATACTCCTGTTGGTTCTTGAGTATTATAACAGTTTTAGCGAATACTCCTGTTGGTTCTTGAGTATTCAAGTAGGATTTGGGAATACTCCTGTTGGTTCTTGAGTATTCCCCTTTACTTACTGTCTTTCAAAAACCCCGAGTATTTGGCTATGATATCCTCTTCCATGGATAATTGTAGCTAAACTCTTTATTCGGTTGAAGGGGCGTACTTGTATTATAAAATGTTTTAGACTATTTTAGTGTTTTTTTCTGTATTCAAAACTTGTTCTATGTGCCATATATTAGATCAGAATTTCCAAGGTTGAGTGGATGCTTGAAATGGCAAAGCTCTTCCGTGGAAGTTCGTGAACATACTCGGGTAAGTGGATGCTTGAAATGGCAAAGCTTATCTGAGGAGTTCGATCTCTCTCAAACACCATTTGGATAAATCGGAAAAGACAATCCAAATGGATGCACATAGGCTAGTATACCTTGAAATGGGGTGCTAGTCTGAGTAGAACAAGGGCTCTACGTTTTTTCCAAAAGATTAGACAGTGTTGCAAGTCGAGTGCTTGAAATGGCCTTGATTCACTTTCGAACACTTTTGCAAAAGACTAGACAGTGTGGCAAATCGAGCGCTTAAAATGGCCTTGATGCACGTTTGAATACTTAGAAGGATTACTAAATTGATAAAACGGGCTATGATGCAATGCCTCTGAAACCGAATGCTTCCCTTGAATTGCAAAACCCCCTTGTATTTACTTTTCTAGGGTAACTGCCTTAATCAACTGCACTCACCTTCCGGAGGACTCGCAAATCACGCATCACCCACTGTAAGTCTTTCTTTTTACTTTTCAGTATTTATTTTTTTGTAATTTACTTTTCCGCACTCAAAACCAAAAACAACCAAAAAAGTCACTTAGTCATAACCGCTAAAATATCAATCAACCTTAAAACACGCTCCCTCGCTGTACAATCAATTAAAGAACAACGTATCCCCCTAATTCCCTTGGGTTCGACCCCTACTTACCACTTGCTACCCAGTAGTAAAGTCGCGAGTAGCAGACTTATAAATTTATTCTTCACGTTTGCACACGACGACTGAGCGTCCGTCACCAAACTAGGGCAATTTCGGCCGTTTTGGGATTTCGACCATGTTCCGGGCATAATCTGGCTTAGAACCCTTCTTGAGATCATCTTAGAATGACTTTGTCGTTCCAAATCAGCTGTCCAAAAGCCAAGAAGCTCCGGCCAAAATTTCGGCCAGATTCCGGCCAACCTCCGATCAACCTCCGGCCAGGCACAACCATGAACCAACCAAGTTCCGGCCAAGAAACCAACCAAGAACCAAATTCTCAAAACTATTCCGGTTGGCTTCTACTATTCATTTCGGTTAGCATTTGGAGTTTGGTTGCATTGGGATCCAACTAGAGGCGGCTTTGGGGAGTGCCACCTGTGGCCGGCGGCTTTGGAGAGGCCATGTGCAAGTGGCCAAGTCGGTTGGCATGTGGTGGCTTGTGGTTGGATGAGTCAAATGCAAGTGGGTTTGTTTTGAGATATTTCCAAGCCAATCCTTATCTTCCTATCCAATTGCTTTGGGATATTTTTCAAGCCAAACTTAGCCACCAAGTTTTCCTCTTCTATAAATAGAGGCCTTAAGCCTTAGAAATCAATGTCCATGTCCATGTACATTTTTAGGGAGTTGAGAGCTTATCTCTCTTCTCCACTTCAATACAACACACACTTTGCTCTTGTTCTTGCTTTGTTCGAATTGTTCTTCACTTGTTCTTGAGTTCCTTTACTTGTTCTTGAGCTCCGAAGCACTTTGCTTTCCGTTGTCAAAACCTTTACTTTCCCTTGTCTTGATTTGGAGCTCCTCTCCCTTTACTTTCTTGCACAAAAGCCACGGCTACTTGTATTCCTTGACATGAATACAAGTAGCTTAAGCTTGTTCTTGTTACCAAGCTCACGGTTACTTTACTTTCCTTGTTGTTTTCAAGCTCTCGGTTACATGCTCTTGGTTTCCCTTGTTTTCTTTTCGTTTTCCTTTACTTTTATAAGCATGGTGCTTGTATTCCTTGACAAGAATACAAGTAGCTAAAGCTTATTTGGTCAAGGGTGTTCATACTTGTGTATGCATCTTAAGACTTGAGCTTAATGCTTCGTTGTGTGTCAACTAGTTCTTGTGCCCTTCATTCGGTTTGAACAACAAGGTTAAGTGGATGCTTGAAATGGAAAAGCTTTTCCGAGTGGTTCAAACCCCCTTTAAGTCACTTGGTTGATCGGAAATGAGAGATCAAGTGGCTGCACTTTTGAACTAGAAGTCAATGTCTTGATTTTGGAGTAGATTGTGGCGCAAGTGCTTGAAATGGCCTTACCTTAGGGTTTATATCTTGAAATGGAATAAACCCACACTTATGAACACAAAGTAAGTCTATGATGGAAGTGTCACAATGTGAGACCCTAGACTGAATATCTTTCATCCTTACTTATCGCACTTTACTTTCCCGCACTTACTTTCAGCACATTTACTTTCAGCACTTACATTTCAGTCTTTACTTTCAGCACATTTACTTTCAGCACCTTACTTTCACGTACTTTACTTTCCGCACTTTTACTTTCATTATAGCAGTTTTCAACATCAATCAAACATAACATTTTGGTGCGTATTGCGCTTGAAACACAGCGTGCGACAAACCAAAACGTATGTTGTATGGTTGATATTGAACTCGGTTGTTCTCGCACTTACTTTACGCACTTTACTTTCAGCACTTTATTTTCAGTCCTTACTTTTAGCACTTTAAATTCAGTCATTTACTTACTGTCATTTACTTTCTGTATAAAAAACCAACAAAAACCCAATCTGTCTTTACTTTCATTTTTCTTTTCTTTTCAAGAACAACTACTCCACACTGACTCTCTTGGGTTCGACCCCTACTTACCGCTTTACTAATCCAATAGTGAGCCACGAGTAGTGGAACTATAAATATTAATTTTGCTGCGCACAATGACGTGCTGTCAAATTTTGGCGCCTGCCGGGGAGTTGTGTTCCAGAATAGTTGTTCTATTGTTTTTTCTTTTTCTTTGTTTTGTTTTGTAGATTCGCTATGTCCTCCTACTATGGCAACGAACCTTGGAATGATGGGGGCAGCAACCTTATGTTTGAAATGCTTAGCCGTCTCCCTAAATTCGGAGGTGACATTGGAGAAGATCCCGTGAGGCAAACACAAACGTTCCACTCCATATGCAGCCACATGAAGCCTAAAGATGAAACGCTAGAGGAGTTTAAACTTAAATGCTTTAAATTTTCTTTAACTAACTCCGCAATAGCTTGGTATTACTCATGTGCAACTTATGAAGGTGATTATGGGGATCTACGAGCCAAATTCCTAGAAGAGTTTTCCCCGCCATCTCTCCGACTTGAAACCCGCAAGGAGATTATCAACCTTGAGCAATCCCGGGACGAAACATTGGATGAGTACTACACATACTTTGATACTATTGTATCGCGCTGCCCGCACCATGGACTCACGGACTTGGTTATTCTTCAAAGGTTCCTTGGTGGAATGATGCCACTTGAGCGGTTTATGCTTAATGATGCAGCGAGAGGTTCGGTGATGAATCTCACCATGTCTCAAATCTGGGACCTCATTGATGATTTGGCCGAGAGCTTAAAACGAGGGCCAATCCACCAAACTGAAGATAAGGCACCGACGGTGAAAGCGGACTCAGTGCAGAACGAGCCCGAGGAAGAAGCACCTGAGGAAGTCCCGGTCCTTATTGATGAACTGCCCAAATCAGAACCGAACCTCACTGCCGAGCTGCCTAATTAAGACCCGGACCTCATTGTAATTGCCCCCGGAGACCTTATGAATGACGAGGATGAGGACCCATGGTTACCTGAAGAAGAACTCCACTCAGATTACCCCTGGGAGTTAGAAGAACTACCCAAATCAGGCCCGGTCCTCACTGAAGAGCTGTTTGAGAAAGACCCGATCCTCATGGCCGAGAAGTCCCTACTTAACCCTTCATGTTATATGCAGATCAAGGCCACCAGAGATGATGTGATCAATGATAATGCAGTGCTAGGCGAGTTGGAGGAGAAGCATGAGCCAAAACAGCCAACGAAGGAGCTCCCACTCGTCACAAGCCAAGAAGAGCCTCCTGAAAGGTGTAAGGACCAAGGATGGCCAATCATCTCTGCCACAAAGAAGAGGGTTAGCAAAGGCGCATGTTTGTGGTCGCCAATGTTTGATGGCACAATTCAGAACTTCCAGAATTGCAAATGTGCCAACCACTCAAACATGAAGAAGTGACCAAGACATGGCCCGAAGGAATGGAAGCCGGGAAGGAGAAACACAAGACCACGGCTCAATGGACCAGCAACTATGGTCAAAGGAGCCTCACCTTCTCGGAGCTATGTAAAAGACAGCCCGCTGGATGAATGGAGAACCAAACCGAACACATCACTCCATGAGTTCTTTGGGCAAAGCAAAAGAGCAGCGAGGAAGAAGTTCGACCTCACTCACCCATGGGATCCCAACTTATGATCCATGAGTGAGGTTCCGTTGAGCCAACGACGTTAAACAAAGGCACTCGCCGGGAGGAACAATTTTTCTATGCAGGACTGGGGCCACGACCGAGAATGACCGGCTCGCGACCGAGAAGCTCCGGGCCGTGCCCGAGAGAACCAGGTCCCAACCGGACCCCCTCGAACATCAACCGAACCAGGCCTTGTCGTTTTCTCCTATGGCCTTGACTTAGCAACGACACCATAAAGGGAGTTCTCTTCGTTCCTTACTCTTCATGTCATTTCCTTTCCTTAGTTAACTTACATTTTTGTGTTTTGAACTAAGTCGTGCTGTGAGGCACGGCTTCGTTCAAAAGTGTGGGGGGTGAGTCTTTGCACATAGTTAGTCTTTGCGCATATTAGTCTACATGTTTTCTTTTCTTTAAAATTTTTATCTTTTTGAAACTTTTTGAAAATACAAACTTTCATGATGTGAAAATAGATAGATCCGATTCATGCATTTCCTTGTGAAAACTTAGTTGTGTAAAAACATGTGTATTTAACTTTCTACTTGTCCGTGTGTGCTGAGATAATGTAGGATGTGGAGTTGAAAGAAATGCCCTAGAGAGGTGATGGACCATAATTATACGAATCAAAAACACAGTTAAACCCACCAAATTAGACTCTTTGTCTATTTAACATTTGCTTGTTAGTTCCGATAATTATCTACGGGGTATTTTGAAGTCTAGAGAGAATACAGGCTAAGGAGGCATTTTAAAGCTGAAAATGAATTACGAGTCAATCCAGGTCACGACCAAATTCCGACTGTACAACTTTCATGGAACCGAATTGGAATCACTCAAAAATGCTAGATCCATCGCCCAAAGGTCAAGAACGCAATGCAAAGGGCCCAAGCCCGGTAAAAGCCAAACAAGGGCAATTTCAGCCGATTTCGACCATGTTCCAAGCAGAATTTGGCTTAGGTTCCTTCTTCAGATCATCTTAGAATGACATTTTCTTTCAGAATACACTCTCCAAAAGCCAAGAAGCTCCGGCCAAAGCTCCGGTCAGATTCCGGTCAACCCGATGGCTTTTGTGAAAAGATCACAAGGATCTAGAAGGCTCCTCCAAGGGGAGGCTCCTCCTCACATGGGAGGCTAAAGGAGGGATGCTCCTCCTCACATGGGGCGGCTAGCTTGCTCTCCACTCCTCCTCCTCCATGGAAAGCTTGCCAAGTGTCTTCTCCTCCACACATCCTCCTCCTCCCTTTGGCCTATAAATACAAGCTCCTCTCCATTGTAATCTTCATCCCACAATCCATAAACACTTCTCTCTCTAGAAAGTTGGCATTTATAAGTTTGGTTATTAATATATAATACTCTTGTTGGTTCTTGAGTATTATAGTTCGGTCTTGAGTACTCCTATCGGTTCTTGAGTACTCAAGCTTTTCTTTATTCTCGAGTACTCTTGTCGGTTCTTGAAGTACTCACCCCTTTCCTTTACTGTCTTTTACTTTTAAAGCTTTTACTTTCCTGTCTTTCAAAACTGCAATTTTACTTTCCTTGTCTTTACTTTCAAAAACTTTACTTTCCTTGTCTTTACTTTCAAAACCTTTACTTTTCCTGTCTTACAAAACCTTTACTTTTCAAATACTTAACTATGATATCCTCTTCCATGGATAATCGTAGCTAAACCGTTCATTCGGTTGAAGGGGTGTATTTGTGTCATAAAATGTTTTAGACCCTTTTCTTAATGCCTCTTTATGCTCAACTTGTTCTAAGTGCCTTATATTAGGTCAGAACTTCATTGGTAGAGTGGATGCTCGGAAGAGCAAAGCTCTGTCATGAACTAGCGACCTCTGTGGATAAGTGGAGGCTCGGAAGAGCACAGCTTATTTGTGGAGATCAACCTCTTCCAAAAACCATTTGATTTATCAGGAATGATGGTCAAATGGATGGACATATTAGACAAGAGTACTACGTCTTGCAAAAGACTAGACGGTGTGGCAAGTCTTGTGCTAGGAATAGCCTCGATTCACTTTTGAACACTTAGTATGGTCATTAACGGTCAATGATAAACGGATTATGATACAAGGCCCCTGAAACCGAACCTTTCCTTAGATTTAAACACCACCTGCATTTACTTTCTTAGTATAATCTGCTCTATCAACTGCTCACCTTCCGGAGGACTTGCCAATCACGCATCACCCGCTGTAAGTCTTCAACTTTTATTTTCAGTACTTTACTTTTCTGTCATTTACTTTTCCGCACTAAAAACCAAAACCAACCAACCAATCACTTACTTTTCCGCACTAAAATCTCAATCAACCTAAAACACGCTCCCTCGCTGTACGATTCCCTCAAAGAACGACTATCCCCCTAATTCCCTTGGGTTCGACCCCTACTTACCACTTGCTACCCAATAGTAAGGTCACGAGTAGCGAAATATAAATTAGCTTTTGCACAGAGAACACCACACCTTAACGACAGTGCGGTGGGCTCCGTCAAAACTGGCGTCGTTGCCGGGGAATTAGTTAATTAATCGGATAAGTTCTTTGAATCGATACTCGCTTCAACGTAACCATGTCTCGTGAAGAAAGCCACCATGACTACCAGGATGATGACGAGATGAATCTGTTCGATCGAAATAATGAAGCGCCGCCTCAATTTGTTGACGATCCGGAACAACTCATGCGAAACCATAGAGCTCGTAATAGGGAGGCCATCCGAAGAAACCAAGGACCACCTGAGGACCGAAATGGAGCTGGTCCAGTACAGCCCCCTAGATATCCCCCACCCCCACAATATCAACAAGAGCCAAGATGAGAACCCATCTTCGATGATTACTATGGGGATAACAACTACCGCGAGCCTACTCTGGACGAACTCAATGCCCCAGATTTTAGAAATCAGCCGTGGTGCATATACGAGGGCCCTGAACTAGAAAACATTGTCGTCGACATGTCCGTGGTCCACACTTTGCCAAAATTCTCAGGAGCTCATGGAGAATCTGCGACAACTCATCTCCAACGCTTACATGGCATTTGCCAAAATCTAAAGCCCAATCGAGTGAATATAGACGACTACAAGTTGAAGGCGTTCTATTTTTCCCTCATTGACTCGGCAAACGACTGGTTCCTTTCATTGCCTTCGGGAAGCATCAGAACATGGGCTCAGATGCAAAGGAAATTTATAGAGAAATACTACCCAGCAGGAAAAGCGATGCAAGTTAGGAGGCAGCTGCAGGACATAAAGGAAGGGCCCAACGAGTCGATGTTCGACTACCTCGAGAAATTCAACCGATTGGAGCAAAGCTGCTGCAATCTTGGATTACCCGAGAAACTCATCATCGAGTACATGCTTGACGGATTGAACCACTTGGACAAAATGCTTCTGGATGCCTCGGCTGGAGGGTCATTGGCGAGCCTACCATTAAGCGGCATAAGGGGACTAGTCACGAAATTTGCTGAAAATGCCCGGTTCAGAGAGGAGACCACTCGGCAGGATGAGTTTACCCAAACCAAGAACGTGGCAAAGGTCGAGACACCGGTAAACTCAATGACCGAGCAATTGGAACAGATGAAGGAAATGATGATGCAATTCCTACAAAAACAGACAGTTCAAGTAAGACCCTGCGAGTTTTGTGGCTCTACGAACCACAAAACTGATGCATGCCCAACTTTGATCAAAGAGGACCCGGTGGAGGCCAATGCAGTAGAGGGATATCAAGGGTACAATAACAACAACAACCACGCCGGTCCAAGCCGACAGTATGGTCAAGCAACCAACCCGAGCTGGAAAAACGAGAACCACCCTTCAAGGATGACACAACAAGCCGCACCTCAACCAGCGCAGTCATTTTACCAATCGCCCCACCGGCAGTACAACCAAAACATCCCACCAGCAGGCCAATATCAACAAAGGGGACCGAATCAGTATCAGGCGGGCCCAAACAATCATTAAGGGCCAAAACAGTACCAAGCCGGTTCGAGCCACCAAGGTTTGAGCAAACCAATCGAGGATGTTGTAAAAGAGTTGGCTAGCACAGTACATCGAAACATGGCGAAAACTGATGAAGCAATTGCAGACTTGACCAAGCACATGTCCCAGCTCGCCACCTCAATATCCGCACTCACTAATGAGCCTGGTCGACTCCCTTCACAAAACATCCAGAACCCAAGGGGAAACATAAATGCCGTGACTCTTAGGAGTGGGAAAAAGCTTGTCATCCAACCCATAGAGCAAGAGGAAGACGAAAGCCCGGAGTTGCCCGAGGAAAGCGAGGAAGCACCAGAGGAAGAAGAAATTGCGCCTGAGGAACGCAGGCCAGGCCCGGTACCAGTGACCAGCCCAGTGCCCATAACTGAGACCTCTAAAATCAGTGCCTCTCTTCCATTTCCAGTGCCAGCCCGAGCACCAAAACAACATGTCACGGATAAGGACGTATTTGAGTTGTTCAGTAAAGTCGAAATCAACATCTCCCTCTTGGAAGCCATCAAGCAAATCCCTCGGTATGCTAAGTTTTTAAAAGAGCTTTGCACCAACCGGAGGAGGAGTGCTAGATATGATCAAGAGCTAATGAGTAGAAACGTGTCGGCTGTCATACAACGAAAGGTGCCCCCCAAATGTGGTGATCCGGGAACTTACACCATTCCTTGCACAATTGGCAACATCCGGATCGAGAACTGCATGCTAGATCTTGGAGCATCAATCAACGTCCTTCCCTTCTCTATCTACTCATGCCTCGGAATTGGACCGCTCGAACCCACCGGCCTCACTATTCAACTGACAGATCGATCGTGCAAACAGCCCGAGGGCAAAATAGAAGACGTCTTGGTTCAAGTAGGCAAATTGGTGTTTCCAGCAGACTTCTACGTCTTAAAAATGGAGAATGGCGGGCCAACAGACCATGCACCCATCCTTCTCGGCCGTCCATTTCTCAAAACATCAAAAATGAAAATAGACTGCGGAAGTGGGATGCTATCAATGGAAGTAGAAGGAGAGGTCTTCAGCTTCGACATATTCAGAGCAATGAAGCATGCCATGGAGTTCGAGGAAGTGCACGCTCTTGACGTTTTGGACGACCTAGTCCAAGAAGTTCAACCAGAACCAAGAGCAGATCCCTTAGAACTCATACTCAATGGAGCCGAGAGCTCGTATGAATTGGCCGAAGGATTGCATGAAACACTAGCCCACTTAACAATCTCGGAGCCTCTCACACCGAGATATGAAGTCAACAGGGTAAAATTATTCAAATCGAATACCTTTTTACCCTCGGTGATGCAAGCTCCTAAGATAGAATTGAAGCCCCTGCCCGTGCATCTAAAATACGCATTCCTAGGGGAAAATAACACGCTCCCAGTAATCATAAAGAGTGGCTTGGAAACAGACCAGGAGCGTAGTTTGATAAAAGTGCTGAGACAACACAAGTTGGCTTTTGGATGGACTCTAGCCGACTTGAGAGGAGTCAACCCAGCAGTTTGCATGCATCGCATCTTACTCGAGGATGGATCTATGCCGTCAAGAGAACCTCAGCGACGACTCAATCCAATCATGATGGAAATCGTCCATAAGGAAATACAGAAGCTCCTGGATGCAGATGTAATCTATCCAATATCGGATAGCCAGTGGGTGAGTCCAGTCCACATAGTCCCGAAGAAAACTGGAATCACAATCGAGGAAGATGCCGAAGGAAAAATGGTGACAACAAGGGTCAAGAATGGCTGGAGAATGTGCATCGACTATAGAAAATTGAACGCCGTCACAAGAAAGGACCATTTCCCTCTGCCATTCATCGATCAAATGTTAGACCGACTGGCGGGCAAACCGTACTTTTGCTTCCTGAACGGATTCTCAGGCTACAACCAGATTCCCATAGCGCCTGAGGACCAAGAGAAGACCACATTCACCTGCCCATTCGGCACATTTGCTTTCAGAAGAATGTCGTTCGGTCTATGCAATGCTCCGGGGACTTTCCAAAGAGTGGTGACCAGCATCTTCTCAGACATGATCGGAATATTCATCGAAGTCTTCATGGACGACTTCACCATCTATGGCGATACATTCGACGCTTGCCTAGACAACTTAAGCACGGTTCTAGCACGATGTGTCTCGATGAACCTTGTGCTCAACTATGAGAAATGTCACTTCATGGTAACTCATGGAGTGGTCTTAGGGCACGTCGTCTCACAAGAAGGCATAAAGGTGGATAAATCTAAGATAGACCTGATCATGACTTTACCATACCCCTCCACTGTCCGAGACATCCAATCCTTCCTTGGGCATGCGGGATTCTATCGACGATTCATCAAGGACTTCTCCAAAAAGGCTTTGCCTTTATCCACTCTTCTCTAAAAAGAAGTTCCTTTTGAATTCACCAATGCATGCAAGGAGGCCTTTGATGATCTGAAGAAAGCCCTCACTAGCACACTTATCATCCAAACGCCAAATTGGGAATTACCATTCGAAATCATGTGCGACGCGAGCGACTTTGCTGTGGGAGCAGTGCTCGGCCAAAAGATTGATAAGAAAGCGGGTGTGATCTACTACGCCTCACGAACCCTAGATCCTGCCCAACGGAACTACTCCACCACCGAAAAGGAACTCTAGGCAGTGGTATTCGCTCTGGACAAATTTAGATCCTATTTGCTTGGAGCAAAAGTGATTGTCTTCTCTGACCATGCTGCCATCCGGTACCTAATGAAAAAGAAGGAGGCCAAACCAAGGCTTATACGGTGGATCTTGCTACTGCAAGAGTTTGATGTGGAGATAAGGGACAAAAAGGGGATCGAGAATACTGTGGCCGACCACCTAAGCAGGATTGTCCGAAAGGAAGAAGAAGGGCACATAACCGAATCATTTCTTGACGAGCACCTCTATGCAGTCTCAACAAAAGTGCCATGGTATGCTCAAATCGTCAACTACCTTGTAGGAGGTACATTTCCTCCTTCTTTTACTAAAGCACAATGCATGAAACTTAGGCATGATGCTAAACATTACTTATGGGATGATCCTTATTTATGGAAAATAGGAGCAGATCAAATACTTAGGAGATGCATCCCCGATAATGAAATAGCTTCTGTTATTAGCTTTTGCCATGACTTTGCATGTGGAGGACACTTCGGGCCTAGGAGAACCGCTAGAAAAATCCTAGATAGCGACTTTTTCTGGCCAAGTATATTTAGAGATGCATATGAAAAGTGTCAAAAGTGCGATAGGTGTCA
The DNA here is from genome assembly GCA_033675215.1 of Rhodiola kirilowii. Classification (NCBI taxonomy): domain Eukaryota; kingdom Viridiplantae; phylum Streptophyta; class Magnoliopsida; order Saxifragales; family Crassulaceae; genus Rhodiola; species Rhodiola kirilowii. The sequence continues at coordinate 38,242,996 of CM066203.1, read as the reverse complement.
AAGAGTAGGAAACGTGTCAGCTAGAAATGAGATGCCTCAAGTACCCATAATGGTCAACGATGTTTTTGACATTTGGGGTATTGATTTCATGGGACCATTCCCAGTGTCATGCGGGTATACTTACATTTTAGTCGCTGTAGATTATGTGTCAAAATGGGTAGAAGCCAAGGCCACAAGGTGCGACGATGCAAAGACTGTCATAGATTTTTTGCGCACTAACCTGTTTTGTAGATACGGGGTACCCAAGGCCATAATCAGCGACCAAGGAATGCATTTCTGCAACCGCATGATGGTTTCCACCTTAAAACACTACCATGTCCACCACCGGACGTCCACGACATATCATCCTCAAAGCAATGGTCAAGCGGAGATCTCCACCCGCGAAATCAAGAGTATTCTAGAAAAAATGGTGAAGCCGGCAAGGAAAGATTGGAATCAAAGGCTGGATGAAGCTCTTTGGGCTTATCGGACGGCATACAAGATGCCAATTGGGACCTCTCCATTTAGACTTGTTTATGGAAAAGCATGCCACCTTCCGGTGGAATTAGAACATAAAGCCTATTGGGCGCTCAAGCAGTGCAATCCAGATTTAAAAGCTGCCGGACTAGATAGGAAGCTTAAGCTATGCGAACTTGAAGAATTGCGGCTTGAGGCCTATGAAGGGCAAACAGACTACAAGGCGCAGACAAAATTATATCATGACAAATTCATCCTCCGGCGCTCATTTGAGGAAGGACAACAAGTACTACTCTTCTCCTCACGGTTGAAGTTTATGCCAGGCAAACTGAAATCAAGATGGACCGGTCCGTATACCGTGACTAAGGTATTCAACCATGGGATGCTTGAGTTGGAAAGCATGGAGGATGGAAGACGATTAAATGCGAATGGACAGCAAGTCAAACACTACCATGGCGAGGTCAACTTGACAATAGAAAAATATGACCTAAATCACCCATGGGATCCGACCTTATTATCCATGATTGAGGTATCGTCGAGCCAACGACGTTAAACAAAGGCACTAGTCGGGAGGTAACCCGACACCTATCTTACTTTCAATCTTTTATTTTCTGTCATTTAGTTTTTTCCAATAAGTCGCTCTCACCCACTTGGTGCACAGAAGAAATGACTATTCAGGAATCGGACTTGGGTGCAACATTAAGCCAGCCAGGCCTATGCCAAGAGTTCAAGGCCCCAGCCGAACTCCCTCGATTATCCAGCCTCACGCCATGTCATTCGACACAATAAAGGGAGTTCTGTTCTTCCCTTTTCCTTAATATCATTTCCTTCTCATATAATATCTGCTTGCATGGCTTTTGAACTAAGTCTTGCTGAAAGGCACGCCTTCGTTCAAAAGTGTGGGGTGAGAACCACCTGTGTACATAACATGTTTTTCTTTTCCTTTTTTAATATTATCTTTTTGAAAATATGAACTTGAGAATGTGAAAAAGATAGATCTAAAATTCATGCATTTACCTTGTGAAAATTCAATTGTCTAAAAACTTAGAACGTAACTTCTCATTTGTCCCTTTGTGCTGAGATAAACAAGGGATGTTGAGTTGATATAAACTGCCCTAGAGAGGCTTGGCAAGCAATCGAAGGATCGAATCTAACTATATGGTTTTCGAAGTCAGTGGAGGCTGCACTTCGGGTTTCAGTGAAGATTGAAGTCATCTCCGCCATGCAGTGTTTATGCAAAAAGAAAAAAGGCGAGGACGGAAATCAGACCGTCCTATCTCTAGTCAAAGTAGCCGAGAAAATAGATGAGCGACCCTCATCTTGACCCGCGCGAAACGGAAAGGATGAGAGGAGCGGAGAGGTATTTCCATATGCTCGCGGGCAATGATTGGACCTCCCAAAAAGGCTTGAGAAAATGGACTAGCAAGCCACAAAAAGGCAAAAGCTCAAAGAAGCAAATCAAGAGGCCAAAGGCCCAAAATTGTGAAGGTTTTAACCGAACAAAAAGTGAAGTACTCAAAGAGTCAAATCAAAGGCCAAAGGCCGATTCACTACAAAAGCTGTCCCTCACCAAAAGGAAATCAAAGACCAAACCATTGAAACCCGAACCAAATCACGTGCTAGAGAAAGCTACAAGGAAACCATATAGCGCGAGACGGTCCCGAGAATGCAGTCCAGGAACCTGAAAAGGGCTATCTCCCGAAACATCCAGAATAATTTGCATCTCAGCACGGAGGTACAAGTATCAAGTTTCTTCTATTTATTTACCCAGTTCAATTTGGAAATAAGTAAGTAATGCATGAATTAGGATAAATCGAGTCCCACAGTCTAACTTTCATATTTTAAAAGCTTACTTAGTGCCGCCCTTTAATAGCATTGTTCGGGACGAACAACTAAAAGTGTGGGGTGATCTAATGGACCATAATTATACAAACCAAAAACACAGTAAACCCACCAAATTAGACTCTTTGTCTATTTAACTTTTGCTTGTTAGTTCCGATATTTATCTACAGGGTATTTTGAAGTCTAGAGAGAATACAAGCTAAGGAGGCGTTTTAAAACTGAAAATGAATTACGAGTCAATCCAGGTCACGACCAAATTCCGACTGTACAACTTTCATGGAACCGACTTGGAGTCACTCAAAAATGCTAGATCCATCGCCCAAAGGTCAAGAACGCAATGCAAAGGGCCCAAGCCCGGTAAAAGCCAAACAAGGGCAATTTCAACCGATTTGGGATTTCGACTATGTTCCAAGCAGAATTTGGCTTAGGTTCCTTCTTGAGATCATCTTAGAATGACATTTTCGTTCAGAATACACTCTCCAAAATCTAAGAAGCTCCGGCCAAAGCTCCGGTCAGATTCCGGTCAACCCGATGGCTTTTGTGAAAAGATCACAAGGATCTAGAAGGCTCCTCCAAGGGGAGGCTCCTCCTCACATGGGCGGCTAAAGGAGGGATGCTCCTCCTCACATGGGGCGGCTAGCTTGCTCTCCACTCCTCCTCCTCCATGGAAAGCTTGCCAAGTGTCTTCTCCTCCACCACATCCTCCTCCTCCCTTTGGCCTATAAATACAAGCTCCTCTCCATTGTAATCTTCATCCCACAATCCATAAACACTTCTCTCTCTAGAAAGTTGGCATTTGTAAGTTTGGTTTTTAATATATAATACTCCTGTTGTTTCTTGAGTATTATAGTTCGGTCTTGAGTACTCCTGTCGGTTCTTGAGTACTCAAGCTTTTCTTTATTCTCGAGTACTCTTGTCGGTTATTGAAGTACTCACCCCTTTCCTTTATTGTCTTTTACTTTCAAAGCTTTTACTTTGCTGTCTTTCAAAACTGCAATTTTACTTTCCTTGTCTTTACTTTCAAAAACTTTACTTTCCTTGTCTTTACTTTCAAAACCTTTACTTTTCCTGTCTTACAAAACCTTTACTTTTCAAATACTTAACTATGATATCCTCTTCCATGGATAATCGTAGCAAAACCCTTCATTCGGTTGAAGGGGTGTATTTGTGTCATAAAATGTTTTAGACCCTTTTCTTAATGCCTCTTTGTGCTCAACTTGTTCTAAGTGTCTTATATTAGGTCAGAACTTCATTGGTAGAGTGGATGCTCGGAAGAGCAAAGCTCTGTCATGAACTCGCGACCTCTGTGGATAAGTGGAGGCTCGGAAGAGCACAGCTTATTTGTGGAGATCAACCTCTTCCAAAAACCATTTGATTTATCAGGAATGATGGTCAAATGGATGCACATATTAGACAAGAGTACTACGTCTTGCAAAAGACTAGACGGTGTGGCAAGTCTTGTGCTAGGAATAGCCTCGATTCACTTTTGAACACTTAGTATGGTCATTAACGGTCAATGATAAACGGATTATGATACAAGGCCCTTGAAACCGAACCTTTCCTTAGATTTAAACACCACCTGCATTTACTTTCTTAGTATAATCTGCTCTATCAACTGCTCACCTTCCGGAGGACTTGCCAATCACGCATCACCCGCTGTAAGTCTTCAACTTTTATTTTCAGTACTTTACTTTTCTGTCATTTACTTTTCCGCACTAAAAACCAAAACCAACCAACCAATCACTTACTTTTCCGCACTAAAATCTCAATCAACCTAAAACACGCTCCCTCGCTGTACGATTCCCTCAAAGAACGACTATCCCCCTAATTCCCTTGGGTTTGACCCCTACTTACCACTTGCTACCCAATAGTAAGGTCACGAGTAGCGGAATATAAATTAGCTTTTGCACAGAGAACACCACACCTTAACGACAGTGCGGTGGGCTCCGTCAAGAGGCTTGACAAGCACTTAAGGGACTGGATCCTTACTTTATGGTTATGTGAAGATTGTGGAGGCTGCACTTCGGGCTTCTTGGTGAAGAGTGGACTCCGCGATGCAGCGTCTATGCAAGAGGCGAGATGGGAATCAAATAGTCCATTCTCTAGTCCAAAGTAGCCGGGAAAATAGATGAGCGACCCTCATCTTGACCCGTGCGAAAAGGGCGAGGATGAGAAAGAGCAGGGAGGTATTTCCATATGCTATCGGGCGATGATTGGACCTCCCAAAAGTGAAGAAAATGGACATGCAAATCTCATCAAAGGAGCAAAGCTCAACGAAAGAAAATTCAGCCAAAGTGGTGAAACCAAACCGAAGCAAAAGTGAAGTACTCAAAGAGTCAAATCAAAGGCCGAAGGCCAAACCTCACTACAAAAGCTGTCCAACCACACAAACAAAGAAAAAGAGCTCAACCCAAGTTGCCCGAACCAACCACGTGCTAGAAGAAGCAAGTAGCATAACCATATTGTAAGATCGGATCCGAGAGTGCAGTTCAAGGGCCTAAAAAGTGGCTATCTCCCAATAATCCAAATTGATTTGCATCTCGGCTCAAGGTAACAAGTATCTAGTTACTTTCATATGTGAGCATGATTTCGTTTGGAAGCAAGTAAGTTATGCATGCAAAAGGTGAAGTCTAGTTTTGCATCTTACATTCACATCTAGGACTTAAGGTGTTTTTTGTTCCTCTTATTGACTACACTTGTTCGGGACGAACAAGATTAAGTGTGGGGATATTCGATGTCGCGTATTTATATGATTCATCAAGTACTACTAAACCCACCAAATAAGACATTTGGTCATACGAACAAGTGCTTGTTAATGTCATTTTGTGTATATAGGCAATTTTGGAGTCTAAAGAGGAAACACGCTTAAAAAGGGAGATTTGTGACCAAAAAGCACACCAAGCATTTCTGGCCGAGAAGTCGCAACCAGGGCCCGAGGATCCCAACCGGGGACCGAGCAAACCAGCCGGGCCGCGTCCGAGAAATGTCGGACCCTGACGGATGCACAGTCGTCGTGTGCAAAAGTCAAGAATAAATTTATAAGTCCGCTACTCGCAACTTCACTACTGGGTAGCAAGTGGAAAGTAGGGGTCGAACCCAAGGGAATTAGGGGGATAGTTGTTCTTTGTACAGAAAGGGAGCGTGATTTTAGGTTGATTGAGGTTTTAGTGCTGAAAAGTAAGTGTCTTTTTGGTTGGTTTTGGTTTTTAATGCAGAAAAGTAAGTGGGTTGGTTGTGATTTTAGTGCAGAAAGTAAAGTACTGAAAATAAAAGGAGAAGACTTACAGCAAGTGGGATGCTTGAAGGATAAGTCTTGCGGAGAGTAAGCGGTTGATATTGCAGTTGATATTGAGACTGAAAGTAAAGTGCAGGTGATGTTTTAAGTTAAGGAAAGTATTCGGTTTTAGGGGCCTTGTATCATAGTCTGTTTATCATTGACCTCTAATGATCATACTATGTATTCAAAAGTGTATCAAGGCCATTCCAAGCACTTGATTTGCCACACTGTCTAGTCCATTCCAAGACATAGAGCACTTGTTCTATTTAGACTAATACCCCATTCCAAGGTATATTAGCCTTATGTGCATCCATTTGATCAATCATTCCCGATCAACCAAATGGTGTTTTAAAGAGGTCAAACTCCTCAGATAAGTTTTTCCATTCCAAGCATCCACTTATCCGAGTATGTTTACGAACCCCACGAAAGAGTTTTGCCATTCCAAGCATCCACTCAACCTTGGAAGTTCTAACCTAATATGTGGCACATAGAACAAGTTTTGAACACATAGAAGCATTAAGAGTAGGGCCTAAAACATTTTATGACACAAGTACACCCCTTCAACCGAATGAAGGGTTTAGCTACGAATATCCATGGAACAGGACATCATAGCTAAATACTTGAAGGTTTTTGAAAGACAGTAAGTAAAAGGAGAATACTCAAGAACCAACAGGAGTAAACTCAAGAACTACTAGAATACTCAAGAACCAACATGAGTATTATAGATTTAAAACAAGTGTTTACAAGAGTAGTGCCCAAAATCTAGAGAGATAAGTGACTTGTGCTTCTTGCACACAAAATGGGATGAATTACAAATGAGAATGGCTTGGTATTTATAGGCATGTGGGAGTGAGAGATGTGGAGGAGAGGCTAGCCACTTGGCATGGAATGGGAGGAGGAGCTCAAAGCCATCGGGTGATGTCATCACCTCCCAAAGCCGCCGGCCCATGTGGAGGAAGGGGAGAGGAGGAGGCTTAGCCGCCGCCCATGTGGAGGAAGGGGAGAGGATGAGTGAGTTTGAGATCTTTTCCCCAAAATCCATCGGTCCTTTCAGCTCCGGTCTGACTCTGGTTGCCCTTCGGTTGGACTTGTTTTGAGTGATTCCACGTCAGGTTCTTGAAAGTCAGAATTTGGTCGTGACCTGGAATGACTCGTAATTCATTTTTAGCTTTAAAACTCCTCCTTAGCCTGTATTCTCTCTAGACTTCAAAATACCCTGTAGATAAATATCGGAACTAACAAGCAAAAGTTAAATAGACAAAGCGTCTAATTTGGTGGGTTTAACTGTGTTTATGATTCATACAATTATGGTCCATCAGACCCCGTCTGAGAAGATGCCCCTAGAGGAACAGTAACGGTCCAATCCCTGGCCCGAGAGTGAGTACCGAGAAACACTGGTCCGCGCCCAGGCATCGCCTAGGTCCCCGTTCGAGAAGTACCGGCCGCGTCCGAGACGCCCGTCCGAGGACCCGGGTCCTTTCGAGCCAAATCTACACATTCTAGGGCTAATCATAATTCCGGTCGGGCCCTTACAAATCTAGCTCGGGCATTCATCTTAAAATCACTTCAACATGCTAGAACCATTGCCCAAAGGTCAAGAATGCAATGCCGAGGACTCAAGCCCGCTCAAAGCCAAACTAGAGCAATTTCGGCCGTTTTGGGATTTCGACCATGTTCCGGGCATAATCTGGCTTAGATCCCTTCTTGAGATCATCTTAGAATGCTTTTGTCGTTCCAAATCAGTTGTCTAAAAGCCAAGAAGCTCCGGCCAAGCTCCGATCAAGCTCCGGCCAGGCACAACCATGAACCAACCAAGTTCCGGCCAAGAAACCAACCAAGGACCAAATTCTCAAAACTATTCCGGTTGGCTTCTACTATTCATTTCGATTGGCATTTGGAGTTCGGTTGCATTGGGATCCAACTAGAGGCGGCTTTGGGGAGTGCCACCATTGGCCGGCGGCTTTGGAGAGGCCATGTGCAAGTGGCCAAGTCGGTTGGCATGTGGTGGCTTGTGGTTGGATGAGGCAAATGCAAGTGGGTTTGTTTTGAGATATTTCCAAGCCAATCCTTATCTTCCTATCCAATTGCTTTGGGATATTTTTCAAGCCAAACTTAACCACCAAGTTATCCTCTTTTTTAAATAGAGGCCTTAAGCCTTAGAAATCAATGTCCATGTCCATGTACATTTTTAGGGAGTTGAGAGCTTATCTCTCTTCTGCACTTCAATACAACACACACTTTGCTCTTGTTCTTGCTTTGTTCGAATTGTTCTTCACTTGTTCTTGAGTTCCTTTACTTGTTCTTGAGCTTCGAAGCTCTTTGCTTTACTTTGTAAAAACCTTTACTTTCCATTGTCTTGATTTGGAGCTCCTCTCCCTTTACTTTCTTGCACAAAAGCCACGGCTAGTTGTATTCCTTGACATGAATACAAGTAGCTAAAGCTTGTTCTTGTTACCAAGCTCACAGTTACTTTACTTTCCTTGTTGTTTTTAAGCTCTCGGTTACCTGCTCTTGGTTTCCCTTGTTTTCTTTTCGTTTTCCTTTACTTTTATAAGCATGGTGCTTGTATTCCTTGACATGAATACAAGTAGCTAAAGCTTATTTGGTCAAGGGTGTTCATACTTGTGTATGCATCTTAAGACTTGAGCTTAATGCTTCTTTGTGTGTCAACTAGTTCTTGTGCCCTTCATTCGGTTCGATCAACAAGGTTAAGTGGATGCTTGAAATGGCAAAGCTTTTCCGAGTGGTTCAAACCCCCTTTAAGTCACTTGGTTGATCGGAAATGAGAGATCAAGTGGCTGCACTTTTGAACTAGAAGTCTATGTCTTGATTTTGGAGTAGATTGTGGCGTAAGTGCTTGAAATGGCCTTACCTTAGGGTTTATATCTTGAAATGGAATAAACCCACACTTATGAACACAAAGTAAGTCTATGATGGAAGTGTCACAATGTGAGACCCTAGACTGAATATCTTTCATCCTTACTTATCGCACTTTACTTTTCCGCACTTACTTTCAGCACATTTACTTTCAACACTTTATTTTCAACACTTACATTTCAGTCTTTACTTTCAGCACATTTACTTTCAGCACCTTACTTTCACGTACTTTACTTTCCGCACTTTTACTTTCATTACAGTAGTTTTCAACATCAATCAAACATAACATTTTGGTACGTATTGCGCTTGAAACACAGCGTGCGACAAACCAAAACGTATGTTGTATGGTTGATATTGAACTCGGTTGTTCTCGCACTTACTTTACGCACTTTACTTTCAGCACTTTATTTTCAGTCTTTACTTTCAGCACTTTATTTTAAGTCATTTACTTTCTGTATAAAAAACCAACAAAAACCCAATCTGTCTTTACTTTCATTTTTCTTTTCTTTTCAAGAACAACTACTCCACACTGACTCTCTTGGTTTCGACCCCTACTTACCGCTTTACTAATCCAATAGTGAGCCACGAGTAGTGGAACTATAAATGTAAATTTTGCAGCGCACAACGACGTGCTGTCAATATGACATCCATGCTTCAGATCTGGTGAACTCTCCCGGTTCTACGTGAATGGCCATCACCCAAATCTCATCAATAAATGCTTTGATGACATTCTTCGGACTAGATGAACAGGCAGCCAGCTGGCGACACTTGATCTCATTCGCTCGACTCTTAATTCTCCATGAGGGTTGCAGCGCAGGTGCATCGTCAAGTGTCCCAACTGGAGTAGGTGTGGCTTCCTCTGCTAGACCTCCCTCTGGAATTTTATCTTCTAGAACTGAGTTGGGGGCAACATCGTCTTTCACCTTTCCAGAAGAGGACACCATACCTGTCCCTTGCAATTCCATCTCATGTATCGTGTTTGTCGGACAGATAGTGGCAGCTCCTGTTCTAACTGTGCCTAGAAGGTAGCTTTTGTTTGATGACCTACTTCCTTCCATCAGTGTGTCTCCATTCCTATCCAGTACTTGACAGGAATCACGAGTGAATGTAACATATTGTCCTTCACCACACAATCTACTGATACTGATCAGGTTCACCTTTAGGAGGATATCCTCGAGCTCAGGTAGATCCAGAACCTTCAATGTCCCACAGCCGATCACCTGGCCCTTCCCTGTCATATTGTGATGAACTTCTTTGCGACTCAACTCAGCCTTCTTTCTTTGTAGCCCCACCAAGCCTGCAGGATGTGTTTCTCTATTTTTCTCTATCTCAACTTTCTGAGAAGACACAGCTCCTAGGAGTTCCAACTTCTGTGCAAGAAGAGATGAACGTTCTTGACTCATCCCGATGAACTCTTTCTTCAAAGCAGAGAGATCTTCATGCTGTTCTACCTTCTGGGCAACTAGGAGTTTAACCTCCTGCCATATTTTATCCTTTTCTTCTGTCAGGCTCGTCACAATTTCTGTGAGCTTTTTATTCAAACCAATCAACATCAGCCACTTCTTATTCAGTTCCTTGTACGTCTCAGCAAGGGCCTCATGGGTAAGTTCTTCTTCGTCTTTGCCTGAGGTGTCATCAGCAGGTTGTTCAGACAGTGCACTAGAGTATGGGCTTTTACTTGTCTCACTGCAAACTTCAACAGTGACTACAAGTCTTATGATATTGACATTCTCATGCTCTTCTTCCTCATCGTTAGATTCACTGTCTGGACCCTCATAGGCTATTTTGAGAATATCCCATGCTTCCTTGGCCACCTCACATTCAGTAATCTGTTTTAACACATTCTCGTCCACTCCATAGAATATTGCATTCCGGGCCTTTGAATTTCCAAAAACCGCTACATCATCTGCTTCAGACCACAAGGCTTCGGGTTTTGGCATAACAACTCCTTCAGGGTTTGCCATCATGGGTTCCGTCCATCCTATCATTACAGCTCTCCAATCCCTTTCATCGAGGGATTTCAGAAAGGCTTTCATCTTGGATTTCCAATAGGCATAATTCGGCCCTTCAAGCAACGCTGGTCGGTTAGTGCTCCGTCCTTCCTTCAAACTCATCTTGAACAGTCACTGGATCACACTCTGTATGTCGAGTGTCTGCTCTGATACCAATTGAAATCTACTTGTCTTAGTCAAGACGAGTTCCAGATGGTGTTCGAACTGCGTCTCGAACATTTGTTGGACACTTTCAGGTTGTGTTCAAACAAAGACTAGAACACCTTAGCAGACAGTACCGTAAACAGAACAAAATAGAGGCACACACAGATTGATAACCCAGTTTGGCTTTGCCTACTCTGGGGGGTTTCCCACACCCGAAAAGGGACACAAATCTTATTACGAGTTTAGAGCTATTCGTGGACTTACACTTACACAACGCCTTGTTTGTAATAACCTAGCCTCTAACACTCCGTCTCTCGGATTTGCAATCTCGGTTCACCGCAGCTCCCCTCGATCCCCTATGGGTAGGACGAGACTTCCCTCTCGACCTAGTCTTGGACCTCCCAGAAGCTCAGTCGCCTTCTCTCAAAGACGTATCTTGAGCACCGTGTGTGTGTGCGCGCTTTGTTGTCCTTCAAGAACAGTCTGAACAGCACACTGAACAGACTGTTACTTCCCCGTTGATATTCCAGTGTGGAATAGTCAGCCGGCCATCGCTCCTCCTCCAATCTCACAAATGCTCTCGTGTTTATTTTCTCTCAGGAAGCAACCCAGATCCGGTCGCCCTAGCCTTGTATTTATATGCATGGGCGAGATCCAAATCTGTTCCAAATATCCTCATCAAATATTTAGGAAATATTCCCAAATATTCGATGGATATTTCCAATCTAATCTTTGGGAAGATCTTGATGTATCTTCCGCAACAAGTCAGCCAACCTTCTTCAATCTGATGCGGAGATATTCATTTGAATATCTAATTCTTCATTGGCCGACTTCCATCTCGATCTTCGATCGTCCAAATCCAATCTGAATATCTTGTCAAATATTTCGGAGATACTCCTAAATATTTGATAGATGTTCAATCTCCTCCATATCCAATCTTTGGAGATTACTTTCGTGCCAAGCCATCCAATATTCTCGAATCCAAGCTGAAGATATTCATTTGAATATCTGATCTTTAATGGTGATTCGTCAATTGATCCCAATCAGATAATCTCATCGATATCTTCTGGATATCCATATCTTCATTCCAATCTTCATGAGATATCTTCTATGGTAAGTTAGTCAGGCGGGCTTCAATTCTGGTGAGGAGATATTTGAATGACATCTCGAATATATGTTTCTTCGCTGACCGACTTCAACCGAAAAGATCCTCTATCTTCAGAACCTTCCGGATTCAAATCATGCGTCTTCCGTACGCTGTACTTCTGTTCCAGTCCGTGGTTGACCTCTTCTTGAACTCTAGCTCGAACTGTCTAAAGCCATTTTGCCAAAGCCATGCCATTCATGGGAACATCAATCTCCACCGTGATCACCTTGGGGATGCTCTCAAATTCCCTCTTCCAGTTTCTTCCTTGAGTAATTCCCTGAGATTCAAATATATTATTAAAGTAATTGGTAACAATAGAAATAATACCTTCCTCGGATTCACATAGCTCTTGTCTATCATTCATCAGGCCATCTATTCTATTCCTCTTTCTCCGTTGTCATGCTTTCGCGGAAATAAGCTGTATTTCTATCTCCTTGTCAGAACCACTCTGCTCTAGATCTTTGTCTCCAAAATATTTCATCTCTTTCTAACCATTCATCTAGTTCATTAGACACCTCCGCTTCCTTTTCTTTGATCTCATATGATCTCGGTCAACTTTCGAGGTTCTGGATTTGTTCTTTAAGGTCACTCACTATCTTCTTTACATTTCCAAATTCTCTGCTACTTCATTGGGAGCCCATATAGACATGATTCTAGCTTGACTGGGAAAGCAGTTCCCTGCTCTTGGTTCAACCATTCCTGCCGGACTGATGCCTTAAAACCCTCGTGCCTCATCCACATTGGTTCAAATCTCTGGATGATGCCGCTTTTCCTATTCTGTTCACCATCTGTGCATAGCACCAAGGGAATATGATCTGATGTATATGCGAAACTGTGATTTACTATCGCCTTACCCAATTTCTCCCTCCATTCATGGTTCGCACCCACCCTGTCTAATCTCGCTTTAACTTCATCCTCCCCTTTTTGCTTATAAGAGAATGTGAATACCTCCCCTTTAGGTCCCATGTCCGACAGGCCACAATCATCCAAGCATTCCTTGAAGCCTCTCATCCGCCAGATTTGTCTGGGCCTTTTGCTATTTGTTTCGCTGCTGGTTTTGGATTTTTGGAGCCCCATAAAATAAAGTTGATGGACCATATTTACATGATTCGTTAAGACAGTTAAACCCACCAAATTAGACGCTTTATCTTGACAACTTTTACTTGTTAGTTTCACTTTTGTTCTACAGGCTATATCAAGGAGTAATGACGAAACGAGCTAAAATAGAGTTCTTAACGCTAAAAGTGGATTACAAGTCAGAACTTGCCATACTCCGACAATACTCCGATCAAGCCACAACTAAGTCCCAATGACTTATTCCAACAAAGATCAAGAACACAAGTGAAATGCCAAGTCTAAGTTCCTCACCTTTTGATGTCAACTAAGAAGCAACCAAAGAGGCAACTGACGTTCAATATTTTGTATGTCAAAAACAATTTATAAGATCGGTAAGTACCGAGTCGTCCAAGGGAGCAAGTGTAAACTTATGCACTATGTAAGGTTGTGTTTCTATTTATCCTAGTCTAAAACAATTTTTTGTTTGGTTTTATAATCTAAAATAAACAAAAGTAAGAAAAGGTTTCAACGAATTTCGAGAAGTATTTCGGGGAACTACTTCACTTACCCAACATTAGAATCGAGTTATTAACTAGCATGCAAGGATTTGCCTATATTTAATGGAAACTAGCCGCACAATCAAAGTAAGAACCTCACCCTTTCGGCGCTATTGGTTCAAATTGGAATTGTACCTTAAACTACGAACCTCACCCTTTCGGCGCTATTGGTTCGAATCAAGTGACTCGCTGATGTTTACCAACTCTTGTTGCATAAACATGGGGAGTACTTGTCATAATCCTAGCTTTGCCCATCACAAACTCAGGCCACTCTCGTAGTCACTGAGTTCATAATGTGTATTTTACTTAATAGTCAGACATTTAGCCTCACCCTTTCGGCGCTATTGGCTTAACGTCTCAAAACAATGCACTTAGACATTTTCTCAAACACCTAGTATGCATCGCTGGGTTTAGGTGCTAAGTAAAATACAAATCATGTAAAAACAATCCAAAACATGCTACGATTAATATATTAAACGATTCATAGTCGAATAAGATTCGTAGGACCCCAAAATACGGGTCACTACTCAGTATCCATCGTCATGGAAACACAAATCATGTTTTGTTCAAAACGAAAACTTTATAGAGAAAAAGGAATGACTACACCCCTTTTAGCTCAATCTTCGATCCGATCAAATCCTCGCGTTTTCGTGCCCTCTTCTCTCTTCTTCGTTTTTTTCCAAATGCGCAAGTGTGAAAATTGATATGGAGATGTGCGTGTTGTCTCTCCCCGGTGAGAGTGGCGGCTGCCTCTTTTATTTTTCTTTAATTTTGCAATTTTGCCAATTTCCCAAAACCCTAGCAAAAATTGGGCTTTTTGGCCCATTTGGCCTGTCAGGCAAGTGTCGCTTGTGTCAGCTAATAGGTGACACGGTTGGATCCAGAGAGAATGCAGTGTCACTTAATATTGGCAGATGGTGACACTGGTGACACAGATGCGTTCTGCACAGCAGACTTCAGATCAAGTTTTGACATCTTTAACGACTGAATCAGCTCTTGGTCCAAACTATGAAGTTGTAGCTCTTCATCTCAGCTTTCCAACAAGCCAAAGAACAATGTATTTGGGCACCATATGAGCTCTGCGTGCGCGACAATGAGAGAGGTCAATCCGCCTATTTTTGCACTATTTTTGCCCAAATTTCTACAAAACACTTTGTTTCACCTTGGATTCATTTTCCACCTATAAAACACCAAAATATAAAGTGAGAGATAATATAAACAAGGAAGATGATCGAAAAATCGACTAAATGTGGAGCATAAATATAGTTCAAATTTATGCTCATCAAAACACTCCACACTTAGAGTTTGTTCGTCCCGAACAAACATGAACTAAATCCTAATCCATTGTCGTAGGGAACACGAGTGCGTTTAGCGTATGCACAAAGCCTTTAAACCTACAGGCTACCCTACAGGACGAGTTGTAGTCTCGTGAGAGTTTTCAGAAAAGGGAATACTCACTAATATGCATGAACATGATAGTTCCCCATTTATCTAGGCAATACGCAATGAATACCTCATTCACAACAACTAAACTTGTAATCAAAGACTAACTCCTTTTCAAAAGAATTTCGAACCACCAATGACCTTACAAAAATGCACATTCAAAGACAGTCAATATTAGAGTTATCAAATGGCTAACCTAACAATTCATTCAACCTTTTTGCAAAATACTCAAGGCATGACCCTTAGAAACATAAAATGTGTGCCAATCGCGTGCCTATGCTATCCAGAAGGATAGTCCATGGGCTAACAATACAAAACTCATTTCCAAGTTTTAGGAGCTAAGTCCATAATCCGTAAGGAAAGAGGAGTTTGACACTTCATTTTCAAAACTATCTCAAACAAAGTCATGCTCACGTACACTAGTACAAGGGTCATCCCTCTACTCATATCACAATGCATGCACACAAAAAGAAATGATGGAAAGGTCATTGCCAAACTTAAGTGTGCGTCTCGTTTTTTCTTTCTTTTTTTTTCAAGGCATTTTGCCCACAATATGCTTCACGAATTTTTCTTTTCATAGCTTGCCTTATTTTGGCTTGTGCTTGCAAAAACTTTTTGCTTTTCTCTTTTTTTTTTCTTTGTAGCTTGCCTTATTTTGGCTTGTGCTTGCATATACAATATTTTTTTGTTGGGGTCAATTTTTTTCACCCGAATTGACTCCACACTTAAGATTTGGCAATGTACTAAGGATAAAAATGGTGTGTGCATACAATGTGAAAGAATAAAGATCACCTAAGAGCAATGACTAAGTTTTTGAAGAGACAAAAGGTATTTCATGCTTGCTAATTTTATGCTCAAGTGATACAAAAAGGTTGCCTAAATCATTAGATAGACACGAGATAACAAAAACATTGACGCCTAGGAATTATGCACTCATAAAAGTCATGGTGATTCTAGATTCAAAATCAAGTCATTAGCAATGAAACTAGATAGTCGAGTAATGGGGTAATGCGAATGCCTTCGAAATTCGAGTACTCAAATGTAAGCTAGTGCATAAAAAGTGCAAGTGCCTAAACATGGATATTTTCAATAGAATGCACTACATACCCACTCCACACTTAAGAGAAAGCTTAGTCCCTAAGCAACAAATATATAAAAATAAAAAGTGTAGTGCAAAGGGCTTCCCTGATGTTGTAGCTCAAAGAGTGTGGCTCATCGTTCGCTCATTCCTTTCCCGCATATGACAACGAAATCTGTAAAACATACAAGTGACCACTTGATAGAATATTAGAAGAATATGTCACAAGTACAAAATGTATCATAGTAGGGACTCCACACTTAAATCAAAAGTGTCTAGTGAGCGATGAAAAGAGTGCAAAATAAATTAGTAAGGCATCTTACAAATGGGTTTACTTCCCTCGAAGACCTAGTTTAACGTCTTGGCGAGACTAGCAAAGCGCTCCATGGATTCGCTTGGGAGAAGTCCTTTGCTCAAATAACTTCTCGCGGGGCCATTGGTGTTAAAGTCATCAATCCACCTTCAAATCCCATTTGACCTTTCGTCCATCAAGTCTACAATGGACTTTTAGGTGTAAACTCAATCCCTTTGAAAGTAATATGCTTTTCAAGATGGAGGGATTGTAGGAGCTTCTTGCTAATAAATTTGCAAAATAAGGTGCAAAGCTCCTAAATTTGTCTCGAGACGGCGTGATGAAGAAAGTGTCTTCAAAACTCGTCTCAAGCTTGATGGACACACCGTCTTTTAGTTTCTCAATAACATCCTTGGGTGCCCAATCCTCTAACTCCATCTCAATACTTGCATTCTCTTGTATGCGAGGTTGCTCTCTTGTAGCGTCCATGTATATGTCAACAAAGTCTTCGTACAATCCGAATCCTCGTGGCTTAATGTTCTCTTGCTCTATTTCATCCCCATCAATATACTGAAGCTCACTTTCAATTACCACTCGTGGAGGTGAAAGTGTCCAAAAATTATAGTCTTCTATACTTGAATCATCTTCATATATCTCTTTAATAGCTTGGCTGGGCTTCTCAAAAGAGAAATTCAGAACTTTATCCTCACTTGATTCAAAGATTTCTTCTTCGGAAACCTCTACTTCATCATCCAAGTTCCCATTTTCAATTGCTCGTTCTGCCAATGTGCTTTCCAACATTCGGTTTTGGGCAGCGAGCTCATCTAAACGTTGGTTAAGAGCTTGGAAATTTTGTATCATGCCCAGATTGTCTTGGGCAACCTTGGCTTGGTAATCTTGAAGCATGGCTAGAATTTTAATATCGGAGAATCCATCATTAGGTTGAGAAATGGGAGGATATTGGTGGTAGGAGTCTTCTTCGAATGAACATTGGCTATCATCCCAATTTGGAAAGTAGGAATGTGTTGGATAGCCATGATCTTCCCAATAAATAATTTGTTGCTCCTCCTCTTGGTTGTATCCTTCATTGTACTCGACTTGTTGATTGTATGAATACATCCTAGCAAAACAAAAAGAACAAAAGTTAGTAAGGATTATGAGTATAGAATATACAAAAGCAAAAAGAAAATATGTGCAAGACTAGTCGAGATATCCACACAACCTAGGCTAATGACAAGTTAATGCGTTGCTCCCCGGCAACGGCGCCATTTTGACGTTCAGTATTTTGTATGTCAAAAACAATTTATAAGATCGATAAGTACCGAGTCGTCCAAGGGAGCGAGTGTAAACTTATGCACTATGTAAGGTTGTGTTTCTATTTATCCTAGTCTAAAACAATTTTTTGTATGGTTTTATAATCTAAAATAAACAAAAGTAAGAAAAGGTTTCAACGAATTTCGAGAAGTATTTTGGGGAACTACTTCACTTACCCAACATTAGAATCGAGTTATTAACTAGCATGCAAGGATTTGCCTATATTGATTGGAAAATAGCCGCACAATCCAAGTAAGAACCTCACCCTTTTGGCGCTATTGGTTCAAATTGGAATTGTACCTTAAACTACGAACCTCACCCTTTCGGCGCTATTGGTTTGAATCAAGTGACTCGCTGATGTTTACCAACTCTCGTTGCATAAACATGGGGAGTACTTGTCATAATCCTAGCCTTGCCCATCACAAACTCAAGCCACTCTCGTAGTCACTGAGTTCATAATGTGTATTTTACTTAATAGACAGACATTTAGCCTCACCCTTTCGGCGCTATTGGTTTAACGTCTCAAAACAATGCACTTAGACATTTTCTCAAACACCTAGTATGCATCGCTGGTTTTAGGTGCTAAGTAAAATACAAATCATGTAAAAACAATCCAAAACATGCTACGATTAATATATTAAACGATTCATAGTCGAATGAGATTCGTAGGACCCCAAAATACGGGTCACTACTCACTATCCATCGTCATGGAAATACAAATCATGTTTTGTTCAAAACGAAAACTTTATTGAGAAAAAGAAATGACTACACCC
The DNA here is from genome assembly GCA_033675215.1 of Rhodiola kirilowii. NCBI lineage: Eukaryota > Viridiplantae > Streptophyta > Magnoliopsida > Saxifragales > Crassulaceae > Rhodiola > Rhodiola kirilowii. The sequence goes on along the minus strand of CM066203.1, from coordinate 38,224,728 downwards.
CTTTTAGCTCAATCTTCGATCCGATCAAATCCTCGCGTTTTCGTGCCCTCTTCTCTCTTCTTCGTTTTTTTCCAAATGCGCAAGTGTGAAAATTTATATGGAGATGTGCGTGTTGTCTCTCCCCGGTGAGAGTGGCGGCTGCCTCTTTTCTTTTTCTTTAATTTTGCCAATTTCCCAAAACCCTAGCAAAAATTGGTCTTTTGGCCCATTTGGCCTGTCAGGCAAGTGTCGCTTGTGTCAGCTAATAGGTGACATGGTTGGATCCAGAGAGAATGCAGTGTCACTTAATATTGGCAGATGGTGACACTGGTGACACGGATGCGTTCTGCACAGCAAACTTCAGATCAAGTTTTGACATCTTTAACGACTGAATCAGCTCTTGGTCCAAACTATGAAGTTGTAGCTCTTCATCTCAGCTTTCCAACAAGCCAAAGAACAATGTATTTGGGCACCATATGAGATCTGAGCGTGCGCGACAATGAGAGAGGTCAATCCGCCTATTTTTGCACTATTTTTGCCCAAATTTCTACAAAACGCTTTGTTTCACCTTGGATTCATTTTCCACCTATAAAACACCAAAATATAAAGTGAGAGATAATATAAACAAGGAAGATGATCGAAAATCGACTAAATGTGGAGCATAAATATAGTTCAAATTTATGCTCATCAGCAACCAAAGGGCAACCGAAGACCAACCAGAGTCACATGCCAACCGATGGCTTTTGGGAAGGAAAGATCTCATTCCACTCACACTCTCCTCCTCCACCTCATGGCCGGCGGCTTCCTTGTGGAAGTGACACATGGCCAGTGGCTTTTGGGAAGCCACCTCATGGCCGGTGGATCTTTGAGCTCTCCTCTCCCCTTGTGACATGTGTTGAGCTCTCCTCTCTTCCCCTTGCCTATAAATAGACACTTCCCTTCCCTTTGTAAATCATCCTCATTCCAACAAGCTCAAACACAAGTCACTTGTTACTTATCTCTCTAGATTTTGGGCACAATCCTTGTAAACATTTACTTTGATCTTGAATACTCTTGTTGGTTCTTGAGTATTCTTGTTGTTCTTGAGTTTACTCCTGTTGGTTCTTGAGTATTCTCCCCTTTACTATCCTTTTCTTGATTTCCAAAAACCTTTACTTTCCTGTCTTTCAAAACCTTTACTTTATTCAGCACTTAGCTATGATATCCACCTCTATGGATATTCGTAGCTAAACCCTTCATTCGGTTGAAGGGGTGTGCTTGTATCATACAATGTTTTAGACCCTTCTCTTAAGTGCCTCTTTGTGTTCAAAACTTGTTCTATGTGCCATATATTAGGACAGAACACTATTGGTTGAGTGGATGCTCGAAAGAGCAAAGCTCTTCCATGGGTTCGTGAACCTTCGTGGTTAAGTGGAGGCTCGAAAGGGCACACCTTACATGTGGAGTTCAACCTCTTTAAAACACCATTTGGTTGATCGGAAGTGATTGATCAAATGGATGCACATAAGCTAAGATACTTCGAAAGGAGGAATTAGCCCAAATAGAACAAGTGTTCTAAACGGTGTGGCAAGTCATGTGCTAGAAATAGCCTTGATACATCTTTGAACACTTAGTATGATCATTAGAGGTCAATGATAAACAAATTTATGATACAAGGCCCCTAAAACCAAATCCTTTCCTTTAATTAAAACATCACCTGTCACTTTACTTTCAGTCTCATATCAACTGCTTACTTTCCGCAAGTCTTGTCCTTCAAGCATTTACTTTCTGCAAGTCTTGTCCTTGAAGCACTTTACTTTACGCACTTACTTTCAGCAAGTCTTATCCTTCAAGCATTTTACTTTTACGCATTTACTTTCAGCAAGTCTTGTCCTTCAAGCACTTTACTTTTACGCACTTACTTTCAGCAAGTCTTGTCCTTCAAGCACTTTAATTTTTCGTACTAAAATCACAACCAACCCACTTACTTTTCAGTACTAAAATCACAACCAACCCCCAACTGTCTTACTTTCCATTTTCGAAAGAAAAACTATCCACTAATTCTCTTGGGTTCGACCCCTACTTACCGCTTTACTACCCAATAGTAGAGTACGAGTAGCGGACTTATAAATGTATTTTTGCACAGAGCCATCGCACATTAACGACGGTGTGGTGCGCTCAGTCAAAATTGGCGCCGTTACCGGGGAGTTAGAGTTAACAATAGGATAATTGTTCTTTCTTTTTCTTCTTCTCTTAAATTTCACACTCGCTTCTGCATAACCATGTCTCGCGAAGGAAGCCACCATGACTATCAGGATGACGATGAGATAAACCTGTACGATCGAAATAATGAGCCGCCTGCATTTATTGACGATCAGGAACAGCTCATCCGAAACCAAAGAGCTCGTAATAGGGAGGCCGTTTGAAGAAACCAAGGCCTGCCCGAGGACCGAAATGAAGCTGGTCCAGTGCAACAACCCCCTAGACATCAGCCACCCCCTGAACCTCGACAAATGCCAAGGCGTGAACCCATCTTTGATGACTACTATGGGGATAACCACTTCCGCGAACCTACTATGGGAGAACTGTCGGCATCGAATTTTAGAAATCATCCGTGGTGCATTTACGAGGGCCCTGAACTGGAAAACATTGCCATCAACACATCAGTGGTCCACAACTTGCCCAAGTTCTCAGGAACTTGTGGAGAATCAGCAATGACTCATCTCTAACGCTTACACGGCATTTTCCAAAATCTAAAACCCATGGCGTGAACGTAGACGACTTCAAGTTAAAGGCGTTCTACTTTTCCCTCATTGACTCGGCAAACGACTGGTTCCTTTCATTGCCTTCCGATAGCATCAGAACATGGGCTCAAATGCAGAAGAAATTCCTAGACAAATACTACCCAGCAGGAAGGGCAATGCAAGTAAGGAGGCAACTGCAGGGAGAGAAGCTGCTGCACCCTTGGACTGCCTGAGAAACTCATCATTGAGTACCTCATTAATGGATTAAGACCCTTAGACAAAATGCTTCTGGATGCCTCAGCTGGAGGATCCATGATGAATCTATCACTGAGTGGCATAAGGAATCTCATCACCGACGTTGCTGAAAATGCCCGATTCAGAGAAGAGACAACTCGGCGGGAAGAATTTTCCCGAACAAAGAATGTGGCAAAGGCTGAAGAAACACCGATGAACTCCATGCCCGAGGAGATGAAACAGATGAAGGAGATGATGGTTCAGATCCTACGAAGGCAGCCAGTTCCAGTAAAGCCTTGCGAATTCTGTAGTTCTACAGACCACAAGACCGACGCATGCCCAACATTAATAGTAGAGGAACCGGAAGAAGTGAATGTAGTGGTAGGATACCAAGGATACAACAACAACAACAGTAACGACAGAGCCGGACCAAACTTGCAGTATAATCAAGCGACCAGTCCAAACTGGCGGAACGACAACCATCTTCCGAGGGAGACACAACAAGTCGCACCGTAATTAGCTCAGTCATTCTACCAACCTCCCCACCGGCAGTACAACCTGAATGCTCCATCAGCAGGCCAATATCAGCAAAGAGGACCAAACCAGTACCCGACAGGACAATATCAACAGAAGGGACAAAATCAGTACCAAGCCAACTCGAGCAATCAGCAAGGACCAAACAAGTCGCTTGAAGACACAATGAAGGAATTCACAGGAAGCATAAATCAATTGGGTACTTCGCTACACCAATTCTAGGCGAAAACTGACGGGGCAATTTCAGATTTAACCAAACAAATGTCCCAGCTCGCCACCTCAATGTCCGCACTCATTAATGAACCTGGCAGACTTCCTTCACAAACAATTCAAAACCCAAAGGGAAATGTCAATGCCGTAACCCTTAAGAGTGGGAGAAAACTTGCCATCAAACCCATGGAGCAAGAGGAGGACAAAAGCCCAAGGTTACCCGGAGAAGAACAAATGAGGCCCGAGTCTCTCGGAACTCTTGAGCAAGACGCTACCGAGAAAAATGAGGACGCATCCGAGGAAGAGCGGGCGCAACTGAACAAGAAGGGAACGCGTCCGAGGAACGCATGCCTGGCCCTCTACCAGCGGCCAGCCCGGTTCCAGTGTCCGAAGAACACAAGGAGCGCCCGGTACCCAGAACCGAAACCCCCAAAATCAGTGGAACACTTCCATTTCCAGTACCTGCTAGTGTGGAAAAACAACATGTCATGGATGAGGACGTGTTTGAGTTGTTCAGCAAAGTTGAAATCAACATCCCCCTTTTGGAAGCCATCAAGCAAATTCCTCGATATGCTAAGTTTTTAAAAGAACTTTGCACCAACCGGAGGAGGAGTACTAGATATGATCAAGAGCTGATGAGTATGAACGTGATCCGGGAACTTACACCATTCCATGCACAATTGGCAACATCCGGATCAAGAACTGCATGCTAGACCTTGGAGCATCAATCAACATTCTTCCCTTCTCTATCTACTCATGCCTTAGGATTGGACCACTCGAACCCAACGGTCTCACTATTCAACTGGCAGATCGGTCGTGCAAATAGCCGGAGGGCAAAATAGAAGACGTCCTGGTTCAAGTAGGCGAATTGGTGTTTCCAGCAGACTTCTACGTCTTAAAAATGGAGAATGGCGGACCTATAGACCATGCACCCATCCTTCTCGGCCGTCCATTTCTCCAAACATCGAAAATGAAGATAGACTGTGGAAGTGGAATGCTCTCAATGGAGGTAGAAGGAGAAGTCTTCAGCGTCGACATATTCCGAGCAATGAAGCACCCCATGGAATTCGAGGAAGTACACGCTCTCGATACTTTGGACGACCTGGTCCAAGAAATTCAGCCAGAACCAAGAGTAGATCCCTTAGAAGTCAAACTCAATGGAGCCGAAAGCTCTTACGAATTGGCCGAAAGCTTGCATGAAACGGTGGCCCACTTAATAATCTCGGAGCCTCTCACACCAGAATATGAAGTCAACGAGGTAAAATTATTCAAATCAAATACTTTTCTGCCCTCAGTAATGCAAGCTCCCAAAATAGAATTGAAGGCCCTACCCGGGCATCTGAAGTACGCCTTCCTAGGGGATAATAACACACTTCCAGTGATCATCAAGAGTGGCTTGGAAGCAGGCCAGGAACGAAGTTTGATAAAAGTGCTAAGACAACACAAGTTGGCTATTGGATGGACTTTAGCCGACTTAAGAGGAGTCAGCCCGGCTGTATGCATGCACCGTATTCTACTTGAGGATGGAGCAAAGCCATCAAGAGAGCCTCGACGATTCAACCCAATCATGATGGAGATTGTCCAAAAGGAAATACAGAAGCTACTAGATGCGGACGTTATCTATCCCATATCGGATAGCCAATGGGTGAGTCCTGTCCACGTGGTCCCGAAGAAAAGTGGGATCACGGTCGAGGAAGATGCCGAAGGAAAAATGGTGACAACAAGGGTCAAGAACGGCTGGAGAATGTGCATCGACTACAGAAAATTGAACGCCGTCACAAGAAAAGACCATTTCCCTCTACTATTCATCGATCAAATGCTAGACCGACTGGCGGGCAACCCATATTTTTGCTTCCTGGACGGGTTGTCAGGCTACAACCAGATCCCCATAGCACCTGAGGACCAAGAGAAGACTACATTCACCTGCCCATTCGGTACATTTGCCTTCAGAAGGATGTCGTTCGGCCTATGCAATGCCCCGGGGACTTTTCAAAGGGTAGTGACCAGCATCTTTTCAGACATGATAGGAAAATTCATTGAAGTCTTCATGGATGACTTCACCATCTATGGAGACACATTCGATGCTTGCTTAAGCAATTTGAGCACAGTTTTGGCACGATGTGTGTCCATGAACTTAGTGCTCAATTACGAGAAGTGCCACTTCATGGTAACACATGGAATAGTCTTGGGACATATCGTCTCACAAGAAGGCATGGAAGTGGACAAAGCAAAGATCGACCTGATCATGACTCTACCATACCCATCCACGGTCCGAGACATCCAATCATTCCTTGGCCATGCAGGATTCTACCGACGATTCATCAAAGACTTCTCCAAAAAGGCGTTGCCTCTATCCACTCTTCTCCAAAAAGAAGTTCCTTTTGAATTCACCAATGCATGCAAGGAGGCCTTCGATGATCTAAAGAAAGCCCTCACTAGCACACCTATCATCCAAACGCCAAATTGGGAACTCCCATTCGAAATCATGTGCGACGCAAGCGACTTTGCTGTGGGAGCAGTTCTCAGCCAAAAGGTTGATAAGAAGGCAGGTGTGATCTACTACGCCTCACGAACCCTAGATTTTTCCCAACGAAACTACTCCACCACCGAAAAGGAACTCCTGGCAGTGGTATTCGCTCTGGAAAAATTCAGATCCTGTTTGCTTGGAGCAAAAGTAATAGTTTATTCTGACCATGCTACCATCCGTTACCTGATGAAAAAGAAGGAGGCCAAGCCAAGGCTCATTCGATGGATATTACTACTGCAAGAATTCAATGTGGAAATAAGGGACAAAAAGGGGATCGAGAATACTGTGGCCGACCACCTAAGCAGGATTGTCCGAAAGGAAGAAGAGGGGCACATAACCGAGTCATTTCCAGACGAGCACCTCTATGCAGTCTCAACCAAGGTGTCGTGGTATGCCTCAATCGTCAACTACCTTGTAGGAGGTACATTTCCTCCTTCTTTTACTAAAGCACAATGCATGAAACTTAGACATGATGCTAGACACTACTTATGGGATGATCCTTATTTATGGAAAATAGGAGCAGATCAAATACTTAGGAGATGCATCCCCGATAATGAAATAGCTTCTGTTTTTATTAGCTTTTGCCATGAGTTTGCATGTGGAGGACACTTCGGGCCTAGGAGAACCGCTAGGAAAATCCTAGATAGTGGCTTCTTTTGGCCAAGTATATTTAGAGATGCCTATGAGAAGTGTAAAAAATGCGATAGGTGTCAAAGAGTAGGAAATGTGTCAGCTAGAAATGAGATGCCTCAAGTACCCATATTAGTCAACGATGTTTTCGACATTTGGGGTATTGATTTTATGGGACAATTCCCAGTTTCCTGCGGTTATACTTACATTTTAGTTGCTATAGATTATGTATCAAAATGGGTAGAAGCTAAGGCCACACAGTGCGACGATGCAAAAACTGTCATAGATTTTTTGCGCACTAACCTGTTTTGTAGATACGGGGTACCCAAGGCCATAATAAGCGACCAAGGAACTCATTTCTGCAACCGCATGATGGCTGCCACCTTAAAGCGCTACCATGTCCACCACCGAACGTCCACGGCGTATCATCCCCAAACCAATGGTCAAGCGGAGATCTCCAACCGCGAAATCAAAAGTATTCTAGAAAAAATGGTGAAGCTGGGTAGGAAAGATTGGAGTCAGAGGCTAGATGAAGCTCTTTGGGCTTATCGGACGACATACAAGATGCCAATTGGAACCTCCCCCTTTCGGCTTGTTTATGGGAAGGCATGCCACCTTCCAGTGGAATTAGAACATAAAGCCTATTGGGCGCTCAAGCATTGCAATCCGGATTTAAAGGCTGCCGGACTGGATAGGAAGCTTAATCTATGTGAGCTTCAGGATTTGCGGCTTGAGGCCTATGAAGGGCAAACAAACTACAAAGCGCGGACCAAATTGTATCATGACAAATTCATCCTCCGACGCTCATTTGAGGAAGGACAACAAGTACTACTCTTCTACTCACGGTTGAAGTTGATGCCAGGCAAACTAAAATCAAGATGGACTGGCCCTTATACTGTGACTAAGGTATTCAACCATGGGATGCTTGAGTTGGAAAGCATGGAGAATGGGAGCCGATTCAATGTGAATGGACAGCGAGTCAAACACTACCATGGCGAGGTCAACTTGACACCACAACACTACGACCTGAGCCATCCATGGGATCCCACCTTATGATCCAGGAATGAGGTACTGTCGAGCTAACGACGTTAAACAAATGCCTTGGTCGGGAGGTAACCCGACACTTATCTTATTTTCAGTCATTTATTTTCAGTCATTTAGTTTTTACCTTGTCAGTCGCTCTCACCCATTTTGTATAGAAGGAATGTCTAACATGTAGGAATCAGATTTTGGAGCAAGATCAGATCAGCCAGGCAGCTTCCGAGAAATACCGGGCCTGCGCCGAGAGTTCAAGGCCCCAGCCGAACTCCCTCGATTATCCTGCTTCGAGCCATGTCGTTCGCTCGCATGTCCTCGACATATAACGACACCATAAAGGGAGTTCAGTTCTTCCCTTTTCCTTAATGTCATTTACTTCTCTTGTAAATATTTGCTTGCATGACTTTTGAACTAAGTCGTGCTGTGAGGCACGCCTTCGTTCAAAAGTGTGGGGTGAGAACCACCTTTGTACATAGTTAATTGACATGCTTTCTTTTTTCCTTTTCCCTTAATATTATCTTTTTGAAAATATGAACTTGAGAATGTGAAAAAGATAGATCATAATTCATGCATTTACCTTGTGAAATCTCAATTGTTTAAAAACATAGGATGTAACTTCTTATTTGTCCCTTTGTGCTGAGATATACAGGGGATGTGGAGTTGATATAAATTGCCCTAGAGAGGCTTGGCAAGCAATCGAAGGATGGGATTTCACTATATGGTTTACAAAGTCTGTGGAGGCTGCACTTTGGGTTTCAAAGAAGATCAGAGTCATCTCCGCCGTGCAGCGTTTATGCAAAGAGGCGGGACGGGAATCAACCCGTCCTATCTCTAGTCCGAGTAGCCGGGAAAATAGATGAGCGACCCTCATCTTGACCCGCGCGAAAAACAAGGATGAGAAAGAGCGGGGAGGTATTTCCATATGCTCTCGAGAAATGATTGGACCTCCCAAAGAAAGGTTGAGAAAATGGACTAGCATGTCACAAAGAAGCAAAAGCTCGAAGAAGCTAATCAAAGGCCAAAAGCAAAAGTATGTGAAGGTTTTAACCGAACAAAAGTGAAGAAACTCCAATTCAACATCAAAGGCCAAAGGCCAATTCACTTCAGAAGCTGTCCCTCACCATAAGAAAATAAAAGTGCTCACAGTGAAACCCAAACCGAATCATGTGCTAGAGAAAGCGACAAGTTAACCATATAGTGCGAGTCGGTCCAGAGAATGCAGTCCAGGAGCCTGAAAAGGGCTATCTCCCGAAACATCCAAATTAAATTGCATCTCAGCTCGAAGGTACAAGTATCAAGTTTCTTCTAAGTATTTACACGGTTTAGTTTGGTAATAAGTAAGTAATGCATGAATAGGATAAATCTAGTTCCATATTCTCACTTTCCTATTTGAAGTTTTTACTTGGATTGTGTGTGCATCTCTTAAAAAGAATTATTCGGGACGAACAACTTAAAGTGTGGGGTGATCTGATGGACCATATTTATAGGATTCGTTAAGATGGTTAAACCCACCAAAGTAGACGCTTTATCTTGACAACTTTTACTTGTTAGTTTCACTTTTGTTCTACAGGTTATTTCAAGGAGTAATGACGAAACGAGCTAAAATGAAGTTCTTAACGCTAAAAGTGGATTACAAGTCAGAACTGGCCATACTCCGACAATACTCCGATCAAGCCACAACTAAGTCCCAATGACTTATTCCAACAAAGATCAAGAACACAAGTGAAATGCCAAGTCTAAGTTCCTCACCTTTTGATGTCAACTAAGAAGCAACCGAAGAGGCAACCAAAGACCAACCGGAGTCACATGCCAACCGATGGCTTTTGGGAAGGAAAGATCTCATTCCACTCACACTCTCCTCCTCCACCTCATGGCCGGCGGCTTCCTTGTGGAAGTGACACATGGCCGGTGGCTTTTGGGAAGCCACCTCATGGCCGACGGCTCTTTGAGCTCTCCTCTCCCCTTGTGACACGTGTTGAGCTCTCCTCTCTTCCCCTTGCCTATAAATAGACACTTCCCTTTCCTTTTGTAAATCATCCTCATTCCAACAAGCTCAAACACAAGTCACTTGTTACTTATCTCTCTAGATTTTGGGCACAATCCTTGTAAACATTTACTTTGATCTTGAATACTCTTGTTGGTTCTTGAGTATTCTTGTTGTTCTTGAGTTTACTCCTGTTGGTTCTTGAGTAGTCTCCCCTTTACTTTCTTTGTCTTGATTTCCAAAAACCTTTACTTTCCTGTCTTTCAAAACCTTTACTTTATTCAGCACTTAGCTATGATAACCACCTATATGGATATTCGTAGCTAAACCCTTCATTCGGTTGAAGGGGTGTGCTTGTATCATACAATGTTTTAGACCCTTCTCTTAAGTGCCTCTTTGTGTTCAAAACTTGTTCTATGTGCCATATATTAGGTCAGAACACTATTGGTTGAGTAGATGCTCGAAAGAGCAAAGCTCTTCCATGGGTTCGTGAACCTTCGTGGTTAAGTGGAGGCTCGAAAGGGCACATCTTAATTGTGGAATTCAACCTCTTTAAAACACCATTTGGTTGATCGGAAATGATTGATCAAATGGATGCACATAAGCTAAGATACTTCGAAAGGAGGAATTAGCCCAAATAGAACAAGTGTTCTAAACGGTGTGGCAAGTCATGTGCTAGAAATAGCCTTGATACATCTTTGAACACTTAGTATGATCATTAGAGGTCAATGATAAACAAATTTATGATACAAGGCCCCTAAAACCGAATCCTTTCCTTTAATTAAAACATCACCTGTCACTTTACTTTCAGTCTCATATCAACTGCTTACTTTCCGCAAGTTTTGTCCTTCAAGCATTTACTTTCAGCAAGTCTTGTCCTTCAAGCACTTTACTTTACGCACTTACTTTCAGCAAGTCTTGTCCTTCAAGCACTTTACTTTTACGCACTTACTATCAGCAAGTCTTGTCCTTCAAGCACTTTACTTTTACGCACTTACTTTCAGCAAGTCTTGTCCTTCAAGCACTTTACTTTTCAGTACTAAAATCACAACCAACCCACTTACTTTTCAGTACTAAAATCACAACCAACCCACTTACTTTTCAGTACTAAAATCACAACCAACCCCCAACTGTCTTACTTTCCATTTTCGAAAGAACAACTATCCACTAATTCTCTTGGGTTCGACCCCTACTTACCGCTTTACTACCCAATAGTAGAGTACGAGTAGCGGACTTATAAATTTATTTTTGTACAGAGCCATCGCACATTAACGACGGTGTGGTGCGCTCCGTCAAAAGTCAAGAAAAAATCATGCTCACCTTTGACGTAGACATCAATATGATTTGATGAGTAACTCACCAGATCAATCTCTACATCATCTAGCAATAGCAACGCCGAACCTGCGGCTCTGCCCCTATTGTCCACTGCCAGACACCCTGTGAACCCTAATTTGCAACGTAGATACTCCCACGATTCATCCGCCTTCTTTGTTTCTATGAGCCCAAGAATGGAGCGACGATGCAACCTAACCACGTCGCTGATTGCTCGAACTGTCCTGGGTCCCCCCGCACCACGACATTTCCAACTTATGATTTTCATGGTTGTCGGCGGGGCCGGTCTCCGGCCACCGCTGTTTTATTGTGAACGCCACAAACTGATCTCTTTTACTCATCCTCCTTCTTGAATGATCCACCCGCCGCCCGGGGGTGAAACCTAACTCCCGATTGTCCTTTCCTTTTACTACCTTTCATCTTCTAAAGCTCCTTACTTGATTGCTCCAAACGCAGCATTGCACTGCTATTTAATCTACCCAGCCAAGTTGGATCAGCCTCCCTATATTCTGGGCCACCCACTGCTGAGCCAAAAGGCCTAATATGACATAGGCTATTGTTCGATATCCTCCCCCGTTTGTTGTTTTGTTCAGGCCCAATATTTCTTTTCCACGTGCGTCCTTTCTCCCAATCATTTTATTCGGTAGTTCCTCTCTTACTGCGATATCCATTAGATTTCCAAGAACTATATCATTACTCCCCTGATCCCCGTGCACTTTCTCGAGCCTCACGCCCTCCCCTACCGCCGTTCTCTCTTTAGGGCATCCACACCAAGGGGAGCAATAAGCAATAATAGAGAGACTTTATTTCTTATTGCTCTCATGTAGCAAGTGAGCAAAAAAAGAGCAAAATGCAATGCTTGAAAGGTGAGCAATAATGGAGATAGTGTGGGATAGGAAAGTAATAAGTGGGGCCCATATATTTATGAAGATAAACAAAAAAAAATTACATTTTGTTAGTTTTGAAAGAACTAAAAATCAGAAATGTCATAAAATGAACGTTAAAAATAAAAAATAAAAAATAAAAAATAAAAAATAAAAAATCAGAACAATTAAAGAATTTGGGACAAAATAAAAAGATGAAATAATAGAAGTAATAATTTTGGATAATTGAATGGTTAAGAGTATAGCTTTTTGTTCTTTGCTCTCTTGCTGCGTTAAAATATATAGAGCAAAGAGCTATTTTTGCTAATTGCTTTTAGCTCTGCATTGCTACATGACTTTTATGAAAAAAGCTATTTTTGCTTATTGCTCATTGCTGCCTTACTACGGATGCCCTTACAAGGCAAATTTCGTGGCCCTTCATTTTCTCCTCCTCCAACCGCCCGCTCCAGCTGTCGTACCTCCGCCCTACTACCGGAAATACACAGTGGCTCTCATTATCCATTAGATTTGGCCCCGTACTCGACTCCTCTGCCATTCTCAGATTCACCTTTGATGATATCTCTGTTACTTGAGCCGACTCCATGGATGCACTTTCCTTTCCTTCATGACAAAGACAACCAAACTAAACACAGATGTCAGGGAGCCTCTCATATTTCACAATCATCCACAAAGGCTCTCTATTCGGGTGGTTCAAATAAAAACCGGTAACCACCGGTTTCTCTATATCTATTTCTACCCGAACTCTGACATATTTTGTTTTTGATCCCTCCGCCTCTGACTGACTCGTCTTAACGAATCTTCCTATATTTGATGCTAGTTTTTCCCCCACTTCCCTGTCATACATCACCACCCCTATCAAAAGATTGTGAAGATGCACCCATACTCCGAGTTTATTCATTTTAAGCTCCTCAGGGGTTAAGTCCGGGCACCAAATCATGCAATAAGGCTATAGTGTTCAGACAATGTCCTCCCTCCTTGATTCGAATCTTATTAATCTCCTGTTCAAACTCCACTAATAATGCCATATTGTTAGGAAGATCTTTGAACTCCGACTTATCATCAACATTCCAGATTTTACTCAGCACCTTCGATAGCCCTGTTATGTTGACCGACATGCCATTCATAAGCTTAATGACCAGGGTAGTCTTGAAACTCTCAGACATCTTCCGCCAATAGTTTTCCTCAAGTCACTACCCCAGATGGATACTTTTGTCACTGACCAAAAAATGTCGCGTAAGAACTTTTCCAGTCGCATAAGACTTTATGCGACTACACTAATGCATGTGACATAAGGTCACACGTGACCGACCTAAAAACACATGTGACATAATGATCCTTATGTCACTTTCAGCTTATAGCCGCACTAGGAAAGGTACCGTCGCATAAGTAATGTAATACCATATTGGGAAACCTTTGTATGACATGAAAATAAGTCGCATTTGACGAACTAATTCTTTTTAGACTCTAGAATAGTATCAATGAAGAGCGGATTGGATGTAGTGAGTCAAAACATTTATAATGACCGGTAAGACGGGGTCGAACCCAAAGGAGCAAGCCAAGCACATGCACTATGTAAGATTCTGTTTCCATTCAGTGTTTCTCAATGATCACATACACAATATTCAAACATTTCATGGTAGTCAAATAGTTTTGAACCTAGTTTAGACTAAGGTAGGCCAACTTTTGTGTGAATCTATTCTTAGCCAAACCTTTTTAACTCGAACCTCACTTCATCGAGATTGTTGGTTCATTCGATAGCATTTATCATCCTTGAAACATCTCCCAAAGTGATAAATGCATTAGACATAAGCACTAGTTCACTTCAATTCCGTAGAAATGATCATATTCACTACATCCAAACCTTTCCTAAGGTCCATCGATACTTAGGTAGAGTTTTAAGATCAGCATGTCACTTAAGCAATTCATCAAACACTTGGTAACATGTTTTATATGAAGAGCTCAGTGAACATGAATTTAACACCATTTGATGGGATAGATTAATGATTTGCTTAATGACAAACTTCAATGAATCAAACATTCAATCCTAGTCAAGCATCCATATCCTAAGGTTCACTTTCATGATTAAGATATGGATCATTTTCTCCATCCTAGAACTATTCCCTAGCTCTATCAAGTCATAGGTTCAAGTTTTAGTCTAATTTGTCACATAGGCATTCTGACAAACACCTAGAGTGCATAACATTCATAACACAAGAGAAAATGAAATCAACAATCATCCATATGAATATCAATGTATATTTGTGATCAAAGAGTACCAAAGAGGGTTGTAGCACCCTCAAAACACAAGGACTACTCATACATCATCATGCTACATGTTATCAATACAAAAAAAGACGGGGGAGAAAAGATGAGTAGAGAAAACCCAAGTGGTAGATGATGAGCAAACTGTAGAATCCTTCCTTGGTCTTCTCCCTTCTCCCCAAGTAAACCTTTGATGATGGTGAGCCTTCCTTAGCCTTTTTCTCACACGTTTTCTCTTTAAAAACCACCCTCCTTAGGTCAAAACCTCTCCTTCTATTTATAGCTCCGAAACTGAAATTCTATCATTGTAGCAATCCAGCCGGTCGGCTGGTTCTAGGTTGAATCCCAGCCGGTCGGCTAGTTTTATGTTGAATCTCAGCCGATCGGCTGGTTGTGTCAAATCTTGACAGCTTCTGAAGTTTTATTTGATTCCCAGTCGGTCAGCTAGCTTTTTCATGGTCTTAACGTCCGAATTTGGTCTTGGCATAAAATAGAGAGTTGTAGCCCTTTGAGTTAGCTTTCAGAAAAAGCTATAGATCAACCAATTCGATCAGCGTATGTGCCCCGGGCATGTAGAACAAGTCAAAAAGGGAAACCTGCTCGGTTTTGCCCAAAAACTCATTGTTTTGTGCCGAATTTACAATTTTTCAACTAATCTTGATATTGAGGTCTTGAATTCCATAAGGTATCATTTTTTACCTAAAATGTGAAAGGCAAGGGTCAAATGACATTAAATAATATTGGAAACGACTCAAAGCTATAGTGAAATATGGCTATTAATGAGTCGAAAACTCGACTCATCAGCACTCCACACTTAAGCTTTGTTCGTGCCGAACAAAGTATGAAAATATGTCAAGGACGTGCAAATGGAAAAATGCTAGTGGTGCTATGTTTTTCGTCTATTTGCCTCACTAGCTTTCACAAGGTCTCGATCATTATTTCTAAACATGTTATTGAAAGAAAAATGAAAGGTATGTACAATCTAACTAGCTCCTTTTCGTTGGCGTTACGAATGCATGTAGCGTACATTACGCCTTTAAACCCCTAGGCTACCCTAGTGGACGAGTTATAGTCTCGTGAGAGTTTTCAGAAAAGGGAATACTCACAAATCCCAAATGCACCTATCCCATGAGAATGAATTCAAGAGTTCTTAACCGAGGTGAGGATTTCTCAAAACCAATTCCTCACCCCAAACTAGGACTACCATCACATTATCATCAAAAGAACTATTGAACCATTTGAGTACCCATGAGGTTGTGCATTCAAGATCATGAATACTAGAGCTATCAAATGTCTAACCCAATGATCAACTCATTTTCAAGGCAATACAATAGAGTTATAGTTTAGTTTGCACAAAAGAAGTGTTGATCGCTCACCTATGCTAGATTGGGCTAGTCCATGGGTTTGCGACATGGAACTCATTCCCATGTTTTAGGCGCTTAAGCCATAATCCATAAGGAAAGAGGAGTTTGACACTAGAGTTCTTAGAAAACAATCATAGACCAAATGATAACTCCCATGCAAGCACAAGGATCGTTCAAGAGTTAGTCCAACTAGCACACAATGCAAATGATGAATCCCGCACAATAGTAGAATGATGGAAGAACATAAAGTCAAGTTCTAAGTGCTTCTTATTTTCTTTTTCAAATGGCCATTGTCTACAAATGCTGCCGAGGGGGAACTTTTCTTCCTAACCCCCGGCATTTGTATCTTTTTGCAATAAAACTTCTCTAGTACTCGAGAAAGTTTTTAGTCGGGGCTTTGCCCTCTTTGACCATGAAAATGAAGCTTTTTTTTGTTGGGGCTTATTTTTTGCCCTCTTTTGTTTTTGACTCTACACTTAAAACTGGACAATATGTTCAAGGAATGTATGGAATGCGCGGGAAACAATCATAAGCACGACACAAAATTAGAGGAATTCAAGTCACCTAGGAGCATACAAAAGGTCTAAGTTTTTCGTGAAAATTTTAAAAGTGCTTGCTAAAACTTAATCCAAGGTATTTCAACGAAAATACTTAGAAAATTAGATAGATAAGAGATAGAAATGATATTGATTCACAAGAATGCTCATTCAAGGGACTAGGTCGGTTCTAAGTTCAAGATCCAATAAATGTAACAAATAGGCTAGATGCGATTTATAGGCATTTAGAGTTGGTAGTCACAAGCCTAGGTGTTTAAAAACACTCCCATGTTAGGGATAAATTACATGAATGCAAGCGTTCATTCAACAATGATAGGCATCGCATGAAATGAGTGAACTATGCGACTACCCCACCCACACTTGAAACATAGCTTAGTCCCTAAGCGCAAACAATAAAAAGAATGAGAATAAGGCGCATAGGAACTCCCCTCGTTTGTAGATGTGCCCCGCCAATAGGAAAGATATCATTGTGCTAAGATTGATCGTACATGATGCAAATAACTTCCTTGATGACAAGAACACGTGAGAGGGTAAAAGCAACAAGTAACATACAAGGTCATGCAAAACACAAGTATGAGCAAGAGAGCATCACAAGTCACATGATAACATCATGGCATAAGCTTCATAGAATTCAAACAAGGAAAGTAATCTACATCCTCCATCATGTGCACAAGGTGTCTTAAGTGCCAGAAAATGTGAAACTAGAGTCATGCATGGTATAACAAAATAGTTTCACTCTAGTAAACTTCAATAAAGCACATGAGCACTAAGGGCAACATCATTATTCATTGATAAATCCAGGGTGAAGTGGAGGGGTTTGGCGATGTGAAGTGGAATTAGAGTGAGTAGAACTCACTCCACACTTAAAATTTGACCCACTAATCACACAATTCACATTCCATGTTTAGAGCCTATCCCACTCAAAATCATGCCAAACATTTAAATATAAAGAACAAGAATGAACAACTTACAAATCGGGTTACCTCCCGCGAGGACCTAGTTTTTCCCGTCTTGGAAAAGACGTAGCAAAGCGCCCCATAGAATCACTTATTGAGAAGTCCTTTGCTAGGATCCATTCTCACGGGGCCTTGGATTTGGCGTGTCAATCCACCTTCAAGTCTCGAATTTCCTCCCATCAAGTCTACAATAGACTTTCCTTTGGGAGGATGACCCTTTCAATAATGAAGATCCCTTAAGAAATAAGGGGTCATGAAAGCTTTTTCCAAATGATCTGTCGAAATAGGGCAAGAAGCTCCAAAACTTGTCTCGTGACTTCGTAATGAAGAAAGGGTCACTACTATAGACAGGACATTATGCAACGGTTCAAAAATTACATTAGGCATCGGTTCGTTTTTATGCAACAGTTTTTAAAGGAACCGTTGCATAAGATACACATTATGCAACTGTGTTTAATGAGCCGTTGCATATAGTAACCTCATGCAACGGTTCAATTTAACCGGTGCATAAAAGACACATTATGCAACGGTTTAAATTGAACCGATGCCTTTGGGTTAAGATTAAGCAACGGTTGTGAAGAAACCATTGCATAAAGTAAACAAAACTTAGGTTTTATTTGAAATTTCATCAGTCCGCCTGCTCGCCTACCTCCGTCGATATCGTCGCCCGCCTACTCGCATCACTGTTCCTTTGATCGCGTCCGCCTGCTCGCGTTGCCTGTTCACTTCGGTCCACCTGGTCGCGTCCGCCTGCTCGCTTTAGATCAGATTTTTTGAGAGCAAGCGGGAGAGAGAGAAAGTTCCAAGTGGACGACGAAGCTGGCGTTGATCTGCAGACGCCTCGCTTTCTCTACATCTCAAGTAAGTGTACTTTGCGTCTTTGAATCAGTTTTTGTCAGATTTTGCATCGTTTTCTAGCTTTTGGTTGTCTCGTTTTTGTATTGAATGATGAATCTAACTTCGTCGATAGAAACGCACTTAAAACTTTGCTTGTATAGAATCTGATGGAGTGAGATTGAAATATTCAAATACAGCGATTGATTGATTTGGTTTAAACTGCAGAAAACCTAATTTCATAATTGGAGAGTAGAATGGGGAGAGGAAAAGTTGTGATTCAAAGGATCGACAACTCGACGAGCAGGCAGGTGACGTTCTGGAAGAGAAGGAACAGATTGTTGAAGAACGGTAAGGAGCTTGCGATTTTATGCGATACAGAGGTTGGGGTTATGGTTTTCTCGAGCATCGGAAAACTCTACGATTATGCTTCTTCATTATTATAACTTAGATTTTGTGTTTGGTTGATCACTAGCTTGCGTATCTCTGATGCTTTAATTTCAGTATATTTACTTAATTTTCTACCCTGTTGTCACATTCCCTTCTTTGCACGGCCATTTTGTTTTTTGGATTTTGTGGTTCTTCTGTTGTCATTTCGTGCTTGGTCAGGAAGACTACAACGTATTAAGGCCGATAAGCTATAGAGGAGCAGACATTTTCATAGTGGCATTCTCATTGGTCAGTCGTCCAAGCTATGAAAATGTTCTAAAAAAGGTGATATCAGATAATTGGCTGTTTTAAAGCCTGATTAGAAGAAGTTCCTATCAATTATTAATGTATCACATGTGATTGATCGTAAAGAATTTGCAGGTGATATATTGTTGTATAAGAAGTTCATATCTTTGTTTTTTCTTTTTTTTATAAGTGAAGCTGGACGGCGCCAGCATTGCTTTATTGATGGGATCAAAAAGGCCTGACCCAAGCCTAATACAATAGGAGGCGAGCCATAGCTCTACGTGCATGAAAGCCCTCAAATGCCAACCCTTAGTTATAATACCTAAGGTCTGTAATACATCGAACAGGCGGAGGAAAACCAAGCTACACAATAATATCATCTCGAAAACCATAGAACCGATGCTGGCGGCGCCAACTATTGCTCTTATTTATGTGATCATCTTGAGTCCTCGTGCTCGCCACTCCTTTCCAAGACGAGGCCGGAGCCTCTAGCTGCATGAGGTCGCCACGCAAGCCTCTCCGAACTGCCAACCTTAGATCCTCCCAGCGAAGCAGCTGATCCCCCTCCTCATCGCCACACGACATAGCCAGGGCCGGTGCATTCCTCGTGGGGATCACCCTAGGAACGAGAACCCGCCGCCTTCCTTGGAAGCTTCTCCTGTCATGCACCAAGTCCATAAGAACATCCCTATCGTCGCCGCGCTGCAGGTGAGTCATGAGGGGATGAGAGCCTTGAATGGAACGAACGTCACTCCAAGCACACACGTCCAGGGCTTTATTGATGAACCAGATGAGAGCCTTAAAGTCATTGGATTGGTCGCAAGACAATTTGAAAGCCATGTAAAGTCTACCTTTTCCATTGCGGACAACAGCTCTTCCTACCACTCTTCCGGCTTTGCGAATCCAGCCAATGTTCATAGTGCTCCCAGTTTCTCCCGAATGCCAACAGTGCCAGTGATCTACCTGCGTCCCCGGCTTGCAAATCTTGAGAACAGAGAGGGTTAAGGCATTGCCCATATTGTCATTGTATGGTTTGTCGATAAGCCTGGTTAGCGAATGGGCCCGTCTCTTGCACTTCAGCTACCAGTCTACCTCCCTGCTTTCAAAAGTTGCCTTATTTCTAGCCTTCCACACCTCCCACATACCGCAACCAGCCATAGCAAAAGCCAAACAAGCCATGAACGTGGATTTCTTAGACGGTAGCCACACTCTAATCAGGCCCTGCAAACCATGGATATGGGGACGCCCAAACAGACCCCCAAGAAACCTCCACAGCTCCTTACCCCAGTCGCTCTCAAACAGCAAATGATGGAAAGATTTCTGAGATGACTCACGACAGCACCTGCATCTCGATGCCAAGGGTATACCCGATGCCTGCACGTTGTCATCTGTGGGGAGGATGTTGTGAAAGGTACGCCACAAGAAGCAAGACACCTTGGCGCGGAGCCAAGGCCACCAAAGAGCCGTGCCCCACGGGACTCTAGCAGGGGTCGGTTGACTTAACCTCTAGAACACCCCCGTTTCAAACTCCCCCTTGTTGGAGGGCCGCCAAACAAATCTATCCTCATTGTCACTAATAGTAGCTTGTCTCAGCCGACTTTGCTCTCACGGAGGAAGATGATCTAGGAGTAGCTCAAGGTTCTCTCTGTCATGCATTCCTCATGCAGCTTGCAGCGAACAATCTCCAAGGGAGGCCACATATCAAGCTTGTCGCAGTAATCCTCAACAGTGATATTACCCCTGACAATCAACCAAACACTGTTCCTTAGAATGGTTTCGATCAAAGGCGAGACGGCACCCCACAAGGGCGAGCCTCTTTCTCCAACTTTGAATCTAGCGTGAGCGTGCCGCGCCCACAAGGACTTGTTTTGAATGTAGCTGCACGCTAGATTGCCGTGAAGAGCATACATGATACCTCTAGGATTTTTCAACCCGAGACCACCCTCTTCCTTGGTTCGGCACAGTCTCCCCCACCTGATCCAATGCTTGCGTTTCGCATCCCCAACATCACAAACGAAACTAGCCATCAGCGAGGACATGCGATCCAAAATAGTGAGAGGTACATGCAAACAAATCATCGAATAAATGGCCATATCATTAAGCACGGAGTTAACAAGGACGATCCTTCCGCTCATAGACAGATAGCGGTTGGCCCACCCTTTGATCTTCGACAAGAGACGATTCACCAGATCATCAAAGTACGCAATTGATGGACCATAATTATACGAATCATAAACACAGTTAAACCCACCAAATTAGACACTTTGTCTAGTTAACGTTTGCTTGTTAGTTCCGATATATTTCTACAGGGTATTTTAGAGCTTAGAGAGAATACATGCTAAAGAGGAGCTTTTAAAGCAGAAAAGAAGTTACGAGTCAATCCAAGGTCAAGATCATATGCCGACTGAAGAAATATCAAGATCATGACGTTGAATCACTCATAACAAATTATACAAAAGAGGAATCAAGACAGCCCGGGACAAAACACACTGACAGTTTTGTGAAAAGACTGCACAAAACTGTACAATACTCACATATGGGCAAAGTGACCGGCCACTTGATGAGAAGGTTGCCAAGGGAGGAGCTCCTCCCCTTTCCACCACCCACCACCGGCGGCTTTTGGCCACCATGACCGGCGGCTTTTGGCCCCCCCATGTGGCGGCTCCTCCTCCTCCTCCTCCATGTGTTTCCATCCAAGCCACACATCTCCAAAACTTGCTCTCCACTCCTCCTCCATGGATGATTGCCATGTGGTGGCTCCTCCTTCCTCCTCCTTGGATGATGCCATGTGCTTCCATCTCCACCACCCATCTCCTCCTCCCATGGCTATAAATACAAACCTCCCCTTCACTTGTAATACACACCAAAATATGGAGAGCTTCTCTCTCTACAAAATCTCTCTAGAGTTTGGGCACTAATCATGTAATATTACTTTGGAATCAAAGCTTGATCGTTGGCGCTTCAACGGTTTTGTAAGTATTCTCGTATTTATTTTACTATCTTTCAAAATCCTTGTTTTTTCCAAATTCATAGTTATGATAACCATTGCCATGATTAGTAGCTAAATTAGTTATTCGGTTGAAGGGGTGTGCTTGTATTATAAATGTTTTAGACTTTACTCTTAGTATACCTTTGTGTTCGATACTTGTTCTATGTGCCATATATCAAGTCAGAGTTTCCAAGGTTGAGTGCCTGACAAGCAAAAAGCTCTTCCGTGGGAATTCGTGAACATACTCGGTAAGTGGAAGCTGTAACAAGCAAAACTTATCGAGGAGTTCGGCTTATCTTAAAAATCATTTGGAAACTGGACCAAAGGGACCAAATGGATGCACTTACGGCTAAGATACTTTGAAAGGAGGAATTAGTTTTGCTTAGAACAAGTGTTTTAAATGATGTTGCAAGTCTTGTGCTAGGAATAGCCTCGATTCATCTTTGAACATTTAGCATGATCATTTCAAGTGTTCTACACGACGTTGCAAGTCTTGTGCTAGGAATAGCCTCGATTTCGAATGCTTGGTATGGTCATTAGCGGTCAATGATAAACAAATATGATACAAGGCCCCTAAAACCGAATACTTTCCTCACAGTCCATTATCAATTATTGTAATTTACTTTCAGTTCTCAAATCACACTCAAACCCAACCCCAATTGCATTTAATTTCTGCATAAGCTTCATTAAAGAACAATTAATCCACACTGACTCCCTTGGGTTCGACCCCTACTTACCACTTGCTACCTAGTAGTTAAGTCGCGAGTAGCGGACTTATAAATTTATTTGTACATTTGCTCTGACGACAAGCATCTGTCAAATTGGCGCCGTTGCCGGGGAGTTGTGCATCGGAATAGTTGTTCTATTTTGTTTTTTCTTTTTTATTTTATCATGCAATTCACTAAGTCCTACTACTACGGAATGGAACCTTGGAACATTGAGGAAATTTCCCCACCACCCTTCAAACTTGAAGTCCGCGAGAAGATCAACAACATAAGGCAATCCCGGGACGAAACATTGGACGAGTACTTATGGTACTTCGATTCCATTGTGACGAGCTGCCCGCACCATGGATTCACCGACTTCGATCTTCAAACAAAATTTCTCAGTGGGATGACGCCACAAGAGTGGAATTGGCTAAATGATGCAGCGGGAGGATCAGTGATGGACTTAACCGTGGATGATCTTTGGAACTTAATAGATGATTTGGCTGTAAGGTCAAGACAAAGACAAGATCAAGCCATGCGAAGCGAAGAACTGGACAACATAATGCACCAAATCAGGGCCAAAACTGAAGTATGGGCAGCAGAAAACGAGCTGGCAGCTAGCACCCAGCAATTGGCCGCAGACATACAGCAATTGAGTGCCTCGATGCACCAATTCACGGCCGAAACCAAATCATGGGCAATAGAAAAGACGGCTGAACCCGAGGAGCCGACAGAGAATGAAGAATCATGGGTGGCTCAAAAAGAAGCATCAAACCAGCTCTGGGACCTCATTAACAAGCTGCCCAAATCAGGCCCGGTCCTTATCACCAATCCATCCGAGGAAATCACAGTCCTAACTGCCGAGCCAATAGAAGTCCCGAACATCACTACCAAAGCGGCCGAAGAAATCAAGCCAGGCCTGGTCCTTGCGCTCGGAGCACCCGAGGAAGTCCTGGACCTCATTGCCGAACTGTCCGAGAAAGCCCCGGTCCCACTCACCACGACTCAACAAGGAAAACCGCCTGAAAACTCACTCGTTCCAAGAAAACCATCCATCACTGCCACAATAAAGAGGATTGGCAGAGGTGCATGCTTGATGTCGCCTACATGTAATGGCACAAAACCAAATTTCCAAACTCACAAAGGTGCCAACTATTCCAACATGAAGAGGCGGCAAAGACATGGGCCGAAAGAATGGAAACCCGGAAGGAGTAATAAACAAGCACGACTCATTGGACCAGCAGCTATGGTCAAAGAAACCTCACCCTCTCGGAGCAAAAGGATAGCCGAGAAGAAATTCGACCTCACTCACCCTTGGGATCCGACCTTATGATCCATGATTGAGGTATCGTCGAGCCAACGACGTTAAACAAAGGCACTGGTCGGGAGGTAACCCGACACTATCTTACTTTCTGTCATTCTATTTTCTGTCATTTTATTTTCTGTCATTTAGTTTTTTCAATAAGTTGCTCTCACCCACTTGGTGCATAGAAGAAATGACTATTCAGGAATCGGACTTGGGTGCAACATTAGGCCAGATAGGGCTACGCTCAGAGTTCAAGGCCCCAGACGAACTCCCTCGATTATCCAGCCTCGTGCCATGTCGTTCACTCGACACCTTAAAGGGAGTTCTGTCTTTCCTTTTCCTTAATAACATTTCCTTCTCGTATAACATCTGTTTGCATGGCTTTTGAACTCAGTCTTGCTGAAAGGCACGACTTCGTTCAGAAGTGTGGGGTGAGAACCACCTGTATATATTAGTTAATAAATAATATCTTTTTGAAAATATGAACTTAAGAATGTGAAAAACATAAGTCATAATTCAGGCATTTACCTTGTGAAAATTCAACTGTTTAAAAGCTTAGAACGTAACTTCTCATTTGTCTCTTTGTGCTGAGATAAACTAGGGATGTGGAGTTGACATAAACTGCCCTAGAAGGACTTGGGAAGCAATCAAAGGATCAGATCAAACTATATGGTTTTTCGAAGTCAGTGGAGGCTGCACTTCGAGTTTCAGTGAAGATTGAAGTCATCTCCGCCATGCAGTGTTTATGCAAAAGGCGAGGACGGGAATCAGACCGTCCTATCTCCGGTCAAAGTAGCCGAAAAAATAGATGAGCGACCCTCATCTTGACCCGCGCGAAACGACAGTCAAAGTAGCCGAGAAAATAGATGAGCGACCCTCACCTTGACCCGTGCGAAACGGCAAAAACGAGAGGAGCGGGGAGGTATTTCCATAGGCTTGCGGGCGATGATTGGACCTCCCAAAAGAAAGGCTTGAGAAAATGGACTAGCAGCCACAAAAAGGCGAAAAGCTCAAAGAAGCAAATCAAGAGGCCAAAGGCCCAAAATTGTGAAGGTTTTAACCGAACAAAAAGTGAAGAACTCAAAGAGTCAAATCAAAGGCCAAAGGCCGATTCACTACAAAAAGCAGTCCCTCGCCAAAAGAAAATCAAAGTACTCAAACCATTGAAACCCGAACCGAATCACGTGCTAGAGAAAGCTACCAGAAAACCATATAGTGCGAGACGATCCCGAGATCGCAGTCCAGGAGCCTAAACAGGGCTATCTCCCGAGACATCCAATATAATTTGCATCTCAGCACGGAGGTACAAGTATTAAGTTTCTTCTATTTATTTACACAGTTTAATTTGGTAATAAGTAGTAATGCATGAGTTAGGATAAATCTAGTTCATAGTCTCACTTTCATATTCAAAGTTTTTACATGGATTGTGTGCACGCCCTTGAATAGCATTGTTCGGGACGAACAACTAAAAGTGTGGGGTGATCTGATGGACCATAATTATACGAATCATAAACACAGTTAAACCCACCAAATTAGACACTTTGTCTAATTAACTTTTTCTTGTTAGTTCCGATATATTTCTACAGGGTATTTTAGAGCTTAGAGAGAATACAAGCTAAAGAGGAGCTTTTAAAGCAGAAAAGAAGTTACGAGTTAATCCAAGGTCAAGATCATATGCCGACTGAAGAAATATCAAGGATCCTGACGTTGAATCACTCATAACAAATTATACAGAAGATGAATCAAGACAGCCCGGGACAAAACACACTGACAGTTTTGTGAAAAGACTGCACAAAACTGTACAATACTCACATATGGGCAAAGTGACCGGCCACTTGATGAGAAGGTTGCCAAGGGAGGAGCTCCTCCCCTTTCCACCACCCACCACCGGCGGCTTTTGGCCACCATGACCGGCGGCTTTTGGACCCCCCATGTGGCGGCTCCTCCTTGCTCCTCCTCCTCCTCCTCCATGTGTTTCCATCCAAGCCACACATCTCCAAAACTTGCTCTCCACTCCTCCTCCATGGATGATTGCCATGTGGTGGCTCCTCCTTCCTCCTCCTTGGATGATGCCATGTGCTTCCATCTCCACCACCCATCTCCTCCTCCCATGGCTATAAATACAAACCTCCCCTTCACTTGTAATACACACCAAAATATGGAGAGCTTCTCTCTCTACAAAATCTCTCTAGAGTTTGGGCACTAATCATGTAATATTACTTTGGAATCAAAGCTTGATCCTTGGCGCTTCAACGGTTTTGTAAGTATTCTCGTATTTATTTTACTATCTTTCAAAATCCTTGTTTTTTCCAAATTCATAGTTATGATAACCATTGCCATGATTAGTAGCTAAATTAGTTATTCGGTTGAAGGGGTGTGCTTGTATTATAAATGTTTTAGACTTTACTCTTAGTATACCTTTATGTTCGATACTTGTTCTATGTGCCATATATCAAGTCAGAGTTTCCAAGGTTGAGTGCCTGACAAGCAAAAAGCTCTTCCGTGGGAATTCGTGAACATACTCGGTAAGTGGAAGCTGTAACAAGCAAAACTTATCGAGGAGTTCGGCTTATCTTAAAAATCATTTGGAAACTGGACCAAAGGGACCAAATGGATGCACTTACGGCTAAGATACTTCGAAAGGAGGAATTAGTTTTGCTTAGAACAAGTGTTTTAAATGATGTTGCAAGTCTTGTGCTAGGAATAGCCTCGATTCATCTTTGAACATTTAGCATGATCATTTCAAGTGTTCTACACGACGTTGCAAGTCTTGTGCTAGGAATAGCCTCGATTTCGAATGCTTGGTATGGTCATTAGCGGTCAATGATAAACAAATATGATACAAGGCCCCTAAAACCGAATACTTTCCTCACAGTCCATTATCAATTATTGTAATTTACTTTCAGTTCTCAAATCACACTCAAACCCAACCCCAATTGCATTTAATTTCTGCATAAGCTTCATTAAAGAACAATTAATCCACACTGAGTCCCTTGGGTTCGACCCCTACTTACCACTTGCTACCTAGTAGTTAAGTCGCGAGTAGCGGACTTATAAATTTATTTGTACATTTGCTCTGACGACAAGCATCTGTCAGCAATCAACGTCGTGCCCCTGTACAAGGGCGCCCCTAAGTAGGTCTGGGGCAGGTGTCCCTCCTTGAAGCCTGTCATCTGAAGCAGAGTGGTGCGATTCCTAACCTGAATGTTATCCAAGAAGATCATGATGCTTTTGTCTGAGTTAAGCAGCTGACCCGAAAGAGTGCAGAACTTATCAATTAAGGTTTTCAATTCCCGGACGGAGTTCTTGCATCCATTAGTAAAAATGAGGATGTTGTCAGCAAAGAGAAGATGGGAGATGCCCGGAACGCCATTTTTCGTGAAATAAGGGAAAATCTTGCCTTCTCCCAGTGCCGATTTCATGGCTCTGCTAAGCCATTCCATAGCAACGACGAAAAGGCCTGAAGAGAGAGGATCGCCTTGCCTCACTCCCCGTGTGGACTTGAAAAAGCCATAGTTTTGACCATCCCACCGAACCAAATAAAAGCAATTAGAGATACACCGAAAAATGAGATCACACCACCCCTCAGAGAAGCCAAACCCACGGAGAGCAGCCATGATAAAACTCCAGGAGACCCGATCGTAGGCTTTGGACATGTCAAGCTTTATCACCACATTGCTCCCTAGCCGTTTCTGATTTAGGTCATGCACTAGGTCGTGGGCAAGAATAATGTTCTTGTGGGCTGCGCCCAGCCACAAAACCACCTTGCTCCTCACTAATCAGACGAGGCAGCCAAGATGCTAGTCTAGACATTAGGACCCTGGAAATGATTTTATGGACGAAATTACAAAGGCTAATCGGCCAAAGCTGGCTGATAGAGGTCCCCTGAGGGACATTCGGAATGAGGATTAGAAGAGTGGCGGAAATAGATTTTAGAATCTGTAGGCCTTGAAAGAAACCAACAAGCGCCTTCATAAGATCAGTCTAAATAATGTCCCAGCACGAGAGGAAGAACTGACCAGTGAACCAATCCGGCCCCGGGGCGCTTGAGAGACCCATCCCCTTAATCTCATTCAGCACTTCCTCCGCGTCCGGAGCTGTGATCAACTTGATATTATCCTCATCCTTAACCACGTTTTCAAACATGCCGAAATGATCAGCACTGGGTGGAGGGGAATAGCCTCCAAACAGCTCCTGGTAGAAAGCCACCGCCTTGCCACCAATGACCTCCCGATCGCTTGTGGGCTCCTCCTCCCCAATGTTAAGCTGAAAATGGTTCTGCATGCGCCACAACCTCATAGCAGCATGAAACAATTTGCTATTTCTATCCCCATCCTTTAGCCAGGAGAGGCGGGCCTTGTCGCGTTGAATACTGAGAAGGTGGTCCATGATAACCCCATGCAGCTGGCGGTACTGGACAAGTCTCCCATGAACATCGGCGTCCCAACCATCTGATTGCAGGCGACCCTCAAGGACAGCGACCTGTAAGGCAGCCTCTCTAGCCCTGGTGTTGAGATCTCCGAACACCTTCCAGTTCCATTCCCAGAGCCGGTTGCGCAGCTTTTTCAGCTTTAACCCAATGTTCACCAAAGGGTTGAGGCTAAGCTCAGCTTCCCAAGTCGTACGAACTAGCTCCTTGAAGTCCGGATGGGATTCCCACACCACTTGATAATGGAATGATGGACCATAATTGTATGAATCATAAACACAGTTAAACCCACCAAATTAGACTCTTTGTCTATTTAACTTTTGCTTGTTAGTTCCGATATTTATCTACAGAGTATTTTGAAGTCTAGAGAGAATACTGGCTAAGGAGGAGTTTTAAAGTTGAAAATGAATTACGAGTCATTCCAGGTCACGACCAAATTCTGACTTTCAAGAACCTGACGTGGAATCACTCAAAACAAGTCCAACCGAAGGGCAACCAGAGTCAGACCGGAGCTAAAAGGACCGATGGCTTTTGGGGAAAAGATCACAAAGCTCTCACCCACTCCCCTCCACCTCACATGGCTGGCGGCTTCAAGGAGGAGATGACACATGGGGGCGCCTCTCCTCCCCTCCACCTCACCCCGGCGGCTTTTGGCTTCTCCACCCTCCTCTTGCCAAGTGTCTTCTCCTCCTCCACATCTCTTCCCCCCCTTAGCCTATAAATACCCATGCCCTCCTCCTTGTATCATCATCCATGGATAAGTGGAGGCTCGGAAGAGCACAGCTTATCTGTGGAAGTCAACCTCTTTAAAACACCGTTTGGTTTATCAGGAATAATGATCAAATGGATGCACATACTAGAACAAGAGTTCTTTGTCTTGCAAAAGACTAGACGGTGTGGCAAGTCATGTGCTAGGAATAGCATTGATTCACTTTTGAACACTTAGTATGATCATTAGAGGTCAATGATAAACGAAAATATGATACAAGGCCCCTGAAACCGAATCTTTCCTTTAATTGTAATATCAACTGTTACTTTACCTTTCAGTACTAAAAACCAAAAACAACCCCCCAACTGCTTTATTTAATCCCCCCTTTTCGAAAGAACAACTATTCACCTGACTCCCTTGGGTTCGACCCGTACTTACCACTGACTACCCAAAATAGTTAAGTCGCGAGTATCGGAGATATAAATTTGTTTTTGCACAGAGAATATCGCACCTTAACGACAGTGCGGTGGGCTCCGTCAAAACTGGCGCCGTTGCCGGAAAGTTAGCAAATGGATAAATGATCTTTTTTCTGTTGTACATAATTCGCCATGTCTTCATACTACGAAATAGAACCTTGGAATGATGGGGGCAGCAACCTTATGTTTAAAATGCTTAAATGTCTCCCCCAATTCGGAGGTACCATTGAAAAGGACCCTGTGATACATTGCCAACATTTTCATCACATCTGCCGCCACATGAAACCTGAGAATGAGACGTTAGAGGAATTTAAGCTGAAATGCTTCAAATTTTCTTTAACCGAATCGGCGTTAGATTGGTATTACTCATGTGCAGATTATGAAAATGATTATCTTGTCCTGCGAGCCCGTTTCCTAGAGGAGTTTTCACCGCCATCCTTCCAACTTGAAGTCTGCAAGAAGATCATGAACCTTGAGCAATCCCGGGACGAGACCTTGGACGAGTATTATACGTACTTCGATACCATTGTTTCGAGCTGCCCGCACCATGGATTCACGAACGAGGTTCTTCTTCAAAAATTTCTGTGTGGGATGAGGCCGGTTGACCAATCAAGAATTAATGACGCAGTAGGAGGATCGGCCATGCACTTAACTATGACTCAAATGTGGGATGTTATAGATGACGTGGCCGAAGCCACAAAACGAAGGCCAATGCTCCAAACTGATGATAAAGCACCGACGGTGGAAGTGGACTCAGTGTAGAACGAGCCCGACATCACGCTCATTAACAAGCTGTCCAAATCAGTACTGGTACACATTTCCGAAATGCTCGAGGAAGCCCTGGTCCACATTGCCGAGCCACTCAAGGACAAGGAGGAAGAATTGGCAGCTAGCATCCAGCAAATGAGTGCCCCGATACACCAAGACGAGGTCAAAAATGAGGAATTCTTGGCGGCTACACAACTGATCTGGGACCGCATTGCCAAACTGCCCAAATCAATTTCAGTCCTAACTGAAGAGTTGCCCGAGACATACCCAGACCTCAGTGCCGAACTGCCCAAAACAGACCCGGACCTCAGTATGATTGCCCCCGGAGACCATATGAATGACGAGGATGAGGACCCATGGTTGCCTGAAGAAGAGCTCCATTCAGATTATCCCTGGGAGTTAGAAGAAGAACTGCCCAAATCAGGCCCGGTCCTTATCTCCAATCCATCCAAATAATCACAGTCCTAACTGCCGAGCCAACAGAAGTCCCGGACCTCATTACCGAACTGTCCGAGAAAGACCAGGTCCTCACTGTCGGAGCACCTGAAACAGACCCAGTCCTCATGGTCGAAGTGCCCCAACTTAACCCTTCGTGTTTTATGCCGATCATAGCCACCGAAGATCATATAATCAATAATGATGAGGTGCAAGGGGAGTTAGAGGAGGAGCATGAGCCAAAAAAGCCGACAAAGGAACTCTCACTCGTCACAAGCCAAGGAAAACCACCTGAAAACTCACTCGTTCCAAGACAACCATCCATCACTGCCACAATGAAGAGGATTGGCAGAGGCGCATGCTTAATGTCGCCTACATTTAATGGCACAAAACCAAACTTCCAAACTCACAAAGGTGCCAACTATTCAAACATGAAGAAGCGGTAAAGAAATGGGCCGAAAGAATGGAAACCCGAAAGGAGTAACAAGCGAGCACGACTCATTGGACCAGCAGCTATGGTCAATGAAGCCTCACCCTCTCGGAGCAAAAGGGCACCCGAGAAGAAATTCGACCTCACACGCCCATGGGACCCAACCTTATGATCCAGGAATGAGGTAGTGTCGAGCCAACGACGTTAAACAAAGGCACTGGTCGGGAGGTAACCCGACACCTATCTTACTTTTAGTAATTTTATTTTCTGTCATTTAGTTTTTACCGTAAGTTGCTCTCACCCACTTTTTGTATAGAAGGAATGTCTAACATGTAGGAATCGATTTTTGGAGCAAGATCAGATCTGCCAGGCAGCTTCCGAGAATTACCGGGCCTGCGCAGAGAGTTCAAGGCCCCAGCCGAACTCCCTCGATTATCCAGCTCCGAGCCATGTCGTCCCACGACATGTGACAACACAGTAAAAGGGAGTTCAGTTCTTCTCTTTTCCTTAATGTCATTTCCTTCTCTTGTATATATTTGCATGACTTTTGAACTAAGTCGTGCTGAAAGGCACGCCTTCGTTCAAAAGTGTGGGGTGAGAACCGCCTTTGTACATAGTTAATTAACATGCTTTTCCTTTTCCTTTTCCCTTAATATTATCTTTTCGAAAATATGAACTTGAGAATGTGAAAAAGATAGATCTAAATTCATGCATTTACCTTGTGAAAATTCAACTGTTTAAAAACTTAGGATGTAACTTCTCATTTGTCCCTTGGTGCTGAGAAATACAGGGGATGTGGAGTTAATATAAACTGCCCTAGAGAGACATGGCAAGCAATCGAAGGATCAAATCTAACTATATGGTTTTCGAAGTCAGTGGAGGCTACACTTCGGGTTTCAGTGAAGATTGAAGTCATCTCCGCCGTGCAGCGTTTATGCAAGAGGCGGGACGGGAATCAGACCGTCCTATCTCTAGTCCTAGTAGTCGGGAAAATAGATGAGCGACCCTCATCTTGACCCGCGCGAAACAGCGAGGATGAGAACGAGCGGGGAGGTATTTCCATATGCTCGCGGGCAATGATTGGACCTCCCAAAAAGGCTGAGAAAATGGACTAGCAAGTCACAAAGAAGCAAAAGCTCAAAGAAGCTAATCAAAGGCCAAAGGCCAAAATTGTGAAGGTTTTAACCGAAACCAAAGTGAAGAAACTCCAATTCAACATCAAAGGCCAAAGGCCAAAGGCCGATTCACTACAAAAGCTGTCCCTCGCCAAAAAGAAATCAAAGTACTCAACTCAGTGAAACTCGAACTGAATCACGTGCTAGAGAAAGCTACAAGGAAACCATATAGTACGAGTCGATCCCAAGAATGCAATCCAGGAGCCTGAAAAGGGCTATCTCCCGAAACATCCAAATTAATTTGCATCTCGGCGCGAAGGTACAAGTATCAAGTTTCTTCTAAGTATTTACACGGTTTAGTTTGGTAATAAGTAAGTAATGCATGAATTAGGATAAATCTAGTCCCACAGTCTCACTTTCATATTTAAAAGTTTTTACTTAGATTGTGTTCCGCCCTTTAAAAAGCATTGTTCGGGACGAACAACTAAAAGTGTGGGGTGATCTGATGACCATAATTGTATGAATCATAAACACAGTTAAACCCACCAAATTAGACTCTTTGTCTATTTAACTTTTGCTTGTTAGTTCCAATATTTATCTACAGGGTATTTTGAAGTCTAGCGAGAATACAGGCTAAGGAGGAGTTTTAAAGCTGAAAATGAATTACGAGTCATTCCAGGTCACGACCAAATTCTGACTTTCAAGAACCTGACGTGGAATCACTCAAAACAAGTCTAACGGAAGGGCAACCATAGTCAGACCGGAGCTGAAAGGATCGATGGCTTTTGGGGAAAAGATCACAAAGCTCTCACCCACTCCCCTCCACCTCACATGGCCGGTGGCTTCAAGGAGGAGATGACACATGGGGGGGCGGCTCTCCTCCCCTCCACCTCACCCCGGCGGCTTTTGGCTTCTCCACCCTCCTCTTGCCAAGTGTCTTCTCCTCCTCCACATCTCTTCCCCCCCTTAGCCTATAAATACCCATGCCCTCCTCCTTGTATCATCATCCCATTTTGTGTGCAAGAAGCACAAGTCACTTATCTCTCTAGATTAAGGGCACAACTATGTAAGCACTTTACTTTGGAATTGAAGCTTGATCTTTAGCAATCTCAACGGTTTTTGTAAGTACTCTCGTCTTTACTTTACTGTCTTTTCAATTCAGCAACTTTACTTTCCTGTCTTTACTTTCGAAAATTTTATTTTCTGTCTTTCAAAACCTTTAATTTTCAAGCACTTAGCTATGATGTCCTGCTCCATGGATATTCGTAGCTAAACCCTTCATTCGGTTGAAGGGGTGTACTTGTATCATACAACGTTTTAGACCCTTCTCTTAGTGCCTCTTTGTGTTCAACTTGTTCTAGGTGCCATATATTAGGTCAGAATTCCATTGGTTGAGTGGATGCTCGGAAGAGCAAAGCTCTGCCATGGGTTCGTGATCTTCCGTGGATAAGTGGAGGCTCGGAAGAGCACAGCTTATCTGTGGAAGTCAACCTCTTTAAAACACCATTTGGTTTATCAGGAATAATGATCAAATGGATGCACATACTAAAACAAGAGTTCTTTGTCTTGTAAAAGACTAGACGGTGTGGCAAGTCATGTGCTAGGAATAGCCTTGATTCACTTTTGAACACTTAGTATGATCATTAGAGGTCAATGATAAATGAAAATATGATACAAGGCCCCTGAAACCGAATCTTTCCTTTAATTGTAATATCAACTGTTACTTTACCTTTCAGTACTAAAAACCAAAAACAACCCACCAACTGCTTTATTTAATCCCCCCTTTTCGAAAGAACAACTATTCACCTGACTCTCTTGGGTTCGACCCGTACTTACCACTGACTACCCAAAATAGTTAAGTCGCGAGTATCGGAGATATAAATTTGTTTTTGCACAGAGAACATCGCACCTTAACGACAGTGCGGTGGGTTCCGTCATGGAACCTGGCCGCCTGCACCTTGCGACCCTCTATTTCGACCAGCAACGGGCAATGATCTGAGTACAGGCGAGGGAGATGAGTAACCTGAATGCGAGGAAAGGCGTGTAAGGCCATCCCATTCGCCAGAGCCCTATCCAACCTCTCCCAAACACGTCTATCTCCAGACTGATTATTTGACCACATAAAGGGATTGCCAACAAAGCCGATATCATTTAACTCAGCGCCGAGCATGATTTCCTTAAAATCTTGCATAGCCCCATTATCAATCCGATCACCACCCTGTTTTTCCTCCCAGCTACTAATGGCATTAAAATCACCTACAACCAGCCAGGGCTTGTTAGCATGAACCTCGACAATGTCCAGCAACTCAGTCCACATACCTTGCCTAACCCCCGCATCATTATCTGCATAGACAAACGAAAAATTAGAGGGATTATTACTGTTAGTCTTTGCAATCTCCACCGTTACCTGTTGTGGACTCCAACTCCAGTTATTGAGGTAGACATTGTCTGTCCACATGACCCAGTTATGAGAATTTACATCACCACCATGCTTATAATGAGGAATACCAGCGTCAACAGCCAGGCCTTGCAATCTATCATGATTCACCTTGTGTTCGAGGATAATTACCACGTCCACCTTATAGAGCACAAAAAGATGTTAAAGGTGAGAGCAAGTGCTCCTATTTCCAACCCCCCTCGCATTCCAGCAAATGAACCTATACATGAGGACCGATGAGCGTCGTGAGTCCCTCAGTGTCCCCATGCAGGGTGTTATTTCTGCTTCCTTCTGCCTCGCCTCCCTATTTCGCCTTAGCCGATGCCCGAGTGACGATGGATCTAGGCGGTATGTTGACTTCCCGAGCTACTTTCTTGGTATTTGCCTCCTTAAGCTGCGTGGCATCGTACACTGTGAGAGCTAAAGATGTTCCCTGAGCCTCATGGCTCTCCACAGTTACTTCATGCAGCTCCCCTACCTCGATCTCACCTGCTGCCGCCAGAGGCTGAATGTTCTCCTCCGACCCTCTAGGCGCAGCAGCCATACCTCCCTCTCCATGTCCGCCTACTCGAGCATCTTCTTTGTCCCTTATTGGACGGTTATCCTCATCACCTCCTGTTTCAACATCCCCCGTAGGGTCTCCTTCCTTCTCCAAGACCTCCTTTATTGGATTTAGAACACCAGTCTGCCCTGCCATCACTGCTCCCTCCGTCATGTTGGCAGGTGCCGATGGTGGCTGACTACCTCCCTGGTGCTTCTGGCTACGTCTGCGGCCCACCTCAATCCATCCCTCACTGTCTCCTTTCGTACGGTCTTGACCTCGACTACTGCCACCCTGCATGGAATTAATACATGTGCCATTGTTCCCTTCCTTGCCCTTGGCAGCAATCTGCCCAGATTTGCTTCCTTTTCTGCACGTTACTATGTCATGGCCATGTAGTTTACACCTGCTACAGTACCTCAGGTTCCCTTCCACTAGCACGTCCTGATAGAACCCTTTATTACCAGGTAAGTTAATCCAGACTCGAGCAGGCAAGGCATTAAGCACATCCAGCTCGAAAGAAGTTCATATCTTAGGAATCTTGCAGATTGCTGATTTGTGTTTTTATTCATTGATTAATGTTTATTCAGTATCTACTGTAAACTTAGCAATTATTTTACATAATTCATTATCTAATGTTTTTTTGGATACTCTAATTTTCCAGTAATGGACAGTGTCAAAACTCAAATTGAAGGAATTAAACGGGATGTCAGAGAAAGGTTGCATTGCTATAAACAAGATTTGACCAGTGCGGTTTCTTCTGGTGCTAGGTATCTTGGTTTCACAGCTCATGCTGATTTCATTACATGATTAACCATCTCTCGTGTTCAGGATATTGGCTCCGACATTTTACATATTCTTCGCTTCTGCTATACCTGTTATTGCATTTGGGGAACAACTGAGTAGGGAAACAGGTGACTCTACTGATCTTGATGACTTATCTTGTGCATCCATTGGAAAGCATGATTAATATTCATGTGCTGATTTTAAGTAAGAATAGCGCACTCTTATATATAGTAGAGCTTTGCCTTGCAATCTAGTCACATTGGAAGCCTATTAATGATTTGTTATTGCAGGGTTTGTGTATGGACAGCTATCTTTCTGTTTTTACTTGCAATATTCAATGCTTGCACAATCATTTCCAAATTCACTGAGTTGCTGGGAACTTATTGGCATGCTAATTGCTATTCTATTTATTCAAGAAACTGTGAAGGTATCTCTCTTTCTATCCACAAGCAGGAATTTCTTACCGAGAGAATTTGTTCTATACTAATCTCACTATTTTTACCATATTACTCATTCATTTATCTTGTACATTCGGAGTATGCATTACAGTATTTTCTTCGCCATACCTTAATGAACATTAACATCAAAATGACAAAGAACTCACTGATACATTACTGTGTCAATTGGCAGAAATGTCAGCACTTACACAGGCAATGTGTTGGAAGCTGGTCACGATCCAGAAGGACAGGTTAAATTACGTAGTCACTGCCATTTACCAAAAGCCTACTACAAACGACTGTTATCAAAAACGAAAGCACAACCAGCCACCAATGTGTAAAGATGATGACCCCAATTGTTTTCTCCATTTGGGATGAAGAAAGATAGAAGACGTGCGAGATGACATCGTCGGCTACTTGCATGACTACTTGTTTGAACAAGATCTTTTGGCAAGATAAATTATTGTAGTGTTTATATTTGATTGTTATGTGAAGTTGTATGAATGGTGTAATGAATGGTTGTATTTTGAGTGAAATGAAAATATTTTGATGTTTAGAAAATGAGTAACATAGAATTACATTTGTTTGCAATTTGTGTTTAATTTTTCAGGTCGATTTGAGCTATAAAACAACCAAAATATGGCAGAATTTTTCCGTACATTATGCAACGAGTCTATGCTAAAAAACATTGCATAGTGTCATGACATTATGCAACAGTTTTCTTTGAACCGTTGCATAAAGTAATGACATTATGGAATGGTAGATTATGCAACGGATGAGGAACCATTGCATAATGGTCCTCAGAACAGTTGCATAATGTCCTGTCTGTAGTAGGGGGTCTCCGAAAATTGTCTCGAGCTTGATGGGCACACCATCCTTAAGTTTTTCAATGATGTCCATGGGTGCCCAATCCTCAATATCCCTTATTAAACTCGTGTCTTCTTGTTCACGAGGAGGTTCTTTGGTTTGCTCCATGTATACCTCAACAAAGTCTTCATACCCTTGAAGTCCTTTTGTCACTATATGATCTTCCTCTATCTCATCCTCAAGAAATTGGGATTCACATTCAAGCTCACTTATAGCGGGAGGGAGGAGTTCTTCTTCATCAATAAATGGTATTCCTCTATGTAAGAGGCGTCATCATTGAAGAATTCCTCATTGGAGAGCCGATGCATCGATGAAATGGTGGACTCTTGTGTGTTCTCATCCAAACGATCTTGAGATGTGCTAGTAGTGAAGGATGCTTCACTTTTGCATTCCATCTCGTCCTTGTTACAAGATTCACCATCCCATAGCCAAGCTTTGGTGGCGGCTCTCCAAAATTCGTTCTCCGATTCTTGATCCCGTTCTTCCCTTGAGGCATTAGATTCAAGGACTTCTTCTTCGGAGACCCCCGCTTTCTCATCCAAGTTCGAAATATCAATTGCTTGTTGTGCCATCTTAGCTTGAAGCACATCGGCACGAGCATGCATATCTTGATGGGTTTGCTTGACTTCCTTCAATTTTTGTCT
The DNA here is from genome assembly GCA_033675215.1 of Rhodiola kirilowii. Classification (NCBI taxonomy): domain Eukaryota; kingdom Viridiplantae; phylum Streptophyta; class Magnoliopsida; order Saxifragales; family Crassulaceae; genus Rhodiola; species Rhodiola kirilowii. Next base: position 38,186,929 of record CM066203.1, on the reverse strand, counting down.
CATCTCATCTTGGCTAGCAAAGAATTTAGCAAGCATTAATTCTATATTGGAGGGCTCACTTGAAGGTTGAGGAGGTTGAGGGTATGGAGGGTAGGAGTCATCAACTTCAAAGCCTTAGCTATCATCCCAATTCGGAGTATAGGTATGTGGTGGACGCCAAGAGTTTTCTCAATAGGCGTTTGGTTGCTCTTCTTCTTGGTCATCCCCATCCAAATTATAATAAATAGTTTGATAGCCATGCTCTTGGTAATTCTAATATGGTTGCTCCTCCTCTTGATAGTATCCTCCATTAGCAAAGACTCATTGGTTGTAGGGGTCCATCCTCGCAAAACAAGATAACCGTAAGTTAGCAAGGGATATGAGATAGAAAAGAATATACAAGTATAAGAAAAAGAAAAATATTTACAAGAATAGTCGGAACTTCCACACAATCTAATCTAGGGATGTGCTAACTAGTTGATCCTCGGCAACGGCGCCATTTAACGAACTAATTCTTTTTAGCCTCTTGAATAGTATCAATGAAGAGAGGATCGAATGTAGTGAGTCAAAATATTTATAATGACCGGTAAGACCGAGTCGAACCCAAAGGAGCAAGCCAAGCACATGCACTATGTAAGATTGTATTTCCGGTTGGCTATTCTAAAATGATAAATGTATAAGAGAGTGTCTAAGTCATAAATGGCAAGTAATTAGAGATAGAAGATAGATAAAAGGGCTTTTCGAGGGGTTACTCTCCTCCTTGGCGTTTCTCAATGATCACATACACAATATTCAAACATTTCATGGTAGTCAAATAGTTTTGAACCTAGGTTAGACTAAGGTAGACCAACTTTCGTGTGAATCTATTCTTATCCAAACCTTTTTAACTCGAACCTCACTCCATCGAGATTGTTGGTTCATTCTATAGCATTTATCATCCTTGAAACATCTCCCAAAGTGATAAATGCAATAGACATAAGCACTAGTTCACTTCAATTCCATAGAAATCATCATATTCACTACATCCAAACCTTTCCTAAGGTCCATCGATACATAGGTAGAGTTTTAAGATCAACATGTCACTTAAGCATTTCATCAAACACTTGGTAGCATGTCTTATATGAAGAGCATAGTGAACATGAATTTAACACCATTCGATGACATTAATGATTTGCTTAATGACAAACTTCAATGAATCAAACATTCAATCCTAGTCAAGCATCCATATCCTAGGGTACACTTTCATGATTAAGATATGGATCATTTTCTCCATACTAGAACTATTTCCTAGCTCTCTCAAGTCATAGGTTCAAGTTTTAGTGTAATTTGTCACTTAGCCATTTTGACAAACACCTAGAGTGCACAACATTCATAACACTAGAGAAAATGAAATCAACAATCATCCATATGAATATCCATGTATATTTGTGATCAAAGAGTACCTAAGAGGCTTGTAGCACCCTCAAAACACAAGGACTACTCACACATCATCATGTTACATGTTATCAATACAAAATAAGATGGGGGAGAAAAGATGAGTAGAAAAAGCCAAGTGGTAGATGATGAGCAGACTCTAGAATGCTTCCTTGGTCTTCTCCCTTCTCCCCAAGCAAACCTTTGATGATGGTCAGCCTTCCTTAGCCTTTTCTCACACTTTTTCTCTCTAAAAATCACCCTTCTTAGGTCAAAACCTCTCCTTCTATTTACAACTCTGAAACTGAAATTACGTCACTGTAGCAATCCAGCTGGTCGGCTAGTTCTGGGTTGAATCCCAGCCGGTCGGCTAGTTGTGTCAAATTTGGACAGCTTCTGAAGTTTTATTCGAGTCGGTCGGCTGGCTGATTTCAATCGGTCGGCTGGCTTTTTCGTGCTCTTAACTTCCGAATTTGGTCTTGGCATAAACTAGAGAGTTGTAGCCCTGTGCGTTAGCTTTCCCACAAGCTATAGATGAAGCAATTCAGACACCGTATGCGCTCTGGGCGTGAAAATAAATCAGAAAGGTCAATCTGCCTTGTTTTGCCTCGAACCTCCTTGTTTTGCGCTGAATTTTCAATTTTTCAACCCATCTTGATATTGAGGTCTTGAATTCCACAAGGTATCATTTTGTACCTGAAATGTGAAAGGTAAGGGTCAAATGACATCAAATAATGTCCGAAACGACTCAAAGCTATAGTGAAATATGGGTATTAATGAGTCGAAAACTCGACTCATCACATAAGTAAAGATTGTACAAAGTTAGATGCGTAAGTTGTGTGTTATGTGTCAAATATTCAGACGCATAGGTTAATTTGTGATCCTTTGTCAGTCGCGTAAGTTCTGTATTATGTTTTCAGCGTGACGCATACGTTCACTTTTTGGTGATTATTTATATAATTATAGTTGCAATATGTAACGTAAATTAAACCTGTTTTACAAATTCAAATACCAGAATAAGAAACCAATACTGGAAACTTGTTTCATCCAGAACATCAAACCAAATTTACAGAGTTAAAGTTACCAACATCTAGTACATAATTAAAACCTACTGATGACCATCCAAAAAACCAACTTCATAAGAGTCATCATCCAAAAAACCAAGTTGATAAGAGTCATGATTCAAAATACCTTAGAACATTTCTTCAGATTCGGAGAGCCCCCAACCCGAAGCTTGCACCATCTGAGACATTGCACCAAACTGCCATTCCCCCTCCACCTCCTCGGACCATATCCTCCAGTGCCTTCAACATCTCTTCAAACTCAGCATCTTTTTTGGCGGCTTCCTCCCTTGCCCTAATAAGTTCTTCTCTGAGTGCATGGTTTGACGGCCCACCTCTGGGGCGAGGAGACCTCTTCATACTTCCGCCAACTCCTGATATATGAGTGCCCTTTTTCTAGCCGACTGCTTTGGTTATGATTAGTAGTTGAACATCAGTGGGGAAGGGGTCGGCGATCATGCTGGGGTCATCAGAATGTTCATCAATTATCTGCTTCAATTCAGCGTTCATTTTGTCCCGTGTACGCGTCCAATTAAAATCATAAATTAAAACGTGACACACAAATAAACTTCAAAAAACTACAATAAGTTAAAATGCACAATTAAAATGCATTCACTTCATCCTCTTAAGGAGTCATGTAGATCAGCACAAAACTATGTTTACATTTTACAATGGACCTCAAACAGTTTTCACACGAGCACTCCATAGTCCAAGTTCACACAAGAATAATCCCTTTCGATACATGAACATATGTCACATTTGCACCATTTAATATATAAAGATACAAAATAGAAAAGAAAGTTTCGCAAAATTACCACGATTACATCACTTCCAGGCTCCTGAGAGTACACTTCTACAGATCGCATGCCGAATGTTGTTTACCCGAATGGTGGTTAATTTTTTTGTTCCTTGCATCCTTTATCTTTTTAGAAAAGGCCTTCATAAAAAACCAAATAATTAACTATATCAGTAACATATAGAATAAAACTGAACTTATTAAATAATATATCACCTGCGGAGTAGGCTCTTGAAAGTGATTAACTAGCCATGTCCATTCTTCCTTTCGGTGCCTGAACTCTTTGGGTACCTTGTCTCCGTGTAACAGATAATGAGTGTGGCAATCCGACTTCCAATCTTTAAAGCGGCTGTTTGCACTCCTACTAATGAATTCTCATAGCAATGTGTTGTCTTTTGGTAGGAAGAAATGAGCCAGCAAAAACAGTTGGTGCAAAATAAGACAATTGCTTGTTTGAAATGCATATCAGAAACAGTGATCGACTTACGCTCAGGTAGTTCACAACTATATCCCAGTGTTTCGGATCAAGCTCAGTGTAGGTTTGGGCTAACATGGGTACTTTCTGTTTAACACATGCACCAATTTGGTGTGTCACCATACTTCAAATTTTCTCACTTACTGGACCATCGGCCTCCACTGAGCACTCAATCTTGATCTTGGTCCCCAGACTGTGCACCAAATTAGCCAATTTGGAGCCACATACGATACCACGCCACTTTCTTTTCTTTCCTAGCTCAGCAGTAGGTGCTGGTAACAAACAGACAACAAATGCATCAATTACACAATCACAAAACATTGGTAGACAACAAGCGCATCAATTACACAATAGTAAAAAATTCAAAAACTTTAAACACTTTTCACATGATCTTAACACACAAAAATCAACAAAATTCACATCAAAGTATTAATCAACTAAAATTTTAAAAAAAATGACAAATTAACTTGAATTACCTGGAGAAATAGACCTCCTAAACCGGATACTGAGGGGTTCCTAACCATCTTCAGTAGGCTCTATGTTCTCATCAGAGCCTTCCAGACCACAACCTTGTTTTCTTTCAACATGGGCTTGAATATTATTTTTAGCAGGGGCTTCCGTATCTTCATCAGGGGCTTGAACCGGAGTACTATTTATAGCTTCATCTTCATCTACATGGTCTTCATCTTCCTCAACTTGGTCGTCTTTCTCCTCAACACGGTCATCCTCCTCAGCTCTGTCTTGAGACTCGTTGTGTTGAAAAGAGGGGATTGGAGAAGGCATGAGCGATGGATATCGACCAACGGAGGAGTTGAAAGACATTGTCCTCATAGGGTACTTGCTAGCAAGTGGTGGTGGAACTACGACGACCACAGTAACTAATCTAGGGCTTGGTCTGGTTTTTGGACTCCTAACTTGGAAGAACATCTAGGGCTTCTTCTGAGTATGGTCTGGATAGATTTTTTTTTGGGGTTGCATGTACGACCTTGGTGGCCGGTGGATCATCTAGGGCTTCTTCTGACTTGTCAGTGGAGGACGCCGGTCTGGGAGGAAGATGCTTTGATGCTGGTGGTTTTGGGGCTGCTTTAGGGGGTGGCTTCTTCCCTCCCTGGCCTTGCTTCTTTGAAACCGGCTCGGGAGTGTGAACCTTAGCTGGCTTTCGGCAGTTGAGCAAAGCTTCATCGTCCCACGCTTTCTACAGGTTGCTTTGGCTACATCAGAAAGAGAACGCTTCTTAGGAGGCTTATTGGTGGTGTGAACAACAGAGTCGAGAGCGGCGGCAGCGTGGAGGATGGGAGAAATGAAACAAGTGTCTCAATAAACCTAATTTGGAGCTATGTATCGCGTGAATCCAACATCATGTGTAACATTTTTGACACGTGTACGGTTAATGTCAGTATTGTCTTACGCGATTGACATTTTAATGCAGCCGCAATAAGACAGATTAAAATGAAATTTGAACTACATCCTCAAATTTTTTTAATTGTTCTCGCCCACCTGTTTTCAACCCGCCGCCTACATATTGTTTCATTTTACGTAACAAAGATAAACTTACATAGTCACATAAGTGGTATTGTACATAACATATTCAAATTGAGTTTACATTACTTCCATCCCTTGACACTTAATTAACAAACACCTGAAACACAATCACAAATAATGTCACTGAAACTTCCAAACACTTCGGCATCATCATCCCTACCATCACCTTAAAGAAACCCATCATCATCTTCATCACACTCATCACTGCCATATTCATCTTCACTTCCAACATGGTCACTTTTGTACTCAAGTTCATTCTCATCCACATCCTCATCACCATCTTCTTCATCAACAAATTCAGCTTTCACTTCTTCAATATCCATTGTATTGTGGTAATCATAATGTAAAGCGGGAATCATGTGAGGGGTCTCCAATCCTTCATCGATGTCTCTACTGATTTTTTTTCATAATTCAATTCTTAAGGTCGGGTTCAGATTTACTAGGTGACCCGATCTGTGTTTCGAGTCGGATTTAGGTTTTACTAGGTGACCCGATCTATGTTTTGGGTCGGATTAGAGACAAGACAAACTCGTCCTAATATGTTGCGCGCACACCCCTAATACTAGGGGATCAAATTGAGCGCATTATATAAAAAAGAAACTTTTACAGGTTTGGAAATAAATTGGAAGCTCATCTTCACACCTTTTATTGCTTGAATCAAAATATATTACAAATGTTCCTCAATCATCCAACACACGATATATAACTAGCTAAATTAAATTTGACTTCTTTGAAATCACTCATTTCAAACTCAACATTACATCGTCTTTACTAAAATAAATTAGTGTAAGTCCTTTCAACACAAAAGACCATGATATCATCAAGACTTTCATCATTTATCTTGTTCCTAAGTTTGTTTTAGGTGATCTTCTTCCATGAAAATACTCTCTCCAAAGCATTTCTCCGAAAGTTAGTAATAAACTGCACTTCAGATAATGAATGATCATTGTGTCCTCCAGACAAGTACACTACAATTTTTTGGATTTTTTTCGTCCAGAAATTTTGTCGCAAAAACGTGGACAAACACTGCACCGGAAAATAATCTGTTGCAAAACCGGCAAATTTCTGTCAACAAAATTTGTATTATTCAAATTCGTCGTAATTCTGGCACATTTCTGTCACCACACATTCCGTCGTGAATAGTTACTCGGATTGTTGACGGAATTTTTGTGATGAAGAATTAACGGAGAGGTTACGCACAAATTATTCGTAAACATTCCGTCAAATTTTAGTTGGTGTACACTGTTGTAGGCCATTTCCCTCCACATTCCATCACCTGGAAATGGTAGAAATATGTTTCATTTTTTTTGTCACTATTCCATCTTCCAAAAAATCATTTTTAATTTTGCAAACATAAGTTTTGTTGTTACTGTTTGTTTGGTGACCGTTGTTTACAAATTTTTCCGTCACTGTACCTTCATTATTCCGTAACTTTAATATAATACAAATTTATTTTAAAATTTCGTTCCGTCAAATTTCTCTCACTATTCCGTCACCTACGACTAAATTTGAAATATGAAAACATTACACTTTTAGTTACCGTTATTAATTGACCGTTGTCTATTTCCAAATTTTCCGTCAATATTACATGTGTTTTCCGTCGACGCGCCGTCAATATTACATGTGTTTTCCATCAACATCGACAGAAACGCGAGGGAAAGTTGACGGAAAAGTTTATCCATTCATATTTCAGTTTTGCTCTATATATGTGAGAATTCTTTTACATCATTCAACACACAACATTTATTTCCAACATTCATTTCCAACATATTTCAGTATTGAATATTCTCAACATGTCTCCTTCATTTGATCTTGTTGGTTTCGGTGACAATCCACGTGACGTCGATCGTAGATTGCATATACACTTGTTGGAAGAAACCGGTAAGAACTCATTGTACCCTTCATATTGATGGTTTTGATAAATCCACCAATTATGTGATCCCTAATTTTGTAACAGTTTCGAACCATCTGATATTCATCGAAGGATTGCAAGGGAATGCATCTCAAAATGCTGGGATGCAACGTGGACATCATGAAACATGATCCCAGAAAGCGCTAAGAAAATTTGGTACGAGGAGTTTCAGGTACAAAGCCATAACTCATCAAAAGTAATTAATTCAATTTTTTAGTATATTGTTGACAAACGTTAATGGGTAATAAAAATGATTTGTTTGTAAAGTATAGCTACTTGGGATGCACAACAAGATAGTCGCATTCAGCGTAATTTTATGAACAGATCCAATCTGATCGTCATTGACGCAATGTGTATGCTAAGGAGGGGAAGGATTTCACGTTAGGCATGGTCAATCCACCCGTAAAATGGCAGAATGGTGAACGGCTCACGATGTTTTCAATAAATGAGTGACAACTTTTTATTCCACGAATTAAATAAATTATTGATTTACAACGGCTTACAATATTTTCAATAATTTTTATATTACACTTATGTTTTCAAAGCGAAATTGTAACACAAATTGACAACATTACTCTGAAAATTAATGGTTTAAGTTGGGACTTGTTAAATAAACTTGTTTTCAAAGTGAAATGGTAACGCAAATTGACTTACAACGGCTTAGAATGTTTTCAAAGCAAAATTGTAACGTAAATTGACAACATTACTTTGAAAAAAAATACTTGTTAAACAAACTTATGTCGGGACTTTAGACAGCACTTTGTTATTAAGCGCTGTCTAAAGTCCCGACATAAGACAGCGCTTGTAACTCCGTGAGCGCTGTTATATGTCTAACAATAGACAGCGCTTCCTTGGTCAAGCGATGTCTATCGTAACTGTAGACAGCGCTTCATTATTAAGCGCTGTCTAAAGTTATACTATAAAAAAAGCTTGACCCAGGAAGCGTTGTTTAAAGGATGAATAAAAAATGGCAGACTGGATTGATTCAAACAATCCCCCTTGCACAATACATTCCAAACAAAACACCTGTTGCAAAAATACTAATTTGCTGAACATCAAATTACATTTATTTGCTCAATATTATACAACACATTTGCATTTATATATGTCCAAATGTTTTGATACTTGACACGTTTATCTTGCAACAACATTTGAGCAAGAATACGATATATGACTTCATGTTTATACTGGATGATATACTTGCCGCTTGTAAGTAATCAAAGCAGTTGCAAAGTCGTCCCTCATATCATCTAGCACATTGTTATCATAGGATTGTTCTCCTCTAGGGAAACACTGGAAAAAATTCATAGTTAGAAGTTAAAGTTTATGTCCACCTCAATTAATTGGTAATGATACATTAAGTCTCGGTGTTTACTTACTTGTCTGATGTTGTCCTCAAGCGATCCATTGGTAGCTTGAACGAACTTGATTATGTCGCAAATATATTGCATGACATAGTAGCCACACACTTCACTCGGTATGGGCTGTTTCGGGCACTGAAATAAGAATTGAGTTATAATCACACGAAACATATTAACTATGGAATATAAAATTTTAAAACAATTGTTATTTGTTAAGTCAATACCGTCACAGTCTTCCACTCTATTTCCTAATGTGACAGGATGTTAAAGTACAGACTCATGCTCCTGCAACATTAAGTTAATTAATATCAGTAAGTTGTAGCACATGTAGTAATGCTAACTAAAAGTAGACTAGCATAGTTCTTGCGTGTTAAGAAAATTCGTTGCATCAGGCACTGGCGATTTGCCCATCGGATCAAGCCAAAGGACCACTCGCTTCGTAGGGAATATGACAACTAACATCATATGCCACCTAACAAACATTTGACACATCGTATATTAGTATAATATGCATTTCATGCAAAATAGAGAAAAATATCCACTTACTTTCTGACATTGACGTAGGGAGTGAAGTAGCAAAAATTACGACCGTAGTCGGGCATTCTCAATCTCGTCGGGAAGAACTCCACCCTCACATCGAAGTGTTCGATCGGAGTCATATAACTCGGTCAGAAGAATCCAAATTGAATGCCCGGTGTGATCTTATCGTGGATAAATCTCTGGCATATGATTAAGTTAGTAAACTTTTTTCCAACTTAAAAATTATTTAATAATCAAATCAATAATTAGCTTATGTAAACTTCAGCTGTGGATGCACCCAAATCTTTGAAGCTGGTGAACTCCAGAATGCAATCTTTGTTCAGATCGACATAGCAATCCTCACCAAACACTTCGCTATTAATGACACCGAATACAGAGTTGACTCGGCCATCATGCCAGCGTGCTCGTACAAAAAAGCGGCAATGCATTCACATTCTTCTAGTACCTTCATCGATGAAACTGCTGGATTGCAGTTTCAAAATCTAAACTCGTCATAACCTTGTCCGAAATAAAAATGTCGATCAAATGAGTAAGTATTATAAACTGAGAGTTGTTTAGTGTGATAAAACTGAATGTACATACTTACCTTTTCATCAATGTCTACTAGACATTTTGGCCATCCCACAAAAGCACGCACTGCATATGATACACTCTCCATTTCCCCGAATTTCTCTGGCAGCTCTGCCGATGGTTCAGTTGCATCGTCTATAACCACCTTCACCATCTCATCATCCAACTCTCGGTAGTGCATGAATCGTCCTGCCATTACTCTGCCAAGTGCCACGATTTGTCTGCCCTCATCCAAACCTCCTTCCATGTGCAGTATGCATTTCTTCCCAACTTTATATGGTCAAACAAAATTATGAATACAATATGAATGAAGTAAATTGCACTTTACTCCAAAGGGATATGGATTGGAAACACTGTGATGGCTCTGAAGCGTAGGCGTGTGCGAACTAATGGTTGAGAGTGTGTCGGACTTAGAAGACTACTTCCCGAATACCTTCGTCTAACCTACCAAACTCCTGACCGCCTGTGTGCATCCAGGGTACTCGTCCTTTCCTGTGGCCTCCGTCAAATATGTCTCTTCGACCCAGGGAAGTAAATCTTCCCTGACTGGCCTCCTCTTTCAATTCATCCTGTTATTAATCATTTTACGTTCAGCATAATTACACAGAGTTAGGGTACTATTTATTAATTTACTGTAAACAAACAACTTACAATTTTTTCCGCCACCTCCCTCATAATGTCACTCACGTACTCTTTATTCCTAATTTGGTGACCCCTCTTCCATACCTCATGCCTCTCAACGTGGATGACAGGCTCATCCCCCGGTGCTATTAAACCCGCAGCCTCCATCTCGGCATTCTTTTCTGCTTCGAGATCCGCCCTCACCTTCTCGTACCCGCTTCGAGACAATGTATGCTGGTACTGGTTCAATTTTGCTCGAGCAATGTTCTTCTCTCTAATTTGTAGTGCCTCAGGAGTCGACTGGTGTTCCACAAACGTCTTCAGAATATATCTCTCTAGGGTCCTCTCCTTGTTTCGGCCCAAAGATATACTGATTCGTGAGCACACTCTTAAAGTTTCTCCACATGACACCGGCAGCTCGCATCTCCGTCGCCTTTAATGGACTAGTTAAGGCATTCTTGGGCAAATCAAATAATGTCTGTAGAAAAAATAGAAATGTTAATAATTGAATAAATGAGGAAAGTAACAATCGTGTTACAATTAAAAACATACCAACGTCTCATCCCACAGCAGATCCTAAGCTCCTTATGTACTAACTTCCAGTTTTCATTTGTAATCGGCAATCGAGATTTAGCAACAATACCTGCAAATACACAAGACATTATTTATTTAAATCTAAAAAATTTGTGACTCAATAGGTAAAAAACAAAAGTAATACATTACCAATGTAGGTTCTGAATGATGTCGCTACTTTACCGGCAATAGTAATATTTGGCTCTATCGTGACCGACTCCTTAGTGCCATCCTTATGCTGCTGGATTAATCTTTTCATATAGCTAGGCCCTCTTGTCTTACGGGATGATGAAGAGCTGCCCTCCTTGCTACCTGGGTGAACCATCGTCATGCGATTAAACAATAAATGCATAAGACTCCCCTCCAAATTATTATTAACAATTTCATAACATACCAAAAAATTACGACTAGACTACTAATTTAAATAAATAATCATATGCTTTGTACAAGTCAGTACCGAAGCTGAAACAACTCGGGACCAAACAGTGGAGCCAAATCGAAACAATTGAATAGCAAAACTCAGTACCCTAACTAATTGAATCAAAACCGAAGCTGAAATCAACACTCAACCCTAACTAATTAAATCAAATCGCATCCCCAACTAACATGCAGACAAGAATTGCAAACTTATATTGAATCAGGGACAGAGATGAACACAAATTAAAATCTTAAACCAAAATCGACATACATGAGCGAAGAATGTGAGTGAGATGCGTAGGCGGGCGAATATGGCAGTAAGAATTTGAAGGTGAGGTAATTTAGTCTGAGTAAGATTTTCAAGTAGATCTGAGTTATTAGATACACAAAACACATCGCTTCATCTATAGGCGCTGTCTTTAGTACACATAAGACAGCGCTGTCTTTTATTTGACTTTACACGGCGCATATAGATGAAGCGCTGTCTTATGTCTCACTTTAGACAGTGCCTCCACCTAAACGTTGTCTTATGTTTAACTAAACAGTGCTTGATCCATAAGCGCTGTTTAAAGTTCAGATAAGAAAGCGCTTATGTATCAAGCGCTATCTAAAGACCAGTTTTTTAAAGACAACGCTGTCTCTAGGCAGACAGACTAGTAATGGAAATATGACGGAACCTGTCATCCTCTACCCTATAATTACACGTCCAAGTTTGTCTCTAAAACTTTATCCCCATAATTTTTTATAGGGAGTTTCGATTCGGAAGTTGAACGTATATTTGCTTCGTGGTTTGAAGAAGAATCAAGCAGTTCCGAATGGTATATTTGCTCCGCTCAAGATGGTTTTTGATGTTCCCTTGAGTGGCATGTATTTGGCAAAACGTAGCTTAGATAGTTCGAGCAGGAGTGCAGGGGGAGTTCGAACATATCCTAGTACTCATGAACAGCGTGGAGCAGACGCAAGGATATTTCCCGGAAGGATTTTTGACAGTGAAGATTTCGACAAGTTGAAGTCGGCCAGCGACTTATTCGAGCATGAGATATTCGAATGGATATCTACATTGAAGGCGGCATTACTTACTTGGACAAGAAGAATTCGTTAATCCTCCCAACCAATTTGAAATAATATACATCAAATATCTAGGAATATTTCCTAAATATTTGATGGGATTATCTTGTGCTGATTAAGGTTTCGTCCAACGCATATAAATACAATGCAAGGGCGTCCTTAGTAGGCATCGCTTTGAAGATCAAAATATACACGATCAAACCCTACCGATTGGAGAAGAAGAAAGCGACGACCGGTTGTGTTTCCTCACTGGAAACTCATCGGTGCAAGAGCAGTCTTATCAAGTGCAACTGAGACTGCCTGGAAGCGATCAAACTGCCGCACACAACAAAGTTGAACAAGCTTTCGAGAGAAAGCATCCGAGCTTCAGGAGAAGGTCGAGAACGTTCGGACTGCAGGTTCGGACGAAGGGGATCGATGTTAACTGCTGTAAACCTCGGTTGCAAATCTGAGAGACGTAGTGTTAGAGGGTAGGCGATTACAAGGTGTAAGCGTAAGTCCACTTGTAGCTCTAACTCGTAATAAAGACTTGTTGTCCCTTCTAGGGTGTGGGAAACCCCCCAGAGTAGGCGTGGCCGAACTGGGTTATCATTCTGTGCGTCCTTCTACTTTCGTTCTGTTGTCTGAACTGTTGTGATACGAGTTCAAGGTCTGTCGTAACTGTACCTTGAACTGTTTGCTGAACTGTTGTGAAAAGAGTTCAAGGTCTGTCGCAACTGGATCTTGGACACTAGCTTGAACAGGGGATATAATTTCAATTGGTATCAGAGCAAACACTCGACACATTGAGTGGGATCCTGAACTGTTCAAGATGACTCTGAAGGAAGGACAAAGCATCACCAGACCCCCACTACTCGAAGGATCGAACTATGCCACCTGGAAGCCCGTGATGAGATCCTTTCTGAAATCCTTCGATGAAAAAGTGTGGAAGGCTGTTCTGAAAGGATGGACGGAACCCATGATGAACAATCTCACTGGAGAACCGATCCCGAAACCGGAAGCACTGTGGACAGAAGAGGAGGACAAAGCATCTATGGGAAACTCAAAGGCTATGAACGTAATTTTTTCTGCCGTAGATGAAAACGTCATGAAGCTCATCATCAACTGTGAAGTGACCAAGGAAGCATGGGACATCCTCCAAACAACCTTTGAAGGCACAGACAAAGTTCGCAACTCTCGCATGCAGGCTGTCACAACCAGGTTTGAAGAGATGAAGACGAAGGAGAGTGAAACTATCACTGAGTACAACACCAGAGTTCTGGAACTGGCTAACGAGGCTTCTGCTCTAGGGAAACCCATTGATGAAGAAAGGTTGGCCAGTAAAGTCTTAAGATCACTCCCTCCGAGATTTACGATGAAGGTCACGGCCATAGAGGAAATGGACGACATCGCCAAACTAAAACTGGACGAGCTGATGGGTTCTCTCAGAACCTACGAGATCAATCATGATTTTCAACCTGGGGAAGTGAAGGGAATCGCCCTAAAAGCGGACATGTCTGAAGACAAACTGGATGGTAGCTGCACTACTGAACAACTGGCTATGATGGCTCAGAATTTTGGCAGAAAGGTGCGGAAAATCAACAGACGTGGACCAGAACAGGGCCAGCCTTCATCAAATAGCTTCCGAAACTGGAAAACCAACAGGTCAAGATCCGGAGACATGAGACAAGACTCTTCTGACAAAGGAAAGGAAGAAATTCAGTGCCATGAATGCAAGGGGTTTGGACATATTGCCTACCAATGTGCGAATACCCTCATGAAGAAGAAGGCAATGGTCGCTAGCTTCAGCGATAGTGAGTCAGACGAAGAAAAAGGTGAAACCACTAATTTTGTGGCTTTTGTTACTACTCTTGGAGATTGCAGCAATTCCAGTGAAGGAGTACCACCTCAGATGGAACTGCCGGTTGAAGACCTCTCAGACAGTGACGATGAAGAACTCACGCAGGAGTCTCTAGCTGAGACATATAAAGATCTGTACGAGAAATGGCTGATACTGATCAAGGTCAACAAGAAGCTGAATGACACAGTAGCAAGCGTCACTATAGAAAAGGACAAGGTTTGGCAGGAGGTCGAGATACTGCTTGCAAAGAAGGTGGAACTTGAAGGCACAGTAGACTCACAGAACACTCAACTGGCTGAAATGAAACAAGAAAGATTGTGTCTTCTTGCTCAGAGAACAGAGCTCCTGGGTACTGTCTCTTCACTGAAAGTCGACATGGAAAGGGACCGTGACACTCATCCTGTAGGCATGGCGGGTCTAAGAAAAACCATCACAGATCTGAAGCACAAGGAGGTGTTCCAACTAAGGAGGATAGAACAGCTGGAACTTCAGCTAGAATCTGAGAAGATGGATCACTCAGACACTGAGAAGGAGCTCAATCACCTCAAACAGTTGGTAAGGATCCTAAACTCTGGCACTAAAGACTTAAATGATATTCTCAGATCTCAGAGGATGGAGTCTGGACATCGTGGGCTGGGGTTTACGGAAGAAGGCACTTCAAAACGCACTACCCTTGTTAAAGCACAACAGGTGACGGAACAGCGGCCTGAACAGAAGGTGAAACAGTCCAGAGGAAAGAACCTAGCCGATCACAGGAAGTCTCCTAGCACACCAAATGATGGAAAGACTCGTGGAACACCCGTCCAACGCCGTGATTCCTCACCAGTAAAGCAAAGGAGAGAGTGGCGCACTTGCTGGTACTGCAACCAGATGGGACACATCAAACTGAAGTGTCGCCAGTTTCTTGCTGAACGACGTGCTTTCCAACAACAGACCATACCGCGACAGAAACAAGTCTGGGTTCAAAAGGTAGACCAAACCGTTTGCATGGTGGCCTGCTACTCCTCCAGCCACATAGCGCAAGATAGTTGGCACTTCGACAACGGATGCTCCGCTCACATGACAGGTAACTCTCAGTATCTTACCCATATTAGACCTGTTGAGCAGATGTGGTTTGTCACCTTTGGGGATGGTGGAAAGGGTCAGGTGATCGGCTGTGGGACATTGATGGTTTCGGATCTCTCTGCACTCAAGAACACCCTCCTTGTCAAAGGACTGACAAGGAATCTTATCAGCATCAGTCAACTGTGCGACGATAGACATTATGTGTCATTCTCTAGCTACTCATGTCTTGTCCTAGACAAGAATGGCGATACACTGATGAAAGGAAGAAGGGATGGCAACAACTGCTACACCATTGGGATGGGTCTGATGGGATCGATGAACGACGGGAACCATGGCAAGCAACCTGTTGCTCTTGCCTGTGCAAACGCTCAACATAGATTCTTGCGAGGGGAGTGGATAAGACCTTTCACACCTTGGACACAAGGCCTGATTGGAGATGCGCACAAATCCATGTTGACAACTGTCCCAGACAACTGTTGAATCAGAAGGTGTCACAGTTACCGAAAGAGTTCGTAGAATGCCCACAGAAATATGCCTGGAGCCGAACAAGAAAATATGAATATGAAGGGCACCAGAAGATGATAACTCTGAGGCATACCAAGCCCTTTGTCAACCCCTATGGCAGGTTACGGAGTGGAACACCCAGATCCCCAGTGGGTCTATGTGGTGTCAACCACTGAATGTATCCGACGGTGGTCAGTCAAAATCGAATCTCCAGCTGAACAGTTGGACTGACCACCTAAGGAAGGAAGCTGGAACAGAAGGTACAGCGCGTGAAGACCAATATTTTTTGAATATTCTCAAAGATCTTTCATGCCATTATTTGAAAACGAGAGATGACTATTTTGGGAAGTTGAAAAGGCCGGAGGATATTTTTTGAAACACAAAACAGTTGAGTGTGTACAATTGCTTACTCACTCTCGTCTAAACCCTAGAACTGCAAAATCTCTCTCAACCGCTCTTTCTCCAAACGGCAATGGTGAACACAAGGAAGTCTTCAAAGTCCAGCATCAATTCCGCTGAGAAGAAAAACATGCAGTCCTCAAAGGCTCTGGCCGCAAAACCCCAAATTCCGAAAGCAAAAGCTCCGAAGGAGAAAAAGGCGTCGCCTTTACGCTCCGAAGGAGAAAAAGGCGTCGCCTTTACGCTCCGTCACCGAATCTTTGACCGAAGCAAAGAAGACTGCCGAAAGAGTAACCGTTAAAATCCCTCAGTCGACCACGGTGGACTCGTCCGTCTCATTAGATTCTGGTACGTCTCAAGAAGTCCATCCCCAATCTGAGGTAATTCCAACTGTCCCTTCAGTTTCTGCAAATATTCCTATTGATGAAAAGATTGTGACAGACAAAGATCTGAATGTGGGTGTTGAGAAGGAGGGCAAGTCTGTTGACTGTGATGAAGCCAGTAGGCTGTTATTGGTGCTGGTACTAGTGGTGTTGCAATTAGTGATAAGGCGATTGTTGGTGACGAGGTCGGTAGTACTGTCACTGGAATAAATCTGTCAAGCATGTTGAAGATGGTGAACCCAGCAAGGTGGCTCGAGGGTCAGCAACATGGAGGGAGAAAATCCATGCCTCTGGGAATATTCGTCCGAGAGGTTTACGAAGAAAGAAGGGGACTCGCCAAGTTGTTTCTCCAAAACAATGTCTGGCCAAGATTAGTACAATCAGAGGAAAGCTTATAGCAATGTCTGATGAGGAGACAGAGAAACTTCTTGAGGCCTCGGGGAAGAGGAAGCTAGTGATTAATGAGGAATCTGACGATGGCTCGGACAAGAAGATTGATGGTTCAGAAGGTGAAACAATCAGTAAGCAAGAGGAGATTGTGTCCGAGATGGTGCATCCACCAGAGAATCTTGAGGTGTTGAAGGAAGCCTCTATAGAAGAATCGGATCCTACAGAAAAGCATGAAGAGTTGCAGAAGATGTTCAAAGACATTGATGATGTCATGGAAGATTTGGAAAAAGAGAAGGATCGGGGAATGGCAAGTTCAGAGGGAGTTCAGCATGCCCAGAGTGTTGGGGCAGAAGGGTCTGCTGCCGAGAAAGTTGCAAGTGTTCCAACTGTGGAACCAAGTGTTCAGACTGAAGCTGAAACTGCACCAGCTCCAGAGGAAGTTATGGCTAAGGAGATAGTTGTTGTACCAGCAGTCATTCAAGGTGATCTTCGTAATGATCATATGGAGGAGGATGGTACATCAGTTTGTGGGGTGTCTGCGAAGTCAGTGTAAAAGGAAGTTACTCCTTCAGAAGATGACCAGGACCTTGTCCCTCTTGTCAATATCAAAAGGACAAAGAAGGAAAAGAAGAAGGTAGATTTTGCAAAGTCTACAAAGGGATCAGTTCAGAAGGTTGCTGAGGACAGCATTGGTGCAGGGGGAGTCGGCTCTTCCAAGAAAAGGAAGCGCGATGCTGCGATTCCCGTCTCTAAAGATGCTGGGAGATGCGAAGTCCCAGCCCCTGAGTCTGAGACTGTTCCAGTGGGTAAGGTCAAGAAAGGAGTGTGGTTCGTTAATAAAGCAGCTGTATTGAAATGGAGTTGTGTGCTGAAAAGGAAAATCATTCCTGAGAGGTTGCTAGATGAGTCCTGATACAAGGGAAAGGAAGTGATTGAGGTGCTCACGGAATCTGATCTGTTATGGGCGTTAGACAGATGCAAGCCGTTCAACGAGCAATTGGTGCGTGAAGCCATGGTAAACCTTCCTCCCAGGTTTGGGGTCATTGGAGAAGCAGATTATGGGGTCTTCTATGTTAGAGGAAGAAGGATCAAGATTGATCCTGAGCTGATCAATGTATACTTCTCCATGGACGACCCAGCTGTTGATGAAGAGGAATCAAGCTTTGAGAAGATAGTGAGCAGCATCACTGCAGGCTCTGTTCGGTGGAGGCCTGAGTCAGTTGTACATACAGCGGATCTGTCGACGTTCTATTCGATGCTGTTTTTCATTGCTGTTTTCAACTAGAGGCCGTCTACTCATCGCTCTACTGTCAATAAAGACATGGCCCAACTGATTTATCAGATAGGGAATAAGCTGAAGTTCAACCTGGGCAGAGTGATGTTCAAACAGATTGCTGAACATGCCACTTCGACGAGAACTCTTGATTGACCAAAATTATACGAATCAAAAACATAGTAAAACCCACCAAATTAGACTGTTGGTCTATTTAACTTCTACTTGTTAGTCCCGATTTATTTCTACAGGGTATTTTGGACTCTAGAGAGAAAACACGCTAAGGAGAGGATTTTACGCCAAAAAGATGTTACGAGTCATTCCAAGGTCACGACCATGCTACACTCAAAATCAGCCTTAACATTCTTCATGGAACCGACTTGGAATCACTCAAATATGCTAGAACAGTTGGCAAATGGACAAGAACGTAAGGCAAATGCACCAAGCCCGGTAAAGGCCAAATAAGGGCAATTTCTTCCGATTTGGGATTTCGACCATGTTCCGAGCAGAATTTGGCTTAGGTTTCTTCTTGAGATCATCTTAGAATGACATTTTCATTCAAAATACACTCTCCAAAATCCAAGAAGCTCCGGCCAAAGCTCCGGTCAGATCCGGTCAAACCGATGGCTTTTGTGAAAGGTCACACAAGCTTCTAGAAGGATGCTCCTCCTCCATGAGTGGTTAAGCTCTCCTCCACTCTCCTCCCTCCACTTGGCGGCTCCTCCTCCATCCTCCCAAAGCCGCCGGCTGCTATTGAGCCTCCATGAGAATGTGACATGTGGTGGCTCCTCCACCACATCTTAATCTCCTCCTCCTCCACCCTTGGATGCAAAAACACATGCCTTCATCTTGGCCCTCCATTGCCTCCTCCCTTAGCCTATAAATAGAAGTGCTCTCCTCTTGTAATCAACATCTCATTCCAAAACATCCTCCACCATAGTTAGAGAGAGAAGCTCTCACTTCTCTCTAGAGTTTTGGCACTACAATCATGTAATCTTACTTTGGAATCAAAAGCTGGATCTTTGGCGCTTCAACGGTTTTGTAAGTATTATCGTATTTATTTTACTGTCTTCCAAAACCCTTGTTTTTCCAAATTCATAGTTATGATATCCATTGCCATGATTAGTAGTAGCTAAACTCTTTATTCGGTTGAAGGGGTGTGCTTGTATTATAAATGTTTTAGACTTTACTCTTAGTATACCTTTATGTTCGATACTTGTTCTATGTGCCATATATCAAGTCAGAGTTTCCAAGGTTGAGTGCCTGTTTGTGCTTGTTCTGCCAGAACAAGCACAAAAATAAAGGTTTTAGTAAAAACCGAGTTCAGAGAGATAGATTTTCAGAGGACCTTCATGCAGACGACCCATCATCAGTGGCATCCTCAGAATCAGCATCATCAGATTCATCCTCACTTGGGTAGCTGAGGGCACGAGCGAGCTTGTTGATGTGCCTGCGTTGCTCCTTGTCCACTTCGATGATGACATTCAGGTCCTTGAGCAGCTGGCTCCTCTCATCCCGGCCCATCCTGGCTCCCCCTCGACTTGACTCCTCCACATCCTTTCCTTTCTGGTTCCCCTCCTTGAGATCGTTCACGTGACGCCCTTTAAACAACTTGTGGTCAATGACGAACTTGCTGGGTGCCTTTGTGAGATGGACAGCCGAGGCCTTCAAAACTGGAGCTTGATGGATGATCAGCTCATATATTAGAGACGGGAAGCAAATCTGGTGTAGAGTTGACAGACCGCTCGTCGTTAAAGCGATTTGTGCAAATAAATTTATAAGTCCGCTACTCGCGACTTTACTACTGGGTAGCAAGTGGTAAGTAGGGGTCAAACCCAAGGGAGTCAGTGTGGATTAATTGTTCTTTAATGAAGCTTATGTAGAAATTAAATGCAATTGGGGTTGGGTTTGAGTGTGATTTGAGAACTGAAAGTAAATTACAATAATTGATAATGGACTGTGAGGAAAGTATTCGGTTTTACGGGCCTTGTATCATATTTGTTTATCATTGACCGCTAATGACCATACCAAGCATTCGAAATCGAGGCTATTCCTAGCACAAGACTTGCAACGTCGTGTAGAACACTTGAAATGATCATGCTAAATGTTCAAAGATGAATTGAGGCTATTCCTAGCACAAGACTTGCAACATCATTTAAAACACTTGTTCTAAGCAAAACTAATTCCTCCTTTCGAAGTATCTTAGCCGTAAGTGCATCCATTTGGTCCCTTTGGTCCAGTTTCCAAATGATTTTTAAGATAAGCCGAACTCCTCGATAAGTTTTGCTTGTTACAGCTTCCACTTACCGAGTATGTTCACGAATTCCCACGGAAGAGCTTTTTGCTTGTCAGGCACTCAACCTTGGAAACTCTGACTTGATATATGGCACATAGAACAAGTATCGAACATAAAGGTATACTAAGAGTAAAGTCTAAAACATTTATAATACAAGCACACCCCTTCAACCGAATAAAGAGTTTAGCTACTACTAATCATGGCAATGGATATCATAACTATGAATTTGGAAAAACAAGGGTTTTGGAAGACAGTAAAATAAATACGATAATACTTACAAAACCGTTGAAGCGCCAAAGATCCAGCTTTTGATTCCAAAGTAAGATTACATGATTGTAGTGCCAAAACTCTAGAGAGAAGTGAGAGCTTCTCTCTCTAACTATGGTGGAGGATGTTTTGGAATGAGATGTTGATTACAAGAGGAGAGCACTTCTATTTATAGGCTAAGGGAGGAGGCAATGGAGGGCCAAGATGAAGGCATGTGTTTTTGCATCCAAGGGTGGAGGAGGAGGAGATTAAGATGTGGTGGAGGAGCCACCACATGTCACATTCTCATGGAGGCTCAATAGCAGCCGGCGGCTTTGGGAGGATGGAGGAGGAGCCGCCAAGTGGAGGGAGGAGAGTGGAGGAGAGCTTAACCACTCATGGAGGAGGAGCATCCTTCTAGAAGCTTGTGTGACCTTTCACAAAAGCCATCGGTTTGACCGGATCTGGTCATCCTTCTGGTCATCTTCTGGTCATCTTCTGAAGACCAGAAGCTTCTAGAAGGATGCTCCTCCTCCATGAGTGGTCAAACCGGTCAAACCTTCGAGCATCCTTCTGGTCATCTTCTGAAGACCGGTCAAACCGATGGCTTTTGTGAAAGGTCACACAAGCTTCTAGAAGGATGCTCCTCCTCCATGAGTGGTTAAGCTCTCCTCCACTCTCCTCCCTCCACTTGGCGGCTCCTCCTCCATCCTCCCAAAGCCGCCGGCTGCTATTGAGCCTCCATGAGAATGTGACATGTGGTGGCTCCTCCACCACATCTTAATCTCCTCCTCCTCCACCCTTGGATGCAAAAACACATGCCTTCATCTTGGCCCTCCATTGCCTCCTCCCTTAGCCTATAAATAGAAGTGCTCTCCTCTTGTAATCAACATCTCATTCCAAAACATCCTCCACCATAGTTAGAGAGAGAAGCTCTCACTTCTCTCTAGAGTTTTGGCACTACAATCATGTAATCTTACTTTGGAATCAAAAGCTGGATCTTTGGCGCTTCAACGGTTTTGTAAGTATTATCGTATTTATTTTACTGTCTTCCAAAACCCTTGTTTTTCCAAATTCATAGTTATGATATCCATTGCCATGATTAGTAGTAGCTAAACTCTTTATTCGGTTGAAGGGGTGTGCTTGTATTATAAATGTTTTAGACTTTACTCTTAGTATACCTTTATGTTCGATACTTGTTCTATGTGCCATATATCAAGTCAGAGTTTCCAAGGTTGAGTGCCTGACAAGCAAAAAGCTCTTCCGTGGGAATTCGTGAACATACTCGGTAAGTGGAAGCTGTAACAAGCAAAACTTATCGAGGAGTTCGGCTTATCTTAAAAATCATTTGGAAACTGGACCAAAGGGACCAAATGGATGCACTTACGGCTAAGATACTTCGAAAGGAGGAATTAGTTTTGCTTAGAACAAGTGTTTTAAATGATGTTGCAAGTCTTGTGCTAGGAATAGCCTCAATTCATCTTTGAACATTTAGCATTATCATTTCAAGTGTTCTACACGACGTTGCAAGTCTTGTGCTAGGAATAGCCTCGATTTCGAATGCTTGGTATGGTCATTAGCGGTCAATGATAAACAAATATGATACAAGGCCCGTAAAACCGAATACTTTCCTCACAGTCCATTATCAATTATTGTAATTTACTTTCAGTTCTCAAATCACACTCAAACCCAACCCCAATTGCATTTAATTTCTACATAAGCTTCATTAAAGAACAATTAATCCACACTGACTCCCTTGGGTTTGACCCCTACTTACCACTTGCTACCCAGTAGTAAAGTCGCGAGTAGCGGACTTATAAATTTATTTGCACAAATCGCTTTAACGATGAGCGGTCTGTCAACTCTACACCAGATTTGCTTCCCGTCTCTAATATATGAGCTGATCATCCATCAAGCTCCAGTTTTGAAGGCCTCGGCTGTCCATCTCACAAAGGCACCCAGCAAGTTCGTCATTGACCACAAGTTGTTTAAAGGGCGTCACGTGAACGATCTCAAGGAGGGGAACCAGAAAGGAAAGGATGTGGAGGAGTCAAGTCGAGGGGGAGCCAGGATGGGCCGGGATGAGAGGAGCCAGCTGCTCAAGGACCTGAATGTCATCATCGAAGTGGACAAGGAGCAACGCAGGCACATCAACAAGCTCGCTCGTGCCCTCAGCTACCCAAGTGAGGATGAATCTGATGATGCTGATTCTGAGGATGCCACTGATGATGGGTCGTCTGCATGAAGGTCCTCTGAAAATCTATCTCTCTGAACTCGGTTTTTACTAAAACCTTTATGTTTGAACTCGGATTGCACCCCTTGCCAGTTTGTGGCAAAAAGGGGGAGTATTTTGGAGGAGACAATTTTTGTTTCCCTCAAAGTTGTCTATTGTCTAGATAGTTAGATAGACTTAGTTATCTAGTAGATCTGGTTTTGCCAAAATGCCAAGGGGGAGATTGATGTTCCCTTGAGTGGCATGTATTTGGCAAAACGTAGCTTAGACAGTTCGAGCAGGAGTTCAGGGGGAGTTCGAACATATCCTAGTACTCATGAACAGTGTGGAGCAGACGCAAGGATATTTCCCAGAAGGATTTTTGACAGCGAAGATTTCGACAAGTTGAAGTCGGCCAGCGACTAACTCGAGCATGAGATATTCGAATGGATATCTACATTGAAGGCGACATTACTTACTTGGACAAGAAGACTTCGTTAATCCTCCCAACCGATTTGAAAAGATATACATCAAATATCTAGGACTATTTCCTAAATATTTGATGGGATTATCTTGTGCTGATTAGGGTTTCATCCAACGCATATAAATACAATGCAAGGGCGTCCTTAGTCGGCATTGCTTTCAAGATCAAAATATACACGATCAAACTCTACCAATTGGAGAAGAAGAAAGCGACGGCCGGTTGTGTTTCCTCACTGGAAACTCATCGGTGCAAGAGCAGTCTTATCAAGTGCAACTGAGACTGCCTGGAAGCGATCAAACTGCCGGACACAACAAAGGTGAACAAGCTTTCGAGAGAAAGCATCCGAGCTTTAGGAGAAGGTCGAGAACGTTCGGACTGCATGTTCGGACGAAGGGGATCGAGGTTAACTGCTGTAAACCTCGGTTGCAAATCTGAGAGACGTAGTGTTAGAGGCTAGGCGATTACAAGGTGTAAGCGTAAGTCCACTTGTAGCTCTAACTCGTAATAAAGACTTGCTGTCCCTTCTAGGGTGGGGGAAACCCCACAGAGTAGGCGTGGCCGAACTGGGTTATCATTCTGCGCGTCCTTCTACTTTCGTTCCGTTGTCTTAACTGTTGTGATACGAGTTCAAGGTCTGTTGCAACTGTACCTTGAACTGTCTGCTGAACTGTTGTGAAAAGAGTTCATGGTCTGTCGCAACTGGATCTTGGACACAAGCTTGAACAGGGGATATAATTTCAGTTTTTATCCTTATGGTTGGGGGCGCTCAATGTGTAGGAAATCATAGCTTTAGTTGGGCAAATAAAGAGACAAAGAAGAATCCAGTAGACAAGGTCTGTCTTCAAAGCCAGATCCAGTTACAGGTGACGAAGAAGTTGACAAGCCGTCACCGCATGGGTGACAGCACGTCGTTGTGCGCTGCAAAATTTACATTTATAAGTCCACTACTCGTGACTCACTATGGATTAGTAGAGCGGTAAGTAGGGGTCGAACCCAAGAGAGTCAGTGTGGAATAGTTGTTCTTGAAAAGACAGAAAAAGAAAGTAAAAAACATTTGGGTTTTCTGGGTTGTTTTATGGACTGAAAAGTAAATGACTGAAAGTAAAGAATGTAAATACTGAAAGGTAAAGTGCGTAAAGTAAGTGCAAGAAAGTAAAGGTGCTGATGGAGGGGTTTGAACCGTCGATCATGCTCATACCATTAATACCTTTTTTTAAATAAACAAATGGTTTTTTGTTTAAATTCCACTAATACTGGCAAGGAATGGACAATCCCTAAACTCATACCATTAGATGCATCTGGAGGGGTTTGAACCGTCGATCTCTTGGTCATTTGACCAAGACTATGACCGCTAGACCACTACTCCATCTGCAAAATTTACAATTAGGAGGAACTGAACTCGTGCCTCTTGAATTGCAAGTGTCATCACTACCATGTGAGCTATATGATGTTTATAAAAATTCTTCACCCAATAGGAATCGAACCCAACCCTCATGTATTATTGTGTTCCAAACAATACCAACTCAACTGTGAAGATTTTTATAAAATCTGGGGCTTTTGTTAGGTGCATTTGAAATAGCGCCTTTTTGATCTCCTCCCCCTCCTCTGTGTATGGTGCCCTTAATTTGTCATTCATCCTTGGACTTATCTTCTAGGGAACTCTCCCCAGGGTTTCCATTCAAATTGCATCCTCTACATTTGGAGAGGCTTGAAACAGTTTGTAAAAATAGTTAGTAACTTCATTAAAAATAGCACTTAACTCATGTACCTCCTCTCCATTTTCAGTCTTAAGTCTCTTGATTATTTTCTTGTCTCTACGTTGGGTGGACCTCGCTTTGAAGAAGGTTGTATTCCTATCTCCGTCCTTGAGCCACTCCGATCTCGCTCTCTGCCTCATAAGTAATTCTTCCCTTGCCAACCACTCATTTGGCTCATGGATCACCTTCATCTCTTGGGAAGCAACATCCTCAATTCTCTCTGCACTTTGTAGCTCAGATAGGTCTTCTTTTAATTTCTTAATCCTCCTTTGTACGTTACGAAAATGAGAGGAGTTCCACTGCGAAAGATTATCTCCACTTGTTTTAACTTTTCGCCCAAGGGAATATCTAAGCTACTGACTCTCCCCCATGTCTCGTAGACTTCCTTTTTCAAAGTAGGATCCCTCATCCACATCGGCATGAAGCGAAAGATAACCTCTCTTCCACTTTTGCTTTTGACTCTCTCCATCTGCAGCACTATTCGTCTATGATCAGAGGCAATGGCCACACCATTAATAAGAGATGCATTCAGGAACCTTCTTATCCACTCTTTCGTAGCTACCGCTCTATCAAGCCGTGCCTTTGTCTTGTTCACTCCCTTCCTTCTAATTGAAATATGTAAACTGAGGGCCCTTGAAACTAATATCACTTAACGCGCAATCTGTTAGAGCTTCCCTAAATCTTTTCATTTGATTCCTATGCCTCTCTCCGGCTCCCTTCATCTCCCAAGAATACTGAATTTCATTAAAATATCCCATTATAATCCAAGCATCTTCAACAGTATTCCTCAGCACCAGAAGCAGATTCCAGCCGTCCTCTCGTAAGCCCTCCATGCGATTGTCTTAGAAGAGAGTGAAGTTGAATATCTCTTCACTTCTTACCTCCGCATCAATATGATACCTCGAATATGATTTGATATTTATCTATGTCTCCTTATTCCACAATAAAGCAAGGCCTCCCGATAAACCCACCCTATCATTGAAAAAACAACACTGAAAACCTAGCTTAATTCTTGTCATCTCCCAATCCTTTGCTTAAATTTTGTCTCTATCCATCCTAGCACGGCTGGTCTATAAGTCACAACTATGTCACGAGCTGCTCGAACTGCCCGCAGATGACCTAGGCCGTGACATTTTTAGCTTATACGAATCATGGCTCCTGGCTGGGCTGGTTACCGACTGTCGCCAATCAATTGATTTGCGCAAAGACTCCATTACCTCCTCCACTCACTCCGCATATACCAACACCTTCCTCTGAAATTCCAGCAATTTCTTCCAAGATGGCCCTACTTCCCAATTTGAAACCGCTCTCCTTACGTCTCCTCTTCATACCCTTCGCCTGGAGTTTCATCATCAATTGGGCGTTATTAGGCCCAATAAAATTAGGTTTGCTTTTATTTGCATTAGCAGGAAAACCTAAGTACTGGCCCAATACATTATTTGTTGCCTCAAAACTCTTCTGTTTGTGAGCCCATATCGATGTCCCTCTAGGTTCCTCCCATCCCTCATACCATATCTCCACCTCGATTCAGGCGCAATCATTCACATTATGTTGTCTCGGCAATCCCTCCAATTGATTTTTGCGACTGTTCATAACTACTGATGGCTCTACCTTGTCTTTCCGATTTCTCTGTCCTCCAGCTAGCATGTTTGACTCGAAACCGACCGTCGGCCCCTTCTCTGGCCACTCCTTTGCCTCAATCTCATCTGGTTTTCTGATCCCATATCCTCCTCCAGTTCAATCTATTTCTGCCATCTCATTTTCAGCCTGTCCTCTGGCTCCGACGAAATCTTCAAGTGAACCTTTAGCCACGGTCCACATATGTCCCCTTTGGAGTTTCCCGCTAGCTTAACACATGCTTCCTCTTCGTGATCCATGAATCCACACTTGAAACAGAAATTGGGCAATCTCTCATATCTGAACATGATTCAAATTGGTGGTTTCCCCTTTCTTCTCTTGTCAAGGAAGAAGCTGGTGCGAATTGGCTTGTTCAGATCCATTTGTATCCTGACTCTTCTAAAATTCAACTTTTGGGTTTCCTTTTTACTAGCCTCATCGCCTACGTCCACGACTTCCCCAGCAAGTGCTACGAACCTCTTGATAATATCATCCTCAATCATCCTAATAGGAAAATAGTGTAGTTGGGCCCATATCCTCAGCTTGTTCGGCCTCATCTCATCCAAAATAAGGTCATTGTCCCATTTGTGCATCAACATCGGCTATCCCGTAAACAGCCAAGGGCCGCCATCAAGGACTCTTAACTGGTCACTCTCCCTCCCAAACTTCGCCACCGGAACACTATTGGCCACTTCAAAGAAGGAAACATCCTTCTCTTCAACAATCCACACTTTCCTCATCGTCGATTCGAGTCTGTCTAGTTTAAACTGCTTTTCACCTACCACTTTCAGCAGTATCGCCCATCGAAAATTCTACTCTGATCGATCCCACGCTTTATCCGGTACTAAAATTAGTAGATCATTTTGAATCCTCCGAGTTATCATCTCACTCATCTTTTCTGTTAGCCAATCACTGAAGAATCATCAACACGGAAGGTTGGTAAGGTTGCTAAGCAATCGCAGTACAAAATTATCAGTGTGAATCAAAAGAAAACCAGGGGGAAGAATACTGTAGAGGAGAGAAAACCAGGAGTTTGAAATCTCCTCAAATATTCATCCAGTGGTTTCGTTTTGTTAGACCAGCTAGGGAGTTTAAAATCTCCTTCAAAGATTCAAATTTACAAGTAGTACATGAAGTTGTTTTCACAAAAATGCCAAGGGGGAGATTGTTAGTTTTAGTGGCATGTAGTTTGGCAAAACTCTGTGAAGTTGTTCAAGCTGTTGGACAAGGGAGAGCTCAAGACCTGACAGAGACAAACCACGTGGAACAAGGTTGACGCAGCAAGAGGATTTCCAAATCCATATTTGGCAGGACGGCGCTGCATATCTTGGAATAGTGATGCATATCTTGGAGTTGGTTGAGAGTTATTATGGAATATTTGTGGTTGAAGATTATTTGGGAAGAAGATAATTGAAGATCTATCTTGAAGACAATTTAGCAACAAATATTGAAGAAGATATCGATGAAAGATTATCTACATGAGGCGCCTCAAGATTTTAGGAAACTTCCCTAAAAGATTAGAAAATATTTCCTAAAGGATATTGCCGGTTGAAGTTTGGATTTCTCGACATCTTAGGAATCTTCCGCCCCTATATAAAGAAAGCTAGGATTCTTGAACCAGCAAGCACTCTTAGAGAAATTATTCACTCGAATACACTGGTCGGGAGGACACATCCTGCAATAACTGAAGCTGATGGTAGGTTGTGCTAACTGCAGAACACAAGTGGACTGGGGAAGAACGGAAAGATGAAGCATAAATGCCAAAACAATGAATGCAATATTGTCAGCCATCGATGGAAAGAACTTCAAAATGATCTCAAACTGTGAGATTTGCTTAAACGGCTTGTGATATACTGCAAACTGCTCATGAAGGTACGGCTAAACTCAAGATCTCTAGAATGGAGATGATCACGTCAAAATTCAAAAATTTGAAGATGAGACCATAGCCGACTTTAACCCAAGGATCCTTGATATTTCTAATGAATCGTTTGCACTTGGAGAACCTATCAGTGAAGAAAGATTGGTAAAAAATGCGATGAGATTAATGCCACCAAAATTTGCCATGAGCCAATTGTTATTAAGGAAGCTCAGGATGTGAAAACTATGAGGCTAGATGAACTTATGAGAATCTATGCAGACTCATGAGTTAGAGATGAACGAGGATGAACAACACAAGAAAGTTAAGAGTGTTGGTCTGAAATCTGAAGACCTGCTACGAGTTATGTCATCCTCGTCAAGACAACATGCTATATCATAAATAGAGTGACGATTCACACCGGCACAAAGAATACATGCTACGAGTTATGGAAAGGAAAGAAATCAACAGTGAAATAATTTCATATATTTGGATGTGCATGCTACATCCTTCGAGATTGCGAGTACCGACAAAAGCTAGATTCAAAGAGTGATGAACGTATCTTTCTTGGTTATTCTAAAAATAGCCTTACCGAGTCTTCAACAAACGCATGGGTGTTGTCATGGAGTCTGTCAACGTCAAAGTAAAAGACTTTGACACAGGTCAATCTGACCTGGGTGATGAGGATGATGCTGTAGTAACTCTCCCTAAACAAGTTAACGGATAAGTTGTGCAAGACCCAAGTGTACAAGAAACTATCATAGACAAACCACAAGAACATCATGATGAACAAGATGGCTCATCTACATATGAAGCTGAAATCGAATCACCGGCTGCTCCTACTTGAGTACTACACCCGTCTAGAACGATTAAGAAGAATCATCCTATTACGTAGGTTATTGACGAACCAATCGAAGGCATGAAAACTCTAGGTAAACAAGTAAATTATCGACAATTGGCTAGTAATTCTTGTTTCCTGTCAACTGTGGAGCCAAAGAGCATTAACAAAGCAATTAGCGATGAATTCTGGGTAGTGGCCGTGCAAGAGGAACTTGTAGAATTTAAACAAAATAATGTGTGGGATCCTTTTCCACGACCTGATGGTGTGAATGTTATTGGAACAAAGTTGATCTTCAAGAACAAGTCCGACGAACAGGGGAACATCACTAGGAACAAGGCAAGGCTTGTCGCTCAAGGCTATACTCATATTGAAGGGGTGGATTTTGATGAGACTTTGCACCAATTTCTCGATTGGAGGCTATACGATTGCTACTGGCACTTGCCTATCATCTAAAGTTCAAGTTGTTCCAGATGGATGTCAAGAGTGCCTTCCTAAATGGGTTGCTCAACGAAGAGGTCTATGTGGCACAACCAATAGGTTTCTAGGATCCCCACTATCCCAACCATGTGGATCGCCTGAAGAAAGCTTAAGCCGGTGCCCAAAGCGTGGTACGAGAGGCTCACAGAGTTCTTAATCCACCATGGCTATGTGTGAGGGGAGTAGACAAGATGCTTTTCGTCAAACACACAAGGTCAGACTTCATTATTGCTCAAATTTATGTGGATGACATTGTGTTTGGCTCAAGCAATCAAAGGATGGTGGACAAGTTCGTGGAACAAATGAAGAACAAATTCAAGATGAGCATGGTAGGAGAGATGTCTTACTTCCTGGGATTACAAGTAAAGAAGAAGGTGGATGGTATTTTTATCTCACAAAGCAAATATTCCAGGAACTTAGTCAAGAAGTTTGATCTAGAGAGAGCAACACATAAAAGAACTCATGTTGCTACCCATGTGAAGATCACCAATGATAAAGCTGATGCATGTGTGGACTAGACCTTGTATAGGAGCATGATTGGGAGCTTACTATGTCTGATGGCCAGTAGACCGGACAATTCCCATGTTGTATGAGTCTGTGCCAGATATCTAGCAAATCCTAAGGAGAGTCACCTAATGAACGTGAAGATGATTATCAAGTTTGTCAGTGAAACAGCTAATTATGGTCTTTGTTACACCAAGGACACTAGCTCATGTCTGGTAGTTATTGCGACGTGGATTGGGCAGGAAATGATGATGACCGCAAGAGTACATATGGAGAATGCTTCTTTCTGGGCAACAACTTGGTGTCATGGTTTAGCAAGAAGCAGAGCAGCATTTCAATGTCTACAGTTAAGGAAAAATACATAGCTGCTGGAAGTTGTGGACCCATATATTGTGGATGCAACAGATGCTGGAGTATGGAGTGGAAAAAGATGTGATGACTCTCTACTGTGACAACGTGAGCGCAATCAACATATCCCAAAATCCAGTTCAGCATTCATAGAACAAAGCACATCGACATAAGACATCACTTCATTAGAGGGCTATTCGAAAAGAAGGTGATTATTCTCAAGCATGTATCTACTGAGAAGCAGCTAGCAGACATCTTCACCAAACCTTTGGACAACTTGCAGTTTGAGACACTTAGATCCTCACTGGGTTTGTTTGTGTGTCATTGACAACTAAGTTGGTCAGCCAAAGTTTGAACGAGATATGTTTTGATGGCTGACATGGAAGGAAGGTCGAGTTATTCGAAAGGATGTCTGATAGGTGACGATTGGTCTAACCAAGATACTCCAATAGATTAAACGTCTTGAATTGACATGGCGCTTTGAGAAGTAGCAAGCATATATAAGGCATGCGAAAGGAGATTGAGAATTTAAGTTTCAAATTAACTATTCCTATCTCACACTTTCTCTCCCGACGAAACCCTAGGCGAATCTTGTTGAAGGAAATCGATCATGGTGGAACACCAGGAAGATAAAGACTATCAAGGTGACTGTTTCTGAAGCATCATCCAAGCCAGCTGGTGAAAAGAAAGTCTCTGAAGGAAACCCTAAGCCGACAGAAATCAAGGCGGTGACGTCGAAACCAAAGATGACTGTGGTGGAAAAGGCGACTATACCAGAGAAATCAAATACATAGAAATCTATACAAAACGTTGCTACTAACAATCCGGCAAAGGCTGAACAGATTCCTAAAACTGGTACAGTTCAAAACCCTAAGGAGTCAACTTCTTCAAAACCTACTTCTAATAAGAAACCGGTCAAGAAATCCGCACAAGAGGTAATCTCAAAGCATATTGTTCAGCATATCCCTAGTGTGCCTAATATTGCTATGGAATGTTCGAAGATAGTATTAGAAAAGCCAAATGTAGCGACATCGATGCAGGGACAGAATCGTTCAACTATAGAAATCGCAGCTACTCCTAATGTGAAGGGAACAGAATTAAGATGGTTGCTCAAAAAAAAGACACCAGTGAAGGAAAACTTCCGAGTTGTCAGACGAAAAGTGGTTGTTTCCGAGTCTGAAGAAGACAATCCTTGCGCGGCTGAGAAAGAGGCTATGGAGCAGCATGATGAACTTCTTAGTGGAGATACTACATAAGAGATTCAGAAGGTGAACCTGAAGAGAACATCGAGGAATCTGATGATCATACAAAGGTAGAATCTGAGCTAGAAGAATTTGACGCCGAGGAGCAGTTTGAGGTTCCTAATGAGAGTGAGAATGGTCAGACTGAAGAGATTGAGGAACAAGTGGAGGTGTCTAATAATGAAGGGGAGGATAACACTCAAAATGAGTTGAGCAAACGGCCGACTCACTTGAAGAAGTGTTTGATGATGTGGAAGAGTATGTGGAGGAAGAGATGTTTCCTAATGATGCTTCCAAAGAAGGAGAAGTTAATCAACCATACTAGACCAATGAGGATGCCGAGATGAAAGATCACGCTCATGTTCCAGAAGATGTGTTAGAAAGGACATTTGAGACGGTGGAAGTTGTACCAGAGGACGTTCTAGTCTCTATGGAACCTGCGGATATGACAAAACCACCAGTCATGAAGAAGAAAGTTGTGATGAAACAAGCTGCGGAATAGAGAGCACCAATGGTGGCAGAAAAGACTGTGTCAAGAAAGAGAAAAGCTGCTACCCCTGCTCAAACCTCTGAACAAGGTATTATTGAAGTAGAAATTGCTGGTAGAAAGAAGGACGCTACACATGTAGCGAAGAAATCCAAGGCAAGTACAGTAGCTAGGGGAGCTAAAGGTGATAAAAGAGAAAAAAGTGTGTAGTTTGGTACATGAGTAGTTGTAAATGATGTCTGGTTTTCCTCAGAGAAGCAAGCAGAGAGATGGGCACTGATAATGAAACGAAAGATAGTGGCTGAAAGAATTCTGGAGGCAGATAAGTATTCTACAAAAGAAATAGTGAATCTAATTAAAGAGATGGATCTGTGGTCATCGGTTACAATGGCCTAACCGTTAGTAGCAAGCATTATGAGAGAGGCCATTGCAAATCTACCAAAAAAATTTGCTGATGTTAAGGATCAGTCCTATGGAAAGCTACTAGTAAGGGGAAAGGAGATTACGATCACCCCAAAAGTTATCAATTATTACTAAGGAGTAGAAGGTCGAGAGGTGGCCCTGGCTGAACCTAACTGGAACGAGCTTGCTGAGTCAGTTATCGCTGGAGTGAGGACTAAGTGGAACAAGACAACTATACCGGCCACTAATCTGTCATCAAAGCATTCATTACCCACATTATTGCATTAAAGAATTGGCTACTCATCATCGTACAACAGTGGGAAAAACTATGGGTCTCTTCCTTAGAGCACTGGGAAGCAAGCAGAAGATTGACTTGGGATAGCTTGTGTTTGATCAGATTGCTTCACATGCTACCGCTCTTCAGATAAATCATCCCATCGGCTTTCCATCACTTATTTTCGAGCTCATTCTAGCCCAGCATCCTGATATCAAGACCAGCCAGGACAAGTTGACGGGTGCTTAAAAGGTGTTTGTTGCAGACTATAAACATTTTAATGGGAAGCACATCCCGGATCTAGAACACGTTATGCCTGAGATGAGCAAGAAGAAACCCTCTGAATAGTCCCTTCATGAGTTGAATTTTGGAGTTCCTATCGCGAATCGCAAGAACGCAATTGCTCACCTAGAAGAGGAGCTTGCAGATGTCAATGAAAGAATTGTCTCGCTCGTGGCTGGGAAAAAGAAGATCACGAGACAGTTGGTGGAACTGTGATATCCTGAAGAGGAGGAAGACGATGATACTGATGATGATGATGATGACTCAGACTACTGAACTCATGGTGATCATCCTATTTTACTACAGATTTGTTAACTTTGGTGGCTATTTTTATTGAACTCTGTGGTTAAATTTCGATCATTACTACTTGTGTACCCTCCTTGTCACTTTATGGCAAAAAGGGGGGATAGTTTTGGAGTTTGAAATATCCTTCAAAGATTCATATGTGCCCAAAATTTTGAAGTTTGGAGTTTGAAATCTCCTCAAATATTCATGCAGTAGCTTTCGTTTTGTTAACCCAGCTAGGGAGTTTGCAATCTCGTTCAAACATTCAAATGTAAAAGTAGTACATAAATTTGTTTTGCCAAAAATGCCACGGGGGAGATTGTTAGTTTTAGTTGCATATAGTTTGGCATCTCTGAGGTTGTTCAAGCTGTTGGACAAGGAAGAGTTCCAGACAGAGACAACCGACGAGGGACAAGGCTGACACAGCAAGACGATTTCCAAATCCATATTTGGCAAGACGGCGCTTCATATCTTGGAAAGGTGATGCATATCTGGGAGTTGGTTGGGAGTTCTTAGAGAATATTTACGGTTGAGGATTATTTGGGAAGAAGATAATTGAAGATCTATCTTGAAGATAATTTAGCAACAAGTATTGAAGAAGATATAGATGCAAGATTATCTACATGAGGCAGCTCACGATTTTATGAAACTTCCCTAAAAGATTGGAAAATATTTCATAAAAGATATTGGCGGTTGAAGGTTGGATTTCTCGACATCTTAGGAATTTGCCGCCCCTATATAAAGAGAGCTAGGGTTCTCGAACCAGCAAGCACTCTTAGAGAAATTATTCACTTGCATACACTGATCGGGAGGAGGAGGAGGGAATCGGCTGTGAGCTTATCATGTCGGTAAGATCACGATGCTCAGAGTCAGTCTGTACAGGGTACTGTTCGGACTGACCGTGGAACAAATGAGAGACGCACGCACTGCTGCTTGGTTGCTGCGCGTTTTAGAGGAGGCGCTGATCTTCGTGGAGGATCAATTGTGGAAACAGAGGAGGGATCTCTGATCTAAGGGGATCCTAGATAGCTTTCATCGGAGTGTTAGAGGAGTTGGCCTTTTAAGGAGTCTTTAAACGTAAGACCTTTTGTACTCTAAACTCATCATACTGAATTGCTTTCCACTAGGCTTGTGATAAGCTACCCAAACGTACGCTCGTAGACATATTGTGTGTCTCTGTTTACTTTATTGCACTCAGTTTCATAACGTAGCACTCTGCACAAGTTGTCTAGATAGTTGGTCCACATACATCCAGAACAACATCTCAATACTCAGGAGTATTTCAAAAAGTATTTACATCGGGATGGTTGTAGCTGGAAAATTAAGTCAACAAAGCTAGCAAAACATTAAAAGTGACACCACATGTGATATATCTCAGACCGACTTCTCCCACCAGCATGTCGGAAGAGTATGAATGTTAGTTTTTGACCACCAACCACATAAGAGATAGGCGATATCTACCATAATATGATGCTTGCGAATGTTGATGACAGTAGTTAGGGCTTTATGATAGCCTTCCCATGCAAAGATTTGAATTTTCCGAGGCAATGTTACATTTCCAAAGAAAATTTGACAAAATATTCATTTTCGATGCATTAGAAGCATGATTAGAATCTGGGTAAAGACTCGAAATCGAATAGAGCGCAGTTTGATATGCAGACTTAGTTGTGAACTCTCCTGAATCATTCTTCTTCCATTTACAAATCCCACTCTGTTGATTTTGTTCACACCCATCGATCCTTCAGCAAGTATAAAGCCCTTGAAAATACTACGCCAACAACCGGATGGTTTGAATCCCAACAAGCATGAAAAATATTTTCATCCTTGTTCAGTAAGTAGTCTCTCCAACATTGTTTAGCTAAAAAAGATAAGTTCACAAACTTTAAGTCGCGGAAAGATATAGACCGCCATCGAGTTTGTCCTTAATAAGCATGCCGTTACTCACCCAATATACATGTTTAGAAGAGGTAGACGACTGCCACCAGAAGTGCCTTTCTGAGCTAATTTCGCAATCTTTTGTCAGGCAACAAGTGGAAATGCATTGAGTACTGAGGCATGGCTTCAAGAACAGACTCACTACGCCAATTTACATCCTAGGACACATTTTTTCCGCGTTGTATAAACAGCTAAAAAGGTCGCATATACTTTATGCGATGATCAATGTGTCGCAAAATCGGAGTAGCAAAAAGTATACGCGACAAACGAAAAAAACACCTATCGCGTTAAGTTAAACTCTTATGCGGCAATTGTTATATTTAATCCCGTAATCAATGAGTCGAGTTCCACTCATATGAGCGTCATATTTCATATGCTTTATAATCCAAACATGATAGGGTCGTATAAAAGTTGTTTCGCAACCAATATTGAATATAGAGGTGTCGTATGATAGGAAATTCTCGACCAATATTGAATACAGAATTGTCGTATAAAAGGTATTTCGATTCATGTTGAACATAAATGTGGCTTATAAAAGGTCTTCACGACGCATATTAACAACCTATATGTTGCATAAAGATTGTGTAGCGACTAAAATCGAACATATGATTGTCGTATATATATATGATTACGTGACTAATATTGAACATATATATATCGTATAATAGTGAATGCGCGACAAATATTGGAAATTTAGTTGTAGTATAAATTAGCTTACACAGCCAATATTGAACATTTAATTATCGTATAATAGTGTATACGCTGCATACATGACAGCTTACATTATGGTTTAAATTGACATATAGGACTAATATTGCAAACAATGTATTGTCCCATATACATGATTAAATCTGAATACGAAACCTGAAAATGTTTTCATTCTAATGAAACACAATAGAATCCTGCAAACCAACAACAATCTGTCCAACAAAACACAACAAGAGCACACATTACATACACCACAACAACTTGTCCAGGTGTGTACCCATCCAAAAAGCACAAAGTTTTGCATATGATAATTATACCAAACATCAATTACTAAGCAGGTCCATAGCTTGTCGCACCTTCAGAAGCATTTTGGCTTGCCAGATTAGCTGATCCACCTCGAACGACCACGGGCTTCAGAATACGTATCCTCTCCTCAAATGCAGCCTTCATTTCCTGAAACTCGTCTTTTTGCTTTTGAAGTTCAACTTTCAGTCCAGAGTTCCTTGCACCCCCTGCAACACTTGACAAACCCTTTCTTGCATCTTTGCCTACATGTACACATTGAAAAGTGTAAATAAAATGACAATAACACAGCGCATAGTTTCTATTCATGACAATACAATGTAACCTAAATTGGAGGGAGTTTCAGGATCGGATCGGATGTGGACTGTGGCAGACAAGTAACAACTGGCTTGTGAGTTTTGACCACAGATTTAAAACTCACTTTCTTCGTTGCCCCTGAACTCAAGTCATCAACAGACTTCTCTCTGCTCCTATTATCCCCAATCCAATATTCACAAAAACGCAAATCAATTACTACTAAAAAGTTCACGAGTAGACAAAGTACGTAGTCTTGAACTGATTAAGCTCACAATACCTGGAATCGCAGCTGCAAGGAGATACTAAATCGCTCTTTAACGGAGAAGCTTCATGTTGCACTGATTCATGAATCCCAGCATAGAACTCATCAACACTCTTATTTCTACAAAGCCAATTCATAAATCAAACAAGATAAACAGACAAATCAACATAAACCGAGAGACACCAAGCTCCAACTTCCAAACAGACTACATAAAAACAAACACATCTACCCAAAATACTCAGTGAAACGCGGAGATCAAACTAGTCGGTGAAACAACTTGTTTCACTGACGTGAATATCTTATTAGGATAAACAACTTCCTCAATATGATTGTAACCTCTTCTCTGCAGCACTTGACAAACAAGGAACATCCACAGTTCAAAACTCAGAACCCAAAATCAAGTTTCAACATTTATGACATACCCAAATAAAATGTTTTTCTTAAATAAATGAATGCATAAATGCTCAATCTTCTTAACCCTAATCCAAATCTTTACACTCTAATAAACTACAACAACAACAAAAAAGAATACACAAAAACTACGACAAAGCCAAGTTTTCTTAGACAGAAATGGAGTTTCAGGATAAGATCTGGGCGGAATCCAAGAGGAGAGTTAGGGTTTCGGCTGAGAGGATGAGAGTTAGTTTTGGCTGAGAAATGGAAGAGAAGAAGAGGAGTGGGCATCAACTTAGGAATTCTTGTTTGGGCTTGGATATTTGGGCCAAGCCTTATTATTATGTGACCTATTTGTCACGAAAACGTCGCTTAAAGCTATCAGAAACAAAAAATTGAAACTAAAATTTCATTTCCCTCCAATCTGAAAATTGCTTTTTCCCCCAAATCAAAATAGTATTAAGCAACATTTTTACCTAAATTTGTGACGTAAACCTGAACAGAATGAACAAACAAATCTTCGACACAACATTGTTTTC
This sequence comes from Rhodiola kirilowii, assembly GCA_033675215.1. Lineage (NCBI taxonomy): Eukaryota > Viridiplantae > Streptophyta > Magnoliopsida > Saxifragales > Crassulaceae > Rhodiola > Rhodiola kirilowii. Next base: position 38,148,702 of record CM066203.1, on the reverse strand, counting down.
ATCAAAAGTTCTCATCATCACAAATATTCATCCAAATAAAACACAACCTGCATCAACAATATGGGTGAAGGTCATCATCAAAAGTTGTGTCTTGATCCATTGCACAATTTGACTGCACCATTGAATCATCACTTTCATCGTCACCTCCTTCCACTTGGTCATCTTCCTATTCCATGAACATTTCATCATCTCCATCACATAGATTATCATCATTATCGTTCCCTGCTTCGCTTGTATCATCCACTTCATTCAAGTATAATTGCCTCCTCGCTTTGGGAATTTGATTATCAATATTGTCGTCATTCGAGTTAAAATGAGCTGCGGGTTGTACATCACTTGTAATGTAAGTGGGCATTTCCTCCTGATAAGGATCATCTTCTTCGGCATGTGCTATTTCAGTTTCATTTCTTGTGCAAGGGAGCTATCACTATATACCCCTCTATGTGATACAACATTTACAACCTTCCAATTATCACCCGCTTTTATATCATCCAAGTAAAACACTTGTCTTGCGGTAGTGGCTAGACAATAAGGCCAATCTTCATACCAAGTTGTAGATGTGTCTATAGAAAGAAGTCCATAATCCCACTTTGTGCTTCCCCACTCTTTAGGATTGGTGTTAAACCATGTGCAATTAAAAACTACCACCGGCATTCCATTTGCGTATTGTAACTAAATAATGTTTTTTATAATGCCATAGTAAGTTAATTCACCGTCTATTACCATCACACCAGAATTTTGAGTCCTCTTCTTTCTAACATAACACTGAGATTAGCACGCATATGACTGAGGCATGCGTGCTAAACTATGCAATTCGGGACAATATGATTTGCTGCACTCTCTTTCCAAAATGTCCATCTGTGGTTCAAAAAGAGAAGCATATATATAGGTTCAAATGAACAAAGTAGATAAAATGAATAAAGTAGATACACAATTTAGTATTCATACCCAGCCACGAAAGTATTTGATAAAATGCTTAACACGTTCTTTCTTCGATCGGTTTGGGCATTCCAAGGCAAACTTTTCATCATGTCAAACAATAAAATCCTTTGCTTGTACGCAGTGTTCCAAAATGCGCCAATGAGCCATATCAAGTTGTTTCGGACTCAACTTGATCCTCGGACAATGACCACTAACGTTGATTAGAGGCGAGTACACGTTCAGGACCTATAATTTATTGCCGGGGCAATGATGCAGTAAAAATGCCCAACCATCCTACATGTTGCTACTCATACATGTTGCCCAAATCCTACCTAGCAAGGGGGCCATTCTACTCATGAGTTTTGCAAAAAAAATGTTGCTACTCCTCATATATTGTTGTTGCTGCCTGCTCCTACGGCTAGCAGGGACATTTGTGCCCAAAACAAACGGGTTTGCGCCTGCTCCAACCCAAGTCTACAATACCATGTTGCTTTCAAAAACTACCTAATTAACATCCACCCACACAAAGCTGCTAGCAGATCCAAAACTTATAGTTCTGCTGCTGCACTCTCCCCCTCTAACTCACCAAAAACAACCCCAACAGACCTATGCTGATGCTCTCCCTTTACTCGTCTCTAAAATTATGTTGTTTTTACTGATGTCATAGGAATCCGAAGGATACAAATGCTATTGAGAGTATGGTGCATCCTCTGCAGCTCAAGTTTATAGCTTCAAAAAATGCGCCTTTCACATGTGGATCTGACCAAAAACATATGAAAAAACACTCCCAGGAGCTGCAGAGGATGTTCTATGACAAATGGGTTTGTTTGCTGATGGGTTTCAGAAGATTGAGGTATGGCAGTGGTTGTACTTGGGTGTTCTGTTCTGCATTTATTTTTAAGTTTATGTGAATTACTTTGGACACAAACGTCGCGTAATCCATAAACGGTAGGTCGCCCTCTTTAATGCCGAGTAAATTTGAAACTAAAAGGGGGTTAGTCATACCAGCGCCTGCTTCGGGGATATAATTTGTATGATTAAGCGACATACTTCTAGTTGTCGCTAAATTTAAGTCGCATGAAACATGTAATGTGACATATATTTCGTGTCGCTTAAAAAGATGTCGCAATACACCTATTATGGGACATGTGTTACGTGTCGCTAAAGATTAAGTTGCGTTAACACTTTAATGTGACAACATGTTTTGCCTCGCATTAAATTAAGTTGCATATTTATTATATTACAACAAACATGTCAACCCGTAGTGGTATAAACCGATTGATGCGACAAAGCTATTGCGACAGGTTCAAAGTTTGTCCTGTAGGATGTAAAATGGTGTAGTGACTATATGTGCTTGTCGCCAATTGAAAGCCTTGAGGTGAGGCATTCCTGGTCTGAGTTTTATTTCAAAAATGATCAAGAAGGCATGCAAAATTATTAGAAATGGTATTCCTTAGTAACATTGGAATTCCTAAGTACTTGGAATGACAAGGAAGGTTTGGGACATTTAAAACACTATCAAATAGATAGATCAGATCAGGAGGAGCATTTCGACTCAGAACCTACGGCTCAGACGCGTAGTTAATTTGTTGTCCCAGTATCATTTCATAATCATGAAGCATGTTTTTCAGTACATTAGGTGTTGATCTATCAGCTTTAAAATATTAGGTATAGTTATCCGATAAGAAGAGATGAGTAATAAACACGGATCTCTGTTCATTATAATACCAGAGAGGTTATTGTTTGTAACATGGAGGTGGTAGCAAGTGTGGCTTAACCATTCAGCAAAAATATAGAGATGTAATGATAGGGGATCACTTTGGTGAAGGCCCCATTGTGGATAAAAACAAAAAGATATGAAATCTGGTTGTCTTATTCAAGACGAGATCAAGATGGTGTTTGAACTGAGACCCGAACACCTATCTAACAGTCACCGTGACGGTGTAATGCAGAGACACGCAATGTGATACCCAGTTCGGCAACAGCCTACTCTGAGGGGCTTCCCACACCCTTAAGGGAAACAAATCTTATTGAAAAATTTAGAGCTACAGATGGTCTTATGCTTACTATCTCTTGAATGTAATCACCTAGCCTCTAACACTTCTTCTTTCAGATTTGTCATCTCGGCTCCCCCTATATCCCCTATGGGTAGGACGAGTATTTCTCCCGACCTAGTCTTGGACCTCCCCAAAGTCCAGTAGCCTTCTCGTGAAGGCGTGTTGTGATGACAGTGTGTGCGCTCGGTGTGGATTGATCAGCCATCTGTCGCTCCTCCTCTTGTTCCACTCAAGATCACTCTCATGTTTTCTATTTCTCCAAAAGCGATGCTGATCAGGAAACCCTAGCCTTGTATTTCTGGTTCCTAAATAAGTTAGGATATTCAATCTCAAGTATTTAGGAAATATTTCCTAAATATTCTCAAGCTTCCAAATCTTCTTTCTTCAAGTATATTTTGAATATCCTCTTGATAATCTTTGCATGTTGATAATGTAGCTCGAATACATTGCCAACCAATTTGATCTTCAACCGACTCCAGTCTCAAATCCACTTTAATCTGCATATCTTCGATATTAGGAAATTCCCAGATTAGGAAACTTATGTGCTTCTGTTCCACGATGTATGCGAGTTCCAATCGTTTAGTTGAATAGCTCCTTGACTTCTGCTTGAACACTATGAAGACGTTTTGCCAGAAGCCATGCCATACGTAGGGAACAACAATCTCCTCCTTAGCATTTTTGGCAAAACCAAATCATCTAGTTTTAACTACCTGGACTTCAAAGATTTGTAATGGTAAGATTGAGGAAACCTAGTCGTCCTCAAAATTACTCCCCCTTTTTGGCACCAAATCGACAAGGGGTGTTCAAAATTGCAATTCAAACTTGAAAGTACGACAATAACAATACTTGTAGTAGTACGACAGGTTTTTAAATGTTCAAAAGTGAGGACTAGTAAGAGTATTGACCATGAACCTTCACATGGAGGAGTCTTCATGCATGACTTCTTCTTCATCCACTTCATCATCTTAATCGTCACTTGGATATCACAGGGCACACACCAAACTATTGATTCTCTTTCTTTGCTCCTGCTCGGTCTGATACTGAAAGTAAATTGCTGGAACAGTCGAATTCAATATCGACTAATCAACATACTTTTGGTATGGACTGATATTGAAAGGGTCTGTAGTAAGCGACAGAAGGTAAATGTGCGGAAAGTAAATGACTGAAAAGTAAGCAGTTGATAGTGAGACTGAAAGTAAAGTGACAGGTGATGTTTTAAGTAAAGGAAAGATTCGGTTTTAGGGGCCTTGTATCATAGTCCGTTTATCATCGACCTCTAATGATCATACTACGTGTTCAAAGATGTATCAAGGCTATTCCTAGCACTTGACTTGCCACACCGTCTAGTCTTTTTCAAGACATAGAACTCTTGTTCTAGTATGTGCATCCATTTGATCAATCATTCCTGATCAACCAAATGGTGTTTAAAAGAGGTTGAACTCCACAGATAAGATGTGCTCTTCCGAGCCCCCACTTATCCACGTATGTTCACGAACCCCATGGAAGAGCTTTGCTCTTCCGAGCCTCCACTCAACCAATGGTGTTCTGACCTAATATATGACACATAGAACAAGTTATACACGAAGAGGAACTAAGAGAAGGGTCTAAAACATTTTATGATACAAGCACACCCCTTCAACCAAATGAAGGGTTTAGCTACGAATATCCATAGGGGTGGATATCATAGCTAAGTGCTTAGAAAAGTAAATGTTTTTGAAAGACAAGAAAGTAAAGGTTTTGGAAAGTAAAGACAATGAAAGTAAAGGTTTTGGAAAGTAAAGACAAGGGAAGTAAAGGTTTTTGAAAGTTAAACTCAAGAACACACTCAAACTCAAGAACAAACTTGGAGCTTTCAATATCAAAGTGAAGTGTTTACAAGGATTGTGAGTACAAAACTAGAGAGATAAGTATCAAGTGATCAAGGACCCAAACTAAGGATTTAGGACTAGAACTTGGGACCACAATTTGGGACCAAAGACATTGAACTAATGAGAGGAAGTGTGGTATTTATAGGCAAGGAGGAGAGGAGAGGAGCCAACACATGTCAAAGGGGCAGAGGAGAGCTCAAAAGCCGCCGGCCATGAGGTGGCAACTCCCCAAAGTCGCCGCCCATGTGTCACTCTCCCATGGAAGCCGCCGGCCTTAGGTGGAGGAGGAAGTGAGTTGAGTGGGTTGTGATATTTTGTTCTCCAAAAGCCATCGGTTGCCTCCCAACTCCGGTTAGACTTTGGTTGCCACTTGGTGGCTTCTTGGTTGACATCAAAGGGTGGCTAGGTTGTGGCTTGTTCCAAAGGGCATTCACTTGAGTTATTGATCTTTGTTGGAACAAGTCATTGGGATTTAGTTGTGGCTTGATCGGAGTACTGCCGGAGCATGGCCAGTTTTGACTTGTAATCCACTTTTAGCGTTAAGAACTCCTTTTTAACTCGTTTCATCTCTATTCCTCGAAATAGCCTGTAGAACAAAAGTGAAACTAACAAGTAAAAGTTGTTAAGACAAAGTGTCTAATTTGGTGGGTTTAACTGTCATGATGAATCATATAAATATGGTCCATCAGATCACCCCACACTTATACTTGTTCGTCCCGAACAATGCTATTTAAGAGATGCGCACACAATCCAAGTAAAAACTTTAAATAAGAAAGTGAGAATGTGGGACTAGATTTATCCTATTCATGCAATACTTACTTGTTACCAAACTAAACCGTGTAAATACTTAGAAGAAACTTGATACTTGTACCTTCGAGCCGAGATGCAATTTAATTCGGATGTTTCGGGAGATAGCCCTTTTCAGGCTCCTGGACTGCATTCTCGGGACCGATTCGCACTATATGGTTCTCTTGTAGCTTTCTCTAGCACATGACTTGATTCGGGTTTCAATGAGTTGAGTTCTTTGATTTCCTTTTGGTGAGGGATAGCTTTGGAAGTGAGTTGGCCTTCGGCCTTTGATTTTGAATTGGAGTTTCTTCACTTTTGTTTCGGTTAAAACCTTCATAGAATTTGGCCTTTGTCTTTTGATTTGCTTCTTCGAGCTTTGTTCCTTTGTGGTTTGCTTGTCCATTTTCTCAACCTTTTTGGGAGGTCCAATCATCGCCCGCGAGCATATGGAAATACCTCCCCGCTCTTTTCTCATCCTCGCCGTTTCGCGTGGGTCAAGATGAGGGTCGCTCATCTATTTTCTCGGCTACTAGGACTAGAGATGGGACGGTTTGATTCCCGTCCCGCCTCTTGCATAAATGCTGCACGGGGGAGATGACTTCAATCTTCAATGAAACCCAAAGTGCAGCCTCCACTGACTTTGTAAACCATATAGTAAAATTTGATCCTTCGAGTGCTTGCCAAGCCTCTCCAGGGCATTTTATATCAACTCCACATCCCCTGTATATCTCAACACAAAGGGACAAATGAGAAGTTACATCCTAAGTTTTTATACAGTTGAGATTTCACAAGGTAAATGCATGAATTATGATCTATCTTTTTCACATTCTCAAGTTCATATTTTCAAAATGTTAATATTAAGGGAAAAGGAAAAAAGAAAGCATGTTAATTAACTATGTACAAAGGCAGTTCTCACCCCACACTTTTGAACGAAGGCGTGCCTCACAGCACGACATAGTTCAAAAGTCATGCAAGCAAATATATACAGGAAAGGTGAGAATGACTCAAGGTAAAAATTAAATGACAGAAAGTAAGATAAATGTCGGGTTACCTCCCGACCAGTGCCTTTGTTTAACGTCGTTAGCTCGAAGATACCTCACTCCTGGATCATAAGTTTGGATCCCATGGGCGGCTCAGGTCATACTTTTCTGCCGCGCCTACCTTGACTCTAGCCTTGACTCTCCCCAAGTTCTTGTGGGATGATGTGCTCGGGTCCTGTTCCCATTGTTCTGGTGGTTTCTCTTTCCAACACCTCTGAGAAGGCGAGGGACCCTTAACTGTAGTCGCTGGTCTTTTGAGTCTGGCTCTCTTGTGTTTAGGGCTGCGTTGTCTCGTTGTAGCGAGATAATGCTTCATCAAGGAGTCGTTCTGCTCAGGCCCTTCCTCCATCCTTCTTTCATGCTCTCCATTGACCACATAGTTTTCCGCGATTGGCATATTGATCAAAGGAAAAAGTTGGGAAGCTTCCATTATAAGGGCCGGTTCCATATTGGCCAGACTGTCCGTGAGGACCTGGTCTTGGTTGCTTTCTTTGGCTGCTTCGGTAGTGAGTGCAGGGTATGTGTTTGGCAGCTCGTCAGTGGTGACTAGGACTTCCTCTTCTGTTTGTTCGGCGGTTAGTTCCCATGAAGGCTTTTCCTCGTCCCACACTGTATCGGTTTCTAGCTCTTGGTCTTCTGATGGCTCGGGAGTGATCTCCCATGTAGGCTCTTCCTCGTCCCACACTGTATCGGTTTCTGGCTCTAGGTCTTCTGATGGCTCGGGAGTGATCTCCCATATAGGCTCTTCCTCGGTGCTTTCTGCATCTGATTCGTCCATCATGGCCTCTGCAATGTCTTCCCCATTCCTTTCTAGATTAGCTTCTACCATCTGCGCTCTTCTATCAGCTTGGGGCATTGGCCTTCGTTTTGTGGCTTCGGCCAAGTCATCTATAACATCCCACATTTGAGTCATGGTTAAGTGCGTGGTCGATCCTCCTACTACGTCATTAATCCTTGACTGCTCATCTGCCCTCATCCCACAAAGAAATTTCTGAAGAAGAAACACGTTCATGAATCCATGGTGCGGGCAGCGCGTAACAGTGGTATCGAAGTATGTATAGTACTCATCCAAAGTCTCGTCCCGGGATTGTTGAAGGCAGATGATTTTTTCACGGGTGTCATGTCGTAAGGATGGCGGGGAGAATTCTTTCAGGAATTGAGCTCGAAGATCCTCATAATAGCCTGCATAATTAGCGGTTGATGAGTAATACCAAACTACAGCGAGGTCAGTTAGAGAAAGTTTAAAGCATTTCATTTGAAACTCCTCTAATGTCTCATTTTCAGGTTTCATGTATCTGCAGATGGCGTGAAAATGCTGGCAGTGTATTACAGGGTCCTCTCCGATAGTACCTCCAAACTAGGGAAGATGCCGAGTCATCCATGTATAAATAGTGGACAGTGTAATGAAAAAAAATGAAAAGAAAAGAAAAGAACAACTGATCCGATAGCGAATTCCCCGGCAACGGCGCCAATTTTGACAGAGCACGTCGTTGAGTTCTAAGCAAGATAAATTTATAAGTCCGATACTCACGACTTCACTATTGGGTAGTAAAGCGGTAAGTAGGGGTCGAACCCAAGGGAGTTAGAGGATAGAGTTGTTCTTTGAGGAAATGTACAGGAAGGGAGTGTGATTTGGGGTTGGTTGTGGTTTTAGTACTGAAAAGTAAGTGGGTTGGTTGTGGTTTTAGTGCTGAAAGTAAATGACAAAAATTAGAAGTGCTGAAAAGTAAATTGCTGGAACAGTGGAGTTCAATATCAATCAGTCAACATACTTTTAGTACTGGCCGCACGCTATATTTCAAGCGTGATGCATACCAAAGTTATGATGGATTGATATTGAAAAGGACTGTAGTAAGCGTACAGAAATTAAAGGGCTGAAAGTAAATTACGGAAAGTAAAGTGCTGAAAGTAAAATACTGAAAGTAAATTGCTGGAACAGTCGAATTCATTATCGACTAATCAACATACTTTTGGTATGGACTGATATTGAAAGGGTCTGTAGTAAGCGACGGAAAATAGAGTACTGAAAGTAATGCTGGAACAGTCGAATTCAATATCGACTAATCAACATACTTTTGGTATGGACTGATATTGAAAGGGTCTGTAGTAAGCGACAGAAAGTAAATGTGCGGAAAGTAAATGACTGAAAAGTAAGCAGTTGATAGTGAGACTGAAAGTAAAGTGACAGGTGATATTTTAATTAAAGGAAAGATTCGTTTTTAGGGGCCTTGTATCATAGTCCGTTTATCATCGACCTCTAATGATAAAACTACGTGTTCAAAGATGTATCAAGGCTAATCCTAGCACTTGACTTGCCACACCGTCTAGTCTTTTTCAAGACATAAAACTCTTGTTCTACTATGTGCATCCATTTGATCAATCATTCCTGATCAACCAAATGGTGTTTAAAAGAGGTTGAACTCCACAGATAAGCTGTGCTCTTCCGAGCCTCCACTTATCCACGTATGTTCACGAACCCCATGGAAGAGCTTTGCTCTTCCGAGCCTCCACTCAACCAATGGTGTTCTGACCTAATATATGGCACATAGAACAAGTTAAACACGAAGAGGCACTAAGAGAAGGTCTAAAACATTTTATGATACAAGCACACCCCTTCAACCGAATGAAGGGTTTAGCTACGAATATCCGTAGGGGTGGATATCATAGCTAAGTGCTTAGAAAAGTAAAGGTTTTTGAAAGACAAGAAAGTAAAGGTTTTGGAAAGTAAAGACAATGAAAGTAAAGGTTTTGGAAAGTAAAGACAAGGGAAGTAAAGGTTTTTGAAAGTTAAACTCAAGAACACACCCAAACTCAAGAACAAACTTGGAGCTTTCAATATCAAAGTGAAGTGTTTACAAGGATTGTGAGTACAAAACTAGAGAGATAAGTATCAAGTGATCAAGGACCCAAACTAAGGATTTAGGACTAGAACTTGGGACCACAATTTGGGACCAAAGACATTGAACTAATGAGAGGAAGTGTGGTATTTATAGGCAAGGAGGAGAGGAGAGGAGCCAACACATGTCAAAGGGGCAGAGGAGAGCTCAAAAGCCGCCGGCCATGAGGTGGCAACTCCCCAAAGTCGCCGCCCATATGTCACTCTCCCATGGAAGCCGCCGGCCTTAGGTGGAGGAGGAAGTGAGTTGAGTGGGTTGTGATATTTTGTTCTCCAAAAGCCATCGGTTGCCTCCCAACTCCGGTTAGACTTTGGTTGCCCCTTGGTGGCTTCTTGGTTGACATCAAAGGGTGGCTAGGTTGTGGCTTGTTCCAAAGGGCATTCACTTGAGTTATTGATCTTTGTTGGAACAAGTCATTCGGATTTAGTTGTGGCTTGATCGGAGTACTGCCGGAGCATGGCCAGTTTTGACTTGTAATCCACTTTTAGCGTTAAGAACTCCTTTTTAACTCGTTTCATCTCTATTCCTCGAAATAGCCTGTAGAACAAAAGTGAAACTAACAAGTAAAAGTTGTTAAGACAAAGCGTCTAATTTGGTGGGTTTAACTGTCATGATGAATCATATAAATATGGTCCATCAGATCACCCCACACTTATACTTGTTCGTCCCGAACAATGCTATTTAAGAGATGCGCACACAATCCAAGTAAAAACTTTAAATAAGAAAGTGAGAATGTGGGACTAGATTTATCCTATTCATGCAATACTTACTTGTTACCAAACTAAACCGTGTAAATACTTAGAAGAAACTTGATACTTGTACCTTCGAGCCGAGATGCAATTTAATTCGGATGTTTCGGGAGATAGCCCTTTTCAGGCTCCTGGACTGCATTCTCGGGACCGATTTGCACTATATGGTTCTCTTGTAGCTTTCTCTAGCACATGACTTGATTCGGGTTTCAATGAGTTGAGTTCTTTGATTTCCTTTTGGTGAGGGATAGCTTTTGTATTGAGTTGGCCTTCGGCCTTTGATTTTGAATTGGAGTTTCTTCACTTTTGTTTCGGTTAAAACCTTCATAGAATTTGGCCTTTGTCTTTTGATTTGCTTCTTCGAGCTTTGCTCCTTTGTGGTTTGCTTGTTCATTTTCTCAACCTTTTTGGGAGGTCCAATCATCGCCCGCGAGCATATGGAAATACCTCCCCGCTCTTTTCTCATCCTCGCCGTTTCGCGCGGGTCAAGATGAGGGTCGCTCATCTATTTTCTCGGCTACTAGGACGGTTTGATTCCCGTCCCGCCTCTTGCATAAATGCTGCACGGTGGAGATGACTTCAATCTTCAATGAAACCCAAAGAGCAGCCTCCACTGACTTTGTAAACCATATAGTAAAATTTGATCCTTCGAGTGCTTGCCAAGCCTCTCCAGGGCATTTTATATCAACTCCACATCCCCTGTATATCTCAACACAAAGGGACAAATGAGAAGTTACATCCTAAGTTTGTATACAGTTGAGATTTCACAAGGTAAATGCATGAATTATGATCTATCTTTTTCACATTCTCAAGTTCATATTTTCAAAAAGTTAATATTAAGGGAAAAGGAAAAAAGAAAGCATGTTAATTAACTATGTACAAAGGCAGTTCTCACCCCACACTTTTGAACGAAGGCGTGCCTCACAGCACGACTTAGTTCAAAAGTCATGCAAGCAAAAATATACAGGAAAGGTGAGAATGACTCAAGGTAAAAATTAAATGACAGAAAGTAAGATAAATGTCGGGTTACCTCCCGACCAATGCCTTTGTTTAACGTCGTTAGCTCGAAGATACCTCACTCCTGGATCATAAGTTTGGATCCCATGGGCGGCTCAGGTCATACTTTTCTGCCGCGCCTACCTTGACTCTAGCCTTGACTCTCCCCAAGTTCTTGTGGGATGATGTGCTCGGGTCCTGTTCCCATTGTTCTGGTGGTTTCTCTTTCCAACACCTCTGAGAAGGCGAGGGACCCTTAATTGTAGTCGCTGGTCTTTTGAGTCTGGCTCTCTTGTGTTTAGGGCTGCGTTGTCTAGTTGTAGCGAGATAATGCTTCATCAAGGAGTCGTTCTGCTCAGGCCCTTCCTCCATCCTTCTTTCATGCTCTCCATTGACCACATAGTTTTCCGCGATTGGCATATTGATCAAAGGAAAAAGTTGGGAAGCTTCCATTATAAGGGCCGGTTCCATATTGGCCAGACTGTCCGTGAGGACCTGGTCTTGGTTGCTTTCTTTGGCTGCTTCGGTAGTGAGTGCAGGGTATGTGTTTGGCAGCTCGTCAGTGGTGACTAGGACTTCCTCTTCTGTTTGTTCGGCGGTTAGTTCCCATGAAGGCTTTTCCTCGTCCCACACTGTATCGGTTTCTAGCTCTTGGTCTTCTGATGGCTCTGAAGTGATCTCCCATGTAGGCTCTTCCTCGTCCCACACTGTATCGGTTTCTGGCTCTAGGTCTTCTGATAGCTCGGGAGTGATCTCCCATATAGGCTCTTCCTCGGTGCTTTCTGTATCTGATTCGTCCATCATGGCCTCTCCAATGTCTTCCCCATTCCTTTCTAGATTAGCTTCTACCATCCGTGCTCTTCTATCAGCTTGGTTCATTGGCCTTCGTTTTGTGGCTTCGGCCAAGTCATCTATAACATCCCACATTTGAGTCATGGTTAAGTGCATGGCCGATCCTCCTACTACGTCATTAATCCTTGACTGCTCATCTGCCCTCATCCCACAAAGAAATTTCTGAAGAAGAAACACGTTCATGAATCCATGGTGCGGGCAGCGCGTAACAGTGGTATCGAAGTATGTATAGTACTCGTCCAAAGTCTCGTCCCGGGATTGTTGAAGGCAGATGATTTTTTCACGGGTGTCATGTCGTAAGGATGGCGGGGAGAATTCTTTCAGGAATTGAGCTCGAAGATCCTCATAATAGCCTGCATAATTAGCGGTTGATGAGTAATACCAAACTACAGCGAGGTCAGTTAGAGAAAGTTTAAAGCATTTCATTTGAAACTCCTCTAATGTCTCATTTTCAGGTTTCATGTATCTGCAGATGGCGTGAAAATGCTGGCAGTGTATTACAGGGTCCTCTCCGATAGTACCTCCAAACTAGGGAAGATGCCGAGTCATCCATGCATACATAGTGGACAGTGTAATGAAAAAAAATGAAAAGAAAAGAAAAGAACAACTGATCCGATAGCTAATTCCCCGGCAACGGCGTCAATTTTGACAGAGCACGTCGTTGAGTGCTAAGCAAGATAAATTTATAAGTCCGATACTCGCGACTTCACTATTGAGCAGTAAAGCGGTAAGTAGGGGTCGAACCCAAGGGAGTTAGAGGATAGAGTTGTTCTTCGAGGAAATGTACAGGAAGGGAGTGTGATTTGGGGTTGGTTGTGGTTTTAGTACTGAAAAGTAAGTGGGTTGGTTGTGGTTTTAGTGCTGAAAGTAAATGACAAAAATTAGAAGTGCTGAAAAGTAAATTGCTGGAACAGTCGAGTTCAATATCAATCAGTCAACATACTTTTAGTACTGGCCGCACGCTATATTTCAAGCGTGATGCGTACCAAAGTTATGATGGATTGATATTGAAAAGGACTGTAGTAAGCGTACAGAAAGTAAAGGGCTGAAAGTAAATTACGGAAATTAAAGTGCTGAAAGTAAAATACCGAAAGTAAATTGCTGGAACAGTCGAATTCAATATCGACTAATCAACATACTTTTGGTATGGACTGATATTGAAAGGGTCTGTAGTAAGCGACAGAAAATAGAGTACTAAAAGTGATGCTGGAACAGTCGAATTCAATATCGACTAATCAACATACTTTTGGTATGGAATGATATTGAAAGGGTCTGTAGTAAGCGACAGAAAGTAAATGTGCAGAAAGTAAATGACTGAAAAGTAAGCAGTTGATAGTGAGACTGAAAGTAAAGTGACAGGTGATGTTTTAATTAAATGAAAGATTCGTTTTTAGGGGCCTTGTATCATAGTCCGTTTATCATCGACCTCTAATGATCATACTACGTGTTCAAAGATGTATCAAGGCTATTCCTAGCACTTGACTTGCCACACCGTCTAGTCTTTTTCAAGACATAGAACTCTTGTTCTACTATGTGCATCCATTTGATCAATCATTCCTGATCAACCAAATGGTGTTTAAAAGAGGTTGAACTCCACAGATAAGCTGTGCTCTTCCGAGCCTCCACTTATCCACGTATGTTCGCGAACCCCATGGAAGAGCTTTGCTCTTCCGAGCCTCCACTCAACCAATGGTGTTCTGACCTAATATATGGCACATAGAACAAGTTAAACATGAAGAGGCACTAAGAGAAGGGTCTAAAACATTTTATGATACAAGCACACCCCTTCAACCGAATGAAGGGTTTAGCTACGAATATCCATAGGGGTGGATATCATAGCTAAGTGCTTAGAAAAGTAAAGGTTTTTGAAAGACAAGAAAGTAAAGGTTTTGGAAAGTAAAGACAATGAAAGTAAAGGTTTTGGAAAGTAAAGACAAGGGAAGTAAAGGTTTTCAAAAGTTAAACTCAAGAACACACTCAAACTTAAGAACAAACTTGGAGCTTTCAATATCAAAGTGAAGTGTTTACAAGGATTGTGAGTACAAAACTAGAGAGATAAGTATCAAGTGATCAAGGACCCAAACTAAGGATTTAGGACTAGAACTTGGGACCACAATTTGGGAACAAAGACATTGAACTAATGAGAGGAAGTGTGGTATTTATAGGCATGGAGGAGAGGAGAGGAGCCAACACATGTCAAAGGGGCAGAGGAGAGCTCAAAAGCCGCCGGCCATGAGGTGGCAACTCCCCAAAGTCGCCGCCCATGTGTCACTCTCCCATGGAAGTCGCCGGCCTTAGGTGGAGGAGGAAGTGAGTTGAGTGGGTTGTGATATTTTGTTCTCCAAAAGCCATCGGTTGCCTCCCAACTCCGGTTAGACTTTGGTTGCCCCTTGGTGGCTTCTTGGTTGACATCAAAGGGTGGCTAGGTTGTGGCTTGTTCCAAAGGGCATTCACTTGAGTTATTGATCTTTGTTGGAACAAGTCATTGGGATTTAGTTGTGGCTTGATCGGAGTACTGCCGGAGCATGGCCAGTTTTGACTTGTAATCCACTTTTAGTGTTAAGAACTCCTTTTTAACTCGTTTCATCTCTATTCCTCGAAATAGCCTGTAGAACAAAAGTGAAACTAACAAGTAAAAGTTGTTAAGACAAAGCGTCTAATTTGGTGGGTTTAACTGTCATGATGAATCATATAAATATGGTCCATCAGATCACCCCACACTTATACTTGTTCGTCCCGAACAATGCTATTTAAGAGATGCGCACACAATCCAAGTAAAAACTTTAAATAAGAAAGTGAGAATGTGGGACTAGATTTATCCTATTCATGCAATACTTCCTTGTTACCAAACTAAACCGTGTAAATACTTAGAAGAAACTTGATACTTGTACCTTCGAGCTGAGATGCAATTTAATTCAGATGTTTCGGGAGATAGCCCTTTTTAGGCTCCTGGACTGCATTCTCGGGACCGATTCGCACTATATGGTTCTCTTGTAGCTTTCTCTAGCACATGACTTGATTCGGGTTTCAATGAGTTGAGTTCTTTGATTTCCTTTTGGTGAGGGATAGCTTTTGAAGTGAGTTGGCCTTCGGCCTTTGATTTTGAATTGTAGTTTCTTCACATTTGTTTCGGTTAAAACCTTTATAGAATTTGGCCTTTGTCTTTTGATTTGCTTCTTCGAGCTTTGCTCCTTTGTGGTTTGCTTGTCCATTTTCTTAACCTTTTTGGGAGGTCCAATCATCGCCCGCGAGCATATGGAGATACCTCCCCGCTCTTTTCTCATCCTCGCCGTTTTGCGCGGGTCAAGATGAGGGTCGCTCATCTATTTTCTCGGCTACTAGGACTAGAGATAGGACGGTTTGATTCCCGTCCCGCCTCATGCATAAATGCTGCACGGCGGAGATGACTTCAATCTTCAATGAAACCCAAAGTGCAGCCTCCACTGACTTTGCAAACCATATAGTAAAATTTGATCCTTCGAGTGCTTGCCAAGCCTCTCCAGGGCATTTTATATCAACTCCACATCCCCTGTATATCTCAACACAAAGGGACAAATGAGAAGTTACATCCTAAGTTTTTATACAGTTGAGATTTCACAAGGTAAATGAATGAATTATGATCTATCTTTTTCACATTCTCAAGTTCATATTTTCAAAAAGTTAATATTAAGGGAAAAGGAAAAAAGAAAGCATGTTAATTAACTATGTACAAAGGCAGTTCTCACCCCACACTTTTGAACGAAGGCGTGCCTCACAGCACGACTTAGTTCAAAAGTCATGCAAGCAAATATATACAGGAAAGGTGAGAATGACTCAAGGTAAAAATTAAATGACAGAAAGTAAGATAAATGTCGGGTTACCTCCCGACCAGTGCCTTTGTTTAACGTCGTTAGCTCGACGATACCTCACTCCTGGATCATAAGTTTGGATCCCATGGGTGGCTCAGGTCAGACTTTTCTGCCGCGCCTACCTTGATTCTAGCCTTGACTCTCCCCGAGTTCTTGTGGGATGATGTGCTCGGGTCCTGTTCCCATTGTTCTGGTGGTTTCTCTTTCCAACACCTCTGAGAAGGCGAGGGACCCTTAACTGTAGTCGCTGGTCTTTTGAGTCTGGCTCTCTTGTGTTTAGGGCTCCGTTGTCTAGTTGTAGCGAGATAATGCTTCATCAAGGAGTCGTTCTGCTCAGGCCCTTCCTCCATCCTTCTTTCATGCTCTCCATTGACCACATAGTTTTCCGCGATTGGCATATTGATCAAAGGAAAAAGTTGGGAAGCTTCCATTATAAGGGTTGGTTCCATATTGGCCAGACTGTCCGTGAGGACCTGGTCTTGGTTGCTTTCTTTGGCTGCTTCGGTAGTGAGTGCAGGGTATGTGTTTGGCAGCTCGTCAGTGGTGACTAGGACTTCCTCTTCTGTTTGTTCAGCGGTTAGTTCCCATGAAGGCTTTTCCTCGTCCCACACTGTATCGGTTTCTAGCTCTTGGTCTTCTGATGGCTCGGGAGTGATCTCCCATGTAGGCTCTTCCTCGTCCCACACTGTATCAGTTTCTGGCTCTAGGTCTTCTGATGGCTCGGGAGTGATCTCCCATATAGGCTCTTCCTCGGTGCTTTCTGAATCTGATTCTTCCATCATGGCCTCTGCAATGTCTTCCCCATTCCTTTCTAGATTAGCTTCTACCATCTGCGCTCTTCTATCAGCTTGGGGCATTGGCCTTCGTTTTGTGGCTTCGGCCAAGTCATCTATAACATCCCACATTTGAGTCATGGTTAAGTGCATGGCCGATCCTCCTACTACGTCATTAATCCTTGACTGCTCATCTGCCCTCATCCCACAAAGAAATTTCTGAAGAAGAAACACGTTCATGAATCCATGGTGCGGGCAGCGCGTAACAGTGGTATCGAAGTATGTATAGTACTCGTCCAAAGTCTCGTCCCGGGATTGTTGAAGGCAGATGATTTTTTCACGGGTGTCATGTCGTAAGGATGGCGGGGAGAATTCTTTCAGGAATTGAGCTCGAAGATCCTCATAATAGCCTGCATAATTAGCGGTTGATGAGTAATACCAAACTACAGCGAGGTCAGTTAGAGAAAGTTTAAAGCATTTCATTTGAAACTCCTCTAATGTCTCATTTTCAGGTTTCATGTATCTGCAGATGGCGTGAAAATGCTGGCAGTGTATTACAGGGTCCTCTCCGATAGTACCTCCAAACTAGGGAAGATGCCGAGTCATCCATGCATACATAGTGGACAGTGTATTGAAAAAAATGAAAAGAAAAGAACAACTGATCCGATAGCTAATTCCCCGGCAACGGCGCCAATTTTGACAGAGCACGTCGTTGAGTGCTAAGCAAGATAAATTTATAAGTCCTCTACTCGCGACTTCACTATTGGGCAGTAAAGCGGTAAGTAGGGGTCGAACCCAAGGGAGTTAGAGGATAGAGTTGTTCTTCGAGGAAATGTACAGGAAGGGAGTGTGATTTGGGGTTGGTTGTGGTTTTAGTACTGAAAATTAAGTGGGTTGGTTGTGGTTTTAGTGCTGAAAGTAAATGACAAAAATTAGAAGTGCTGAAAAGTAAATTGCTAGAACAGTGGAGTTCAATATCAATCAGTCAACATACTTTTAGTACTGGCCGCACGCTATATTTCAAGCGTGATGCGTACCAAAGTTATGATGGATTGATATTGAAAAGGTCTGTAGTAAGCGTACAGAAAGTAAAGTGCTGAAAGTAAATTACGCAAAGTAAAGTGCTGAAAGTAAAATACTGAAAGTAAATTGCTGGAACAGTCGAATTCAATATCGACTAATCAACATACTTTTGGTATGGACTGATATTGAAAGGGTCTGTAGTAAGCGACAGAAAATAGAGTACTGAAAGTAATACTGGAACAGTCGAATTCAATATCGACTAATCAACATACTTTTGGTATGGACTGATATTGAAAGGGTCTGTAGTAAGCGACAGAAAGTAAATGTGCGGAAAGTAAATGACTGAAAAGTAAGCAGTTGATAGTGAGACTGAAAGTAAAGTGACAGGTGATGTTTTAATTAAAGGAAAGATTCGGTTTTAGGGGCCTTGTATCATAGTCCGTTTATCATCGACCTCTAATGATCATACTACGTGTTCAAAGATGTATCAAGGTTATTCCTAGCACTTGACTTGCCACACCGTCTAGTGTTTTTCAAGACATAGAACTCTTGTTCTACTATGTGCATCCATTTGATCAATCATTCCTGATCAACCAAATGGTGTTTAAAAGAGGTTGAACTCCATAGATAAGATGTGCTCTTCCAAGCCTCCACTTATCCACGTATGCTCACGAACCCCATGGAAGAGCTTTGCTCTTCCGAGCCTCCACTCAACCAATGGTATTCTGACCTAATATATGGCACATAGAACAAGTTAAACACGAAGAGGCACTAAGAGAAGGGTTTTAAACATTTTATGATACAAGCACACCCCTTCAACCGAATGAAGGGTTTAGCTACGAATATCCATAGGGGTGGATATCATAGCTAAGTGCTTAGAAAAGTAAAGGTTTTTGAAAGACAAGAAAGTAAAGGTTTTGGAAAGTAAAGACAATGAAAGTAAAGGTTTTGGAAAGTAAAGACAAGGGAAGTAAAGGTTTTTGAAAGTTAAACTCAAGAACACACTCAAACTCAAGAACAAACTTGGAGCTTTCAATATCAAAGTGAAGTGTTTACAAGGATTGTGAGTACAAAACTAGAGAGATAAGTATCAAGTGATCAAGGACCTAAACTAAGGATTTAGGACTAGAACTTGGGACCACAATTTGGGACCAAAGACATTGAACTAATGAGAGGGAGTGTGGTATTTATAGGCAAGGAGGAGAGGAGAGGAGCCAACACATGTCAAAGGGGGAGAGGAGAGCTCAAAAGTCGCCGGCCATGAGGTGGCAACTCCCCAAAGTTGCCGCCCATGTGTCGCTCTCCCATGGAAGCCACCGGCCTTAGGTGGAGGAGGAAGTGAGTTGAGTGGGTTGTGATATTTTGTTCTCCAAAAGCCATCGGTTGCCTCCCAACTCCGGTTAGACTTTGGTTGCCCCTTGGTTGCTTCTTGGTTGACATCAAAGGGTGGCTAGGTTGTGGCTTGTTCCAAAGGGCATTCACTTGAGTTATTCATCTTTGTTGGAACAAGTCATTGGGATTTAGTTGTGGCTTGATCGGAGTACTGCCGGAGCATGGCCAGTTTTGACTTGTAATCCACTTTTAGAGTTAAGAACTCCTTTTTAGCTCGTTTCATCTCTAATCCTCGAAATAGCCTGTAGAACAAAAGTGAAACTAACAAGTAAAAGTTGTTAAGACAAAGCGTCTAATTTGGTGGGTTTAACTGTCATGATGAATCATATAAATATGGTCCATCAGTACACCACTTGAAACAGGGGATGGAACACCTCGCTTCCTTTTCTTTGATGAACTAGCTCCCCCTGCACTCGGGCTTTCCCCAACTTACTTAGTTGGTATCTTGGGTGTGGATTCCTGAAGAATCACTTTCTTCTTTGGCTTCTTCTTCTCTGCTCTCTTGAGCTAGGATAGAGGAACTGATACCTAATCATCTTCCTGTGTTTTGTTTGCTTTGGGCTATGTCAGATCTGCCCCTTGCACCTCCACGTCTTGATTTCCCGGTTGTTCCATCTCCTCTTGAACCACTTGTTCAACATTAAGTTGCTTACCAACTTGCTTTTTATCCGACCTCTTGTCAAATATCTCCTTCTTCAGCCACAACTTTTTCTATTCCTGAACTCTATTCAGACTTCTTGCCTTCTTGAGCAACTGGCCCTTCCTTCTGCATATGTTGGACACCCTCATCAATGTCCTTGTACATTTCACCAAGCTCGTTATCCTCTTCAGATGAGTCTGATTTGTTTGCGACATCATCTTCTAACTGCTGTTGCTTATGGTCATCAGCTTTCATAGACACAACTGTATCATCTGACTTCTTTTCTTTGTACACTTGCTTATCACTCCTTTCAGAACATGATTTTGCATTATTCTCCTTTTCTACATCCATTGCCTCAGTTTCATCAACCTCCTTCATGGCTTCTTCGTCTGACTCTTCATTAAGCACCAGTTTCCTTTTACCAGATCTCTCTACAGGTCTATCATTCTCAAAGTCTGATGTAGCGGTCATCCACTCTCTGACAGAGCTAATCTTAGCGGCGTACTTCCTGGGAGTGGCACTCTTGTGGACCACAACTTTCATGCATTGCCCCTTCTTCTTTGGCGTCACAAAACCAGTTGCACGTAGTGTTTCTTTCAACAGATTCTTCCCAGACTTTGCCACACTAGTTCCAGCTACTTTCAACACACTGGGTCTATTCTCATTAATTTCAGCCCCACTGACTTCTCCTTCTTTCACAACAAAACTTGATTGCCTACTATCGACAATCTATGGCTCATCCACCGATTCAACTACTAATTTTTCTCCCTTCTCAACACCCATTTCCTCCACGCTCCTACTCGATTTCACATTTACAGGGATAAGCATAGGAACCTGAGGTTGGGAACTAGGGATTTCCTCTTTTAGTGGTGGTTCTGTCATCGGCTGGACTTCCCTCGATGACTGCTTGCTTGCTTCAGTTGTTTTAGAGTTGGCTGTTGAAGTCTTTGAAGTTGCTTCCTTCTGTTTTGGTACATCAGTCTCTCTTCCCTTCTTTTTCTCATCTCCGATCTTATAGTTTGTTGGTATTGTTTCCTCATCTGACTACGATTCAACTGCTTTCTTTGATTTCTCACTCTCCATCGCATTCGCCTTCTTTGCTGTCACCACTTTAGGTTTTGTTATCTTCGTAATCTTCATATTTTCCACCGAAACTCTCGCAACAACGCTTTCTGAACCCTTTTTGTTTTCTTTCTTTGATTCAGGTGAAGCTTTGATTATGTTCTTGGCGTTCTTCCGTGTGTTCACCATTGTCGCTGATTTGCAGTTGCTTGTAGAGATATCGAGACGATTGTTGAACTAGGGTTTTGCAAATTTTGGCTAGAGTGAGCACCAGACACAGTTTGATTTTCAATTATTTAGGACTTCTCAACTTCTCAACTTCTCAAATTTTACGTACATATATCCCTTGAGATATTTGTCCAATCCAACTTCCCAAAATAGACTTGCTTATATTTCTTGAGATATTTATCCAATCACCTCTCTCTTCTTAACGGCTTATAAGGCTGTGAAAATTTAAATTTAGTAGATAATTCCAGCCACGTACCATCTGTTCCAACCCTCCTTCTTGATAGGTCAGTCCAACTGATTTGCTGAAGTTATACCCTTGATTGACCTCTACCTAGAACAATTAGTTGTTGATGACACATAAACCCAGAGAAGATCTAAGTGTCTCAAGTTGAGTAGCATTCAATGGTTTGGCGAGGATGTCGGCTAGTTACTTATCTGTTGTGACACGCTTTAACGTAATGACCTTCTTCTCCACTAGCTCTCTGATGAAGAGTTGTCTGATGTCAATGTGCTTCGTTTTAAGGTACTGTACCAAGTTCTTGGATGTGTTTATGGTGATCATATTGTCACAGTACAGAATCATCTATTTCTGTTCCACTCTGTGTTCAGACAGCATGTGCTTCATACATAGAATCTGAGAGCATTGACTTCCAGCAGCAATGAAGAGATGATCCGCATCATTTTGATTAACTTCCAAGTGCGTGGCAGCTGGGGTTCTTTTGCGACTTGCCTTCTTCTGGCCGCATTCTGGCTTAGTGAGATGAGAATGTCATCATTCTTCTATTCCACGTGGATTCCCATGCAATAGATCATTACTCCAGCCTTGCTCACATGCTTTCGGGTACTGGACCCAAACACTATATCGTCAGCATAGATCTATGCAATAATCTCTGACCGTGTGTATCCGATGACTAGTGTGTCTACTCCCCCTCGGACAGAGCCATAGTCGACAAGAACTACCGTGAGACGCTCGTCCCATGCTCTGGGCGTTTGCTTGGGTCCATACTGTGCCTTCTTCAGCCGAAACCCACGAGTGAGGTAACATGAGTAATTAAACCCCTTTGGTCGATAAGTACTCTTCACTTCCAGCTCATCCCGCATTGCCAGAACCCAATACTCGTCAAGACTTGCAATGTTCTTGGTAATCATCCCACCGCGTCACAGCTGGTGTGTGAGTGTCCTTGTCCTCACTTGGTACTCCCCTGAAATTGTATCACTAGATATCAGGGTCTTTATTTGTCCCAGGCGTCTGTGCCACAACTCCATTTCATCACGTTGGCTCGCCAAGTGTTCGTATTTAGGCTTTGACCTTTTTGCCCACTTTGTGCTCTAAATCTTTGGATTTTCCCAAAGTGTTCGTATTTAGGCTTTGACTTTGAGGGAGACTCGTTTTCTATCTGAAACGTAGAGATAGAGGTCAAATGACATCAAAATAACATAGTGAACGTCCTAAAACTATAGTGAAAAATCGCTATTAATAAGTCAAACACTCGACTTATCACATGGGAGCTTTTATTTGGTCTATGCTTGTTTTCTTAGAACTCATTAATGTCGAACTCCTCTTCCCTTATGGATTATGGCTATAGCACCTAATATTTGAGAATGAGTTCTTTGTTGCAAACCCATGGACTAGCCCTAGCTAGCATAGGTGAGCGGTTGACATTTTTCATGCAAACTATTAAACTTTGTATCAATTGTATTGCCTTGAAAATGAGTAGATGATTTGATTGCTCTAGTATTGATAATCTTGAATGCACAACCTCTTAGGTACTTAAATTGTTTGAAAGTTCTTTTGATGATAATATGATGGTAGTCCTAGTATGGGATGAGGAATTTGTTTTGAGAAATCCTAGCCTTGGTTGAACACTCCTACATTCATTGTAATGGGATAGGTGCATTTGGGATTTGTGAGTATTCCCTTTTCTGAAAACTCTCACGAGACTATAACTCGTCCACTAGGGTAGCCTAGGGGTTTAAAATCTTAGTGCATGCACTAAATGCACTCGTCACTCCTACGAAAAGGAGCTAGACAGGTTGCATTTTACTTTAAGTTTTTCTTCTTTAGCTTAGTTAGAAATAATAATCGAGGCCTTGAAATAAACACTTTCGCCATTTTCCTAATTTTGACATATGCTCATACTTTGTTTGGTACAAACATAGCTTAAGTGTGGAGTGTTGATAAGTCCAATTTTTGACTTATTATACCCCATATTTTATGAAGGCTTTGATTCGTTTCCGACATATTTTGATGTCATTTGACCCTTGTCTTTCACATTTCAGGTATAAAATGACTCTCCATTAAAGTCAAGACCTCATAAACCAAAATTGCATGAAAAACAAGTTTCGGGGCAAAATAGGACAAAATGACCTTTCCGACTTATGTTGCATGCCCAGAGAGCACTTGGTGTCCAAATGGGTCAATCTAGAGCTTGTTGGAAAGATAACGCGCAGGGCTACAACTCTATCATTGACGCCAAGACCACATTTGGATGTTAAGAGCTGGCAAAAGCCACCAGAAGTTGTACTCGCTCGAGTACCCACCTCCACTTGCCCGAGTACCGACCTGCCCTGAAAACTCAAAATTCTTCAAACCATGTCACTCGGCTGAGTACGACGCCTTACTCGCCCGAGTACCAGCTTCCCATGCACCATGCACCCTCGTATAGTAGTACTCGCCCAAGTACGAGTCTGCCTGCGAGTTCACCTACTACAGTACTCGCCCGAGTACGACCGTTGTGCCTGATTTTTGGACTCAAGACTATAAATAGAACGAGAGAGGTTTGACCAAAGGGATGTGCTTTTTTGAGAGAGAGAAGTGTTAGAAAAGAGGGCCAAGAAAGAGTCAACATCACAAAAGGATTGCTTCGGGGTAATGACGGAAGATCAAGGAAGGCATCTAGTCTTCTACTTGGGGTTTCTCTACTCATCTATCCTCCCCTTTGTTGTTTTGTAATGAAAACATGTTATCATGATGCTATGTGAGTAGTTCTTATGTTTTGAGGGTCTAGGACCCACCTTGGCACTCTATGATGATTGTATATAAATTGAAATTCATGTGGATGATTGTTAATTTCATTTTCTCCCGTGCTTTCAAATGCTATGCTACAAGGTGTTAGATAAAATGCCTAAGTGATAAATTAGACTAAAACTTGAACCTATGACTTGAAAGAGCTTGGGAATAGTTTTAGTTTGGAGAAAATGATCCGTATCTTAGTCATGAAAGTGAACTCTAAGATATGGATGCTTGACTAGGATTAAATCTTTAGATCATTGGATTTGGTTTGTAATGAAAGTTATGGATTAAATCGTGAATTAGAGTGAGTCAATAGTCTTGAAAGAGTGCGACTCCACCTTGGATGGTCTATGGTTTGAGAAAATGTCAATGAAAGTTGATTTTCACAAGCCTTAGACTGGGTCATTAAGAAAATCATCGATTAATCCCATGAGTTACTTGTATTTGATCATTTGAGTTGCTATGGAGGGAAAAAACCTTTAAACCCCCATTTGTTTATCTTTTAATCTCTAATTACTTGACACTTAGAATTTAGATACACACTCGTTTATCCATTTTATTTAGAATATTCGAACGAAATCACAATCTTATACAGTTCAAGTGCTTAACTTTGCTCCTTTGGGTTCGACTCGGTCTTACCGACAATATAAATTGTCTTTGACTAGTTGAATACACCTTAGATTACATCAATTTACGGAGTATAAAAACTGCAATGTCACTCTTTCCTAGAACTGCTCGTATGGCATATTCGCTAGCATCACACATTAATTCGAAAGGGAGTTCTCAGTTAGGGGGCTGAATGATGAGTGCAGAAATGAGTGTTGTTTTCACCGTCTCAAACGCCTGGGGGTAGGTATTATCGAAAATGAAGGCAATATCAATGTGTAGGAGGTCGGTTAGGGGCTTGGCGATTTAGGAGAAATCTTTAATGAATTGTCGGTAGAAACCAAAATAGCCAAGGAAACTTCGGATCCCCTTCACGTCCCTTGGTGGTGAAAGTTTTTCTATGACCTCAATCTTGGCTTTGTCTACTTCTATGCCTCTATGAGAGACAAGGTGTCCAATGAAGATTCCCTCTTGCACCATGAAATGACACTTTTCCCAATTGAGAACTAAGTCAGTCTGAATGCATTTCTCTAGGACCTAAGCTAAGTTTTCCAAGAAGGAGTCGAACGATGAACAATAGACTGAGAAGTCGTCTATGAATACCTCAACTGTATTCTCAATGAAGTCTGAGAAGATGGAAATCATGCATCTCTGAAAGAGGAGCGCAAGGTCCCTTATCTGGGTATTCTTCCTTGTTCTCCTCTTCTTCCAGCACCTCCTCTTTGGGCTCAGCTTTATCCATCATCAACGAATCGCATGAACTTTCATCACTCAAAACATCTTGTTCTATCTGAGTTAGTCCATTATATGGGTAATCAATGCGCTAATCAATCATATTACAATCTATACTACTTTGCTTTGCCCAGGTCTATTCGACCACGTCTCCGATCGCTAAGCATTTCGTGAGCCCGAGCTCAACATAGCACTTGGACGCCCGCGGCCCATGAAATCCGAATATTGCCATGCCTCTCTCGACCATACTACTTTGCCCAGGTCTCTTCGACGGCAAAAGGTGCCCATGTGAATTTTATTGCTGCCATGAATTCATCCCACGGTCAAAAATAGTTCTGCCTGGATTATGCCTGGGCTTATGCCACGATTCTGCCTGGGTGTGTGCCTCAATTAAGCCTCGATTATGACTGGGCTGCCTCGATTATGCCTGGGCGTGTGCCTCGATTGTGCCTTGGCTTATGCCTCGATAATGCCTCGATTTTGCCTCGATTATGCCTGTGCTTATGCCTCGATTATGCCTGGGCTTATGCATCGATTATGCCCGGGCTTATGCATCGATTATGCCCCTCGATTATGCCTCGATTATGCCTCAATTATGCGTGGGCTTTTGCCTCGATACTCCCTCGATTCTGCCTCGATCCAACCAACCGAAAGGGACATCGAAGGGACCACAAGCCGAGAATTCTCCGAACGGACCTAAAGCCAACCTCGCCAACTGTCCGACTGCGTCATTATGTAGGCCTCGATGACGAAATAATTATGCTGGGGCCAATTTATAAGGATTCTCGAGTTGCGACTTGCATGGTAGGGGCAAAACCCATGCAAGCTTTTCTGAAATTTTCATATTTTGACCCTCGAGACACCTCTTGTTGGGACATCGCTCGATGACTCGGGGGCCTCGCACAATGCTCAAGTGCAAGCCAAGATAGCCTAGAAGGACCCCCGCATCAAATGGAGCAGTTTAGCCAAAGGCCCAGAGTTAGGCCCCGGCCAGGCCCTGGGTGAGCCGAAGACCACTCAATCCGACTTACTCGACCAGACGACCGTTCGGGGCAAAAGTGGCTTGACCAATATGATCGAAATAGCAAACGAGTGGGACGATGAGCTTAAGCCAGAGGAATAACCCAGCGGAGTGGCCGGAATCAGCCAAACCGCGTATACGCGGCTGGGACGAGCGAGCTGGGCGGGAACATGCTTGGGACGCGTCATGGCACTCCAACAGGCACACGCATGGCTATTTTTAGCACACGCCTTGGACACAATTCATGCACCTAGTCTGGGCGGGAAATCTACCATTGGAGCCCAATCCTAGGTGCCCATTTTACCTATTTAAGCACTTGTTTTCCTTTCTTGTTATTCATCTAATTATCCAAGTATTCACACATTTATCCAATTCATTTATCTTTTCCTTTAGTATCTTAGTTAATCGGGATATTGCCTTGGGGGTGACCTTGTCCATTGATATGTGGACTTGGAGGCCATTAGGCCTTAGTATCATTATCCTTCCTCATTCCATCCATTTCCACCTTTTCCATCCTTTTCACCCATTTTCCACCTTATCTACCTCGACCATCCATAAAACCACCACACTCTTCCGCATTAGGAAACTTTTGGGCGTTTACGTCTAGACTGTTTCCTAACATCTTGGTATCAGAGCAAGTTTGGTCGTGACCATGACGACACGCAGATCTACCGAGTTCGAAGATAGACTCACCGCATTTGAGGTAGGACTCAAGGACCTACGAGCCGACCTTGACCAGAAACACGCCAGCCGTGAAGCCAAGATCGAGGGGCACTACCAGAAGGTCCAGGCAAGGTTCACAGGGATAGACACCAAGTTGGAAGGCCTCGAGACCCTCATAAGGTCTCTCGCGGCAAAACTCGCACCAAGAACTACCGAGGCGAGTCAAATGATCAGTTGAGTTTTCGACTGATTAATGGCCATATTTCACTTTAGTTTTTGGTCGTTTCTGATATTATTTTGATGTCATTAGACCTTTAACTCTACATTTCAGGTAGAAAACAAGTATCTCCCAAGGTCGAAGCCCAAATACGAGAACTCGGGGAAAACTGAAGATTTAGAGCAAAAAAAAGGGTAGATTGACCTTTCCGGCTTATTATGAACGCCTAAGGCGCATACGGTGTCCGAATTGTTTGATTCAAAGCTTGTTGGAAAGCTTACTCAAAGGGCTACAACTCTCCATTTGAGCTGAAGACCAAATTCGGACAGAAAGACCACCAAAAAAGCCTCATTCGGTCGACTCAAATAAAACTCAGAAGGATCTTGTGTTTTGAGGGTCTTATGACTCTCCTAGGTACTCTTTGATCACATATATACATTGATATTGATATGGATGATTGTTGATTTCATTTTCTCTTGTGTTGTGAATGTTATGCACTCTAGGTGTTTGATAAAATGCCTAAGTGACAACTTGGACTAAAACTTGAACTTGGAAACCCTTGGGGATAGTTCTAGGATGGAGAAAATGATCTATATCTTAAATCATGTAAGTGAACCTTAGGATATGGATGCTTGACTAAGGATTGAATGTTTGATTTATTGGAGTTAGTCATTGAGCGAATCATCAATTAATCCCATCTAATGGTGTCAAATTCATGTTCTCTATGCTCTTCATTTACGATATGTTGCTAAGTGTTTGATGAAATGCCTAAGTGACATTGTTGATATCAAAACTTGACCTAAGTATCGAGAGAGCTTAGTGATGATTTGAATATAGAGAATATAATCTTATCTAGTGTTTATGAGAGTAAATGCATGGGTAGGAAGTGAACTAATCCTTTATGCCTATTTCACATATTACCTTAGGGAGAGATTCCAAGGATAGTAGTGCTATAGAGTGAATCAATATCTTGAGAAAGTGAGGTTCGAGCTAAGAAGGTTTGGCTAGGAATAGATTCAATGAGAGTTGGTCTACCCTAGTCTAAACTAGGTTCACAACTATTTGGGGTTCCCAAACAAAACGCCCGAGTGGAACCAACTCAAGCCCGATCAAGGCCAAACTAGGGCAAATCCGGCCATTTTGGGGTTCCGGCAAGGCCCCGATCAGATTCTGGCAAAATGACTTTGACCATTAGTCTTAGAATTGCCTCAGAATTCCAAATCAGTGGTCCAACAGCCAAGAGCCTCCGACCAAAATTCTGGCCAAATTCCAGCAAACTCTGGCCAAACTCCGATCATGCTCCGATCAAGCTCCGATCAAGCTCAGGCCAAGCACAACCAAGTCCAACCAAGTTCAGGCCAAGAAACCAACCAAGAACCAAATTCTTAAACTATTCCAGTTGGCTTCTACTATTCATTTCGGTTGGCATTTGGAGTTCGGTTGCATTGGGATCCAACTAGAGGCTGCTTTGGGGAGTGCCACCTGTGGCCGGCGGCTTTGGAGAGGCCATGTGCAAGTGGCCAAGTCGGTTGGGAGTGCATGTGCAAGGCATGTGGATGGCTTTTGGCTAAACCAATCAAAATGAAGTGCTTTTGGGATATTTCCATGCCATAAACTTAGCCCCCAAGTCTTCCTTGTCTATAAATAGAAGGGCATGCCCTTAGAAATGTATCCTTGTGCTAGCTTCGAAATCCCAAGTCCTTAGAGAGAAGAGAGCTTAACAAGGACTTGTAAAGGAAAGGACTCGGTTTTGACAAGAAAAAGTAAAGAAGCCGTGGCTTGACAAGGAAAGTAAAGGAGATGAGCTCCAAATCAAGAAGAAGACATGAAAGTAAAGAGTGCTTGCTGGAAATTAAGAGCTTTGGAGCTCAAGAACAAGTGAAGAACAAAGTAAAATGTAGAGAGTGTTTGTATTGAAAATGAAGAGAAGAGAGTTAGC
Source organism: Rhodiola kirilowii (assembly GCA_033675215.1). Classification (NCBI taxonomy): domain Eukaryota; kingdom Viridiplantae; phylum Streptophyta; class Magnoliopsida; order Saxifragales; family Crassulaceae; genus Rhodiola; species Rhodiola kirilowii. The sequence continues at coordinate 38,119,376 of CM066203.1, read as the reverse complement.
ATGGGAACAAGCTTGATGTCGCCTACATTTAATGGCAAGATGCTGAACTTCCGAAGTTGCAAAGGTGCCGACCATTCAGACATGAAGAAGCGGCAAAGACATGGGTCGAAGGAATGGAAACCCGGAAGGAGAAGCAAGAGACCATGGCTCGATGGACCAGCAGCTATGGTAAAGGGAGCCTCACCTTCTCGGAAGCATGTAAAAGAGAGCTCGCCGGATGAATGGAGAACCAAACCGAACACATCACTCCATGAGTTCTTTGGGCGGAGCAAAAGAGCTGTCGAGAAGAAGTTCGACCTCACACACCCATGGGATCCGAACTTATCATCCATGAGTGAGGTACCGTCGAGCCAACGACGTTAAACAAAGGCACTTGCCGGGAGGTAACCCGGCATATTTAGATTTTTTAGTTTTTATTTTTGTATGTTGTTTTTTCATACTCACCCTTGGTATTTGGAATGAAATGACCTTATTGTGCAGGAACCGGGGCCGCAACCGAGAATGACCGGGCTGCGCCCGAGAATGACCGGCTCGTGCCCGAGTAAGTACCAGGCTGCACCCGAGAAAGTACCGGGCTGCACCCGAGAGTCCAGTTCCCTGCCGAATTCCCTCGAACAACCACCAAATCTGGCCAGGCTAGGCCCCGTCGTTTGCTCAGCCGTGCACGACTTAGCAACGACACCATATAGGGAGTTCTCTCCGTTCCTTACTCTTCATGTGATTTCCTTTCCCTTTATTTGCTTACATTTTGTCTTTTGAACTAAGTCATTCCGAGAGGCATGGCTTTGTTCAAAAGTGTGGGGGTGAGTCTTTGCACATATTAATCCGCATGTTTTCTTTTCCTTAAAATTTTTATCTTTTTGAAACTTTTTGAAAATACAAACTTTCATGATGTGAAAATAAATAGACCCGATTCATGCATTTCCTTGTGAAGACTTAATTGTGTAAGAACATGTGTATTTAACTTTCTACTTGTCTTTGTGTGCTGAGATAATTGTAGGATGTGGAGTTGAAAGAAATGCCCTAGAGAGGCTTGACAAGCACTCAAGGGACCGGATCCTTACTTTATGGTTATGTGAAGATTGTGGAGGCTAGCACTTCGTGGCTTTTGATGGTTTTGAGTGGACTCCGCCGTGCAGCGTCTATACAAGAGGCGGGACGGGAATCAAACCGTCCATTCTCTAGTCCAAAGTAGCCGGGAAAATAGATGAGCGACCCTCATCATGACCTGCGCGAAAAGGGCAAGGATGAGAAAGAGCGGGGAGGTATTTCCATATGCTCTAGGGCGATGATTGGACCTCCCAAAGTGAAGAAAATGGACATGCGAATCTCATCAAAGGAGCAAAGCTCAAAGAAAGAAAATAAGCCAAAATGGTGAAACCAAACCGAAGCAAAAGTGAAGTACTCAAAGAGTCATATCAAAGGCCGAAGGCCAAACCTCACTACAAAAAGCTGTCCAACCACGCAAACAAAGAAATAGAGCTCAATCAAATTTGCCCAAACCAATCACGTGCTAGAAGAAGCAAGTAGCATAACCATATAGTAAGATCGGATCCAAGAGTGCAGTTCAAAGGCCTAAAAAGGACTATCTCCCAATCATCCAAATTAAATTGCATCTCGGCTCAAAGGTACAAGTATCTAGTTACTTTCATATGTGAACATTATTTCGTTTGGTAGCAAGTAAGTCATGCATGAAAAGGTGAAATCTAGTCTAGCATCTAACATCCATATCTAGGACTTAGGGTGTTTTTGTTTCTCTTTTGACTAGACTTGTTCGGGACGAACAAGAATAAGTGTGGGGGGATTTGATGGGACATATTTATACGACTCATCGAGTACACTAAACCCACCTTATTCGACACTTTGTCCAAAGAACATATGCTTGTTAACGTCGTTTTTGTGTATATAGACATTTTGGAGTCTAAAGAGGAATCATGCTCAAAAAGGGGAGATTTGTCCCAAAATGCAGCACAAGTCATTTCTGGCCGGGCCTGCGCCCAAGGAGTGCCGGGCTGAACCGAGAAAAGTCAGCCGCGCCCAGGCATCGCCCAGGTCCCCGCCCAGGCATCGCCCGAGCTGTTTAGCACTAAATTCAAGTTGCCCGGGCAAACAAGCTGATCTGACGAATCCACCTCGAGCAAAGTGATCAAAATGGAAAATAAGGTGGACAATGTCAAAAAACCAAGGAGAATGCTCGGGCAGATTGGCAGTTGGCCCAGTTCCAAAGCAAAGGCCCCGCGCGCATAGGCACCGAAACCAAGTCGCTCGACCAAACCATGGAATCTGGCAATTCTAGCTCGGCCAAAGTGTTTTAAATGCCCAATAACTCAGACAATTTCACTTCCCAGACAAAACGCTGGAGTGGAACCAGCTCAAGCCCGATCAAGGCCAAACTAGGGCAAATCCGGCCATTTTGGGGTTCCGGCAAAGCCCCGATCAGATTCCGCCAAAACGACTTCGACCACTAGTCTTAGAATTTCCTCAGCATTCCAAATCAGTTGTCCAACAGCCAAGAGCCTCCGGCCAAAATTCTGGCCAGATACCGGCCAAATTCCGGCCAACTCCGGCCAAACTCCGATCAAGCTCAGGCCAAGCACAACCAAGTCCAACCAAGTTCCGGCCAAGAAAGCAACCAAGAACCAAATTCTCAAACTACTTCGGTTGGCTTCTACTATTCATTTCGGTTGGCATTTGGAGTTTGGTTGCATTGGGATCCAACTAGAGGTGGCTTTGGGGAGTGCCACCTGTGGCCGGCGGCTTTGGAGAGGCCATGTGCAAGTGGCCAAGTTGGTTGGGAGTGCATGTGCAAGGCATGTGGATGGCTTTTGGCTAAACCAATCAAAATGAAGTGCTTTTGGGATATTTCCATGCCATAAACTTAGCCCCCAAGTCTTCCCTGTCTATAAATAGAAGGGCATGCCCTTAAAAATGTATCCTTGTGCTAGCTTTGAAATCAAGTCCTTAGAGAGAAGAGAGCTTAACTCTCTTCTCTTCATTTTCAATACAAACACTCTCTACATTTTACTTTGTTCTTCACTTGTTCTTGAGCTCCAAAGCTCTTAATTTCCAGCAAGCACTCTTTACTTTCATGTCTTGTTCTTGATTTGGAGCTCCTCTCCTTTACTTTCCTTGTCAAGCCACGGCGTCTTTACTTTTTCTTGTCAAAACCGAGTCCTTTCCTTTACAAGTTCTTGTTTTCTTGGTTACCTTTACTTTCATAAGTATGGTGCTTGTATTCCTTGACATGAATACAAGTAGCTAAAGCATATTCAGTCAAAGGGTGTTCATACTTGTGTATGCATCTTGAGACTTGAGCTTAATGCTTCTTTGTGTGTCAACTAGTTCTTGTGCCCTTCATTCGGTTTGAACAACAAGGTTAAGTGGATGCTTGAAATGGCAAAGCTTTTCCGAGTGGTTCAAACCCTCTTTAAGTCGCTTAGTTGATCGGAAATGTGAGATCAAGTGGCTGCACTTAGAACTAGAAGTCTATGTCTTGATTTTGGAGTAGATTGTGGTGTAAGTGCTTGAAATGGCCTTACTTTAGGGTTGATGTCTTGAAATGGAATAAACCCACACTTATGAACACAAAGTAAGATCATTTGAAGTCCATGATGGATTTCTCACAAGTAGAGACCCTACACTGAATATCTTTTGTCTTTACTTATCAGCACTTTACTTTTCAGCACTTAATTTCAGCACTTACATTCAGTTCTTTACTTTCAGCATTTTACATTTCAGCACTTTACTTTTCAGCACTTTACTTTCACGCACTTTAATTTCAGTCATTTACTTTCAGTCTTTACTTTCAGTCATTTACTTTCTGTCTAAAAACAACCAAAAAACCCAATCTGTCTTTACTTTATTTTCTTTCTTTTCAAAGAACAAATATTCCACACTGACTCTCTTGGGTTCGACCCCTACTTACCGCTCTACTAATCCACAGTAAAGTGAACAAGTAGTGGACACTTATAAATTTAATTTGCAAGGTCCTAACGACACCTTGTCAAACGCCTAGGGCACATACGGTGTCCGAATTGGTTGATTAAAAGCTTGTTGGAAAGCTTACTCAAAGGGCTACAACTCTCCAGTTGACGCAAAGAACAAATTCGGATGGGAAGACCACAAAAAAGGCTCCAGTTGGTGGATTGAGAAGTCCAGTCGGTCGACTCGAATAAAACTCAGAAAGCTGACCGAGCAGATTGACCTTTGCGATTTGTTTTGGACCCCCAGGGCGCATACGGTGTCGGAATTGGTTGATTCAAAGCTTGTTGGAAAGCTAACTCAAAGGGCTACAACTCTCCAATCGAAGCCAAGACCAAATTTGGACGGGAAGAGCACCAAAAAGGCCCCAGTCGGTCGACTAGAATAAAACTCAAAAGGCTGTCCAGATTTTACACATCCAGTCGACCAACTAGATGTCCAGTCGACCAATTGGATCAAAAATGCAGAAATCTCACACCATGTAAATAGAAAGAGGGCTTTTGACCTAAAGAGTGGAGGTTTTTGGGGAGAAGAATATTGGAAAAGAGGCTCATCCAATGTCATCAATCATCATCCAACCAAGAAGAAGTGAAGATCAAAGGGAGACATTAGGATTAACCATCCTACTTCTAGCCATCTTCTATTCTTCTGGTTGTTGCTATAAACCCTACTCACACCATGTTGTCTTACATGATGTGTGAGTAGTGGATCTTGTGTTTTGAGGGTCTTATGAGTCTCTTTGGTACTCTTTGGTCACATATATACATTGATATTCATATGGATGATTGTTGATTTCATTTTATCTTGTGTTATGAATGTTATGCACTCTAGGTGTTTGATAAAATGCCTAACTGACAACTGGGACTAAAACTTGAACTTAGGACTTGGAAACCCTTGGGGATAGTTCTAGGATGGAGAAAATTATCTATATCTTAAATCATGTAAGTGAACCTTAAGATATGGATGCTTGACTAAGGATTGAATGTTTGATTTATTGGAGTTAGTCATTGAGCGAATCATCAATTAATCCCATCAAATGGTGTCAAATTCATGTTCTCTATGCTCTTCATTTATGACATGTTGCTAAGTGTTTGATGAAATGCCTAAGTGACATTGTTGATATCAAAACTTGACCTAAGTATCGAGAGAGCTTAGTGATGGTTTGGATATGGAGAATATGATCTTATCTAGTGTTTATGAGAGTAAATGCATGGGTAGGAAGTGAACTAATCCTTTATGCCTATTTCCCTTATTACCTTAGGGAGAGATTCCAAGGATAGTAGTGCTATAGAGTGAATCAATATCTTGAGAAAGTGAGGTTCGAGCTAAGAAGGTTTGGCTAGGAACAGATTCAATGAGAGTTGGTCTACCCTAGTCTAAACTAGGTTCAAAACTATTTAACTACCATGAAATGTTTGAATATTGTGCATGTGATCATTGGGAAAATGCCAAGGAGGAGAATAACCCCTCGAAACACCTCGTACTTATCTTTTATCCCTAATTACTCACCACATAGGATTTAGATATATACACTCCCCTATACATTTTGGGTTTAGAATAACCGAACGGAAACACAATCTTGAATAGTGCATGTGCTTGGCTTGCTCCTCTTGGTTCGACCCAGTACTTTACCGGTTAATATAAATGTTTTGACTACATTCGACCCTCTCTTCATTGATACTATTTAGAGGTGAAAAAGAATAGGTTGTCATCAAAATGAGGTAACCATCCTTACTCCTCCCGTCAGCATTGACAAGGGTAAGGATGTTGTCTCAGATCCTGTTGAGTCACACGAGGAGCAGCCCAATCCACAAGTCCGGGCCATCTTGCGCATAGAGGGCGATCCATCACAAGACTTGCAAGGAAGGCATCAGCCGAGTCCACCATTTCAGCCGAGTCCGTAATTTCCACCAAGCCTGGGAAGACAGCGTGCCACCTTTGGGCGCTTCGAGCATGGAGGCACTTCGCATATCGGGGGCCTCGGCCCGGGAGTGTCCCTCGAGCGGCAACAGTTGAGGGGATTCCACCCGGACTACGGGGCGGGCCAGGAGCCTTGGACGAGAGGACCCCGCCGGGAGCAATGGACCTCGCAGGCGGTGAGGCAGCCAAGGACATACGATGGCAATATACGCAAGCTGGAGATGCCCATCTTCGAAGGGGCTGATGTCGAAGATTGGCTATACAAATCCGAAAGGTATTTTTCGGTTAATAATATTTTTACTGATGCAGAAAAGCTTAATGGTGTAGAATTTTTACATATGGCAATATACGCAAGCTGGCTTGGTTTCGATGGCGCGAGGAAAGGCAACCTATTTATTTCTTGGCAGAGTTCCGCGAGAACTTACTAGAAAGGTTTCGTGGCCAAAGAACGACGGAGGTACACGAGCGTTTCTTCACTCTAACCCAAAAAGCGTCGGTGGGAACCTACTGGACCAGTTTGAGTTCCTCGTAGGAGGGCTCCGAGGGATAACGGACGAGGCATTACTCGGAAATTTCATGAAGGGGCTAAAGCCCGCAATCAAAATAGCCGTCAAAGTGCACAGGCCAAGAGATCTCTACGAGGCGATGTCTCTCGCACAACTCATGGAAAATCAAGGAGTGACTGAACGTGGTAACCCTCAAACTATGGTTGGGAGAAGATCAAACTTGACCAACTCGGCCAAAGGAGAGGAGCAGACCCGAATGCCTGTGCCGGAATCAACACGCAACCAAGGAGAGCCAAACAGGAGGATCACCGAAAGAGAAATCCATGCCAAGAAGGAAAAAGGGCTGTGTTGGCGTTGCGAGGAGAAATGGGCCCCCGGGCATAAGTGCAGCCAAAGGTCGCTCCAAGTCCTCTTAGTAGATGAAGACGAGGAACCAATCAAAATACTCGGCGACCAAGACAAATGCTACTCGGTCGAAGTCTCCCTCAACAGCCTATCCGGGCTCACTCCCTCACACACCATGAAAGTTAGTGGAGCACTCGTATTGATCGATAGTGGAGCCTCGCATAACTTCATCTCCTGAAGGTTTGCCGAAGAAGAAGCGCTCCACACCGTGGGCAAGGGTCATTTCCGAATCATGCTGGGAAATGGCACCACGGAGGAATGCAGAGGACGCTGCCCCAACGTCCGCCTGGAACTCCCAAATTATGAGGTATCCACGGAATTCCTCCCCATCAATATGAAGGGCACAGATGCGATTTTGGGCATGCAATGGCTACGGACTCTTGGGGACATCAAAACCAATTGGGGACTGCTGCGGATGGAATCCAAGCATGCAGGCAGGAAGGTCCAACTCACGGACGATCCGTCCCTATGTAAAATAGGAGCTTCACTCCGATCCTTAGTCCGCGGGCGAAGGGATATTGCCGAGTGTTACTTGGTCAAACTCAAGCTCCTAGAAGAAGATCCGAATGAGGGGGACCCAGCCATACCCGGACCAATAGTGGCAGTGCTAGAGGAATTCGAGGACGTGTTCATGGGCAACGAGAATTCTAGTGATGACCTTGAGGACAAGGTCCTTTTTAAAGGAGGCGGAATTGTTGGGACATCGCTCGATGACCTGGGGGCCTCGCACAATGCTCAAGTGCACGCCAAGAAAACCCAGAAGGACCCCCACATCAAATGGAGCAGTTCAGCCAAAGGCCCCGAGTTAGACCCCAGCCAGACCCTGGGCGAGCCGAAGACCACTCAATCTGACTTACTCGACCAGACGACCGTTCTGGGCAAAAGCGGCTCGACCAATATGATCGAAATAGCAAAGGAGTAGGACGATGAGTTAAACCGGAGGAACGACCCAGCGAAGTGGCCAGAATCAGCCAAACCGCGTATACCCAGCTAGGACGAGCGAGCTGGGCAGGAACACGCTTGGGACGCGGCTTGGCACTCCAACAGGCATACGCATGGCTATTTTTAGCACACGCCTTGGACACCATTCATGCACCTAGCCTGGGCGGGAAATCTACCATTGGAGCCCAATCCTAGGCGCTCATTTTACCTATTTAAGCACTTGTTTTCCTTTCTTGTTATTCATCCAATTATCCAAGTATTCACACATTTATCCAATTAATTTATCTTTTCCTTTAGTATCTTAAATAATCGGGATATTGCCTTGGGGGTGACCTTATCCATTGATACGTGGACTTGGAGGCCATTAAGCCTTAGTATCATTATCCTTCCTTATTCCATCCATTTCCACCTTTTCCATCCTTTTCACCCATTTTCCACCTTATCTACCTCGACCATCCATCATACCACCACACTCTTCCACATTAGGAAACCTTTGGGCGTTTACGTCTAGACCGTTTCCTAACACCTTGATAGGAATTTGCCGACCGAAGGTCTTGGCAAATTCCCCGAGTAGCGCAGCGGAATGGAACTCGGCCAAAGGTCTCAGACAAATGTGGGATTTGGACAATATTACTCGAACAAAAAAGTGAGAAAGTGGGCAAATGTAGGCTTTATTGAATGGAAAGTGTGAGTACAATGGAGATCACTACAATGGAAGTCAGGCACTAGACTATCCCTTAGCAATAAGGATACCCTAGAGCCGTAGGGATGCAACCCTCGACTAAGGATAGTGATCAAGAGTATACTTTTTGGTAGATAAACTTGATGCTGAGAGCTGCTCCTTGTTCCTCAATATGTAGTGTCACCTTGGAATGAAAAAGGAAGAAGAAATACTAGCCGTTGGGGCTTCATTAATGTAGCCGTAGAAATGCTTGAGCGTTACTCTTCAAAGAGTAACGCCTCATCAACGGATCTCCCCCGCCGGCTGGCTTCCCCAACGGACACATCTGCTCCTCCTTCTGGTAACGGCTCCTAGGGCGGTCAAGGGTCCAACAGCTCCATGGGGCTTCATTAATGGCGTGCTAGATTGAGTAACGACTTTAGTCATTTTGCCCAGTTCCTCTCGGACGACCCCAGGTCTTTGCGGTAATGCTCGGGCGACTACTTGTTCCTTTAGCGTGCCGGTCGGGTCTGCCGGGGCCAAGAGTGCGTTCCTATCACACCTTGATAGGAATCCAAAATCTGGACTGAAGCCGGGGAAAACCCGCCGAAGACCCTCGACTCAGGCCACCGCAAACTCGACCTGCCCTTATTTCATGGCAATGACGTGCGCGGATGGCTCCATTACGTAGAAAGGTACTTCATGATGAATGACCTATCTGAATCTGAACGTTTTAAAGTGGCTATTATTTGTTTCGAGGAAAAGGCACTACAGTGGTTCGAATGGAGGGATGAGCGCCAGCTGTTCACGTGCTGGGAGGAGTTGCGCACGGCACTACTCGGGCGTTTCCAAGGCCAGCGGGGCCGGGTGCACGAAGAGTTCTTTGCTCTAGTGCAAGAGGGGGACGTAAGCACATACCACGCCCACTTCGAGGCGCTATCTTCCGGACTAGGCGGAATGACGACCAAGGCCCTCATGGGGAACTTCATGAAGGGTCTCAAGCCAACAATACGCGAAGGAGTGCGAGTGCAATGACCCAAAAGTCTCGAAGAAGCCATGCACCTGGCGCAGCTCGTGGAAGACGAGAAGGCCGCCGAGCGAGGCAGCCGAGGCACCGGACCACTACAGCGTGCCTAAGGCGCAGGGCCCAACATGGGGATAAGTCAAGACAGGCCTCGAGTGGCGCAAGGCGGAGCCTCCACATTTCGCAAAGTGACCCCGATGGACATTGACAACAAGAGAGCCAAGGGTCTATGTTTCAGATGCGACAAGAAATGGATGCCCGGGCATCGATGTTAGCCAACCACGATGAAGGTCCTGCTAATAGATGAGGAGGACCCAAGCATAGACAATGACTTTAGCTCAGAAGACGGAGATGGCTCAGTCACCCTGAACAGCATGGAAGTCCTCACGGACGAACCGGGGAACCAGATGAGGCAACGGACCAGCCATGAGGCATCTCTTGACTACAGATTGACCAAAGCCGAGTGGGAGACTAGACGAGCCTGGGGCCTCTGTTACAGATGCAGCGAACCATGGATGCCCGAGCACCGATGCCAGACTAAGGCCGTAACCACACCAAGCCACGCTCATGCCGGCAAGAGCAGAAATGAGCTGCGAGGAAGGACACCCCAGGCGGCCCAGGGCACAAGGTACCAATTTGTTCGTACCATGTTTGTGTACTTATGGAGTTTTTTATGGCTACCTCAGTTAGGCCAAGCGACCGGACAGGCGACAAAACCAGAACAAGGGAGGAGAACCGCCCCAGCCAACCCACAAGTGCCAAGGTGGGAATCTCCCGACCATGCCAAGTCAGAGCAAGGCAACCCGCCTAGCGAGACCCCTTCAAGGAGACACCCAAAGGATCCCAGTATGCACTCGATGAAGGTGAAGGTCAGACTTGGAGGGCGAGTGATGGGACGTATTTATACGATTCATCAAGTACTACTAAACCCACCAAAAATGACATTTGGTGATACGAACATATGCTTGTTAATGTTGTTTTGTGTATATAGGCAATTTTGGAGTCTAAAGCGCAAACACGCTTAAAAAGGGAGATTTATGCCCAAAATCATGCCAAGTCATTTCTGGCCGAGCCGGATCCGAAGAAATGATCGCCCAGGCCGCGCCCCGCGCACCAGCCGAATTGTCTAGCACTGAATTAAAATTGCTTGGGCAAACGAGTTGATCTGACAAATCCACTTCAAAAAAAGTGATCAAAACAGCAAATAAGGAGGACAATGTCGGAAAACCAAGGAGAACGCCCAAGAAGATTGGCAGTTGGCCCAATTCCAAAGGTCTCGCGCGCGCTGACAGACACCAAAACCAAGTCGCTCGACCAATCCAGATAATCTGGTAGATCTGGCTCAACCAAGTTGTTCTAAATACCAAATGACTCGGACAATCTCACTTCCCAGACAAAGCGCCCGAGTGGAACCAGCTCAAGCCCGATCAAGGCCAAACTAGGGCAATTCCGACCATTTTGGGATTTCGACCAAGCTCCGGGCATAATCTGGCCAAACATCCTTCATGGGCCAATCTTAGAATTGCTTTGTCGTTTTAAATAAGTGGTCCAAGAGCCAAGAGCCTCCGGCCAAAATTCCGGCCAAATACCGGCCAACTCCGTCCAAACTCCAATCAAGCTCAGGTGATGAGTCGTATTTATACGACTCGTCGAGTCAATAAAACCCACCAAATACGACACTTAATCATGAGAACACTTTCTTGTTAATGTTGTTTTGTATTTCAGGGCCTTTTGGAGTCTAAAGAAGAATCGGGCTTAAAATGGCATTTTATGCCAAAATCACCACAAGGCATTATTGGGCCACACTTGAGTTCCAAGCCAGAACTAGCCCACTTGCAAAATCTTGATGATTCTAGAAGCATCTCATCATTTGGCTCCTGCCAATCCATTTTGACTACTTCCAGAGCAAGAGTGCCCTGATGATTCTAGAAGCATCTCATCATTGGCTCATGCCAATCCATTTTGGCTACTTCCACTCCAAACTTGGTGCCCAAGACAAGAGAAACCCTAGCTCATTTTTCTATAAATAGAACCTCTTGGTCTAGGAAAATAGTGTCAAAACTTAGATTGAGGAGTCCCATCGTGTGCCCCATTTGTGTGCCTCATTGGGGGCTTCTCTCTTTACTCCTTCATTTTCAATAGAAAGCAATCCTTTACTTTTCTTGTCTTTACTTTCTTGTATTTACTTTCAAGCATTTCCTTTCCTCTACTTTCTCTCTTGGATATTGTATTCCTTCTAATGAATACTAGTAGCTAAACTCCCATATTCGGTTTAGGGATCCTTACATTGTGGCAAGGTTTTGAGACCCTTTACTTAATGCTATTTTGTGTTCTACTAGTGAACACAAAGTTAGATCATTAGAGGTCAATGATGAACAAGCCACAATAGTATTGTCAACACATTTTGAGATCCATGTCCTTAATGCTATTTTACATTTCACTAGTCCTTGGGCTTAATCCCACGGATCAAATGCAAGGCTAAGTGGAAGTTTTGCCACAAAGCTTAGCCAAGCAAATGATCCCTATTGTAACATCTACCAGATGCCTTGCCGCAATGGTGGATAGTACACATAGGTTGAGCAACACCCTTGCCGGGTTGTTCGATCTAACAAAGGACTAGATTAGGAGGCCGAACACCTTGCCAAGTGAGGTTGTGGAGCTTAAATGCTTTGGGTTGTCTTTGACACCACACAACTACCTTGGTGGTTCAAGGCTGTGGAGTACCACCTTTGCCGGGGTACCTTGGGTTGTCACCTTTATCGGGACAACCACACTCTATGAAATGTGGAATTGATCATTAGATGTCTATGATGAATGTGTGACAATAGATCCCTAGACCGAATACTCCTTTTTGTTTACCTTTGCTCATTTACTTTTCGCACTTACTTTTTTCACTTGTTCCAAACCCCCAACTGTTCTTACTTCCCTTTACTATTTTCATAGAGCAACAAGTAACCATTACAACTCCTCTGGGTTGGACCCCTACTTGCCGCTTTACTAATCCATAGTGAGCCTATAGTAGTGGAACTTATAAATTGTAAATTTGATTTGGCCTCACGACAAGGTCACTGTCAAATTTTGGCGCCGTTGCCGGGGAGTTGTGCATTGGTGAAGTAGTTCTTAGTTTTTTTTCTGTTCATTTTCTTAGCACTTTGTTGTGCTTGCTTCTTGTGGTTCGCTATGTCTACTTATTATAGTAGAGAGCCTTGGAACGATGAGGAGTTTTCCCCACCATCCTTCCAACTAGAAATCCATGAGAAGATCATCAACCTTGAGCAATCCCGGGACGAGACATTGGACGAGTACTTATGGTACTTCGATTCCATTGTGACGAGCTGCCCGCACCATGGATTCACGAACTTTGATCTTCTTCAAAGGTTTCTTGGTGGAATGATGCCACATGAGTGGAGTAGGCTTAATGATGCGGCAGGAGGCTCGGTGAATAACTTAACCATGGATGATCTTTGGAACTTGATAGATGATTTGGCCGAGAGGTCAAGACCAAGACAAGGTCAGGCCGAGCTGCTAGAGGACGATGTGGAAGAGTTAATAGCTAGCATCCAACAGTTGGCCGACATGATGCACCAAAACCAGGCCGAATCCGAGGTATTATGGGCAGAAATAAAGGCGGGGCTAAAAGAAACTACATATCTGATCAATGAGATGCTCAACACAAAGCCAAGGGTCAGCGAGGAAGAGCCTATATTGGAGCCCACCGGGCCATCAGAAGACCTAGACCCGCTGATCACCGATGAGCCGATCAAAACAGACCCAATCCTCATTGCCGAGGTAGCCGAGACAGACCAAGACCTCAGTGTCGGGCTGGCCGAGACAGTCCAGGATGCGCCCAAGCTGTCCGAGAAAGACCCGGACCCCAAGATGCCCGAGGCAGGCCCGGTGCTCAATGCTCAAATGACCGAGACAATCCCCGTCCTCACTACCGGGCCACCTGAGACATGCCTTATCCTCCTAGCCGAAGAATCCCAACTTGACCCCTCATTTTGTATGCGGATCACACCTCCTAAAACTCATGTAATCAATGACGAGGTACAAGGAAAGTTGGAGGAGAAGCATGAGCAAGGAAAGCCAATATTGGAACACTCACTCGTCATGAGCCAAGAAGAGCCGACTGAAAAGAGTGAGGATCCGAGGCGACCGTTCCTCATTGCCACAAGGGCAAGGCTTAACATGGGCACATGCTTGAGGTCGCTTGTATGTAATGGCAAAATACTGAACTTCCAAAATTGCAAGGATGCCAACCGGTCATACATAAAGAAGCGACAAAGACATGGCCCAGAGGAATGGAAACCCGGATGGAGAAACAAGAGGACACGACTCAATGGACCAGCAGCTATGGTCAAAAGGTCCTCTCCTCCTCGAAAGGATGTGAAGACAAGGCCACCCGATCGGTGGAAAGTAGAACCGAGCCCGCTGCCATATAAGTACCTTGGGAAGATTAAAAGAGCAGTTAGGAAGAAGTTTGACCTCACACGCCCATGGGATCCTAACTTGTGATCTCTAAGTGAGGTACTGTCGAGCCAACAACGTTAAACAAAGGCGCTCGTCGGGAGGCAGCCCAGCATATTTTAGTATTTTCTGCATTGCATTTACCTATACTAACCCTCACCCCATTGTATTTGGAAAGGAAAAAAGTTGGCTTTTGTTGGAACGGTACCGGGTCGAGTACGCATGATGCCGTGTGTGCTACGCATTTTAGCATTTCGGGCTGGTGCACTACCGGACTCGACTTCAATTCCCCATCTTCAACCGATTGGTACCAGTTCATGCCTTGTCGTTTCACGACATGCAAGGACATCATAAGGGGAGTACCGTTCTCACCTTCTCTCTATTGCCATTTTCCTTTCCTTGATATTGTGCATATTTGTCTTGAAATTGAGTTGTGCCGCGAGGACACGGCTTGTTTCAAAAGTGTGGGGTGGGTGGTTAGTCAGTTTGTTGTGTCAGCACGTTTAGTTCTTGCACATGCATAGAGTCAGCACGTTTCCCTTGAAATTTTAAATTTTTGAATAAGGATTGCCTTCTATTTTCCTAGATATGCGATATTGATCTTTGATGATGTGAAATAGATAGAGCCGATTACATGCATTCACTTGTGAAATCTGAATTGTGTGATGACATGTGATTTGAACTTTCTATGTGTCCTTGTGAGTTGAGATAATAGGGGATGTGGAGTTGATAGAAATGTCCTAGAAAGGCTTGACAAAAGCACTCAAGGGACCGGATCTCAAACTATATGGTTATGTGGACTTAGTGGAGGCTAGCACTCCGAGACTCATGGGTTTAGAGTGGACTCCGCCGCTGCAGTGTTTATGCAAGGGGCGGGACGGGAATCAAACCGTCCTATCTCTAGTCCGAGTAGCCGGGAAAAGAGGTGAGCGACCCTCAACTTGACCCGTGCCGAAACGACAAGGATGAGAAAGAGCGGGGAGGTATTTCCATATGCTTGCAGCTATGATTGGACCTCCCAAAAGAGAAGGACAAGCAATTCACAACAAGGAGCAAAGCTCAAAGAAAAATCAGCCCAAGTGTGAAAGTTATACTCGAAACAAAAAGTGAAGTTCATCACCACCATATCAAAGGCCAACGGCCAGAATTCACTACAAAAGCTGTCCAAGCAAAGCAACAAAAGGACTCAATCCTTGAAGCTCGAACAAATCACGTGCTAGAAGAAGCAATGAAATGCAACCATATAGTAAGAGTTCGGAACCAAGAGTGTAGATCATGGGTCTAAAAGGACTATCTCTCACTCATCCAAATTGGTTTGCATCTCGGCTCAAAGGTACATGTATCAAGTTACTTCCATGTTTGATGCATGATACTTTTAGTAGCAATTGAGTTATGCATGGGAAGGTGAAATCTAAACTAGGAACTCATATGCATATCTAGGGTGCCGAAGACATTGTGGTGTTTTACTTATTTTCCTCTTGAGACATAAGGCCTTGTTCGGGACGAACAAGTTCAAGTGTAGGGTGGTTTGATGAGTCGTATTTATACGACTCATTGAGTCAACAAAACCCACCAAATACGACACTTAATCATGAGAACACTTGCTTGTTAATGTCGTTTTGTATTTCAGGGCCTTTTGGAGTCTAAATAAGAATCGGGCTTAAAAAGGGCATTTTATGCCAAAATCACCACAAGGCATTATTGGGCCACACTTGAGTTCCAAGCCAAAACTAGCCCACTTGCAAAATCTTGATGATTCTAGAAGCATCTCATCATTTGGTTTCTGCCAATCCATTTTGACTACTTCCAGAGCAAGAGTGCCTTGATGATTCTAGAAGCATCTCATCATTGCCTCATGGCAATCCATTTTGGCTACTTCCACTCCAAACTTGGTGCCCAAGACAAGAGAAACCCTAGCTCATTTTTCTATAAATAGAACCTCTTGGTCTAGGAAAATAGTGTCACAACTTAGATTGAGGAGTCCCATCGTGTGCCCCATTTGTGTGCCTCATTGGGGGCTTCTCTCTCTACTCCTTCATTTTCAATAGAAAGCAATCCTTTACTTTTCTTGTCTTTACTTTATTGTATTTACTTTCAAGCATTTCCTTTCCTCTACTTTCTCTCTTGGCTATTGTATTCCTTCTAATGAATACTAGTAGCTAAACTCCCATATTCGGTTTAGGGATCCTTACATTGTGGCAAGGTTTTGAGACCCTTTACTTAATGCTATTTTGTGTTCTACTAGTGAACACAAAGTTAGATCATTAGAGGTCAATCATGAACAAGCCACAATAGTATTATCAACACATTTTGAGATCCATGTCCTTAATGCTATTTTACATTTCACTAGTCCTTGGGCTTAATCCCACGGATCAAATGCAAGGCTAATTGGAAGTTTTGCCACAAAGCTTAGCCAAGCAAATGATCCCTATTGTAACATCTACCGGATGCCTTACCGCAATGGTGGATAGTACACATATGTTGAGCAACACCCTTGCCGGGTTGTTCGATCTAACAAAGGACTAGATTAGGAGGCCGAACACCTTGCCAAGTGAGGTTGTGGAGCTTAAATGCTTTGGGTTGTCTTTGACACCACACAACTACCTTGGTGGTTCAAGGCCGTGGAGTACCACCTTTGCCGGGGTACCTTGGGTTGTCACCTTTGTCGGGACAACCACACTCTACGAAATGTGGAATTGATCATTAGATGTCTATGATGAATGTGTGACAATAGATCCCTAGACCGAATACTCCTTTTTGTTTACCTTTGCTCATTTACTTTTCGCACTTACTTTTTTCACTTGTTCCAAACCCCCAACTGTTCTTACTTCCCTTTACTGTTTTCATAGAGCAACAAGTAACCATTACAACTCGTCTGGGTTCGACCCCTACATGCCGCTCTACTAATCCTTAGTGAGCCAAGGTAGTGGAACTTATAAATTGTAAATTTGAGAGCACCCAACGACATGCTCATCATTAGGCCAAGCACAACCAAGTCCAACCAAGTTTCGGCCAAGAAGTTCCAAACAAGAACCGAATTCCCAATATTCCTGTTGGCTTCTACTATTCACTTCGGTTTAGTTATGGAGTTCGGTTGGCCTCTTCTATTCAGGTCCGGTTGGCCTCATCTAGTCCAAGATTAGTTGCCCTTTAAATGAAGCCAAGCTCAAGTCGGTTGGCTCAAGCATGTGCAAGGCAAGTGGGATGGCTTTTGGAAGAGACAAACTCCAGTGGCTTGCTTTTGGGATATTTCTTCAAACCAAAGCTTATTTTCTCCTCCCTAAACTGACTTCCCTTGCCTATAAATAGAGGGTTTGCCTCATGTAATGGGTGTGCTTCGAAGTCCCAAGTCCTTAGAGAGAAGAGAGCTTAACTCTCTTCTCTTCATTTCCAATACAAACACAATTTGCTCTCTACTTTGTTCTTGAAAACCTTTACTTTCTTGCACTTGTTCTTGAGCTCCAAAGCTCTTACTTTCCAGCAAGCACTCTCTACTTTACTTGTCTTGATTTGGAGCTCCTCTCCCTTTACTTTTCTTGTTGTTCTCGGTTATAACTGCTCACGGTTTACTTATCTTGTTTTCCTTTACTTTTGTAAGTATGGTGCTTGTATTCCTTGACATGAATACAAGTAGCTAAGCATATTCGGTCAAAGGGTGTTCATACTTGTGTATGTATCTTAAGACTTGAACTTAATGCTACTTCGTGTGTCAACTAGTTCGATGCCATTATTCGGTTGAACAACAAGGCTAAGTGGATGCATCGAAAGGGCAAAGCTTAGCTGAGTGGTTCAATCTTGATTAGACAACAAGGCTAAGTGGATGAATCGAAAGGGCAAAACTTAGCCGAGTAGTTTAATCTCCCTTAAGTCGCTTGGTTCATCAGAAATGAGAGATCAAGTGGCTGCACTTAGAACTAGAAGTCTATGTCTTGATTTTGGAGTAGATTGTGGTGTAAGTGCTAGAAATTGCCTTACTTTAGGGTTTAAGTCTTGAAAAGGAATAAACCCACACTTATGAACACAAAGTAAGATCATTTGACGTCTATGATGGTTGTCTCACAAGTAGAGACCCTAGACTGAATATCTTTCGTCCTTACTTATCTGTCATTTACTTTCTGCACTTTACTTTTCAACACTTTACATTTCAGTCTTTACTTTTCTTTCATTTACATTTCAGCACTTTACTTTTCGCACTTTACTTTCAGTCTTTACTTTCAGCACTTTAAATTCAGTCATTTACTTTCTGTCATTTACTTTCTGTATAAAAAACCAACAAAAACCCAATCTGTCTTTACTTTCATTTTCATTCTTTTTAAAGAACAATGAATCCACACTGACTCTCTTGGGTTCGACCCCTACTTACCTCTTGCTAACCCAATAGTGAGCCACGAGTAGTGGAACTATAAATGTAAATTTTGCAGTGCCTCAACGACGGCTCTGTCAAATTTTGGCGCCGTTGCCGGGGAGTTGTGCATCGGAATAGTTATTCTATTTGTGTTTCTTTTGTTTTTGTTTTGCAGTTCGATATGTCTTCCTACTAAGGAAGCGAGCCTTGGAACAATGAGGAGTATTTTCCACCATCCTCCCAACTTGAAATCCGCAAAAAGATCATCAATCTTGAGCAATCCCGGGATGAAACATTGGACGAGTACTTGTCGTACTTCGATTCCATTGTGATGAGCTGCCCGCACCATGGATTCACCAACTTCGATCTTCTTCAAAGATTTCTCGATGGGATGATGCCACATGAGTGGAATTGGCTTAATGATGCAGCGGGAGGCTCGGTGAATAAATAAGACATGGATGATCTTTGGAACTTGATAGATGATTTGGCCGAGAGGTCAAGGCAAGATCAGGCCATGCGACTCGAAGAACTGGCCAACATGGTGCACCAATTCAAGATCGAAACCGAATCATGGGCGGCTTAAAAAGAAGTTACATACCGGGTCAATGAGGTGCTCAACACAATGCCAAATGTCAGCAAAGAAGAGCCTACGTGGGAGCCCACGAAGCCGGCCGAGCCACTAGAACCGGTCCTCACTGCCGGGCTGTCTGAGAAAGGCATTGTCCTCATTATCGAGCTGTCCGAAGCGCCCAAGTTGCTCGAGACACGCCCGAACTTCACTACTGAACTGTCCGAGGCTGGCCCGGTCCACATTTCCAATCTGTCCGAGGAAGTCCCGGTCCTAACTGACGAGTTGCCCGAGACATACCCGGACCTCACTGCCAAAGCGCCTGAAGAAATCAAGCCAAGCACGGTCCTTGCGCTCGGAGCACCCGAGGAAGTCCCGGAACTCAATGTCGGGCTGGCCGAGATAGACCAGGACGCGCCCGCACTGGCCGAAGCGCCCGAGCTACCCAAAACAGACCCGGTCCTCACGGACAGGCTGGTCGAGAAAGACCCGGTCCTCATGGCCGAGAAACCCCAATTTAACCCTTCATGTTTTATGCAGATTATAGCCACCAAAGATCATGGAATCAATGATGATGAGGTGCAAGGGGAGTTGGAGGCAAATCAAGGGCAAGAAAAGCCAATGATGGCGCGCTCATTCACCACGACTCAACAAAGTGGCTTGGAAAACTCACTTGTTCCAATACAACCCATCTCCGCTGCCACAAAGAAGAAGATTGGCAGGGGCGCATGCTTGATGTCACCTACACTTGATGGCACAATGCTGAACTTCCAAACTTGCAAAGGTCCCAACCATTTGAACATGAAGAAGCGACAAAGACATGGCCCAAAAGAATGGAAGCCGGGATGGAGTAGCAAGAGACCACGGCTCAATGGACTAGCATCTATGGCCAAGTAGCCCTCATCTTCTCGACTGTATGTGGAAAAGAACCCGCCGGACCAATGGAGACTAGAACCGAGCACATCACTCCATGCTTTCTTTGGGCGGAGCAAAAGGGCAACCGAGAAGAAGTTCGACCTCAAGCACCCATGGGATCCCAACTTATGATCCATGAGTGAGGTACCGTCGAGCCAACGACGTTAAAAAAAGGCACTTGCCGGGAGGTAACCCGGCATATTTTTCATTTGTTATAGTTTTTATGTTTATATCGTTTCTTTTCATACTCACCCTTTTGTATTTGGGAAAGGAATGTTTATCTTATGCAGGGAACATATGCTCAACATGCGAGTGCATGCTTTGTAACATACGAGCGTATGACCCGAGCATAACCGAGCCGCAACCGGGAATGACCGGCTCGCGTCCGAGGAAACTCGCCAGTACTCGGGCCGCGATCGAGAATGACCGGGCCGCGCCCGAGAGAACCAGGTCCCAGCCGGACCCCCTCAAACATCAACCAAATCTGGCCGGGCCAGGCCTTGTCGTTTGCTCCTATGGCCTTGACTCAGCAACGACACCATAAAGGGAGTTCTCTTCGTTCCTTACTCTTCATGTGATTTCCTTTCCATTGTTAAAATTGTTTTTTGTTTTTTGAACTAAGTCGTTCTGAGAGGAACGGCTTCCTTCAAAAGTGTGGGGGTATTTGAGTAGTATTTGCAAATAGTAGTAATTGCACATAGTAGCCAAACACTTTTTGAAAATATACACTTTCATGATGTGAAATTAGATGGATCCGATTCATGCATTTCCTTGTGAAATCTAAATTGTGTAAGGACATGTCTATTTAACTTTCTACTCGTCTTTGTGTACCAAAATAAATGTAGGATGTGGAGTTGAAAGAAATGCCCTAAAGAGGCTTGACAAGCACTCAAGAGACCGGATCCTTACTTTATGGTTATGTGAAGATTGTGGAGGCTAGCACTTTGGGTTCTTGGTGAAGAGTGGACTCCGCCATGCAGCGTCTATGCAAGAGGCGGGACGGGAATCAAACCGTCCATTCTCTAGTCCAAAGTACCGGGAAAAGAGATGAGCGACCCTCATCTTGACCCGCGCAAAAAAGGCAAGGATGAGAAAGAGCGGGGAGGTATTTCCATATGCTCTCGGGCGATGATTGGACCTCCCAAAAGGTGAAGAACAAAATGGACAAGCAATTCACAAAGGAGCAAAGCTCAAAGAGCCAAATCAAAGGCCGAAGGCCAATTTGTGTATGTTTTTACCCGAAGCAAAAGTGAAGTACTCCAATGCCCAATCAAAGGCCGAAGGCCAAAGTCACTACAAAAAGCTGTCCCTTCAAAGAACATCAAAAGAACTCAGCCTTGAAGCCCGAATCAATCACGTGCTAGAAGAAGCAAGTAATATAACCATATAGTGAGATCGGATCCGAGAGTGCAGTTCAAAGGCCTAAAAAGGACTATCTCCTACTCATCCAAATTGGTTTGCATCTCGGCTCAAAGGTACAAGTGTCAAGTATCCAAATTGGTTTGAACACAATTTCGTTTGGTAACAAGTAAGTTATGCATGCAAAGGTGAAGTCTAGATTCACATCTCACATTCATATCTAGGACTTAGGGTGTTGTCGTTCCTCTTTGACTTTACTTGTTCGGGACGAACAAGAATAAGTGTGGGGGTATTTGATGGGACGTATTTATACGATTCATCAAGTACTATTAAACCCACCAAAAACGACATTTTGTGATACGAACATATGCTTGTTAATGTCGTTTTGTGTATATAGGCAATTTTGGAGTCTAAAGAGGAAACACGCTTATTGTATTGAAATGAAGAACAAAGGGATAGTTGTTACAAGTAATGAAAATGCTATGGAATACCCCTTGTAACAAAGGTATACCTAGCCCTAAAGGTAATACCTCGGCTAACTAATCTAAGGATGATCACACGGGAGAGCTCTTGGCTTTTCTCTAAACTCATGATGTTTGCAAATGAAGACTTGGTCGTCCTTTTATAGTGAAGGAGCCGTTGGTGGAGTCCAAGTAGCCGTTGGGAGATGTCAAGGTGTGATCTTCGGGCATTAAAGGCTCTTCAATGAGCTTGGACAAAGCCAAACGGCTAGTTCCTTTGGATTCCAAGGGGGAAACGGCTATGAGAAGATCTTGGGCATTCAATGTCTTGATCTTGTGGCCGTTGGAGATCAGACTCCCAATGGTCCCTTGGGTGTCCTTGCGTAGGGCCTCGTCTAGGGCACTCTTTAGGACACTCGGATGCCTTTGCCTTGACCCGATGATGTGATTCGCCCATTCCATGTTATTGGCCATCCTAAGACTATTTGTCAAGCCACATTTCCCAGATGATGAGTTCTGGTCGGAGATTCTTGCAGCATGTCCATTCTGTGCACTCACCAATGGGACCTCCGGACGACTTTGCCATGACACTATAATATTATGCTCGTGTCCCCATATTATGACCATTCTAAGGCTAATGGTCGAGTCATAATCTCCAATTGGCCATGTTTGCTTGAGGATCATTGCAAACCCTAGAATCTGCGCACCCAGGGCCCTGTCGGGGCCTTAGGTCGGGTCAACTGTGTAATTCCTCGACATGTCTCTCTTTGGCTGGTGTCCTCCAGGTCGATTCCCAACAATACCCCACCCGCAAAAATAGACCTTGTCCTCACGGTCGTGGCTAGGTCCTCATACGCCTCTCTTCATGAAAGCCTCGGGTTGCTTGCCTTCGTTTGAGCGCTCATCTTTCCCTCGGCTGATCGTGGCTCTCTTGATGGTACTTGATTCAAACAATGTTAGAATAATCTTACATGGACAGCTTGAATCAAGTGTACCTCGCCTTAGTGCCTCGTCCATGTGAAGCCCTCCTTGTGTCGCCTTGAGATTGTATTGCCTCCTCGGTGGGGTTAGAACTCCTCCAGGGTCGAAGGGCATGATGGATCCCACGCCTAAGTGCTGATCTTCTAGGCCTTCCTACCTCATGTTAAGTGGCTTCTCCCCTTGGCTCCCATCGTTTGTAAGTTTGCCGCGCTCAACGGGAAGGAGGGCAAGGTGGCCTTGCGGATGTCCTCGGCCAAAGTCGTCTTGTGCCCAAGTTAGGCCCGTCTTGCCTCGTAGTGGCTGGCTGGGCTGCACCACACTGAGATGACTTTGTGGCTGCTCATTTTTGTTGGCGTGCAATGTCTCTCGGATGACCGGGTCGAACAGAACGAGGCCATCGTCGCCTTGTGCAATTCTGCTCCTAATCGGGCCTCGATGTTGCCAAGGCTTCCCCATATGGAACTCAGGCCGCCACTTGAATGTCTCGCCTAGTGAACTAAGTAGCACAAGTATGATTAGGAAAATCAAACTTGAACTAATGGCTTGATACCTTTCTTCGCCTTTCGTTACGTGGCCCTTCGATGGATGGGGGTCTTTGCTTGCGCTTTTCCCGCATGGGGCCTCCGTGCTTGAGTCCATGGTCACTGCCTTGGTCTGTCTAGGTAACTCCTTCGCTTGTGTGCACATGTTTACCGAGGTAAGCGCCTTGGGTCCTTCTAGTATCCCGGGATCAACGGGTGAGATGCACATGGGCGAAAAGTGGCCGTGCTCACAAAACTCCTCGTGTGGTGGACTTGGACATGGCTGGTCTTGCTCCCGCACCGGGGCTGGCTGCTCCCATGGCCTTGCCCACTGATCTTGTGCGTACAACTGGGAAATGAGGTGTGCTTGCTGCAAGGGTTTGCTTAAGTCCACGCCCTGCGGACAGATCTTGTTGTGTTATGGTAGCCAAGAGTGTTTCATATTTCTAGGCAAGTTGTGGCAGCAACTTAGCAATTGGATCTCGCCCTCTTAGGTCCATGGAGTGGACCTCTTCTTTCCCCCGATCAAACGGGACGATGGCCCGATCATCCAAGTGCCAATTCTGGAATTCTTTGCGCATCGGCCAGATCTGGTCACCACAATTATTAGGCAGCATCACATGCACAAGAGTGACAAAAATGCCTTGCGGACTTAGCTGGGAAGATTGCTCATCTTGCTGCTCTAGTTTGGCCAAGTACTCGTGACGTGTGTATTTTTGGGATACGGTCAAAAACAATTTATAATCAACCGGTAAGACCGGTGTCGAACCCAAGGGAGCAAATGGACTACACGCTAGTTCTATCAAGTTTTCTACTCGGCTAATTCCTAAAATTCAATTGGTTGAGTTATCAATGATTGTAAAACAAGAATGAAGTGGTTTTCAAGGGATTGAATTCAATTAAAAGCGAGTTTCGAGGGACTAATCCCCTCCTTGGCAATTTCCCAATGATCATGCAAACAAGAGTTCAATTAATTAAGAGTTGATAGGTTTTGGAACCTAGCCTAGACTAAGAATTAGGCTATTACGCGTATCTAATCTTAGTCAAGCCATCTTAGTTAGGATCTCACTAATTAAAGGGTGTTCATCCACTATATAGCATTTACTCTCATAAATGTAGGTTAAGTTCAATTTTACTATATCAAAACCATCCCTAAGCTTTCTCAGGACTTAGATCAAAGTTCTAACATAAACATGTCACTTAGGCATTTTATCAAACACTTAGAGACATGTCTAACATGAAGAGCATAGTAAAAATGAAATCAACTTCAATAGATCCATTCAAATGTGTTCACAATGATCATTGAGTACCAAGGAGGTTCATAGAACCCCTCAAAACACAAGGGAGACTACTCACTCATCATGTAAGACAACATGATGAGTAGGTTTTTACAAACAAATCTAGGAGAAAAGAAGAGGGAAAGAGTAGGATGATTAGTCCTAGTGAACTCCCTTGATCTTGATTCCTCCTTGATTTGATGATGATGAAACCCTTGATTTGATCACTTTCCTTTGTCTTCTTCTCCAGAAAAATCCCAGATATTAGGTCAAACTTGCCTCTTTCTATTTATAGGCTCGTCAGCAATTCGGCACTGTAGCAGGTCCAGTCGATCGACTGGCGTTGGGCTGTTGGCCCAGTCGATCGACTGGAGGAGGAAAAGTCGTTTGGCTAGCAGGTTTTCAGTCGATTGACTGAGACAGGGTAGGCTCCCAGTCGATCGACTGACAATTCTCAATTTGCAGCACCTCCTGTTAGTCCATTAAGTCGATCGACTGAGATTTAGTCGATCGACTGGGCGCCACGTGATCTGCATGCTCTGGGGCAGGGGACTCTTCAGTCGATCGACAGAATAGGTCAATCGATCGACTGGCACTGAGCGATTTGCAGCGCCTCCTGAAACATCATTTAGTCGATCGACTGGAGCAGGGGAGCTTCCCAGTCGATCGACTGGAGACCAAATTCAGCCAACTCTTGCTCTAAAACCCGATTTTCCCCGAGTTTCCTTCCAATGGCTCTTGACACTAAGACATCTAGCTTTGTACCTGAAACGCACGAGAAAAGGATCAAATGACATCAAATAGTAGTCGGAATCGAACTAAAGCTATAGTGAAAAACGGGCATTAATGAGTCGAAAACTCGACTCATCAACACTCCACACTTAAGCTTTGCTCGTCCCAAACAAAGTATGCAAATATGCCAAGGAAGTGCAAATGTCGAAATGCTAGTGGTGCTATGTTTTTCGTGCATTTGCCACACTAGATTTCACGAGGTCTCGATCCTTATTTCTAAACATGTTATTGAAAAGTAAATGACAAGTATATACAATCTAACTAGCTCCTTTTCGTAGGCGTTACGAATGCATTTAGCATATGCATCAAGCCTTTAAACCCCTAGGCTACCCTAGTGGATGAGTTATAGTTTCGTGAGAGTTTTCAGAAAAGGGAATACTCACAAATCCCATATATGCACATGTCCCATAAGAGTGAATGCAAGAGTGCTCAACCAAGGCTACGATTTTTCAAAACCAATCCCTCACCTCAAGCTAGACTAGCGCCACAATATCATAAAAAGAGCTTTCTCAACCTTTTGAGTACCTTTTTCGACGTGCATTCAAGAGCGTCAATACTAGGGCTATGAAATGACTATCCAAAATTCTACTCATTTTCAAAGCAACATAATAGAAGTAAGGCTTATAGCTTGCACAATAGAGTGTCAACCGCTCACCTATGCTAGCTAGGGCTAGTCCATGGGCTCGCGGCAAGAAACTCATTCCCAAGTTTTAGGCGCTTAAGCCGTAATCCATAAGGGAAGTGGAGTTCGACACTAATGTTTCTTAATAAACAAGCATAGACCAAATGATAGCTCTCGTGCAAGCACAAGGATCGTCCAAGAATTATTCTAACAAGCACACGATGGAAATGACTAATCCCGCACAAATGTAGAATGATGGAAGAACATAGGGTCAAGTCGTAAGTGCTTCTCATTTTCTTATTGAGACAAATGCTTTCGAGGGGGGACTTACCTCCCTAACCCCCGGCATTTGCTCATTCATTCAGGCTTCTTTTTTTTTTAAATGAAATCACACTTAAAACTTGACAATATGTTCAGAAGTTGTAAGGGATGTGCGGGAATTAATCATGAACAAGGCACTATGTTAGAGAACTCAAGTCACCAAAGAGCATTCAAATGATCTAAGTTTTTCACAACAATTTTTAAAAGTGTTTGCTAGCTTGATCCAAGGTGTTGCAACGAAAATACTTAGAAAGTTGGATAGTCAAGATGTAGCAATGATATTGATTCTCAAAAATGCATGCTTAAAGGACTAGGTCGGTAAATGTGGCACATAGGCTAGATGCGATCTATAGGGATTTAGAATTTAAAAATCACAAGCCTATGCGGTTAAAAACACTCTCATGTTGGGACAATGTGCAAGTATGCAAGTGTCCATCTAGAAATGATATGTATAGCATGCAATCATGTGAACTATGCGCATCAAAACCACTCCACACTTAATTCAAGCTTAGTCCCTAAGCGCAAGGAATGATAAAATAAAGGCAAAGGCGCATAGGAACTCCCCCCGTTTGTAGTGCCGGTGATATAATCCATAAGAGTGAGAAATAGCCTTTGGGGTGCAAGTGTAGATATAAGAGGGTGTTTTAGACGTGATAGGAATATGTGAATGTATATCCTGTAGAGTGAACAGTATAAATGGTAAACACCTCCAATATCATCATAAGAATATAGCATACAACCAATAGGCAAGAAAGGATAGATATCACCAAAATAGCATACATCATCAAAAATGCGCCAAAAGGCGACTTATCATCCAAATCAACATCCAATGCAACAAGTCAAATAAGGAAAATACACATGTGGAAATAGAAATGAAGCATGGACTAAGATGTAGCCTCGTCGTCTCCCGGAGGGGTCCTTCTAGCTGAATCAACGACTCCATCGTCCTCAAGCGGCTGCGTGACACCGGGGAAGAGAGGGCTATCGCCTAAAGCAGAATCCACGTAGGGGATCGTCTCTCCTGGGAGTGGAGTACC
The DNA here is from genome assembly GCA_033675215.1 of Rhodiola kirilowii. NCBI lineage: Eukaryota > Viridiplantae > Streptophyta > Magnoliopsida > Saxifragales > Crassulaceae > Rhodiola > Rhodiola kirilowii. Next base: position 38,092,271 of record CM066203.1, on the reverse strand, counting down.
CGCCTCCCCGAATGCTGAAACTGGCGAGAAGGGTAGTGGGGAGGCGCCACGCGGTGCTGAGAACTCTGGAGCGAGTGGAGTGGCAACTGGAGTGCCGGGGCCTCTGCCGAATGATAAAACCGTGGATCCCCCACTCCCACTCCCGGCGGGCTCTAGCATCAGACTCTCAGAAAAAGTCCTCGAGGCGAGTCAGTCCACTCCTCAAGTCTGCCACGCCGGTCGTCAAGCCAGCAATATCTGATGTGACTCTCTGTCTCCACTCTGCCGTGTCATCAACGACTGGAGGGGGAATATCGGCTGCTGGCTCTGCTGGTGGCAACTCCTCATCTGCCTCTGGAATGACTGCCGGTGGGGGAGGAGGAGGTGAACCGGGAGGAGAGGGAGAGGGTGAGAGGTGGGCGAGACAGTAAAGGGGAAACTTCTACTTGAAGGCCCTCCTCTTCGCAGCAGCATCAGTCACAAGGGTCTCCACATGAGGCGACGGGTCACTACTCCATGTCTTACCGTCCCGCTTCACCATGTGCATATTCTTCATCAAGGTGATGTCAAGCAAACTCCTAGCAGGGGCCTCATAACCCTCGTGGTCAAAGGTGAAGTTACACCTTTGGGCTATCAATGTAATCAAGGAGCCACCTCCCAAGCCCTTGTTCCTCGCAGTCGGCTTCACAACGGCCTCAAACCGATTGGCAAGGACCACCAGCCAATCAACAATCTCCCCGTGATCCATGGCAACCATGAGGTCCATATCTGGCAAGGTCACCTTCCTACCCCTCTCAGTCCTCGTATTAATACCAATAGAAATGACATGGTGCATAATCTTCCAAACTGGATCAACGATCGCCGAAGAATTATATGAAGATATGAACCACTCATTTCTACCAGAAATCCTCTTCCAAAGTCTGGACTGGTCGTGCTCAGTGAATACCTGGGGTGACCCCGTAGGCTGTGGGAAGCCAAGCCACTCTCGGATTGTACTCTCCCTGATCCGGAAATCTCTACCCCCCAAAACGAACTCCCAATAATACTCTGAGGAACCATCCTCCCCCACTCTTTCCTTCACTGACTCGAACGAGCATAAAAACTCCTCAACTACCCTCTGGTAGGAACCCGGATCATCAGCAAATATAAAGGACAAACCATGAGTAGTGAGCCGAGATTGTACCTCAGTCGCGACAACATCGTCGATGCCGCGTAGCAAGCCCATGTCCAGGTACAATGTCGGGATGGCCTTCATCTTCTTCGCAACGATAGTAGCGTGACGAGTCCGGTGCTTCTCGTCCCTGAAGACCAAGGGAGTCGAGAATGGGTACGGGACCGGGATGGGCATCGGTCCCGCATAGGGCTCCTCATGAGGCTCAGTTGGCACTAAGGCCATGGAAGGAGGGGCAGCAGCAGGGGAAGGCTCTCTATGCACAGGGGGCGGAGGGACTCTAGGGGAAGGAGGCACTGGCGCTTTCCTCTTCGGCGCCGGTTTCCTCGGGTGAGGCTTCTTCTTCTTTGGGGGAGGCGCGGAAACCGGCGCGGCCTCAACCTCCTCCTCCGAACTACGGTCAGCAAGAGAATCCCTCAAAAATCTCCTCTTGCGGGTAACAAGAGGTCTATCATCCTCATCCTCTAAAGTGAAGTCGTCAATTTGCTCGTCGAGCGAGGGCTCGTGAGCGATCCCCTTTCCCTTTGCTTTCAAACTGGAAGATGCATCGGCGCGACCCATAGTGCACTGGAAATGGAAGCCTGAGTTGAATTGAGAAAAAACTCAAAAATGGCACTGAACTGTAGTCGAGTCGATCGACTGGCTGAGGACAGATATCTCAGTCGATCGACTGAGGGTCGAAAATCGCACGGGATTAGGGCAAAATTGGGGGTTTTCCGGGAGGCTATGGGATTTTCGAATTGAGGCTTGGGGTTTGTTGGCGGGGTGATTTGGGGTGGATTGGTGGTGGAATTGGGGGAAACGGGCGGAGGACGGAGGAGATCGGACGAGGAGTGTCCTTCCGATCGGAAATTGGTTTTTGGGGCGGCTGATGGCTCGGTTGCGCGGCGGCTTGATGGCGATGGAGAGGCGGGGTGATGGCGAAGCTATGGGAGTCGATCGGCGGGGATAGGTGAAGGTTGGGATCGGAAGGGATTTGATTTTGGAAGTTTAGGGTTTCGGTCGAAATGAAGAAGACGGGAGGAGAAGCTGAGATTTGGATAAAAGATACTCAGTCAATCGACTGAGAGACCAGTCGATCGACTGAGAACGCACAAAAAACAAGGGCTCCTGAAACAACGTTTAGTCGATCGACTGAGGATCTCAGTCGATCGACTGAGAATGCAAGAATTGCAAGACCCCCTGAAACATAATTTAGTCGATCGACTGGGTGATAGCTTAATTCCAGTCGATCGACTGAACCCGAATTTCTACTTGAAAAAAAAATTTCCTTTTCCCAATGAAACCCGACTCCACACTCAGAATTTTTACTCAAAATCAAGAATATGTACCGCTCGAAATATCACATATAATCAAGGCACTCTCTCCTAAGCAATCACTAGCACATAAACATACGATTTTCAATCAAAACAAGCTAGGATCACCACTCCACACTTAAAACGCCACCATCATCAAGAAAATTCATGCAAGCCTCATATCACATCACACACACCTAATCATGCATTTAGGATCATCCCAATCACCAAGCCATATCACAAGTTCACAAAAGGCATGCTACACATTTATGAAAGTTACTTGTGCATAGATAGACAACTCACAAACCGGGGTACCTCCCGTGAGGTGCCTAGTTTAACGTCTTGGCAAAGACCGAGCCGATCCTTTTCTCACTAAGAAGCACACTTGAGGAGTCCTTTGCTAGGATCCCTCCTCAAGCGGATTAAGGCACTCTATGGGTCGGTCAAGGGGAATGTGACATTTTGCTCATCACAAAATCCTTCTCTAAGTGCTTAAGCCTTTGTCCATTTGCCGTGAAGGTAGTCCCATCATTGTTGAGCAATTCTACGTGTCCATCCTCATAAGGCTTGTGGACAATAAATGGACCACTCCACCGGCTTCTCAATTTTCCCGGGAATAGCTTAAGCCTAGAATTAAAGAGCAAGACCTTCTCTCCCTTCTTGAATTCACGACGAAGTATCCTTTTGTCGTGCCATTTCTTGGTCTTCTCTTTATAGATCCTAGCACTTTCGTAGGCCTCATTCCTTATTTCTTCTAGCTCATGGAGTTGAAGCACCCTATGGTCTCCCGCCATTTGTAAATCCATATTCAACGTTTTGATTGCCCACATCGCCTTGTACTCCAATTCCACCGGCAAGTGGCACGGCTTCCCATAGATAAGGCGATAGGGAGACATTCCAATAGGGGTTTTGAATGCCGTATGATAGGCCCATAGAGCGTCATCTAGCTTCGATGACCAATCTTTTCTTGAGCTCCCCACGGTTTTATCCAAGATTGCCTTGATTTCTCGATTTGAAATTTCCACTTGCCCACTAGTTTGTGGGTGATAAGGAGTGGCAACCTTGTGACTAACTCCATATTTGCGAAGCAAGGCCTCGAAATGTCTCTCCTTGAAATGCGAACCACCATCACTTATAACGGTCCTTGGCACCCCAAATCTCGGAAAGATGATTTTCTTGAATAGTTTCGTGACCACCTTGGCATCACAAGTGGGGGAAGCGATGGCTTCAACCCATTTTGAGACGTAATCAACCGCCACCAATATGAATCGGTTCCCAAATGAAGAAGGAAGAGGGCCCATACAGTCAATGCCCCATACGTCAAATATCTCGACCGGGAGGATGCTTTGTTGGGGCATTTCATGCCTCTTTGAGATATTGTCGGTCCTTTGACATTGATCACATGCTTTCGCGAATTCATAAGCATCGCCAAAGAGAGTTGGCCAATAAAAGCCGCATTGTAGTACCTTTGACGCGGTTTTTGCTCCACTCCCATGTCCTCCATATTGAGAAGAGTGACAATGGTAAAGAATATCTCTCATTTCCTCCTCGGCGACACAAGTTCTATATAGCCCATCCGCGCAAAGCCTATAAAGGTAGGGATCATCCCAATAGTACCTCTTGGTCTCGGAAAGGAACTTCCTCCTTTGATGGTGGTTCATATCGTGGGGGATAATCCCACAAACCACGAAATTAACGAAGTCCGCGTACCAAGGAAGGGCCTCCGCCTCAACTCTCATGAGTTGCTCTCCAATAAATGAATCATTCACCGGTCTAGCATCCACTTCAATCTCTTCATTTTCCTCTAGCCTTGATAGGTGGTCGGCTACCACATTTTCTACTCCTTTTTTATCCTTGATCTCTATGTCAAATTCTTGAAGCAATAGAATCCATCTTATCAATCTTGGCTTAGAGTCCTTCTTTGCTAAGAGATATTTGATAGCCGCATGATCCGTGAATACTATAACCTTTGAAGCCACAAGGTATGGACGAAACTTATCAAAAGCGTACACGATAGCAAGAAGCTCTTTCTCCGTAGTTGTGTAATTCAATTGAGCACCACTAAGAACTTTGCTCGTGTAATGAATAGCGTGAAGCTTCTTATCCACCCTTTGCCCAAGAACCGCCCCAATGGCGTAGTCACTAGCGTCGCACATAAGCTCAAATGGCAAATCCCACCTAGGGGGTTGAATAATAGGAGCCGAAATCAATGCCTCTTTCAACTTCTTGAAGGCTACTAAGCAATCTTCATCAAAATGAAATTTGGTATCATTGCATAGGAGATTTGTCAATGGCTTTGCAATCTTCGAGAAGTCCTTTATAAACCTTCTATAAAATCCGGCATGACCAAGGAAACTCCTTATTCCTTTCACATCTCTTGGAGGGGGCAATTTTTCCATAACTTCAATTTTGGCTTTATCCACCTCAATTCCTCTTTTAGAGACCAAGTGACCAAGAACTATTCCCTCCTGCACCATGAAATGACATTTTTCCCAATTTAGTACAAGGTTCGTCTCAATACATCTTTTCAACACTTTAGCCAAATTGGCTAAACAATCATCAAAAGAGGAACCATAAACGGAAAAGTCATCCATAAACACTTCCATAATCTTTTCAATAAATTCCGAAAAAATAGCCATCATGCATCGTTGAAAAGTACCGGGCGCATTACAAAGTCCAAAGGGCATTCGCCGATAGGCAAATGTTCCATAGGGACAAGTAAAGGTCGTTTTCTCTTGATCTTGGGGATGAATAGGGATTTGGAAGAACCCACTATATCCGTCAAGATAGCAAAAATAGTCATGCTTAGCTAATCTTTCCAACATTTGATCAATAAAAGGAAGGGGAAAGTGATCTTTTCTAGTGGCTTGGTTGAGTTTTCTATAGTCCACACACATACGCCACCCGGTTACCGTTCTTGTGGGGATTAGTTCATTCTTCTCATTTTTAATAACGGTCATTCCCTCCTTTTTCGGCACTACATGAATGGGGCTCACCCATTTAGAGTCCGCAACGGGGAAAATAATTCCCGCATCAAGCAATTTAAGGACCTCTTTCTTAACAACCTCCCCCACAATAGGATTCAACCTCCTAGCTCTCTCCTTAGATGGCATACTATCACTCTCTAAGTTGATTTCATGCATGCATAAATTAGGGCTTATTCCCTTTAAATCATCAATAGAGTAGCCAATAGCATCCTTATGTTTCCTAACCACATCAAGCAATTTTGAGGTTTCAACATCATTCAAAGAAGAGTTCACAATGATAGGCAAGCTAGAATTTGGTCCTAAGAACTCATACCTTAGGCTTGTTGGTAGAGCTTTAAGCTCTACCGAACAAAACTCCTTACCTTTGTCGCTTAGAGTCCCTTCTTCACAATTCTCCTCTAGGATAGCCCAACAATCGCCAATGTTGGGAAGCTCATTGTCAAGGTCAATTGCACTCATGAGAAGGTTAGGCACATCATACAATTCATAAGTATCAACTAGGTCAAGATAATTACAAGTCATTGTAGAATTAGGACCTCGTTGTGCTTTTTCAAGATTAAACTCAATTTCCTCATCTCCTACCCTCATGGTAATTGACCCCTTAGTCGTATCAAAAATAGCCCCCGCGGTGTAGAGGAAGGGCCTTCCCAATAGAATGGGAATTTCATTGTCCTCCTCCATCTCTAACACCACGAAATCCCCCGGGATATAGAAATTCCCTACTCTAACTGGGACATCCTTAAGGACTCCCTTAGGAAACTTCGAGGAGCGGTCCGCGAGCCTTAGAATCATGCTAGTTGGTTTAGGCTCACCCATATTTAGCTTTTTACACAAAGAATAAGGCATCAACGATATGCTTGCACCCAAATCACACATTGCTCGTTCAATCTTAATATCATTAATAAAGCATGAAATGGAAAAGCTACCGGGATCCTCAAGCTTTGGGGGCATGCGAAGTTGGAGTATGGCACTACATTCGCCATTGAGGGACACCGTATCGACATCCTCGATAGTCCTCCTACAAGTAATGACATCTTTTAGAAAACGAGCATATGAAGGAGCTTGAGTTATTACCTCGGTGAAGGGCATTGTCACATAGAGCTTCCTCATCATCTCCGCGAACTTGGAGAATTGCTTATCATTTGTTTTCTTCTTTAGCCTTTGAGGGAATGGAATACGAGGAGTGTAGACTCTAGGTTCGGCTTTCTCCTTTTCCACCTCGATTTCCTCCTCAACTTGAGGACTAGGGATCTCTTCTTCCAATTCTTCGATATCGGCACTAGCTTGGCCTCCAAGATCAAAGGTAACTCTCTTCCTATTAGGTAGCTCTACCTCTAAGTCTTTCCCACTTCTCAAGGTTACCGCATTACAATGCTCTCTATTCCCTTGTTCAGGTCTAGCCGGTAGCTTGCCCGGTGCCCTTGTAGATGTCTCGGCTTGTTGAGCAATTTGACTTTCAAGCATTTTGTTGTGTTGCTTAACCTCATTCAATTCTTGCCTCATCTCATTTTGGTTTGCTAAGAGCTTTGCAAACATTGCCTCAATACCGGAGAGTTCACTAGGAGGTTGTGGAGGGGCTTCAACTTGTTGATAGGGCCTTTGAGCTTGAGCTTGATATTGTTGCCCTTGGTTCCTTTGAAGCAAAGTCGGTCCTTGACTTTGATATTGGTTCCTAGGTTGGAACCCTTGATTGGATTGAGTGTGTTTAGGACCGAATCCGGGAGGTGTGGATCCGAAGTCGGGGCGAGTAGGATTAGTGGTCTTGTAGGAGAAGTTCGGGTGATTCCTCCATCCCGAAGAGAACTTGGGTGTGGTATAATTGGCTTGAGAGCTTTGCCCTTGATTGGCACTACTTCCATAGTCCCTTCCTTGATTTCCTCCCACAAAATTTACTTCTCCATACCCTTGCCCTTGCACATCCCTTTGAACCAATGGGCAAGAAGTTGTTTCATGCTCGTACACCTCACAAATGTCACATCCTTGCCTTGTTGAAGCTTCCTTTTCCGGATGTTTTAGCTTAAATACCTCATCCGAGAGGCTCTCAAAGTCTTTCCTCAAAGCATCATAATCACTAGAGCTCACGGCTTTTACCTCGTGCCTTTCATGCCTTCTTCTCGGGTTTCCTCTTTCGCTTCCCCACATGAAGTAGTTGTTGGTAATCTTCTCTATTACCGCATATCCTTCATGCGGTTCTAAGTCCATTATAGCACCACCCGAAGCGGTATCAAGAGCAAGACGAGAGTTCCCATCAACCCCGTGGTAGAAAGTATGGAAGACTTGAAGATCATCAAGGTTGTGGTGAGGACAAAGCCTTTGATATTCCTTGTATCGCTCCCAAGCCTCATATAGATTTTCGCCATCCAATTGCGAGAAGTTGGTGATTTGGTTTCGATAGTAGGCCGTCTTGGAAGGGGGGAAATACTTGTTCAAGAAAGCCACGGCTAATTCTTCCCATGTAGTGAAGCTATCGGGAGTTTGACTCCTCAACCAATCTTTAGCCTTTCCCGTGAGAGAAAAAGGGAAAAGCCTCAATAGCTTTGCATCCTCCGAGACCCCATTCACTTTAAATGTAGCACATACTTCGAGAAACGTTGTCAAGTGAGAATTGGGATCCTCGTTGTCTCTACCCGAAAATTGGTTTGATTGAACCATTTGAATAGTGGACGTCTTCAAGTCATAGTCCCGGTTATCGACCGTAGGTAGTTGGATGGGAGAACGGTAGCCATACGCCGTAGGAACGGCATAGTCCTTGAGGGCCCTTCTAGCTAGGGGCAATTGTTGAAGGTTGTCTTGGTTTCCTTGACGAGGAGGGGGCGGAGGAGGAGGTAGTCTATTATCCCTATCACCCATGACTACTTGAGTAGTGGAAATTGATCCTATGTCTTTGTTGGTCTTACTCCTTGTAAGATGAGGGTTAACTAGCTCTCTAATAGGTTGGTTCAAGTCTCTATCCACAATATGAGTAAGCTTCTTGGTCTTCGGTGGCATAAAAGAGGTGAACCTACAAGGGGAGCCAATTAAAACAAGTAAGCGTAGTGAATAAGCTCAAGATTTGCAAGTATCAAGTAAAATAAGGTAAAACATGGAATAGTCGGAGCAATAAATGACTTTCCTAGGGGTAATCTAGCTATTGCTCCCCGGCAACGGCGCCATTTTGACGTGTGTATTTTTGGGATACGGTCAAAAACAATTTATAATCAACCGGTAAGACCGGTGTCGAACCCAAGGGAGTAAATGGACTACACGCTAGTTCTATCAAGTTTTCTACTCGGCTAATTCCTAAAATTCAATTGGTTGAGTTATCAATGATTGTAAAACAAGAATGAAGTGGTTTTCAAGGGATTGAATTCAATTAAAAGCGAGTTTCGACGGACTAATCCCCTCCTTGGCAATTTCCCAATGATCATGCAAACAAGAGTTCAATTAATTAAGAGTTGATAGGTTTCGAACCTAGCCTAGACTAAGAATTAGGCTATTACGCGTATCTAATCTTAGTCAAGCCATCTTAGTTAGGATCTCACTAATTAAAGGGTGTTCATCCACTATATAGCATTTACTCTCATAAATGTAGGTTAAGTTCAATTTTACTATATCAAAACCATCCCTAAGCTTTCTCAGGACTTAGATCAAAGTTCTAACATAAACATGTCACTTAGGCATTTTATCAAACACTTAGAGACATGTCTAACATGAAGAGCATAGTAAAAATGAAATCAACTTCAATAGATCCATTCAAATGTGTTCACAATGATCATTGAGTACCAATGAGGTTCATAGAACCCCTCAAAACACAAGGGAGACTACTCACTCATCATGTAAGACAACATGATGAGTAGGTTTTTACAAGCAAATCTAGGAGAAAAGAAGAGGGAAAGAGTAGGATGATTAGTCCTAGTGAACTCCCTTGATCTTGATTCCTCCTTAATTTGATGATGATGAAACCCTTGATTTGATCACTTTCCTTTATCTTCTTCTCCAGAAAAATCCCAGATATTAGGTCAAACTTGCCTCTTTCTATTTATAGGCTCGTCAGAAATTCGGCACTGTAGCAGGTCCAGTCGATCGACTGGCGTTGGGCTGTTGGCCCAGTCGATCGACTGGAGGAGGAAAAGTCGTTTGGCTAGCAGGTTCTCAGTCGATCGACTGAGACAGGGTAGGCTCCCAGTCGATCGACTGACAATTCTCAATTTGCAGCACCTCCTGTTAGTCCATTAAGTCGATCGACTGAGATCCAGTCGATCGACTGGGCGCCACGTGATCTGCATGCTCTGGGGCAGGGGACTCTTCAGTCAATCGACTGAATAGGTCAATCGATCGACTGGCGCTGAGCGATTTGCAGCACCTCCTGAAACATCATTTAGTCGATCGACTGGAGCAGGGGAGCTTCCCAGTCGATCGACTGGAGACCAAATTCAGCCAACTCTTGCTCTAAAACCCGATTTTCCCCGAGTTTCCTTCCAATGGCTCTTGACACTAAGACATCTAGCTTTGTACCTGAAACGCACGAGAAAAGGATCAAATGACATCAAATAGTAGTCGGAATCGAACTAAAGCTATAGTGAAAAATGGGCATTAATGAGTCGAAAACTCGACTCATCAACTCGCCTCGTGGTCCATCGAGCCATGGTTGAGAACGTGCAATGATGCGCGCTGGAACATCACCAATTCTGATTGGCTCTCCCAAGAAGGGATCAACATACGAGGCCCTTCTCAAGTGACCCAAGGTCATCGTGCCATAGGTGTCATCGCCTATCAGTGCGCCCTTGTGCGTGAGTTGTGCCTCGACCAGATTGGTGGTGGTTTCTTTTAAGGCCTTCGCATATGCCTGAATCTCCATGACCATCTCTATAGATTGCTCATCCTCGCCCCACTCTCCCTTGACATGGTTAGAAATTTAAATCAAGGAGAGTTCTAAGTCTTGTACCTTTGTGTCGCAATTTGGGACTACTCTTGTATCCGGGATTGAGCAAGGCTTTGGCAAGAATTCTTCCAAGGGCTTGGTCACGATCTGGATCGCCTTAGACATTAGGGCATCTATCTGATCCAGCGCCAAGGCCTCGATAGTGCGAAGTCAGATTGGTGGCGTGTGGCTTGCGTCTCCGACTCGGAAAAGGCAGCGCCTTCATCCAAGTAGTAATGCTCTGGCCATTCTCATTTGTGCGCCTCAGCGTACGCCCACTCTTTAGGAGTTATGTGGTCCCAATAACGACCAAAGTAGTCATTGCTAACCATAAATCGGTTGTAATGGTCCGGACGTGGCAGATTTGCCAATTTCTCGCGCCCATGTCGTGGGTAGGCATAGTAGGAAGACATGGCATGGCAATGTGGTTGCTGATGAGTGTTTGCAGATGGTCCGTTGGGACGAACGGGCTGTGATACCAAATGATAGGTGACGACCTATCAGACTTGCCCAAAAGAGTGAATTTGGCAGCGGAATGGAAATATGGTAGGGCAAGTGTCGGATGGGTGATGGAAATATGATGAATGTATGGGAAAATAACGTGGGTTTATTGTATTTAAATGAAGAACAAAGGGATAGTTGTTACAAGTAATGAAAATGCAATGGGATTGATGAGCACAATGTCGTAGTGTGCAAATCAACTTTAAATTTATAGTCCACTAACTTGTACTTTACTATAGAATAGTAGAGTGGCAAGTAGGGGTCGAACCCAAAGGAGTTGTAATGGCTACTTTGTTGTTCTTGTAAACAAAAGGTAAAGGAAAGTAAAGACAGTTTTGGGGGGGGGGGGGGTTTGTAAACAAGTTAATACTAGTGCATAAAGTAAATGGACGAAATGTAAACAAGCAATGGGTATTCGGTCTAGGGATTCATTGTCACACATTCATCATGGATATCAAATGATCTATTTCACATTTCGTAGAGTGTGGTTGTCCCGGCAAGGGTGACAACCTAAAGTATTTTGGCAAAGGTAATACACCACGGTCTTAACCGAACTAGGTAGTAGTGTGGTGCCGTAGGCAACCCAAAGCATTTAAGCTCCACTACCTCACTATGCACGGTTTAGACCTTCTAATCCAGTCCTTAGTAGATTGAACAATCCGGCAAAAGTAATGTTCCATCTATGTGTACTATCCATTCTTGCCGCAAAGCATCAAAGGGATATTACAATAGGGATCATTAGCTTGACTAAGCTTTGTGGCAAGACATCCACTTAGCCAAGCCTTTGATCCGTGGCATGAAGCACAAGGACTAGTGAAATGTAAAATAGCATTAAGGACATGAATCTCAAAATGTGTTGACAATACTATTGTGGCTTGTTTATCATTGACCTCTAAAGATCATACTTTGTGTCATGAGTGCGGTTCACTCCATTCCAAGAGATCACCCAAAGTAAGGCCTTTCCAAGCTCTTACACCAATAGAACACAAAGAAGCATTAGGAATAAGGTCTCAAAAACGTGCCACAAAGTAGAATGATCCCCAAACAGAAAATGGAGTTTTAGCCACTCATATCCATGGGAAGGATATGAGAGCTATGGATGGAATGGAAGTACATGAAAGTAAAGACAGTAAAGTAAGTGCAAGAATGTAGATTACAAGAAAGTAAATTGCATAAAAGTAAAGGAGTAGAGAGATGTTGAACTTTCCAATTCCAAAGCTAAATGACAAGAGTAACAACTATGATTTTTAGTGATATTTTCGAATGTCATTTACAAGGGCCAAGGTGCTGCTTATATAGAGATTTGAGGAAGGTTCTAGGTCTTTGAATTGGCTTGGGCTTCAAGTTTGAGTGGCATAAGTGGTTTGGCACAAGCAAGACCAAAACCGCCCTAACTCTTTGGCCTTAGGTCCTTTGGCAGCAACGTCTTCAGCTCTGGCACAAGCACAAGGAGGATGACGTCATCACCTTGGGGGACGAGCCAAGAAAGTCAAGGGAAGGTTGACCATTGACCCTTGACCTTGACCTTGTGTTTTGACCCTTCGGAAAGACCATTTTTGGATTTTGAGTTCTGGGTCTCGGGGCTCCGGTTCTGGATAGTTGAGATTATTCTAAGCAAGTTCCAAGAAGGAAGTTTTGCCAGAAAATGCCTGGAACTAGGTCAAAAGTCGATTGCAAGTTGTAGATCCCTGGGTACCTGGGTACCCGGCTGAGGTCCTTAGGTCTCTGGGTACCCGGCTTGGGTCCTTAGGTCCCTGGGTACTCGGCTTGGGTCCTTAGGTCCCGAATGAAGTCCTTAAGTCCCATTTTGCCTCCAAATCACCTTGTGATGCTTTTGTGGCCTAAAATGCCATTGTTAAGCTCATTTCCTCTTTAGACTCCTAAAGGCCCTGAAATCCAAAACGACATTAACAAGTAAATGTTCTCATGATCAAATGTCGTAAATGGTGGGATTTAATGACTTAATGAGTCGTATAAATACGTCTCATCAAACCACCCCACACTTGAACTTGTTCGTCCCGAACAAGGCCTTAAGTCACAAGAGGAAAACACATACAAACATCACAAGCTCTCTTCTCGGCCACTAGATAATATGCTAGTCTAGATTTCCCCTTTCCATGCATTCTCAATCACTACTCAAGGTATTTTGCGAAAACATGGAATTCAACTTGATACATGTAACTTTGAGTCGGGATGCAAACCAATTCGGATGAATGGGAGATAGTCCTTTTTAGGCCCATGATCTACACTCTTGGATTCGGATCTTGTTACATGGTTATACTTATTGCTTCTTCTAGCACGTGATGAATTCAAGCTCAAGGGTTGAGTCCTCTTTGATACTTTCCTTGGACATACTTGTAGTGAACTTTGGCCTTCGGCCTTTGTATGACTTTGGTGATCCTTCACTTTGCTTCGGTTAGAACTTCACATGAGATGATTTTTCTTTCTTTTGAGCTTTGCTCCTTTTGTGATTTTTCTTGTCCATTTCTTCTTGGGAGGTCCAATCATCGCCCTCAAGCATATGGTAATATCTCCCCGCTCTTTCTCATCCTTGTCGTTTCGTGCGAGTCAAGATGAGGATCACCCATCTATTTTCCCGACTACTAAGACTAGAGATAGGACGGTTTGATTCCCGTCCCACCACTTGCATAAACGCTGCAATGGTGGAGTCAACTACAACCACGAGTCTCAAAGCGCAGCCTCCACAAGCTCATATAACCATGTAACTTGAATCCCCGATCCTTGAGTGCTTTGTAAAGCCTCACTAGGACATTTCTATCAACTCCACATCCCTATTTATCCCAACTCATAAAGACATATAAGAAGTTGGATCACATGTTAGTCGCACAATTATAATTTCATAAGAGTCATGCATGTACTAGGATCCATCTATTTTGCATTATTTAAGCTCAACACCCCCTTTCCTACGCATTTTATTCACAAATCTACTCATTTTATTCAAAAAATTTAAAATTTTCAAAGGGAAACATGCGGACTCATGCATGTCAATAAAATTAAACGTGATGACACAACAAACTACTAAACACCCCACCCCACACTTTTGAAATGAGCCGTGGCCTCACGGCACAACTCAATCAAGACAATATGCACGCAATCAATGGAAAGAACAAGGTATTAGAGTGAAACGGAACTCCCCTCGTATGCCATGAGGTGGCAAGGCGTGTACTATCATCGGAAGCTCATGGGGAGACTAGGTCGGGCTTGGTTCCTCCTCGGACGCGTCCGTCCTCCTTGGGTCCAGCCCGGTTGGCATAAAATGCGTAGGACAAAGAGCAAAGTGCGTAGCACTTGGACCGACCTACAAAAACATCCTTAATTCTTTCCAAACATAAAAGAGGTGAGGGTTAGAACAATGCAAGAAAGTAAAATGCAAGAAAATACTGTAAAATGTCGGGCTGCTGATGGATGCACAGTCGTTATGTGCAAACGTCAAGAATAAATTTATAAAGTCCGCTACTCGCGACTTAACTACTTGGTTGCAAGTGGTAAGTAGGGGTCGAACCCAAGGGAATCAGGGGAATAGATGTTCTTTGAGGGGGTTGTCCAGCGAGAGAGCGTGTTTTAGGTCGGTTGGTTGGTTTTAAAGCTACCAGCTAAGTGATTGATTGATTGATTGATTGGTTGGTTGGTTGGTTTTAATACTGGAAAGTAAATTACAGTTTATAATTAAAGAGAAATGTTCGGTTTCAGGGGCCTTGTATTATATCCTGTTTATCATTGACCTTTAGTGAATTATCTAAGTATTCAAAGATGAATCGAGGCCCTTTCGTAGCGCAAGACTTGCAACATCGTTTAAAGCAACACTTGTTCTAAGCAAAACTAATTCCTCCTTTCGAAGTATCTTAGCTGTAAGTGCATCCACTAGATCTCCCAGTTACGTTATTGACCAAGTGGTGTTTTAGATAAGTCGAACTCCTCGATAAGTTTTGCTTGTGACAGCTTCCACTTACCGAGTATGATCACGAATTTCCACGGCAGAGCTTTGCTTGTGACAGCTTCCACTCAACCTTGGAAACTCTGACTTGATATATGGCACATAGAACAAGTTTTGAATACTAAGACTAGACGCTAAGTTAATAGTCTTAAAACATTTTATAATACAAGTGCGCCCCTTCTACCGAACTACTAGTTTAGCTACTATTCATCGCGCTAAACATTATAACTAAGGAAATAAACAGTTGAATAAATACTAGAAATAATACTTACAACCGTTGAAGCGCCAAGGGAGCTATCCTTTATTTCCAAAGCCAAACTTTACAAATACATAACTTAGAGAGAGAAGTGTTTTTTTACAAGTGAGGGATGATTAAAATGAGGGGAGGAGCTCCTCCTTATATAGCCATGGGAGGAGGAGGAGATGGAGGCAAGTGTTGCATGGTGATTGGAGGAGAAAATGAAGGGAGGAGATGGCCACACATGGAGGAAGGAGAGGAGGAGCAAGGAGGAGGAGACATGTGGAGGAGCAAAAAGCCGCCGGTCACCATGGGTGGAGGAGCCGCCGGTTGCCGGTGGGGAGGGAGGAGGAGGGGTGGCTTTGGCCACCTCTTGCCCAAGTGGCCGGTCATCTTGCCCAAATGTGAATTTTGTACAGTTTTGTGCTGTCTTTTCACAAAACTGTCAATGTCTTTCTTCCCCGGGCTGTCTTGATTCATCTCCTGATTCTTCTGATTAATTTGTTATGAGTGATTCAACGTCAGGATCCTTGATATTTCTTCAGTCGGCATATGATCTTGACCTTGGATTGACTCGTAACATGTTTTCTGCTCTAAAAGCTCCTCTTTAATGTGTATTCTCTCTAAGCTCTGAATTACCCTGCAAAAATATATCTGAACTAACAAGCAAAAGTTAAATAGTCAAAATGTCTAAATAAGGGGGTTATACTGTGTTTATGATTCGTATAATTTTGGTCCATCAGATCACCCCACATTTTAGTTGTTCGTCCCGAACAATGCTATTCAAGGGCTGTACTCTAAGTTGGCTTTGAAATATGAAAATTAGACTGTGGTACTCGATCTATCCTAATTCATGCATTGCTTACTTATTACCAAATTAAACTGCGTAAATAAATAGAAGAAACTTAATACTTGTACCTCCGTGCTGAGATGCAAATTATATTGGATGTCTCGGGAGATAGCCCTTTTTAGGCTCCTGGACTGCAATCTTGGGATCGTCTCGCACTATATGGTTTTCTGGTAGCTTTCTCTAGCACGTGATTCGGTTCGGGTTTCAATGGTTTGAGTACTTTGATTTTCTTTTGGCGAGGGACTGCTTTTGTAGTGAATTGGCATTTGGCCTTTGTTTTGACTTTTTGAGTTCTTCACTTTTTGTTCGGTTAAAACCTTCACAATTTTGGGCCTTTGGCCTCTTGATTTGCTTCATTGAGCTTTTCGCCTTTTTGTGACTGCTAGTCCATTTTCTCAAGCCTTTTTGGGAGGTCCAATCATCGCCCGCAAGCCTATGGAAATACCTCCCCGCTCCTCTCGTTTTTGCCGTTTTCGCGCGGGTCAAGTTGAGGGTCGCTCATCTATTTTCTCGGCTACTTTGATTGTCATTTCGTGCGGGTCAAGATGAGGGTCGCTCATCTATTTTCTCGGCTACTTTGACCGGAGATAGGACGGTCTGATTCCCGTCCTCGCCTTTTGTATTGCATGGCGGAGATGACTTCAATTTTCACTGAAACCCGAAGTGAAGCCTCCACTGACTTCGAAAACCATATAGTTTGATCTGATCCTTTGATTGCTTGCCAAGCCTCTCTAGGGCAGTTTATGTCAACTCCACATCCCTAGTTATCTCAGCACAAAGGACAAATGGAAAGTTACATTCTAAGTTTTTAAACAGTTGAATTTTCACAAGGTTAATGCATGAATTATGATTTATCTTTTTCACATTCTTAAGTTCATATTTTCAAAAAGATACTATTACTAAAAAAAGAAAAAACAGCAAGCATGTTATTTATGTACATAGGTGGTTCTCACCCCCCACTTTTGAACGAAGGCATGCCTTAGTTCAAAAGTCATGCAAGCTTAAAACTAAATACTGAATTTAAATGACAGAAATTAAAGTGCGGAAAAGTAAGATAGTGTCAGGTTACCTCCCGACCAGTGCACTTGTTTAACGTCGTTGGCTCGACAGTACCTCGTTGTGGATTACTGGTTTGGGTCCCATGGGTGGCTCAAGTCGAACTTCGCCACCGTTCCAGTGTTGCTTCTTCCTGACTTATTGCCGGATGTTATGTTCTGGTCAGGACTCCTTTGTTTCGGGATCTTTTCCTTCCAATACTCCGGAGGGGGTGATGGACCTTTCACTACCAGCCTTTCGAAGTTTTTGTATTTGGGACTGCCTAGTCCGGTTGCGGCATAGCAATGCTCCATCGAGGGGTCATTCTGCAGAGGTGCTTTTCCCATTCTCCTTTGAGCTTCTTCATTGATCGCACAGTTTGCAGCGACTTGCTCATTAATTAAGGGGAAAAGTCGGGAAGGCCTCATGAGGCTTGGTTCTGCCTCGTTATGTTGGTTCGTGAAGAACTGATCGTAGATAGTTTCAGCTGCCTGGGTAATGATAGTCGGGTATGGCTTGGGCAGCTCGTCAGTGGTGTTCTGGACTCCTACTTCGTTGCTTCCGGTGCTTTCCATGTCTGATTCTTCAGACGGTTCAGGAGTCTCTTCCGACGGTTCGATGGTTTCTTCTTCATCAGCCTCAGGGTCAGCTTCTTCTGTCTGCATTTCCTCGTCAGTTTGGGGTACTCGTCTTGTGGCAGCGGCCAGGCCGATTATAAGGCACCACATGTCTGCAACGGTGAAGTTTGTTGCAGACCTTCTCATAGCTTCGTTAACTCTTCCCAGCTCTTCGGCCCTCATCCCACGAAGAAATTTTTGGAGAAGAACTTTCTTCGTAAATCCATGGTGCGGGTAGCTTGAGACGATGGCATCGTAGTTCATGTAGTATTCGTCCAAAGTCTCATCTCGGGATTGATGAAGGCTCATGATCTTCTCACGGGTTTCTTGGCGTAAAGATGGTGGGGAGAATTCTTTCAGGAACGGAACGCAGAGGTCTACGAAACGTTCTGCACTGCAAGCGGTGGATGTGTAGTACCATATCGTGGCGAAGTCGGTTAGAGAGAATTTAAAGCATTTCAGCTTAAATTCCTCTAATACTTCGTTCTCAGGTTTGATGTGATGGCAGACGTGGTGGAAGTTTCGGCAGTGCTGTACAGGGTCTTCTCCCTCCGTTCCTCCGAACAGGGGCAGAAATCGCGTTGTCCATGCATGCGTAATGGGTGATGACATAAGGAAAAGAAAGAAAAAGAAAGGGGAGGGAAAGAACAACTATCCGACGATTGATTCCCCGGCAACGGCGCCAATTTTGATGGATGCACAGTCGTTATGTGCAAACGTCAAGAATAAATTTATAAAGTCCGCTACTCGCGACTTAACTACTGGGTAGCAAGTGGTAAGTAGGGGTCGAACCCAAGGGAATCAGGGGAATAGATGTTCTTTGAGGGGGTTGTCTAGCGAGAGAGCGTGTTTTAGGTCGGTTGGTTGGTTTTAAAGCTACCAGCTAAGTGATTGATTGATTGATTGGTTGGTTGGTTGGTTTTAATACTGGAAAGTAAATTACCATTTTATAATTAAAGAGAAATGTTCGGTTTCAGGGGACTTGTATTATATCCTGTTTATCATTGACCTTTAGTGAATTATCTAAGTATTCAAAGATGAATCGAGGCCCTTTCGTAGTGCAAGACTTGCAACATCGTTTAAAGCAACACTTGTTCTAAGCAAAACTAATTCCTCCTTTCGAAGTATCTTAGCTGTAAGTGCATCCACTTGATCTCCCAGTTACGTTATTGACCAAGTGGTGTCTTAGATAAGTCGAACTCCTCGATAAGTTTTGCTTGTGACAGCTTCCACTTACCGAGTATGATCACGAATTTCCACGGCAGAGCTTTGCTTGTGACAGCTTCCACTCAACCTTGGAAACTCTGACTTGATATATGGCACATAGAACAAGTTTTGAATACTAAGACTAGACGCTAAGTTAATAGTCTTAAAACATTTTATAATACAAGTGCGCCCCTTCTACCGAACTACTAGTTTAGCTACTATTCATCGCGCTAAACATTATAACTAAGGAAATAAACAGTTGAATAAATACTAGAAATAATACTTACAACCGTTGAAGCGCCAAGGGAGCTATCCTTTATTTCCAAAGCCAAACTTTACAAATACATAACTTAGAGAGAGAAGTGTTTTTTTTTTACAAGTGAGGGATGATTAAAATGAGGGGAGGAGCTCCTCCTTATATAGCCATGGGAGGAGGAGGAGATGGAGGCAAGTGTTGCATGGTGATTGGAGGAGAAAATGAAGGGAGGAGATGGCCACACATGGAGGAAGGAGAGGAGGAGCAAGGAGGAGGAGACATGTGGAGGAGCAAAAAGCCGCCGGTCACCATGGGTGGAGGAGCCGCCGGTTGCCGGTGGTGGAGGGAGGAGGAGGGGTGGCTTTGGCCACCTCTTGCCCAAGTGGCCGGTCATCTTGCCCAAATGTGAATTTTGTACAGTTTTGTGCTGTCTTTTCACAAAACTGTCAATGTGTTTCTTCTCCGGGCTGTCTTGATTCATCTCCTGATTCTTCTGATTAATTTGTTATGAGTGATTCAACGTCAGGATCCTTGATATTTCTTCAGTCGGCATATGATCTTGACCTTGGATTGACTCGTAACATGTTTTCTGCTCTAAAAGCTCCTCTTTAATGTGTATTCTCTCTAAGCTCTGAATTACCCTGCAAAAATATATCTGAACTAACAAGCAAAAGTTAAATAGACAACATGTCTAAATAAGGGGGTTATACTGTGTTTATGATTCGTAAAATTTTGGTCCATCAGATCACCCCACACTTTTAGTTGTTTGTCCCGAACAATGCTATTCAAGGGCTGTACTCTAAGTTGGCTTTGAAATATGAAAATTAGACTGTGGTACTCGATCTATCCTAATTCATGCATTGCTTACTTATTACCAAATTAAACTGCGTAAATAAATAGAAGAAACTTAATACTTGTACCTCCGTGCTGAGATGCAAATTATATTGGATGTCTCGGGAGATAGCCCTTTTTAGGCTCCTGGACTGCAATCTTGGGATCGTCTCGCACTATATGGTTTTCTGGTAGCTTTCTCTAGCACGTGATTCGGTTCGGGTTTCAATGGTTTGAGTACTTTGATTTTCTTTTGGCGAGGGACTGCTTTTGTAGTGAATCGGCATTTGGCCTTTGTTTTGACTTTTTGAGTTCTTCACTTTTTGTTCGGTTAAAACCTTCACAATTTTGGGCCTTTGGCCTCTTGATTTGCTTCATTGAGCTTTTCGCCTTTTTGTGACTGCTAGTCCATTTTCTCAAGCCTTTTGGGAGGTCCAATCATCGCCCGCAAGCCTATGGAAATACCTCCCCGCTCCTCTCGTTTTTGCCATTTTCGCGCGGGTCAAGGTGAGGGTCGCTCATCTATTTTCTCGGCTACTTTGACTGTCATTTCGCGCGGGTCAAGATGAGGGTCGCTCATCTATTTTCTCGGCTACTTTGACCGGAGATAGGACGGTCTAATTCCCGTCCTCGCCTTTTGTATTGCATGGCGGAGATGACTTCAATTTTCACTGAAACCCGAAGTGAAGCCTCCACTGACTTCGAAAACCATATAGTTTGATCTGATCCTTTGATTGCTTGCCAAGCCTCTCTAGGGCAGTTTATGTCAACTCCACATCCCTAGTTATCTCAGCACAAAGGACAAATGGAAAGTTACATTCTAAGTTTTTAAACAGTTGAATTTTCACAAGGTTAATGCATGAATTATGATTTATCTTTTTCACATTCTTAAGTTCATATTTTCAAAAAGATACTATTACTAAAAAAAGAAAAAACAGCAAGCATGTTATTTATGTACATAGGTGGTTCTCACCCCCCACTTTTGAACGAAGGCATGCCTTAGTTCAAAAGTCATGCAAGCTTAAAACTAAATACTGAATTTAAATGACAGAAATTAAAGTGCGGAAAAGTAAGATAGTGTCGGGTTACCTCCCGACCAGTGCACTTGTTTAACGTCGTTGGCTCGACAGTACCTCGTTGTGGATTACTGGTTTGGGTCCCATGGGTGGCTCAAGTCGAACTTCGCCACCGTTCCAGTGTTGCTTCTTCCTGACTTCTTGCCGAATGTTATGTTCTGGTCAGGACTCCTTTGTTTCGGGATCTTTTCCTTCCAATACTCCGGAGGGGGTGATGGACCTTTCACTACCAGCCTTTCGAAGTTTTTGTATTTGGGACTGCCTAGTCCGGTTGCGGCATAGCAATGCTCCATCGAGGGGTCATTCTGCAGAGGTGCTTTTCCCATTCTCCTTTGAGCTTCTTCATTGATCGCACAGTTCGCAGCGACTTGCTCATTAATTAAGGGGAAAAGTCGGGAAGGCCTCATGAGGCTTGGTTCTGCCTCGTTATGTTGGTTCGTGAAGAACTGATCGTAGATAGTTTCAGCTGCCTGGGTAATGATAGTCGGGTATGGCTTGGGCAGCTCGTCAGTGGTGTTCTGGACTCCTACTTCGTTGCTTCCGGTGCTTTCCATGTCTGATTCTTCAGATCGTTCAGGAGTCTCTTCCGACGGTTCGGTGGTTTCTTCTTCATCAGCCTCAGGGTCAGCTTCTTCTGTCTGCATTTCCTCGTCAGTTTGGGGTACTCGTCTTGTGGCAGCGGCCAGGCCGATTATAAGGCACCACATGTCTGCAACGGTGAAGTTTGTTGCAGACCTTCTCATAGCTTTGTTAACTCTTCCCAGCTCTTCGGCCCTCATCCCACGAAGAAATTTTTGGAGAAGAACTTTCTTCGTAAATCCATGGTGCGGGCAGCTTGAGACGATGGCATCGTAGTTCATGTAGTATTCGTCCAAAGTCTCATCCCGGGATTGATGAAGGCTCATGATCTTCTCACGGGTTTCTTGGCGTAAAGATGGTGGGGAGAATTCTTTCAGGAACGGAACGCAGAGGTCTACGAAACGTTCTGCACTGCAAGCGGTGGATGTGTAGTACCATATCGTGGCGAAGTCGGTTAGAGAGAATTTAAAGCATTTCAGCTTAAATTCCTCTAATACTTCGTTCTCAGGTTTGATGTGATGGCAGACGTGGTGGAAGTTTCAGCAGTGCTGTACAGGGTCTTCTCCCTCCGTTCCTCCGAACAGGGGCAGAAATCGCGTTGTCCATGCATGCGTAATGGGTGATGACATAGGGAAAAGAAAGGGGAGGGAAAGAACAACTATCCGACGACTGATTCCCCGGCAACGGCGCCAATTTTGATGGATGCACAGTCGTTATGTGCGAACGTCAAGAATAAATTTATAAAGTCCGCTACTCGCGACTTAACTACTGGGTAGCAAGTGGTAAGTAGGGGTCGAACCCAAGGGAATCAGGGGAATAGATGTTCTTTGAGGGGGTTGTCCAGCGAGAGAGCGTGTTTTAGGTCGGTTGGTTGGTTTTAAAGCTACCAGCTAAGTGATTGATTGATTGATTGATTGGTTGGTTGGTTTTAATACTGGAAAGTAAATTACAGTTTATAATTAAAGAGAAATGTTCGGTTTCAGGGGCCTTGTATTATATCCTGTTTATCATTGACCTTTAGTGAATTATCTAAGTATTTAAAGATGAATCGAGGCCCTTTCGTAGCGCAAGACTTGCAACATCGTTTAAAGCAACACTTGTTCTAAGCAAAACTAATTCCTCTTTTCGAAGTATCTTAGCTGTAAGTGCATCCACTAGATCTCCCAGTTACGTTATTGACCAAGTGGTGTTTTAGATAAGTCGAACTCCTCGATAAGTTTTGCTTGTGATAGCTTCCACTTACCGAGTATGATCACGAATTTCCACGGCAGAGCTTTGCTTGTGACAGCTTCCACTCAACCTTGGAAACTCTGACTTGATATATGGCACATAGAACAAGTTTTGAATACTAAGACTAGACGCTAAGTTAATAGTCTTAAAACATTTTATAATACAAGTGCGCCCCTTCTACCGAACTACTAGTTTAGCTACTATTCATCGCGCTAAACATTATAACTAAGGAAATAAACAGTTGAATAAATACTAGAAATAATACTTACAACCGTTGAAGCGCCAAGGGAGCTATCCTTTATTTCCAAAGCCAAACTTTACAAATACATAACTTAGAGAGAGAAGTGTTTTTTTTACAAGTGAGGGATGATTAAAATGAGGGGAGGAGCTCCTCCTTATATAGCCATGGGAGGAGGAGGAGATGGAGGCAAGTGTTGCATGGTGATTGGAGGAGAAAATGAAGGGAGGAGATGGCCACACATGGAGGAAGGAGAGGAGGAGCAAGGAGGAGGAGACATGTGGAGGAGCAAAAAGCCGCCGGTCACCATGGGTGGAGGAGCCGCCGGTTGCCGGTGGTGGAGGGAGGAGGAGGGGTGGCTTTGTCCACCTCTTGCCCAAGTGGCCGGTCATCTTGCCCAAATGTGAATTTTATACAGTTTTGTGCAGTCTTTTCACAACACTGTCAATGTGTTTCTTCCCCGGGCTGTCTTGATTCATCTCCTGATTCTTCTGATTAATTTGTTATGAGTGATTCAACGTCAAGATCCTTGATATTTCTTCAGTCGGCATATGATCTTGACCTTGGATTGACTCGTAACATCTTTTCTGCTCTAAAAGCTCCTCTTTAATGTGTATTCTCTCTAAGCTCTGAATTACCCTGCAAAAATATATCTGAACTAACAAGCAAAAGTTAAATAGACAAAATGTCTAAATAAGGGGGTTATACTGTGTTTATGATTCGTATAATTTTGGTCCATCAGCTGCCTCCCGGCGAGCGCCTTTGTTTAACGTCGTTGGCTCGATAGTACCTCTAGGGATCATATGTTGGGATCCCATGGGCGGGTGAGGTCAAACTTCTTCCCGACTGCTCTCTTAATCTTTCCATGGTTCACATATCGCAGCGGGCTCGGTTCTGCCTTCAACTGGTCAGGTGGTCTTGCATTCACATCTTTCCGAGGAGGAGGAGGCCTTCTAAGCCTAGCCACTGATCCATCAAGCCGCGCCCTCTTGTCTCTCCATCCGGGCTTCCATGCAAATGTCCCATGCCTTGGTCGCTTCTTTATGTATGAGCGGATGGCATTCGTGCACTTTTCGAAGATCATAATTTTGCCATCGCTCACAAGCGACATCAAGCTTGTCCCCATGTTTGATTTCACTTTTGACTCGCCTTGAACCTCGTCCTTGATTACATGAGCTTCGGTGGTCATGATTTCCATAGACAAGGAAGGGCCAAGTGGGGACTCTTCGGCTAGGAGGACAAGGCATGCCTCGGATGGCTCATCAATGAGGAATGGGGTAGTCTCGGGCTCGGGTGCCTTAGGCGCAAAAGGAGGACTGTCCGTGGGGACCAGACTCAAGTCTGCTGGAATGGATATCGGGCTCCCCACTGAAGGACTGAGCGCTGAGGTTGGGCTGAGGTCCGAGAGAATCAAGTCTCGTCCGGGCGTAGGATCAAGTCTGCCCGATAGGACTGAGGTCGGGCTTGGCGTTTGGTGCGCTGCTGGGACTGGTCCGGATGAGGGATCTGGAGTCAGGCTTAAGTCTGCTGGGACTTCTTCAATCATCAATGGGTCCTCATCCTTTGTGCATTCTCCCTCTAGGCCTCTTATCAACTCGGACACGGCTTGGGTCAAGTTGGACACTTGCCCTTGGATCTCGTCCAAATTCTGTTGAACCGTGGCCTGGTATTGCTCATTGTTGGCGGCCAATACTCTCATCATGTCCTCAAGCACCTTGCGTTTCTCTTTCCTTACCCTTGAGTCCTCGGCCAAATCATATATCAAGTTCCAAATAGCACTCACGGTCAACTTATAGATCGAGCCTCCTGCCGCCTCATTGAGCCCATCCCACTCATGTGGCATCATTCCACTAAGAAATCTTTGAATAAGATCGTAGTTAGTGAATCCATGGTGCGGGCAGCTTGTCACAAGGGAATCAAAGTACCGAAGGTACTCATCCAATGTTTCATCCCGGGATTGCACAATGTAATTGATCTTTTCGCGGATTTCTTGTTGGAAGGATAGTGGGGAAAACTCCTCATCGCACCAAGGCTCTCTATTGTAATAAGAGGCCATGGTGAACCAAGATAATCAGAACAAAAAAAAGGAAACAAACAAAAGAACAACTTCACCAACGCACAACTCCCCGGCAACGGCGCCAAAATTTGACGAGCACAATGTCGTAGTGTGCAAATCAACTATTTGGCCCGGTCCTTGTCCATAGTGACGATTCGGCCCTTTTGACGATTCGGCCCGGTCCTTGTCCATAGTGACGATTCGGCCCGGTCTCGTACACTACCTCCAAATGCCTTTGCCACAAACGACAGTTGGTCTGTTTTGTATGGGTCCTTGAATTTGGTGCTCAATTATGAGAAGTGTCATTTTATGGTTACTCATGGTGTGGTCCTTGGTCATATTGTTTCACACAAAGGTATTAAGGTAGACAAAGCGAAAATTGACTTAATTCTTACTCTTCCTTATCCTTCTACGGTGCGCGATATAAAATCTTTTCTTGGGCATGCTGGTTTTTATCGTCGATTTATTAAGGATTTATCGAAGAAGGCTCTACCTTTATCTAACCTTTTGCAGAAAGATGTTCCTTTTGAGACTACAGATTCATACAGGGAGGCCTTCGACGAGCTGAAACAGGCACTTACCAGCACGCTTATCACTCGAGCACCAGTTGGGGACCAGCCATTTGAGATTATGTGCGATGCCAGCGACTATGCTGTGGGAGCAGTACTAGGCCAGAGAGTGGACAAAAAGCCAGTAGTGATTTACTACGCTTCACGGACTCTGGATGCAGCCTAGCGAAACTACTCGACTACTGAAAAAGAATTATTAGCAGTAGTTTTCGCTTTGGAGAAATTTCGGCCCTACCTGCTTGGTACTAAAGTAGTTGTTTTTTCTGATCATGCAGCTATCAGGTACTTGATGACGAAGAAGGACGCCAAACCACGATTAATCAGATGGATTCTGCTGCTATAAGAATTTGACCTAGAAATCAAGGATAAAAAGGGGATAGAAAACACGGTAGCTGACCACCTGAGTCGACTAGTACGAGGAGAGGATGCAGGACAAATTACAGAGACCTTCCCGGATGAGCACCTGTATGCTCTTACAGGTAAAGTACCATGGTATGCTCCCATCGTGAACTACCTGGTCGGAGGTACATTTCCACCCTCTTACTCGAAAGCTCAATGTCTGAAACTTAAGCACGATTCTAAATACTATGTGTGGGATGACCCGTATTTATGGAAAATTGGCATAGACCAGATACTTAGGCGGTGTATTCCTGATGATGAAATTGCTTCTGTGCTTAGTTTTTGTCATGAGCATGCATGTGGTGGTCATTTTGGCCCCTGGAGGACTAGCAGAAAAATTTTAGATTGTGGTTTTTTCTGGCCACATGTGTTTAGAGATGCATACGATCATTGTAAGAAATGCGATAAATGTCAGAGGGTAGGCAATATTTCTGCTAGAAACGAGATGCCCCAAGTGCCTATTTTGGTTAATGATGTTTTTGACATATGGGCGATTGATTTTATGGGTCCTTTTCCTGCATCGTTTGGCTATTTATATATTCTTGTTGCAGTAGATTATGTGTCCAAATGGGTAGAGGCTAAGGCTACTAGATGCGACGATGTCAAAACTGTTGTGGACTTTCTTTGCACTAACATATTTTGCAGATACGGAGTGCCTAAAGCTATAATCAGTGATCAGGGGACACATTTCTACAACAGGATGAGGGCTGCGACTTTGAAGCACTACCACGTTCATCACCACACCTCTACAGCTTATCACCCCCAGACGAATGGACAAGCAGAGATCTCTAACCGAGAGATTAAGGGGATTCTCGAGAAGATGGTGAAGCCTAGGAAGGACTGGAGTCAGAGACTAGATGATGCACTGTGGGCGTACCGGATAGCCTACAAGACACCGATAGGCACCTCGCCTTTTCGGTTGGTGTATGGGAAGGCATGCCACCTTCCAGTCGAGCTAGAGCACAAGGCCTTCTGGGCGCTTAAGACGTGCAACGTGGACTTGAAGGCTGCAGGATTGGACAGGAAATTACAGCTCAGTGAGCTTGAGGAGCTGCGCCTGGAGGCTTACGAGAGCCAATCAGACTACAAGGCGCGGACTAAGCTGTACCATGACAAGTTCATTCTACGACGCACATTCGAGATCGGCCAGCAGGTACTAGTATTTTCATCACGTTTACGATTAATGCCTGGCAAATTGCGTTCTAGATGGACAGGTTCCCACATAATTATGAAGGTTTTTAACCATGGAGCACTTGAGCTGGAGAACCCGAGAAATGGCGACAGTTTCAAGGTCAATGGACAACGGGTGAAGCACTATCACGGCGAATCCAAACTACCCACTCAGCTTGACCTGGCCGAGCCTCCCACTGAACCATAAGAGAGGTAACGTCGAGCCAATGACGTAAAATAAAGGCGCTCGCAGGGAGGCAGTCCGGCATATTTTTTTTCGTTTTTCATTTTTTTTCGTTTTTTGTTTATTTGGGTGTTGAGTCATTTGGTTCGAGTCTGTCTCATTTGTTCTCATGTGTCTTGGGAAAGAAATCTATTTTGCGCAGGAAAAGGCGTATTGCTCAGACGAGATCGCGGGTGAAGGAGACATTAGGACCCGCGGACGATGAATATATTAATTGTTGACCGCGCCTCTAAAATGCATATCGTCCGCGGCATATGCGTTGACCAAACAGACTAGCCTTTCTCAGAGAGGATCGCGGACCATTTGAATATTAATGCCGCGGATGAAGAACATATTATGGGTTGACCGCGGGACATAAAAAGGTCACGACCCGCGGCGTTGTTTGACTCGAAACCCTACTACCCAATTTTACACTATTCTCTCCTCCCCCACCTCCTTTCCACCCAAGCCGCCGCCTTCAACCCGCTGCAGACCTCCCCAAGCCGCCTTCAACCGCCAACCCGTTGCAGACCATCCCATCGGAGCTTAGCCTAGCCTCGTTCGTGCCCACTCAACACCAATCTCGATCGGAATTGAGGTATTTTTGGGGTTTATTCTCGTTGGATATTTAGAGTTTTCAATCCAAGTGGAATTGCTTGTTTTGTTCTCAATTGGTGTTCGAACTGCATTGTCTTCATTCCCTTGGAGGTTTATAAGTGTGCCTCGTGCTCAATTTCGTCTTGGATTTGAAGTTTGGATCGAAGGACTCGACCAAAATCCCGAACTGGATTTCTAGAATCGACGCGGACCCTTTGTATTTTAGAGCCGCGGATGATGAAGACTTTACGTCCGCGGATGGGAGAGTTAAAATGGCCCTTGTCCGCGGCTCCCGTTGACCAGCGTTGACCGATTCATTTTTTGGCTTGATTTCCTATTGATAATCTAATTGTTTCTGTGTTTATTATTTGCAGTGTCATGGCGCCTCCAGCAGCCACATTCGAAGAGCTATACGCGGGATTCATGGCTCGCAAACATGCGGCGAGCAGATTCGTGGATGCCGAATTTTTGAGACTTACCGGATTCGAGGATCGAGTCTGAGAGCTGCTGACAGTCAGTGGGTGGCCAGGACTCCTGACCCTCCACAGTGAGACCAATGTATAGGATACCTGTGAGTTCCTAGCCTCCTTTTGCTACATCGGGCAGCGGGATCATGAGGGTATCGCCTACAGGCATCGAGGAGTGTGACACACCACTACCCCTCCACAAATCAGAGAGGTGTTCGGATGGGAAGCAGAAGGAGAGTGGCTTCGTGATGAGTTTGCTCTGGTAGACGCCTGGTGGAGACTCAGAATCCCAGTTGATAGTGCAGGGGTATTTACACCGAGCAAAACGAGGGTGAATTTACTTCGAGATCCAGTAATGTTCTACATTCAGAAGCTGCTGGGGAACACTATATTTTCTCGGATGAATGGTATAGACAAGTTTACTTACAACGATATGATCTGCCTCAATGCTATGGATCAAGGGAGGCAGGTCAACTACTGTCATTTGCTGTGCCTTTTCTGGAAAGGTCGACCTGCTGCAGGCCCGGTTGTGTGTGGTGGATTGATCACATATTTGCTGCACCGCCTACACGGGCATCCCGGTTTGGACCACCAGATCATTCCAGCAGCGTTTCTGGACATGAAGGCCTTCACTTCCATGAAGGCGATCAAGAAGAGACCCACCGTCCCGGATCAGTTCGCCTGGACATACCATGAAGTGGCAGAGTATCGTCAGGCGCTGCCTGTTGAGAGGCGTCGCAGCCATGCACAGGAGGCAGGTCCTTCTGCGCCTCGTCGTCGTCGTACTCAAGATCAGCCTCAGCCACAGCCCGCTCCCCAGCCAGCACAGCTTCCACAGGAACAGTTGGACATAGCGTTCAACACTTATAGAGTGTTGTACCACGTGATGCCGGGTGCTCAGCCAGTCCCAGCCCCACCAGGATGGACACCGGATCAGCCTATTCCCCCAGAGTACATTATTCCACCATAGTCGCCATCTTCAGACGCAGACTAGGGGAGTCCTGCTGTTCTTTATTTCTATTTTCTTTCCCTTTTTCTTGTGTCTGCATTTGTTTGTTTGTCTTGAACTAAATTCGTACCATGCGGACACGACTTGGTTCAAAAGTGTGGGGTGGGAGAGTCAGTCAGTCGTGTCAGCACGTTTATTTTCCTTGCATATGCACTGTGTCATCACATTTCATTAAAAAAAATTGAAAGCATGAAATCTCTCTTATGTTCTTGAATATGCAGTATTGAATGTTGATGTGAAATAGATGAGCTGATTAAATGCACTTCTCTCGTGAAATTCAAATTATGCTTTTACTCGTGAATTTAACCCATTACGTGTCTTCTGAGCTGAGATAAGCAGGGATGTGGAGTTGATAGAAATGTCCTAGAGGGACTTGACAAAGCACTCGAAGGATCGGATTTCTATTTATATGGTTATACTGATTTTGTGGAGGCTAGCACTTCGAGACAACATGGTTAAGAGTCTGCTCCGCCACTGCAGTCCTTATGCGGTTAGGTGGGACGGGAAAACAACACACCGTCCAATCTCTAGTCCGAGTAGCCGGGAAAATAGACGAGCGACCCTCGGCTTGACTCGCGTCGAAAAGACGAGGATGAGTGAGAGCAGGAAGGTATTTCCATATGCTTGCGGGCGATGATTGGACCTTCGTCAAAGAAAAGGAATCACGGACGAGCAGTTCACAATCAGTAGCATAAAGAAAATAAAATTCAGTCAATTGTGAAGTTTTACACGCAACAATAGTGAAGTACACCACTGCTATATCAAAAGCCAAGTCACTACAAAAGCTGTCCCAAAAGAACTAAAGCACCTTGAAGCTCGAACAAATCACGTGCAAGAAAAAGCAAAGAAGTATAACCATATGACTAGAGTCCGGAACAGAGAGTGCAGATCATGGGTCTAAAGAGGACTATCTCCCAGACATCCGAATTGATTTGGATTTCAGCTCTGAGGTAACATGTATCAAGTTAATTCCATGATTGAGCATGATGATTTGAGTAATGATTGAGCTATGCGTAGAAAAGCAAGTCTAGACTAGCGACTCATATTCATGTGCATTTATTCAAGACATCGAAGAACGAGTGTGATGTCGTTCGTTCCTTCTATGACTTAGTTCTTGTTCTGGACGAACAAGTTTAAGTGTGGGTGGTTTGATGAGTCGTATTTATACGACTCGTCGGATCAACTAATCCCATCTATTTCGACACTTTTTTATGCGAACAGTTACTTTTCAGTGTTGTTTTGCATCTCAGGTGTTTCGGAAGCTCTGGAAGGAATATGCGTTTAAAGACGGCATTTCGATGCTAAAATCATCACATGGAGTTCATGGAGTCGAATCGAGAGCCAAAGTCAAGACTGACGAGCAGAGGAGGAAATGCACCTCAGAACAGGACGCGGACACAGGCAAATTTAAGAGTGGCGTCCGCGGATGGTAATGTGTTCATTGTCCGCGGCACTAAAATGTACAGCGTCTGCGGCTGACGTCAGCAAATCGAAATTTAGAAGCCTGGCCCAAAACAAAATTAGAAACAAAACTTCTTATAAATTAGGGTTTCTGATCTCAGAATGGATATCCATAATTCCCAGAATTGAAGAGACGGCTCGAGAGGAGATCAAGCTTTCAACAAGAGAGAAGAGAATTTCTACTACTTTCATTCAAAAATACTTCTGTTTTTTTGTCATGACTATGAGTAGCTAATTTCGTTATTCGGTTTAGGGTTCAATATATTGTGACGAAGTTTTGAGATTCTTTTCTTAATGCTATTTTATGTTCCACTAGTTCTTGTGCATATTTATCCCGGACTGAATTGTGAAGCTAAGTGGAGACTTGCAATGGTAAAACTTAGCCGAGCAATTTAGCCCTCATATTTGCTGCTTGTTTGATACTAAACCGTTAGAACAAGTAGTTGCACTTAACCTGATATAACCTGAAACGGAGTATTAGGTTTGCTAGAACAAGAAGTCTATGACCCGAAACGGAGTAGATTGTGGTGTAAGTTCTTGAAACGGATTTACCTTAGGTTATAACCTGAAACGGAGTAACCACACTTAGGAACATAAAATCAGATAATTAGAAGTCAATGATAAACGAGTCACAATAGGGAACCCTAGACCGAATGCTTCCTCTGATTGAATTACTCTCTCGTTTTATTTTCTCGTGCACTTTTCAACAATTGCTTACACAAATCCCAATCAATTTTGTTTACAGAACGACTTGACCAACACCAGCTCCCTTGGGTTCGACCCCTGCTTGCCGCTTTACTAAGTGTTTTGCAGTGGAAAATATAAATATAAATTTGAGTGGTCAAACGACGCCTGTCAAAGGTTCAAGATAACCAAATTAATGCATCAACCACTATTCCAAAAGAAAATGATATGAATCATGAAGAGACTTCTTTGAAAGATAATGAGATACATAAAACTGATGACAATGAGAAATTTCGATCAATTATGTCATTTCAGGGAAAAGGTGGAATAGAAAAGAAATTATAGTGGATAATATATTGGCCTATTCTATGGCTCTAGATATTACAGGACAAAATAAGGATCATGAGCCAAATCGGTTAATGAATGCCGACGAAGAAATGATTGGCCAGAATAGAAAAGTGTCATCGATGCAGAATTGAATTCACTTGAAAAACGGCAAGTCTTTGGAAAAATTTCCCTAACACCCGAGAATGTTAAACCTGTTGGTTATAAATGGATATTTGTGCGCAAACGAAATGAGAAAAATGAAGTCGTAAGATATAAAGCAAGACTAGTAGCACAAGGCTTCTCGCAAAGACCAGACATTGATTATGAAGAGGCATAGTCACTGGTCATGGATGCGATAACATTCAGATTTTTATTGAGTTTAAAAGTGTTAGAAGGACTCCAAATGCATTTAATGGATGTCGTGACAACCTATTTATATGGGTCACTTGATAATGACATTTATATTAAAATTCCCGAAGGATTAAAATTACCTGAAGCATGTAGATCAAAACCACGGGAAATGTACTCAATAAAATTACAAAGATTATTATATGGATTAAAACAATCCGGTCCAATATGGTACAATCGTCTAAGTGAATATCTTTTGAAAGAGGGATACATCAATAATGCAATTTGCCCATGTGTTTTTATTAAAAAGACAAAAATTGGATTTTCTATTATCGCAGTTTATGTTGATGATTTAAATATCATTGGGACCCAGATGAACTTACCGAGACGATTGCATGCTTGAAAAGTGAATTTGAAATGAAAGATTTGGGCAAAAGCAAATTCTGCCTTGGCCTACAAATTGAGCATTTATCAAAGGGCATTTTTGTTCACCAGTCCTCTTATACTGAAAAGATCCTTAACCGATTTAATATGGATAAATCACATCCGTTTAGTTCGTCTATGGTTGTTCGATCACTTAATGTGACAAAAGATCCATTCCGTTCTCGAGAAAAGGATTAAGAACTACTTGGTCCTGAAGTACAATATCTTAGTGCTATTGGAGCACTTATGTATCTTGCTAATTATACACGACCTGATATTGCATTTTCGATTTTACTAGCAAGATATAGTTCTTCTCCAACTCGAAGACATTAGACTGGCATTAAACAAATTTTAAGAGCTCTTCGAGGAACAACTGATATGGGCTTATTTTATTCAAAAGACTCAAAATCATGATTATTTGGATACGCCAATGTCGGTATTTATCTGACCCTCATAAAGCGCGATCACAAACGGGTTATGTGTTTACATATGGTGATACCGCTATATCTTGACGCTCTACCAAATAGACTCTTACAGCCACTTCTTCTAATCATGCTGAAATATTAGCACTTCATGAAGCAAGCCGTGATTGTGTGTGGCTGAAGTCTTTAATCCATCATATTAGAGAAAATGTGATCTTTCAGGTGACAAAGAAATTCCTATTGTCATATTTGAGGATAAAGCTGCTTGTATAGCTCAAATTAAAAATGGTTATATAAAAGAAGATAGAACGAAACATATCTCTCCAAAGTTTTTCTTGAGATTGATATTTGTCAGATTTGTTCTTGTGACAACTTAGCCGATTTGTTTACAAAGGCACTTCCCCCAACTCCCTTTTAAAAATTGGTCTATAAAATCGGCATGCGAAAACTTAGAGATTTATATTAAAGACCACATTGAGGGGGAGAATACGCGTTACACTCTTTTCCTTATTTTAGGTTTTATCCATTTGGGTTTTCCTAAATAAGGTTTTTAATGAGGTAACATTTATGCGTAATATACAATTATGTACTCTTTTTCCTTCTCTAGGTTTTTTCCTACAGGATTTTCCTAGTAAGGTTTTAATGAGGCATAATATGTATATGAGTGAGTCATTCAAAGGGTGAGTGTTATGAATATTGCAATGTTGGATGACCTTTAGCTCTTCATATAGCCATGTCTCTTAGCTCTTCATGTGCCTCATAAAATTTAGATTTATTTCTTACATTGATTTCTATGTCTCTCCATATGTCCATGTATCCCTATATAAAGGGATAATTTGTAAAGATCAAAATTAATGAAAACATTACAACTCTTCTCTATACATTTTCTCTTTATACATGTTCATGTTCTTATTACTTTGAATGTCTCCACCATATTCATTACATACAAATCTCATCCTCTGTCCCCTAGTCCCTACATCTCTTACTATCCACAAATCTAAATATTTTTACAACAATTTTTAATTATTTTCATATGCATTCGAAGATATTTGAAAATCATAAACAATAATCAATAAGAATGACTTAATATGAAAAATCAGTATGCATGAACAAGGAAGCGAGAAGGAAGATGATGGCGGTGGGTGGGGGAGCACGCGATCTCTTCCTTTTCACGCATGCTGGGATAAAAGTCAGTATAATAAAAGCTTCACTCCACCGAAATGTAAATAACCAAATTTCGTCTCCACCTAAATGAAAATTTTTCACTACAACTTAATCATCAACCCCATCATCTCAAACATTTTTCAAATAAAAAAGACACAACTCTCGCAATTTACCATTTCATCCACTATCCGATCACCAGTTCGTTAAGTTCCAATAATCTTGACACCAATTTGAAAAATATGAAAAATTATATAAGGCGAACAAACAACTCCTTATTACATTATTATAAATTTGTGCTTTAAAATAAGGAAAAATATAGTTTGAGACCTGATCTATCACTTGATTCCCACATGTAGGTTGAACTATCAATTAAAAAAGGACGCGAACTAACAATAATTTTTTTCAAAAAGAGCTCACCACTACAAATTTTGAAAAAAATTTCAGCCATAATTTCCGACGGTATTTCGGCGACGTTAGTATCGCCGGAATTTTTTCGACGAAATTCCGACAACGGTCCGGAAATAAATTTATTAAAGACAAAATTCGGTGTTATTCCGGCGATATTCCGGCAACTCAAATTCCGGCGACAAAGTATCCCCGGAATAATTCCTGCGCAATTCCGGGGCCATTCAGGTGATAATATCCATGTCGCCGGATTTCCCCCGGAATACCCCGAAATAATTCCTGCGCAATTCCGGAGACATTCCGATGCCCGAATCCATATTCTTGGATTTCCCCGGAATGTTGCCGGAAATGATAAATTCGTATTTAGGTGGTTTTTGAAATTCATGCGAAATTTGTTGATGAATTTGAAAAACTACATTGAAGGAGAACTTCAAAAAAAACATATTTTGGCAGGATTTTCACCAATTATTTTGTCCCCGGATTGTCGCCGGATTTCCCACATATTTTTGTCCCCGAATTATCGCCGGATTTCCTCCACATCTTTTATGCATAAAAACAACAGCGTAAACATAAAACAACAAGGAGTGAGCAACAATGGTAGGTACCTAATCGCCGGCAGGCTCCAACTCCTCCACCAAATCGAAATATGTCAAGATTGGATACCAGTACATAGTCAATAACTTCCTCACCATTGTCCTAGTCCCGATTATGATCAGCATCGGATTCCAGTTGGATCGTATTGGCTTAAAAGGACTTGTTAACATTTGGAACTCTCTCCAATTCAAGGTTTTATGCACATCTTTCTTATTCATTTTCATTGCAACAATCTACTTCATGTCCAAACCTCGAACCAATTACCTAGTGGACTATGCTTGCTACAAGCCCCCTGTGACTTGCCGAGTCCCTTTTTCAACCTTCATGGAGCACTCCAGACTCACTTAACCGATCATCCCAAGAGTGTCGAGTTCCAGATGAGGATTTTGGAACGATCTGGCCTCGGCGAGGAGACTTGCTTGCCTCCAGCAATTCACTATATCATGCCGAATCCCACAATGGAAGCCACTATATCCCGCCTAAACCCTGAACTTCAAAAAAAATATATATATATATATATATATATTTTGTCCCCGGATTTTGACAGGATTTTTACCACATATTTTGTCCCCGGATTGTCGCCGGATTTATCCCACATATTTTTGTCCCCTAATTGTCGCCGGATTTTCCCCACATATTTTGTCCCTGAATTGTCGCCGGATTTTCCCCACATATTTTGTCCCCTAATTGTCGCCGGATTTTTCCCGCATATTTTGTCTCCCGGATTTCCGCAGGACTTTCCTAGCCTTCTGCTCCCCAGATTTTCCCCGGAATTTATTTTGACCAAAAATGCGCCAGATTTTAGCAAGAGTGTCGCCGGAATTTGTCCCCGGAATTTCTCCGAAACAATAATTCGGGGGACGTTTTGCCGGCGACAAACTTTTGGCCGGAATTTTGCCGATTTTTGTCCTTATTCCGGCGGAAATCTGGCACATATCTGGCCAAATTTAGTTGCCGGATTTTTTTGCTAAATTTGTAGTGCACTGACGTTAACGATGTTAATACTACGTTAACACCACCGTCAATTCTATTCTAAATTGGATACAAAAACTTTTATAAATACAAAAAATATTTTTAAAAAACTGGAAAAAATTTACAAAATTTTAAAAGTTTCAAAAAGTAAAAAACATTAAAACATTTACAATATAAAAAGTTAAAATTTATAGAGAATATAAAAAATATTGTAAAATTTAAATACATTCTAAAAAGTTCTTAAAATTTTAAAAATTTAAAGCATCCATAAAATCCTAAATAACAAGTAAATAAAGTTAAATTATAAAAAAATTAAGAACATTTATAAATAAATAAATTAGAAGCTGACACGACAATAACAAAAAAAAAGTGTTTTTCAAGTTTAATATGTTTATTTATTAATAAATGTTTTTAATTTTCTAAGTTAGGATCAAATGAGAAGTAGTAGATTTGATGAGAAATGAGAACTAATCTTAACCGTACGATTTTAAGATTAATAACCCTCATAATTCATGTTTATTTAAATTTGAAAATCAGTTTTATAAGATGTTAATGGTAAATTAGTCATTTACGCAATTCGAAATATTCTTCGAAAGATCACGATCCTGTTTTTTTGCGCACGTCGATCGGTTTTTGTGTTTTTTCTCGTCTTGCACAAGTTCGATCGGTTCGTCAATTGTCGCAATTCAGAAATTGAATTCACTATTTGGAATTGCATAAGAAATTCCCAAATCGTAAATTTAGTATTCTGGAGATTGTTGGGTGCTTTTCGACTAAGCATTATGCGTAGTTTTTCAATAAATAAGTCGTAGCAGACTCAGACTACATGCATTGCATATAATGCGTAGTTTTTAACATATAATTCGTAGCGGACTCACACTACATAACGCGGAGTTTTTAACATATAATTAGTAGCGAACTCAGACTAACTCTTGAACAGCTATGCATTTTAATTCAGTTACTACAAATATTATCCTACGGATTTTGATTCAATTATATGAATATTATCCTACACATTTTGATTCAATTACTACGAATATTATGCTGCGAATGGTGATTGAGGGTGTTACGCATTTTATCATGCTACCCATAACTGAACTCGTAGTTGATAAGCATGTGACAGTTGGTGAGTTGGAGAGGTGCGTCGTAGAACTGGATTCGGCTACGAGTTTGGCAGTGCCTAGAAGAGCCATGCTTGGTGCTTCTGTTATTGAGTTGAGCTGATCAAGTGACGGTGTGGTGGAGACTAAATGGTCTGGTAAGAAACTGAAAGAGCGAGCTGCGTTTGGATTCAGAATTTTGATCGAAGTGAAGCACAGTATCATGGAGAGTCGCAGATGGTTGCAGAGAGTTGTAGATTTTTTTTTATCGATTTCGATTTTTGTAGTTTAGCGTTTAGGTCGAGTGAATAGCGGGATTCCGATTTTGATTGATATTTCGTTTCCCTAATGTGCCCTTTTAGTCTAATTAAACACTAATTAATTACGCATTTTAATTCAAATAACGTCTAATCATGGTGAGATTATTTTTCATTTCTCACCGAATAAGCCTTTCTCACCAGATCCAGACTCATAATTTTCTAGATTAATTAAATATTTTTAACTTTATTAATTCTTTATTTTAAAATTTACCGACATTTTAACAAATTTAAGAATAAAAGATTTTTTAGATATTTTAAACTTTACAATATTTTTTAAACATGTATATTTTAACTTTTAAAAGTTTTATAATTTTTACTCTTTTTAATTCTTTTAATTTTTATAATATTTTTAAGGTTTTGTAAAGATTTTTTGTATTTTAGATGTTTTATTTTCAACTTTAAAATAAAACAACCGGTGCTTATAGCGGGTCTAACGGAGTAATAAGACGATTAACGGAGTGCCCATTTTTAGAAAAGTTACCTTTAGCTCGAGCTGCTTTTTGGAATGTTAAATAGTTCAATCTACGTGTCGGAATCGAATGATAGTTAAGATCTCAAAAATATATTTTTCTCTAGGGGTGGGCGCGGTGCGATTTGGTGCGGTTTAAGAGTAAACCCAAAACCGCACCACATTAAGTGGTTTGTAAATTTTATAAACAGCAAATCGTGTTAGAAAACTTAAAACCAAATATTCACCACACCATTTTATTTGGTGCGGTGTGGTGCGGTTTTGTTTTAAAAATGATTTTCAATGGTTTAAAAAAAAAATGTAAGTTGCACAGTTGAGACTTCAGTGTTTTCTTGCTTTTGCCTTTTAACTTCCTTTGCTTCTTCTTGAACCGAGTATAATTTCACAACCGCTTCAGTGGGAATACATTAGCTATGCGTGATTTCTTGCTTTCATTATTTTTCTCAGGCATTATTAATTCAAATGTAGTAAGAAACTGTAACAAAGAGAGCAACAGTGCAGCAAACTGAAAACACATATGTGAATTTTGCAAAACACAAGCAGGTAACAAAAATTAAGATAGGGAACATCTAAAAATGTTTATCAAACAGATACTGTCAAAACTAATAATATGAGTGTGCAATGTTGAAGTTCCGTTGTTTCTGTCACATGCATAAGTTTGGGCACAATTAGGGGTGAGCAGGACCCTGTTGGGGATCGAAACAAACACCGCAACAATAAAATAAGAAAGTAAAAGCCAAACTGATCTCTCGTAAATATAGTGTAAATATTCAAATAAGAATTCAAATACTTATGCTAAGTCACGTTAAATCAAAACATTTATATTTGACTCGGGAAACCCAAGGTCGTACCCAAGAGATAGGTGATTAAACTAATAATGCCATAGATTAAAGCTAGATTGTCTAAGGTTTTCGGGGGGGGGGATTTCCTCTTAAGAGGGTGATAGCCAAATTGTGCTATCCAAAGAGAGATGTGAACAACGAAAGAGTTTACCAATCAATAAAGGATGACTAGGGATCTAATCCTCCACCTAAACAATCATTGTGACGGTAAACTAGGACACCATTTATGAAATCACATGCACATATTTAGAATCTAGCCATGCAACATTAACGCTAAATTCAACTCACGCTCCAACTTAGCACAAAGAGGTTGCATCTCGCATAATGCCTCACACTCACGCTCTATTGGCATTATAGAATCTAATTATCTAGTCTCACACTCACGCTTTATTGACTAGACAATCAAACTCTTGTTAAGTTCAAGCCATTCTCATTAGGTTAAGAGTGTCATCCAACTAACACAAAATCCTAATGCTTCTTCATTTAGGTCATTTGAAATCATGCTCTTCAACGCAAGTTACTTCAAACACGAAATCAAGCAAAGTTTCTCATTGAGGCATTTTCCCAAACACCTTATGGGCAACTCTAATCATTAAGTTCAAATGAAGAAAAATCATGTGCAAATCATTCATCAATAGCATCCATAATGTTTATAATGTCACAAACATGTTTAGGGGATTCATAGATCCCCAATCAAGATCACTACT
This sequence comes from Rhodiola kirilowii, assembly GCA_033675215.1. Taxonomy (NCBI): domain Eukaryota; kingdom Viridiplantae; phylum Streptophyta; class Magnoliopsida; order Saxifragales; family Crassulaceae; genus Rhodiola; species Rhodiola kirilowii. The sequence continues at coordinate 38,052,599 of CM066203.1, read as the reverse complement.
CACTCATAGTGAGGTTACAAGCAAAAACCATAATAGAGGTGCAAACAACCATGTAAAAAGTAGAGTTTAGGAATTCAAAACCAATATGGAGAACTAAAAACAAGTGAGGATCCAATCTTTGTGTTGTTGTTGTCTCCCAAAATCGCCCAAAAGCTCCCCAAAATCGCCCAAAAAGCTCCCAAGAAGTCCCCCCTTTGTTTAGATCTCAAACATTCTATTTATAGGAAAAATTAGGGTTTCCGGTACTGTAGCAGGCCAGTCGGTCGACTGGCGGGAGCTGGTTTTCCCAGTCGGTCGACTGGGATGTGCAAGATTTGATGAGCTCCTGAAGTTTAATCGAGTCGGTCGACTGGACTTCTCAGTCGACCGACTGGGGCCTTTCCGTCCGAATTTGGTCTTGGCTTCAACTAGAGAGTTGTAGCCCTTTGGAATACATTTCCAACAAGCTTTGAATCAACCCAATCGGACACCAAATGAGCTCTCTAGGTCCAAAATACTCCGGAGAGGTCTGCACGTCCCGTAATGCCCGAAAAACCATGTTTTTGCTCCGAAATGCTCGGTTTTGCTCCAAACTCAATGCCCACTTGTGTTCTCAGTTTAAACCCTGTAATTAGCCTGAAATGAACCACAAGGCATCAAATGGCAAGTGAAATGATAATGAAATGATCGAAACAATGAGCATAGAGGTTGCCTAAAATGCATATATTTAAGTGCTATCAAATCACCCTACACTTAACATTTGATCGTCTCGAGCAAACTAATCATAGAGATCAACAACAACATGCACTTTGCTCATTCATGATCGGTTCAAAGAAACTCCATATGGTCATGAAAACTAACTAAAAACACTAAGAAACAAATACTACTTATGATAAACCACTTTCGTAGGTGACACGAGTGCATTTAGCGAATGCACCAAGCCTTTAAACCCCTAGGCTACCCTAGTGGAGGAGTTGTAGTCTCCTGAGAGTTTTCAGACACGGGAATACTCACAAATCCCACAAAGAGAACAACCATCCAAAAAGGCATTTTAAGTTCACAATTGTCAAAGTACTAGGCAAGGTGTTTTTCATGAAGTTCATAATGCATTCAACTAGATATGTGCATTTCAATCACTACATGAGTCCTCTTCGAATCCTTATGGAAATTAATGAATTAGGACATTCAAGCAAATCAAAGCAAAGACTAATAACTCTTTAATCAAGGATTCTAGTCATTTTCTATATTAGTGACTTCAAGAAAATGATCTAATAATTTGCAAAGAAATCTTGTTGGATCACTCACAAATGCTAGCAAGAAGGCTAGTCCATTGGCTTGTGGGCTTTGAACTCATTCTCAAGCCTAGGACGCATAGGTCACTTAGTCATAAGAGAAGAGGAGTTCCAACATCACAGTATTTGTAAATGCTTGCAAGTCATATCATGCCTAAGTACAAAAGAGTACGAGGCTCGTCCCCTAGTGAATCCTTGCTAAGAAGTATCAATTGTCTCATTGGTTTTCATGCTAGAGAAAGGCGGAATAGCCGATTGTCAAGTCTAATTGAAACATTAAAGGGGGTAGAGGCCGCACTAAGCACTTTCGAGGGGGAACTTACCTTCCTAACCCTCGGCACCTAGCACATACTTCTTTAAAGTTCTTCCTAATGGTGATCAATCATAAGGAGGGGATTTGGGGCTTATTTCACTTTTTTTTTCTCTCTTTTTTTCCCTTTTTTTTCTTGCCCTCTTTTGACCCCACACTTAGAACTTTGACAAAGGGCTAAGTGTTAAAAATGGAGCGTGACAAACCAACAAGACAAATCCACAAGATAAGCAAGGTCACTAAAGTCACCTAAAGGCAATCATGGAATGCAAGGGTTTTGGAGTTATAAATCATTTCAATTTTATGCTTTCAAAGATCAACTCTTTAGTCTCAACGGGAAAAAGCTTAGAATAGAAGATAAAGAAGTGCTAGTAGATGCTTTGATCCTCGAGAATGAAAGTCAACAATCCAATCCATTAGTCATCTAAAGGATCAATCAAGTGAAATCATGCACGACTAGTTGAATTTAGAGATGAAATTTTTTGAAATGTAGCCTTGCCTAGACTTTTTGTTTTCATTGATAATTCGAAATTTTTGGATGAATTGCCGAGTAGTGTGAATGTTTTCCCTAAAACATACAAGTTGATTGGATTCCACACATTAAAGCATATCAAGCAAGCACAAACATCTCATGTAGTCAAGACATGTCAAAATATAGGCACCCCACACTTATGTCCTATCAAGGCATCAAGTTAACCAAGCACATGTTAAGAAATTATCAAATATAGGCATTCGCACATGCATAGTTCACATCCTCAAATTCTTGCACGAAACAAATAGAAATCCAATCAAAATAGGTATACTCAAAGATCGGGAGAGAAAACACTCACAAGCCTAGTTTAACGTCTTGGCTAAGACGGAGCCGATTCTCCTCTTAAGAGATAGGAAGCACACTTGAGGAGTCTTTTGCTAAGATCCCTCCTCAAGCGGGGCCTTGTACTTGATCGTGTCAAACCACCTTCAAATCCCATTTGAATTTCTTCCAACCAAGTCTACGATGGGCATCCAATTGCGATTTTGACCTCTTCAAACGTGAAAATCCCTTTATACCTAAGGGGTCATGAGAGCTTCTTCCAAATGATCTTGCAAAGTATGGCACGAAGCTCCCAAACTTGTCTCGAGACGTCGGAATGAAGAAAGAGTCTTCAAAGTTTGTCTCGAGCTTGATGGGCATACCTTCCTTTAATTTCTCAATAATTTCCTTGGGTGCCCACACCTCAATATCGCTCAGTAAACTTCCATTTACTTGCATGCGAGGTAGCTTTCTCGTTTCTTCCATGTAGATCTCAACAAAGTCTTCATACCCATGAAGTTCTCGTGGCTTAATATCCTCTTCCTCGATTCCATCATCAACAAGAGAATCGGGTTCACATTTATGCTCTTCAATAGCGGGAGGGAGGTCTTCTTCATCCAAAAGAGATATCTCTTCAATGCATGAGTCATCATCGTCGAAGAATTCCTCATCGGAGAGCCAAGGTTTTGATGGAATGGTGAGCTCTTGTTCATTCTCGTCCAAACGATCTTGAGATGTGCTAGTAGTGAAGGATGCTTCACTCTTGCATTCCACCTCCTCTTCGTCACAAGATTTACTCTCCATCTCCTCATGAACGGCTTGGCGAACGGCTCTCATGAACTCATCCTCCCCTTCTTGATCCCTTTCTTCCCTTGAGGCATTAGGTTCAATAACTTCTTCTTCGGGTACCTCCTCCTCAACATCCATGTCTTCACATTCCATTGTTTGTTGTGACCATTCGCTTCCCAAAACTTGGTGTTGAGCACCCATCTCCCTCAATTGAGCCCATTTGCTTTTTAACTCATGGTTTCGAGCCTCCAATATTTTCAACTTAGCGTTCATCCTCTCTTGGTTTTCAAGGAGAGTGGCAAACATGGCTTCACAATCGGAAGGCTCATTTGAAGGTTGAGGAGGTTGAGGGTATGGAGGGTAGGAGTCTTCAATTTCGAAACATTGACTATCATTCCAATTTTGAGTGTAAGTATGTGATGGATTCCAAGAGTTTTCCCAATAGCCGTTTGGTTGCTCCTCTTCTTGGTCATCCCCATCCAAATTATAACGATTAGTTTGATAGTCATGCTCTTGGTAATTCCAATATGGTTGCTCCCCCTCTTGATAATATCCCTCATTAGAATAGACTTGTTGGCTTTGATTGTTCATCCAATAGTCTTCACAATGGGCATTTGGTTGATCATCTTCATAATAATCTTCATTGTCTTCATACTTCCTTTTGTCAACCAAACTCATCATGCTATCCACAATATTTGTCAAATCAGCCAATTGATCTTCAATTACATAATTCGAGGAGTCATCCTCTTCATAATAATCTTCATCGTGCATGGCTTGTTGGTTATAGTGGTCCATCCTCGCAAAACAAGATTAACGAAGTTAGTAAGGGATATGAGAGAAAGAGAAGAATATACAAGCATAAGAAAAAGAAAAATATTTACAAGACAAACTAAACTAATCTAATAGCACCTAGTTAATTAACCTATCCCCGGCAACGGCGCCATTTGATCTCTCGTAAATATAGTGTAAATATTCAAATAAGAATTCAAATACTTATGCTAAGTCACGTTAAATCAAAACATTTATATTTGACTCGGGAAACCCAAGGTCGTACCCAAGAGATAGGTGATTAAACTAATAATGCCATAGATTAAAGCTAGATTGTCTAAGGTTTTCGGGGGGGGGGGGGGGGGGGGGGGATTTCCTCTTAAGAGGGTGATAGCCAAATTGTGCTATCCAAAGAGAGATGTGAACAACGAAAGAGTTTACCAATCAATAAAGGATGACTAGGGATCTAATCCTCCACCTAAACAATCATTGTGACGGTAAACTAGGACACCATTTATGAAATCACATGCACATATTTAGAATCTAGCCATGCAACATTAACGCTAAATTCAACTCACGCTCCAACTTAGCACAAAGAGGTTGCATCTCGCATAATGCCTCACACTCACGCTCTATTGGCATTATAGAATCTAATTATCTAGTCTCACACTCACGCTTTATTGACTAGACAATCAAACTCTTGTTAAGTTCAAGCCATTCTCATTAGGTTAAGAGTGTCATCCAACTAACACAAAATCCTAATGCTTCTTCATTTAGGTCATTTGAAATCGTGCTCTTCAACGCAAGTTACTTCAAACACGAAATCAAGCAAAGTTTCTCATTGAGGCATTTTCCCAAACACCTTATGGGCAACTCTAATCATTAAGTTCAAATGAAGAAATATCATGTGCAAATCATTCATCAATAGCATCCATAATGTTTATAATGTCACAAACATGTTTAGGGGATTCATAGATCCCCAATCAAGATCATTACTCACTCATAGTGAGGTTACAAGCAAAAACCATAATAGAGGTGCAAACAACCATGTAAAAAGTAGAGTTTAGGAATTCAAAACCAATATGGAGAACTAAAAACAAGTGAGGATCCAATCTTTGTGTTGTTGTTGTCTCCCAAAATCGCCCAAAAGCTCCCCAAAATCGCCCAAAAAGCTCCCAAGAAGTCCCCCCTTTGTTTAGATCTCAAACATTCTATTTATAGGAAAAATTAGGGTTTCCGGTACTGTAGCAGGCCAGTCGGTCGACTGGCGGGAGCTGGTTTTCCCAGTCGGTCGACTGGGATGTGCAAGATTTGATGAGCTCCTGAAGTTTAATCGAGTCGGTCGACTGGACTTCTCAGTCGACCGACTGGGGCCTTCCCGTCCGAATTTGGTCTTGGCTTCCACTAGAGAGTTGTAGCCCTTTGAAATACCTTTCCAACAAGCTTTGAATCAACCCAATCGGACACCAAATGAGCTCTCTAGGTCCAAAATACTCCGGAGAGGTCTGCACGTCCCGTAATGCCCGAAAAACCATGTTTTTGCTCCGAAATGCTCGGTTTTGCTCCAAACTCAATGCCCACTTGTGTTCTCAGTTTAAACCCTGTAATTAGCCTGAAATGAACCACAAGGCATCAAATGGCAAGTGAAATGATAATGAAATGATCGAAACAATGAGCATAGAGGTTGCCTAAAATGCATATATTTAAGTGCTATCACAAACCGAAGGAAACACAATATTCGTTCACCCAGTTCGTCAAAATCGACTACGTCTGGGGGCACTACCAAGCCAGGATGATTTTACTATGAGCTGTTTCACAAGAGATTTCAAGACATACATAATACAATTCGTGCTCCTCCTATTTATAATAAGCTAGGGTTAACCTATTTGGAAACCTTAAACCTAAACAAATTAGGAACCCTAACCGAATTACAATTCAGCCCAGCTCCACAGCTCAACAATCTCCCACCTGGAGATGCGGCTGAATTTCGCTCGATCTTCCTCTCCTGCTCCGGTTGGTAGTACCGGCTCCTCCGGCCTAAGTCCCAGGCCCAGTTGAAGTCACGCCTGACTTCAACTCCTCAATCCCGAAGCTAACTCTTTTCTGCTTCTGATTCCCGTGGTTACTCCAACCACGCCGCCATGTACCGACATCACTCCCTTGCGCGCCCTTGATGCCTCTCTAGACTGTACCCATCACGTACAAAGTTCCATTCTTTCTTCCCCGAGCTACAACCCTAGCTCCTTTCACTATCTTCCAGCTCCTGCAGCTAAAGGTCATCTTGTAACCATCTCTATCCAGCTGCCCCACTGATAGCAAATTTTTCCTCAAACCAGGAACATGTCTCACATCACGTACCAGCAGTACAGAGCCGTTTTCACCCTTGATCCGAGCACTGCCTTTACCTGTAACTTCTAAGGCTGTACCGTCACCCAGATACACCTTCCCGAAGCTTCCAGCGGTATAACCTTCCATCATTCCTGCCTCACTGCATAGATGGAACGACGCTCCAGAATCCAAAATCCATGACTCCTCTGAACTGTTCGCCCCGACAGTCCACGCCTTCTTTGAGTCATCTGTGCCTGCTCTGCTCGACCTCTACAGCTCTGGTTCACTCTTCTCAACTCTATTATCATCAGGGATCATGGCACTCCCACCCGAGCTAGAAAGGACCAGCGAAGAATCGTGATAATCTGCACTTTTCCATGCCTGCAGTGCTTCCCGTGGACGCTTAGCAATTAACGTCCGCGGACCCTGAACAATTTGCAGAAATTCAATAGCCTCCGCGGCTGGTAATTCAGTAGCATCCGCGCGGCAACCTACTGCAGCCTTCGAAATCCTTCTGAGACCCGATTTCATCCTTCTTCCACCACATGTGCTAAAAAACAACGCTTCTCCTACGTCTTCTGCAGCCGCATTCACCGTGGAATTCCTGCAGTCTTTCTTGAGGTGTCCAAAACCGTTGCACCTCCAGCATTGCACCTTGCTCATATCTTCTCTTCCTCTGGACTTGGACCTGTCACCCTGCTCTCCCGATCTGTGTCGTGACCTGCGTCTGAACTTGCTTCCAGCACTCAACGCTGAACCACTTGAGTTGTTAATACTTGACTCCTTCCTGCGAACCTCCTCGCTCACAATCAGGTCTTTAATCTCGCTCAACTTGTACAGTTCCTTCCCGCGTGTAGCAGTAACGGCTGTGACAGTCTGACTCCAGCTCTCTGGTAGGGATTGTAACAACGTAATTGCTTGCAACTCCTCATCAATCTTGATATTCACCGATTCAATCTGGTCAAGAATCATACCAAATTCACTCAGATGCCTAGTTGCTGGTGTCCCCTCTGCCATCTTGAAATTGAACAAGCGTCTCACCACATGGAACTTGTTCGCACCTGAGGGCATTTCATACAACCCTACCAGAATTTCCATCATCTTCTTAGTAGTCGCCGCCTTTGCTATGTGATGAGCAACCTCCCTGGAAAGCGTCATGAAGACCAAACCCATGGCCTTCGAATCCAGAGCTTCCCACTCATCATCCTTCATCTCCTTAGGCCTTTCTCCTTTCAGCGGAAGGGCCAAATCCTTAGCATTCAGATAATGCTTGATTTGCAGCTTCCAGAACCCGAAATTTGTACCGTTGAATTTCTTTAGAGTAAACTTCTCTGCGATTGCTGCAAAAGAACCTTAGCTCTTGATACCAGTTGTTGGGGATCGAAACAAACACCACAGCAATAAAATAAGAAAGTAAAAGCCAAACCGAAGGAAACACAATATTCGTTCACCCAGTTCGTCAAAACCGACTACGTCTGGGGGCACTACCAAGCCAGGATGATTTTACTATGAGCTGTTTCACAAGAGATTTCAAGACATACATAATACAATTCGTGCTCCTTCTATTTATAATAAGCTAGGGTTAACCTATTTGGAAACCCTAAACCTAAACAAATTAGGAACCCTAACCGAATTAGAAATCAGCCCAATTCAGCCCAGCTCCACACCCCAACACATCCGTCCCGATCTGGTGACCCATCCCAAGCCGGTTGAAATTTGGACGAATATGAACCCAGCATGGTACTAAATAAGTCGGGTTCGGGTTAGTCATCGGGTTACCCATTCCTATTAATATCCAATAAAATAAGATCAAATAACTTTTATAGTTAAATTTAAAAAAAATATTTTAGAAAGGACTTCAACCTGAGTTTAATCTTAGAATGAGTAATATCAACAGTGTTATAAGTGTACTTGATGTCTAGTTTTAGCTACTTGATATTAGAATGGACTTTGAATTGAGACTTTTGAGGCTATTTTGTTTGACCTACTGATATTTATATTATAAGTCTATTTTAGTGACGAGTTTGGGTTATCATATACGATCCGATCAATTTTTAGTGTCGGGTTTGGGTTGAACTAAGTGACCCGATCATTATTTCGGGTCGGGTTATGAACGAAACAAACCCATCCTAACCCGTCACCCCAGGCACAATAATTGCACTTGACTTTGGCTTCAACATTTCAGTTCCATCAGGCCTCAAGGTCCTTCATTTTGGTAAATATTGCCAAACTTCTTATTGAATCTTCTTTGCTTCTTCAGCTTGACTAGTGGTGATTGCATTGCTTATCGTAACATTTGAAGAAGGCATATATAAGCATGATAGTTTCACCTTCAATGCTATAATTATTTACTTGTTTACATGCGAATTGATTAAATTCACAACAAAGTTTCAAACATTAAAATCTGCTGTTATAAAAAATGCTGAACAATTCATATGAAAAAAAATCTGAATAAATCAAATAATATTGATATAAATACTTTTTTATTTCAAATCAATCGAGTTTGTAATTGAATTTAGAACAAACCATAAATATCAGGAAAACAGGAAGTAACCTAAAATAGAGGATTATCAAAACCCTAAACAAACACCATTTAAATAAGAGCCAACCCAAATTCAATAAATTTTGAATTAAAATATTTATGGATTCCGTAATTTAAGAACGAAGACAAGACCAAACGATACCGTTCGAAACTCTGGTGGCTTGGCCGCTTGGGGAAGAAGAAGATATGATGTGCCGAAGAACGAAACGACGAAACAAGGAAATCAAATTTGCACTTCTGTTATTACAGCTTAGTTTTAAACTGGGATTGGGCCTTACATTATTTTTTTGTTTGTAATAACTTTGAATTTCTAATTATTTAATTATATATGCAGGCGATGCGTTTTGAAACGGGTGGTTTGAGATGTGGAATCGTTCTGCACCGCTATATTCGGCTGCGATGCGATTTTTAACAATTAATTTTTTTTCAAAAGCGATGCGATTTATTTTACATACTTTTAAAGTACGGCACTTCTTTAAATTCGGAACTATTTTGCCCACCCCTACTTTGCTCTAAATATAATTTAAAAATACTTACTCTACCCTACATGACTATTCACAACAATATTTAATTTCTTACTTTTAGTAGCTTCTATATCACCATTTTACTCCTGTCTTTTACAAAATTAATAGCATAACTTGCTTTCAGTTGCACCATAAAAAGAGATAGAAAATAAATAAATAATTAATTTTTTTCTTTCCAATCAGTTTGGTTTGTACACATTTTTTTATTACAAATGAATCATTGAGCTATTTTTTCACTAATTTTTCCTTCAAATATCATTACATCCAAACGAAAGTCTAGGTTTGACACACGCATAATTGATTAAGTTTCTGCTTTTTAATAAAAAAAAATGAAGATTTGTATGAAATTGTGCAGAAAACGGTTATCATGACTTATGTCTATGCATTTCTTATGTTATCATGTTTTTTTATCCTGTAATTCGGATGAAATTGTACTTAGAATAAAAAATTACTTCAATAAAAAATCAAAAAGTAAAAAAATATATGTTAGCCTTAATAGGGGGCCGTTCGGTTGAGGCAGAGGTATAAAAATGAGGCAGTGAGACACGATTTCGGTCGTCTGTGGAGTTGATCGGTCGCCACGTGGCACGAGCCGCCAAATGCGTTCACACTGCTTTTACTATTTGTATAGTGTTTTACTATTTTTTATCACATGGCGCGTCCACAATGCACGAGAGATTGATGGATGATTGAGATCGTGCCTCACACTGCCTCACATTTGGAAGGCTTGCCTCATTTGAACGCTCTCAGCCTTAATAAATCTTACATTTACGGGTAACAGCCAATTTAATAGTAGTAGATTTAATTTATCCTTATACGCTAATGTATGTATGAAAACTAGGGATGCACATTTTTAGACCGGACCGGAAAACCGGACCGAATCGGACCGAATTTTACGGGTCGGTCCAAGACCGGACCGTAAAATTCCGGTCCGGTCCGGTCCACGGTCCATACTTTTCAGAAATTCCGGTCCATCGGTCCGACCCGGACCGTAAAATTCCGGTCCGGTCCGGTCCGGGTCCGGTCCGGACCGTAAAATGAAGGGTATTCGGTCCAATCCGGTCCACTTTTTACACAAAATCCGGTCCCGGTCCGGTCCCGGTCCATATATACCCCGGTCCGGTCCGGTCCACGGTCCAAACTTTTGAAAAATTCCGGTCCACCGGTCCGGACCGGACCGTAAATTCCGGTCCGATCCGGTCCGGTCCGGACCGGATGTGCATCCCTAATGAAAACCAGTAAGATAAGATAGTTAAAATTTACAGTTAAACATATTTTTGGCGCATTAATGGTGTGCAAACGTTATTTCTTTATTAATTATTAAATCAGATTAGGTAAGTGGGCCTCATGACTGGAGTAAACCAGGTTAGTCAATGCTGAGGGGCATGTTTGTAATTTCGTAGGTACAGTTCAGACAGGAGGTTTTAATAGTGGCAGACGAAGCTTTTCGATTTGCGAGCTGAAACGCAGAGCGAGCGGCTGTTCACATCTCTCTCTCTCTATCTCACTCACTCACACTCACTGAGCTTTCTCTCTCCCGATCGTCGTCGTTATCAACAACGTCTCCGCAAAGGCGACCGTGGACCCCTAGTTGAGTTTGTCCCTTTATGTGACATGGTTGGGGCTGCTAGAAGGAGCTCGGTTGCTGCTATTGTTTCGATCGATTTTGTGGAGATTCCGGAGCTGTCTGACGCTTGGTGAACCGGCCTGTTTTGCTGCTTGCTGGTGATTGCTATATGCTTATTTATTTGGAAAGTGTTTTCCTTTTTAGTTGGCGTTTCTGACGTTGATTTGGGTTCAAGGAGTCGTAGCGTGAGATGCTGTTTAGTGAGCTGTGTGTAGATGACGTGCGGCTGAGATCGAGGGGTTTTAAGGTTTTCGGTGTATTGCTGAGTTGGTTTTGTTTGTGATTGTGAGCATTGGGGTTTATTTGGAGAAGAAGACAAGACTGGTGTATGAGGAATTGAGCTAGGGAGTGGTGATTGGAGAGCCATAGAGTGGAGCTTGGTGGAGTGGGATAACGAGAGGTAGTGTGTCATTGTTGCTTTCTGTGAAGATCTGGCAGGAAATGAGGGTTCTTCTCTAGCTTGGATTGTTATGTATCGTGAAATGAATTAATTACATTATAAGGAAATTGGTGTGGTGAAGAGGATATCCGTAGCTGTACCTATGAACAAATGCCTTTTTTCGTTATTTGGGCGATATTGCGGTACTTTGAGTATAACTTTGTTGTACTTGTGAACAAATGCGATCCTTACCCGGTGAATCAAGTTTCAAGGCTTTGATTTGTGTCATGACATAACGGAAAGAGGGTATCAAAGCGTCAGTATTTAAAGACTGAATTTACGGCCAAAAGAGAAAGAAAATCTTGTCGCCTTATATTTTTCTAAAACAATTCACTCGGTGGTACACAGTATTTGGCAATCCACTAATCAATTTGATTGCTCTGCTCCACTATATAATTGATCATGCTTTTTGAGTTGAGGATATAGCGAGAAATTAACTCTAGTTTACAGGAGTATTTGAGAGAAAATGGCGATGGTGGCGAGTCAGAGAAGGGAGAATAGTGGTGGGAGTATCAATAAGCATCTCGATGCAGCAGGGAAGTATGTTCGCTACACGACGGAGCAAGTTGAAGCGCTTGAGCGAGTTTATGCTGAGTGTCCCAAGCCGAGTTCATTACGCAGGCAGCAACTGGTCAGAGAATGTCCCATCCTGGCCAACATTGAGACAAAGCAAATCAAAGTCTGGTTTCAGAATCGCAGGTAATTCGGGTTTATGGGATATTTGAATATTTTTGTATGTGCCTTTGTCTGCCTGTTGGGTATCTATACACTTTCATTATAATTTCCCATTACCAGTGAATTGATTAAATAATACAAGGGTTTTGGTTTGTAAATTTATAGATCTGCACATGGAAATGTAATTTACTAGTTTTTCTGAAGATGTTGCAATTGAATGCAGGTGTCGTGAGAAGCAAAGAAATGAGTCATCAAGGTTGCAAGCTGTAAATCGCAAATTGACTGCTATGAACAAATTATTGATGGAGGAAAACGATCGATTACAGAAACAGGTGTCACAGCTGGTTTACGAAAATGGTTATATCAGGCAACAGCTGCAAAGTGTATGTCATCTGCAACACAGACCCCTTTCAGATTCTCAGTTATTTGCCAACTCCATTGATTTATGACTAATTTTCATCATGTTAGTTGAAAACATCAGAATCTAGACGTATAGTTTTTATCAACACAAAATCCACTTTCTAATCATAATCATGTAGGCTACATTTTCCTGTGTAACAAAGTGTTCACATCATCTCAATTAAAGCACGTTTAACTCTGTTTGGTTTTGGGGTTTCCTTATTTGTGCATTCCCATGATTCCCTGAGATTACACTGAATCTTTCACACTATTCGCAGGCAACCGGTACAGCAGCTGATGGAAGTTGTGAGTCTGTTGTTACCACTCCTCAACCTTCTTTAAGAGATGCTAATAATCCTGCTGGGTAAATGCAGATAGAAATTATAAATTGGTGTAGTGTTTTCTTCGTCATAAATTAATTGCCAATCACTATTGTTGGCAATGGCCAAATGTTTTTGTATACACAGATTGCTTGCTATTGCGGAAGAGACATTGGCAGATTTCCTGTCAAAGGCTACCGGAACAGCTGTTGATTGGGTCCAGATGCCTGGGATGAAGGTACACTATTTTGATCAGTTTTTGTTTCCAATACAATTTAAATTACTATTTCTGATCTTTTGAGTTATATAGTTAAACAATACTTTCTTATTTTACAGCCTGGTCCGGATTCGGTTGGGATTTTTGCAATTTCACATAGTAGCGTTGGAGTGGCAGCTCGAGCTTGTGGTCTTGTAGGCCTAGAGCCCCAAAAAGTAAGTGTATAGTTTAGCTCGAGATCTTATATACCCATATGAGTGCATCTTTAATTACTTGTAAATTCTTACAGATTGCAGAGATAATTAAGGATCGCCCGTCTTGGTTCCGGGATTGCCGAAACCTTGAAGTTTTCACATCCATTGCTACGGCTAATGGAGGAACTATTGAACTTGTATACACACAGGTGAACATTCTAATACAGTTTGATTTAATCGTCATCTAATATCATGAAGATTTCATTTATATACTAGCGAATCTAATTCATATATTATATGCTACATAATATCTCAGATGTTTGCCCCCACTATTCTTGCCCCAGCTCGAGACTTGTGGACTCTGAGATACACAACTTTGTTAGAAAATGGCAGTCTAGTGGTGAGTTGTTAGGCGATGTTAGGCGATGTTAGGCTTATAAACTACAACCAGTTCAGTTTAGTAATATATGTTTGGTCAGTCGGCCATGATGCGAGTTATCTGTGGCCTTGTGGCTTATGTGATCGGCTGTTAGTATTGGTTATTTTCTGAAATATTGTATCATGATTATTTTATATCCTAAAGTTTGATTTGCTTAGGTACAAGTAGTTTCAATACAATAGTCTAATGTCAAACCATTCCTTAGGTTTGTGAGAGATCTTTGTCTGGTTCTGGTTCTGGTACTGCTCCAAATGCTGGGGGTAACTTTGTCAGGGCGGAAATGCTTCCTAGTGGTTACCTTATTCGCTCATGTGATGGTGGAGGATCAATCATACACATTGTTGACCACTTAAATCTTGAGGTATTACATTTTTTATCCTGAATATAATTGTGTGACTTTTAAAGGTACCAATATTTCCCTTTTTCCTATTTCTTCTCAGCCATGGAGTGTACCAGAAGTTCTTCGACCACTTTATACATCGTCTAAACTTGTAGCCCAAAAGATGACATTTGCGGTGAGTTTGAGAATTGTGATTGTAACATGATTCATAATCCTTCAAGCCCATATTGACTGTGTTAAATCATCTGATTCCATAGATGAAGACATTCATATATTTATTTGTGTCAATTTGTTGATAGTTGGCGCTTGATTCAAAATTCCTAGCTCTTTCCAATATATCGGCCAGGCTGTAGGGATCAATATATAGTTTATTTATTTTATATTGTGTCTTGATTTTATAAGCGAGTGGGATGCTCACTTACACTACATGCTTAAGGCATTGCGTTACTTGCGTCAAATTGCTCAAGAGAGAAGTGGTGAAGTGGTTTATGGGTTCGGGAGGCAGCCTGCTGTTTTGAGAACATTCAGCCAAAGATTAAGCAGGTTTAGCTATATATTTCATCCACTTATCTATGTCATGCCGTGTCTTGGGTATTTCATTGGCAAGTCGTGTCTTCGTTTTATTTTCAACATATTTCTTGGACATCTTTTAACTGTAATAATTTAATTACAGAAGTTTTAATGATGCTATAAATGGATTTAGTGATGCCGGCTGGTCAGTGATGAATTGTGATGGCACCGATGATGTGATAATTTCAGTGAACTCTACTAAGAGTCTGACCTCGCCCAGCAATGTTACCACTTCATTTTCCCAATCTGGAGGCATTTTATGTGCAAAGGCATCTATGCTTCTTCGTGTAAGTATGAAAGAACGAACTATTACACTTTATTTGTCCTTGAACCTCACTCTGCACGTAAAAAACGTTTGCCAACATATATTATGGTAGTATTAACTTCTTTCATATCTTTCCAGAATGTTCCTCCTGCAGTTATGGTGCGATTCTTAAGAGAACATCGCTCAGAATGGGCTGATTGTAACGTTGATGCTTATTCTGCTGCTTCCATCAAGTCCAATTCATTTTCCTTTCCGGGGATGAGACCTACAAGTTTTAGTGGGAGCCAAATTATAATGCCTCTGGGCCACACAATTGAAAACGAAGAGGTTTTGTCTTGATTTTTTTGTTTCGGTCATTTATCATCACATTATCCTTCAATTTGTTAATCTAGAAAGACAAGACTCACGTCAACATACACAAATTTACCAGTTTGAAATCCATTTTCATTTCAGATGCTCGAGGTTATTCGAATTGAAGGCCATTCTCTTTCACCTGAAGATGCCTATATGCCAAGGGATATTCACTTGTTGCAGGTAAATATCTCTATTGTTACTGCTGAGCTTGCTGTTGCATTCACCCTCAGCTTGTTGATGTATTCATGACTGACGACACCTTGTCTTGTGTACCACTTGCCAGTGGAAATGTTCTAGCCAAATGCTACTTGGCTAACTCAAGTTATATTTTCTGTTGCAGACATGTTGTGGAACTGATGAAAATTCAACGGGGGCCTGCTCTGAACTTATTTTTGCTCCAATTAATGAAATGTTTCCAGATGATGTTCCGCTACTACCTTCTGGGTTCCGCATAATCCCATTGGATGCTAAATCAGTTGAGTTTGTGCACCACATTAACTAAAGATCCCTTTTATAAGAAAGGATGTCAATATGTTTCCCTATGTTTCTCCTTTCCATATTATTTACAAATATCCGGATAGTATTTTTCAATTATCTTTTGTACCCTGCCCGTAATATGTTGGACTTCAACGGGCAAATGATTGATTCTACTTTGTTTCTTAGCCTGGCTCTCAGGATCAGCTGAAAGGACATTATACCATGGGTCTTACATCCAATCTTGAAGTCAGTTCAATAACCGCTCAAGCTCCAGGTGGCACAGCAGCTCCAGACTCGAGATCTGTCCTAACAATCGCGTTTCAGTTCCCCTTTGAGAGTAACTTGCATGATAGTGTTGCAAATATGGCTCGTCAGTATGTTCGTAGTGTGATTACTTCTGTTCAGAGGGTTGCTGTGGCCATAGCACCATCTGGAATATCTCCAACTGTTGGACCAAAATTATCACCGGATTCTCCCGAAGCGCTGACTTTAGCTCAGTGGATCTGCCATAGCTACAGGCTAGTTTTGCATTCCAGTTTTTTTGCAATGCACAAATCTTATTATTCTTCCTTGCCAACTGACATGGAACTTTATGCACTTTAGTTATTTTATTGGAGGAGATCTGATAAGAACTGAATCTTCGGCTGGTGGTTTGGTTTTGAAACATCTGTGGCATCACCCCAATGCCATATTGTGCTGCTCCGTAAAGGTACTTTCATATTTTTCTTAAATCACATCCAATGTTTTAAATTTTCTCGATTACTGTAACATAGCTCAATATCATGAACATGATTCAGCAATTGTCATCATTGCAGGCAACACCGGTTTTGATATTTTCGAACCAAGCTGGACTTGATATGCTCAAGACTACTCTTGTAGCTCTCCAGGATATATCTTTGGACAAAATATTTGATGAAGCTGGTCGCAAGGCACTGTACTCTGACTTTGCAAAGATAATGCAGCAGGTAACAAACATTCAAGTTGGCATAAGAGTTCCTCCTCACAGCAATTCTGGGCAAACTTGTTCATCATCTTTAGAGAATTCCGCCTCACAACGAACTCATTCCTCTTTATGTTATTACATTCAGGGTTTTGCATACCTGCCCGCTGGGATATGCCTATCATCAATGGGGCGTCACATCTCATATGAACAAGCGGTTGCTTGGAAAGTCCTTGCCGGGGACGAAGAGACTGTTGAATGCCTTGCTTTCTCCTTCATCAACTGGTCTTTTCTATGAACCCAAAAACTCATCGACTCCACAGTTCAGTTCTGCCATTGTCAGTTTAATTTATGTATCTATTTTGAAGACACGTTTCTGAAATCATGAAGGGATATACATATTTTGTGCTCCATACATCATTCACCGCAATTACAGGAACATCCTTTTCGTCTTCTGCAACTTTATTTCTAGTCAGTAGGGTCAGCTTTTGTATTGACAACTACTTCTAGCCAGGGTTGAGCATGTTCTTTGAAGTCCAGCTTCTAAAAGTTCGAGTGACAGCATTTACTGATTTACAAGCTATTTGTCATCAACTGTCTCAAAAGCTCCCAATATATAGACTGAGGACATGTTCTTATTTTTTCAGGGGTTTTCACGTCTCTGAGTCAGAGCCTCAAGGCAAAATTCAGATCAAGACTTGAGAGCTGAAAATGCTAATCCTTAAGCTAGTTTGTGATAAGATGATGACCTGAAGTGGCACTACCATAGAATGAGAGGCTGAAAGAAACTACAAAAAAACATAACTAGCAAAATGCAATGTTATCATTTGACCAGGAGTTTCGGATTTATCTTGTTCTTAACCCGACCCGAAATATAGACTGGGTCACTTAGTAGAACTCGAACCTTATCATAAACAATGATCGAGTCGCTTATATGAACCCTCACCCGACCTTAGAAGTTGAGTTACAAAATAATTAGTTAACACAAAAGACTAAATCTGAAACATATAAATCTTAGGGGAGCGTTCAGTTGAGAATCCCTAAAAATTCGAGAACTTGAGACCCCAAATCTCACTATTGGGTCAAGTTGCATCTTTGAATGTGTAGGTGACACGTGTTCCACTAATTTTTTTTCTTTCATTTTGCAGTTTCGAGCATGCATTTTGCTAGATGCATTTTAAGCTTTCGAAAACTGCACTTAGATAAAATTTGATACATTTTTAAAAGTGCATAACGAAGACGAAACTGTATAACGAAGGGGTTCTTAAAGTTCTCGAAAAAGAGGAGTTCTCATTTGAGCGCTCTATAATCTGAAACAAAAATAAGTTTTTGTTGTGAAATATTTGAATGAGTTGTGATGAAGATGAACATATAAAGAGAGGAGAAAGGAGAAAAGTCACACAACATGTTTGACATTTCAGGTGTTAGGGAAATTTTTCCAAAGAATTGACGTATTTCAAGTGAATTCAATTCTGCATCGATGACACTTTTCCATTTTGGCAATCATTTCTTCGTCGGTATTCATTAACTAATCTTGGCTCATGATCCTCATTTTCCTCTGTAATATCAAAAGTTATAGCATAGGCAAATATATTATTCTTTATAATTTATTTTTATATTCCACTTTTTCCCTGAAATAACATAATTGATCAAAATTTCTTCATTGTCATCATTTTCAAGTATCTCATTATCTTTTGAAGATGTTTCTTCATGTATCACGTCTATTTCTTTTGAAACAGTGATTGGTGCATTAATTTGGTTATCTTGAACCTTTCTTTATCTTGGACTTTTATCCTTGAATCCAATTGGTCTACCACGCTTCTGCCGTGTTTTAGACTCACTTACTAGTTTATTTCTAATATCTTCATCAGGAAGATTTATTTTGCAAGGAGCATTGACAGTTGGTATATGTGACTTTGTTACTGTCTTAACATTTGTAAATGCATCTGGCAATGTATTTGAAGTAGATAATCTTTTGAACTCTTAATTCACAATAATTTGTACGAGGATCAAACAGAGACAATGACTCTGCATTCCAAGATATCTCTTGTCTGGTTCACTGTGGTCTGTTGATTGATGTGGAAAATTATTGATTTTTGTTTTGGCCCCTTGACCGATGTTTTTCGGTCTCGATGACGTTTACCGGTGTCTTCTCCATCGATGCTTTTCGGTGTGTTCGATCGATGCTTTTTGATCTCTCTCCAACCGATGTTTCCATCTCTTCCCGAATGATCGGTCGTTTTCTTTGCATCAACACTTGCACGTGAGGGTATTTTGATCCAACTTGTTCATCTTCTTCCATCCCATTTTGTCAACTTTTTCACTGGTGCATCATTTGATACATCACTACTCTTGTCACTTCAAACTTATCGTGGTTAGCCACTATAAGTTTGAGGGAGAGTGTTTGATTATTATGTTATGTATATATTTGATATTATATGTACCTCTATATGTTGTGTATAAAGGTAATTTAATATTATATGTATATTTTTGGAAGTGAACAGAAAACAACTATTACACGCGCGAATAGATCATCATGTGCATCAATAAAAAGCAAATTTCTAGGGATTGGTCGGTGTCGCTCTCTAGAGCTTTGTCGGCGAGTCTCACTCCCTGTTTCATATGGGGCCGATTGGGATATCGGGGATGAGGCCGGCAGAAGGGAAAGGAGGTGGAGCGCAGGGGACATTGGGCGCGACGTTGGCACGGGCACAAAGGCCATCGTGTGGCAGCGTAAGGGTAGAGTAACTAGAAGAAGGGGAGATTGAGGGCAATGTAACGCAGAGGAAGGGGGAGTGGCAAAGAAGGAGATTTCGGCTCAGAATTTTATGGAGCAATCAAAGAATTTCATACAGGTTAAGAGTTTAGAGAATCGGGCGGCTAGGGCTGGTATTGGTTTGGAATTTCATCAAAAGCTGATTACTGCTAATGAGATTTGCGTTTCGGAAGAGGTGTGGGCTCGTTCGTTGGCCAACTGGATGTTTACTCTTGTTGGTTGGATCTTTGGGACTGCCAGCTTTGGGGAAGGTTAAAGGATTTGTGAGAGCTAAGTGGGGGAAGAGAGGGTCGTGCCAATGTCTGTCCTAATGCTGGGATTGTTTGCAAGTTTTCTAGAGAGGAGGATTGTAATAGAAAAATCTTAGCTTTGGGACCTTGGTCTTTCGATAATAGGCCTCTGGTGCTCAAGCCATGGTCTCCAGATGAATATTGTGAGCTAGAAATATTGGCTGCGATTCCAGTTTTGGTTAGATTTTTGGGGTTAAACCTCCATTTGTGAAGTGAGGAGATTTGAGTATGTTAGAACATTTGGAAAACCAATTAGGACTGATGTCTACACCGCTAGCAGTGAGAAATTATCGTATGCGACGTTCTAATTGAGATTTTTGCGACTAACGAGCTCAAGAAAGAGGTGTGCATTAAGGGTCTTAGAGGAACACGATTCTTGTAGCGCACTGAGTATGAATTGTTTCCTCTGAGATGTGCTCATTGTCAGAGTTTTGGGCATTTGGTCCGTAAGTGCCCATATCCAAGGTTAGTAGTGGAAGGGGATGGTGAAGGGAAGGATGGAGTGATAATTGAACTGGATGAGGTGGGGGTAAAGGAGAATAGTATAGGTCTTGTTAAAGGGAGTGGTAATGAAAGTAATGAGAAAAGAATTTGGGGAGATGTTAATGTTAAAGGTTGCAGCTCTTCTCACAAATCCTTTATTCCAGAAACAGTGCCTTGTCGGACAGGCGGCATGGCTGAAGAAGTGCAGGGTACAAATTCTGCAAGGGAGGGTAGCTCTAGCTTTGGGCTAGAGGACCAAGACAGTATAGAGGTGTCCACGAAGTCTAGTGATCCAGGAGGGAAGTTTATTGAGGTTAAAAGAAAAAACAAGAAGAAGACAAAATCAAAGGAGAAGGGATATGAAGCAGAGGTGCATATATGATTAAATAAGTGGACCCATCGCTCTAAGGGGAAAGGAGAACGACCCCCTCGTTCTAAATGACTAGTGTAGCTAGTTGGAATGTAAGAGGGATCAATCATCTCCTAAGACAGGAGAAGTGAGACAGTTAATTGGTAAATTTTAGATTGGGTTGATAGCTATTTTAGAGGCCAATGTGAGGTCAGAGAAGAGTTTGTGTGTTGCGAAGGGTTGTTGTCCTGCTGATAACTGGAAGCATTTTGTGTATGGGGGATCAAAGGGGAAAAAATAGGATGATGTTGCTCAGGGTGTGTTTGCTGTAATTTATGGTTTGCGTCAGATCATGCTATTATTTGCGAAGTTGGGTGTGAAATTAAGAAGTTCATGGTTGGGTTTGTTTATGCTTTCAATTCCCGGGCTAAGCAAATTTCGTTGTGGGAGTGTATGGCTTATGCTATGTGTAGTGTAGAAGGAACTTGGTTGTGGAGTGGTAAATTTAATTGCTTGAGATATCAAACAAAAAATTTGAATGGGGCTAGGGTCAGAAATTCAGATACTCAAAATTTCACAGAGATGTGTAAGCAATCGGGGGAGGAGGACATTGGTTTAGGGGGATATTTCTTCACTTAGTCTAATCGACACGCTCAAGAAGGGAGCATTGGTGTAAACTATACAGAACTTTGGGTAACGAAGATTTGTTAAATGTGTTCCCTTGACGCGTGTCGTCTGACGCATCAAACTTAATATTTATTTTCTCCTGTAAACAACTAGTCAGTGGCAAGCAGGGTCAACTCAAGAGAGCTGGTTTTGGAAGTTGTATCTTTAGACAAATAAAGAAACAGGGAAGTTTTAAGCAGTTGTGAGTGCAAAAGAGAAAAAACACAAGGAAGGTTTTTCAATCAGAGAAGATATTCAGCTTAGGGTTTTGACGTGCAGTATTTTGTATGTCAAAAACAATTTATCAGCCGGTAAGAACCGAGTCGTCCAAGGGAGCAAGTGTAAACATATGCACTATGTAAGGTTGTATATCTATTTATCCTAGTCCGAAAAGAGTTTTTGTTTTGGTTTTAAAAGCTAATCAATCGAAAAATGCAAGAAAGTAAGAAAATGTTTTAACGACTTTCGAGAAGTATTTCGGGGAACTACTTCACTTACCCAACATTAGAATCGAGTTTATTAACTAACATGCAAGGATTTGCTTACATTGATTAGAAAATAGCCGCACAATCCAAGTAAGAACCTCACCCTTTCGGCGCTATTAGCTCAAATTAGAATCGTACCTTAAACTACAAACCTCATCCTTTCGGCGCTATTGGTTCGAATCAAGTAACTCGATGATGTTTACCAACTCTCGTTGCATAAACATCGGAAGTCCTTGTCGTAAAACTAGCCTTTCCCGTTACAATCTCGGGCCACTCTCGTAGTCACTGAGTTTATAATGTGTATTTTACTTAATAGTTTGACGTTTAGCCTCACCCTTTCGGCGCTATTGGCTTACGTCTCAAAACAATACACTTAAGCATTTTCTCAAACACCTAGTATGCATCGCTGGGTTTAGGCGCTAAGTAAAATACAAATCATGTAAAACAATCCAAATCATGCGACGATTAATATATTAAACGATTCATAGTCGAATAAGATTCGTAGGACCCCAAAATATGGATCACTACTCACTATCCATCGTCATGGAAATACAAATCATGTTTTGTTTGAAACAAAAATTACAAGAGAAAAAGGAATTACTACACCCTTTGAATTGATGTCGATAATCACTTCAAATCTTCGATCCGAACAAAATCCTTGCATTTTCGAGTCCCCTTCTCTCTTTTCCGTCGTCTCCAATTGTGTTTGTATGGAATGGTGAGAATGGATGTGGAGAATTTGCGTGATGAAGAGTTATGGCTGCTCCCTCATTTTGTTTTTCTTCAATTTTGCATTTTTGGGCTTTTTGCAAAAAACATAGCAAAAATTGCATTTTTTGGCCCATTTAGCCAATGTCACATGATAAGTGACACAAGTTACACTATTTGGACCAGAGAGCAGGAAAAAGTGCTATGTCAAAAATAAGTGACACAAGTGACATTAGTGGATAGTGAGATGACCTCTTGAGCTCAAGTTCTGACACTCTTAACGGCCGAATCTGCTCTAAGTGCAAACTACAAAGTTGTAGAACGTTATCTAAGCTTTCCAACAAGCCAAAGATCGATGGATTCGGACAAAGAATTAGCTCTGGGTGTGTGGGACAAGTAGGAGTCAATCCACTTATTTTTGCACTATTTTTGCCTAAATTCCACAAAATGCTTTATTTCGCTCTGGATTCGTTTTTCACCTATAAAACACCAAAATATAAAGTGAGAGCTCAAATAAATAAGGAAATGATCGAAAATCAACTAAATGTGGAGCATAAATATAGATACGATTTATGCTCTTCAAAACACTCCACACTTAGAGTTTGTTCGTCCCTAACAAACATGAACTAAATCCTAATCCACTTTCGTAGGGAACCCGAGTGCATTTAGCGTATGCATCAAGCCTTTAAACCTCTAGGCTACCCTATAAGACGAGTTGTAGTCTCGTGAGAGTTTCCAGAAAAGGGAATACTCACAAATCCCATATGCGACTAGCTAATGTGCATGAACAAGATAGTTCCTCATTTATCAAGGCAATAAGCAACGAAAACTCCATGCACAACAACTAAAATCGTAATCAAAGACTAACTCCTTTTCAAAAGAATTTTGAACCAGCAATAACTCTACAAAGATGCACATTCAAAGACAATCAATATTAGAGTTATCAAATGACTAACCTAACAATTCATTCAACCTTTTTGCAAGATACTCAAAACATGATCCTTGGAAACATAGAAAGCGTGCCAATCGCATGCCTATGCTATCAAGAAGGATAGTCCATGGGCTAACGATATAAAACTCATTTTCAAGTTTTAGGAGCTAAGTCCATAATCCGTAAGAAAAGAGGAGTTTGACACTACATTTTCAAAACTATATCAAACAAAGTCATGCTCACGTACTAGTACAAGGATCATCCATCTTCTCAAATCACAATGCATACACACAAAAAGAAATGATGGAAAGTACATTGACAAACTTAAGTGTGTGCCTCATCTTCTTCTTTTTTTCCCTTTTTTTTCTCAAGGCATTTTGCCCACGATATGCTTCAATAAATTTTTCCTTTTGATAGCTTGCCTTATTTTGGCTTGTGCTTGCATATACAATTTTTTTTTGGGGTCAATTTTTACCCATATTGACTCCACACTTAAGACATGGCAATGTACTAAGGATATAAATGGTGTGTGCATACAATGTGAAAGAATAAAGATCACCTAAGAGCAATGACTAAGTTCTCGAAGAGAAGAAAAGTATTTGCATGCTTGCTAATTCTATGCTCAAGTGATGCAAAAAGGTTGCGTAAATCATTAGATAGACAAAAGATAACAAAAACATTGACGCCTAGGAATTGTGCACTCATAGACGTCATGGTGATCCTAGATTCAAAATCAAGTCATTAGCAATGAAACTAGATAGTCGAGTAATGGGGTAATGCGAATGCCTTAGAAATTCGAGTACTCAAATGAAATTATACATGTCTATGTACTCAAGTGCATAGACATGTATAATTTCAATAGAATGCACTACACAACCCAGTCCACAGTTAAGAGGAAGCTTAGTCCCTAAGCGACAAATATATAGAAATTAAAAGTGTAGTGCAAAGGGCTTCCCTAAAGTTGTAGCTCAAAGAGAGTGATTCATCGTTTGCTCATTCCTTTCCCGCATATGACAACAAAATCTGTAAAATATACAAGTGACCACTTGATAGAAATTAGCAGAATATGTCACAAGTACAATATGTATCATAGTAGGGACTCCATAGTTAAATCAAAAGTCTCTAGTGAGCGATGATAAGAGTGCAAAATAAATTTGATAAGGCAACTTATAAATGGTTTTACTTCCCTCGAAGACCTAGTTTAACGTCTTGGCAAGACTAGCAAAGCGCCCCATGGAGTCGCTTGGGAGAAGTCCTTTGCTCGGATAACTTCTCGCGGGGCCATCGATGCTTGAGGCATCAATCCACCTTCAAATTCCATTTAAACTTTCATCCATCAAGCCTACGATGGACTTTCAGTCGCGAGTTCAACCCCTTCAAAAGTGTTCCTTCCTTTAGGATAGAGGGGTCTTGGGAGCTCCTATCGGATAATTTAAAAAATAAGGCATGAAGCTCCAGAATTTGTCTCGAGACGACGTGATTAAGAAAGGGTCTTCAAAACTCATCTCGAGCTTGATGGGGACACCCTGCTTGAGTTTCTCAATGACTTCCTTGGGTGTCGAACTCTCAAACTCCCTCATTAGACTTTTGTCATCTTGCTGCGAGGTTGCTTTTTAGTCGCGTCCATATAAACCTCAACCAAGTCTTCGTACACTTCAAATCTTCGTAGTTGTTCATCCTTTATCTCCTCTTCAACAACACATTAAACCTCATCTTCAAGCTCACTTTTAACGGGAAGGGGGACGTCTTCTTCATGCGAAAAATATATTTGTTCTATGCATGATTAATCATCGTTGAAGAACTCCTCGTTGGAGATCCAAGGCGTTGATGGAATGGTGGATTCTTGTGTGTTCCCATCCAAATTAGCTTCAAACATGCTAGTATTCAAGGATGGTTCAGTTTTGTGTTCGACCTCATCATAGGTGCAAGATTCACCATCCCACACCTCGTTGTAAGCTTGGGTAGCAACTCTCAAGAACTCACCCTACATTGCTTGGTCCCACACT
This sequence comes from Rhodiola kirilowii, assembly GCA_033675215.1. Classification (NCBI taxonomy): domain Eukaryota; kingdom Viridiplantae; phylum Streptophyta; class Magnoliopsida; order Saxifragales; family Crassulaceae; genus Rhodiola; species Rhodiola kirilowii. The sequence continues at coordinate 38,027,324 of CM066203.1, read as the reverse complement.
TGTTTTGAGGCTTTAGATTCAAGGATTTCTTCACTAGAAACCTCTTCTTCATCATCCAAGTTTGCATTTTCAATTGCTCGTTGCGCCAATTTCCTTTCTAACACTTGCTTTTGGGCAGCGAGTTCATCTAAACGTTGGTTAAGAGCTTGGAAATTTTGTATCATGTTCAGATTGTCTTGGGCAACCTTGGCTTGGTAATCTTGAAGCAGGGGTCGGAGAATCCATCATTAGGTTAAGGAATTGGAGGATATTGGTGGTAGGAGTCTTCTTCAAATAAACATTGGCTATCATCCCAATTTGGAGAGTAGGAATATGTTGGATAGCCATGATCTTCCCAATAAATATTTTGGTGCTCCTCATCTTGGATATATCTCCATAGTACGAGACTTGTTGGTTGAAAGAATACATCCTAGCAAAACAAAAAGAACAAAAGTTAGTAAAGGATATAAGTGAAGAATATACAAAAAGAAAAAGAAAATATGTACAAGACTAGTCGGAATATCCACACAACCTATGCTAATGACAAGTTAATGCATTGCTCCCCGGTAACGGAGCCATTATGACGTGCAGTATTTTGTATATCAAAACAATTTATAAGCCGGTAAGAACCGAGTCGTCCTAGGGAGCAAGTGTAAACTTATGCACTATGTAAGGTTGTGTTTCTATTTATCCTAGTCCGAAAAGAGTTTTTTGTTTTGTTTTAAAAGTTAATCAATCAAAAAATGCAAGAAAGTAAGAAAATGTTTTAACGACTTTCGAAAAGTATTTCGGGGATCTACTTCACTTACCCAACATTAGAATCGAGTTTATTAACTAACATGCAAGGATTTGCTTATATTGATTGGAAAATAGCCGCACAATCCAAGTAAGAACCTCACCCTTTTGGCGCTATTAGCTCAAATTGGAATCGTACCTTAAACTACGAACCTCACCCTTTCGGCGCTATTGGTTCGAATCAAGTAACTCGCTGATGTTTACCAACTCTCGTTGCATAAACATCGAGAGTGCTTATCGTAAAACTTTCCTTTCCCGTTACAATCTTGGGCCACTCTCGTAGTCACCGAGTTTATAACGTGTATTTTACTTAATAGTTCAAAGTTTAGCCTCACCCTTTCGGAACTATTGGCTTAATGTCTCAAAACAATACACTTAGGCATTCTCTCAAACACCTAGTATGCATCGCTGGGTTTAGGCGCTAAGTAAAATACAAATTAAAACAATCCAAAGCATGCAACGATTAACATGTTAAACGATTCATAGTCAAATAAGATTCGTAGGACCCCAAAATATGGGTCACTACTCACTATCCATCGTTATGGAAATACAAGTCATGTTTTGTTCTAAACAAAAATTACAAGAGAAAAAGGAATTATTGCTCCCTCATTTTTATTTTTCTTCAATTTTGCATTTTTGGGCTTTTTGCAAAAACCTAGAAAAAATTGCATTTTTTGCCCTTTTAGCCAATGTCACATGATAAGTGACACTATTTGGATCAGAGAGCAGAAAAAAGTATTCAATGTCAAAAATAAGTGACACAGGTGACATTGGCGCATAGTGAGATGACATCTTGAGCTCAAATTCTGACACTCTTAACGGTTGAATCTGCTCTAGGTCCAAACTACAAAGACGTTATCTAAGCTTTCCAACAAGCCGAAGATCGATGGATTCGGACAACAAATGAGCTCTGGGCGTGTGGGACAAGTAGGGGTCAATCCACCTATTTTTGCAATATTTTCGCATAAATTACACAAAATGCTTTATTTCGCTCTGGATTCGTTTTTCACCTATAAAGCACAAAAATATAAAGTGAGAGCTGAAATAAATAAGGCAAATGATTGAAAATCAACTAAATGTGGAGCATAAATATATATATACGATTTATGCTCATCAGGTTTCTATTGTGACACGTTTATCAAAGACAGCTAATGATCAAATTCCAAGTTTCTAAGTGTGGTTGTCCGACAAAGGTAACAACCCTAAGTATCCCGACAAAGGTGACACACCACAATCTAACCCGACAAAGGTGTTAGACTTCTAGTTCTTTCCTAAACACAATAGTCCGACAAAGGAATCATTAAGCTTAGGTGTTACAATCTACCTTTACGACAAAGTTTCCAGTAGATATTGATGGTAAGAATTAGTTGTCAAATTAAGCTTAACGACAAAGTTTCCACTTAATCTAACAATTCAATTCATGCGATGAAGAACAAGAACTAGTAAAACCTGAAATTGCATTAAAAACAAGAGTCTCTAAACGTAGTCACAATAAATGAAACCCTAAAATGAAAATAGAATTTTAGCTACTTATAGTCATAACAAAAACACAAGTATTTTTGGAATGAAAGAAATAGAAAATCCGTCTCTTCATCGAAAGCTTTACGTTTTCCTCCAGAGCCGTCTTCAAAAGTAGGATGTTGAATGTAGAATTATGGGGATGATGGAAACCCTTCTCCAAACCCTTTATTAATAAGTGAACTGGGTTTCTAATCTATTTTTGGGCTAAAATTGCCAAATCCCGGACTGCTGATGTCATCACCTCGTCGGGTCAATGTGACGCGCCCAATGTAGATTAGTGGCGCCTAACACGAAGATTAGTGGCGCGCCCATTGTATACTTGATGAGCCGTATTTATACGACTCATCGAGTCATCAAATCCCACCAATTTCGGCACTTTATCATGCAAACAGTTACTTCTTAGTGTTGTTTTGCATTTCAGGTGTTTCGGAAGCTCTAGGAGGAAACGCGCTTAAAAGACGGCATTTTCATGCCAGAAGCATCGCAGTTGAAGAACGAAGCCAGAGGAGCATCGTGAACAGTATTTTTCGGCTCGTGAATAGTAATTCCTGCATGAACAGTACTCATGAACAGTACTTCGGGAAAAAAAATCCAAATTCCCTCCGTAGTGGTTTAGAAGGCTGTGGAATGTCCTGGAAGCGTCTGGAACCTCCTAGAAGAATCTGGAAGACTTGTTGAGATAAACATTGCGTGCCTTTGTTAGTTGAGATAAACAGGGATGTGGAGTTGATAGAAACGCCCTAGAGAGACTTGACAGATCATTCAAAGGCCGAACTCAAGATATATGGTTATGTGGATCTCGTGGAGGCTAGCACTTCGAAGCAACATAGTATGAGTCTGCTCCACCACTGCGGTATCCTTTGCGGTTGGTCGGGACGGGAATACTTCACACCGTCCAAGCTATAGTCCAAGTAGCCGGGAAAATAAACAAGCGACCCTTGGCTTGACCCGAGTCAAAAGGACGATGATGAGTGAGAGCAAGTAGGTTCGAGCAAGTCACAATCCGCACCACAAAGTAACAAATCCATCATCATTGTGAAAGTTTACACCGAAATCAAGTGAAGAGCTCAATTGATACATCAACCCGAGACACTATAGCTGGCCGAAAAGCACTCAACACTTTGAAGCTCGAATCAATCACGTGCAAGAAAAAGCGACGAAGCATAACCATATAGCAAGAGTTCGAGTCCGAGAATGCGGTTCATGGGTCAAAAAAGGGCTATCTCCCGAGACATCCGAATTGATTTGCATCTCGGCCCAAAGGTAACACGTATCATTAACCCATGTTTTCGCACAAGGCTATTAGTAACGAGCATGCATAGAAAGCGAAATCTAGATTAACCGAATCATGTTCATGTAGCATGTCTAGGATGCCGAAGCATTGTGGTGTTTACAGTTTTCGTTCCTCTTATGACCTAGTCCTTGTTCGGGACGAACAAGTTTAAGTGTGGGGTGGTTTGATGAGTCGTATTTATACGACTCATCGAGTCATCAAATCCCACCAATTTCGGCACTTTATCATGCAAACAGTTACTTCTTAGTGTTGTTTTGCATTTCAGGTGTTTCGGAAGCTTTAGGAGGAAACGCGCTTAAAAGACGGCATTTTCATGCCAGAAGCATCGCAGTTGAAGAACGAAGCCAGAGGAGCGTCGTGAACAGTATTTTTCGGCTCGTGAATAGTAATTCTGGCATGAACAGTACTCGTGAACAGTAACTTCGGGAAAAAAAATCCAAATTCCCTCCGTGGCGGTTTAGAAGGCTGTGGAATGTCCTGGAAGCGTCTGGAACCTCCTGGAAGAATCTGGAAGACTTGTTGGCCAAGTTAGCTTACAATCTAAGTTAACTTGCTCCCCAAGTTAGCTTACATATCAAGCAAACCGGATTTGGAAACAAAGGAGATCAGGCCTGGCCCATATTTGCACTATAAATAAGAGCTCTCCTCAGCCCTTCAAAGCATCCCATTAGCTCCTCTCTCTACAACATCCCAAATTCGAGCATTACTTCTCACAAGCGAGCTCTCAACAATCCCACAATCGAGCATTCCTCCTCACGAGCGAGCTCACCTCTCCTCCTCTCGGCTGAAACCGTCCGGCGTTCCTAGCACCCTCAACACTCAGCCCTCACGGCCCGGTCGTCCATCCTCCCTCTCGGCATTATAGAGAAATTTACATTGTTCTTTTGTTACTGTCTTGTTTCCATGGCTATGTGTAGCTAAACCCGTTATTTGGGCTAGGGTTTGTACATTGTGACGATCGTTTTTGAGACTTAGTTCTTAATGCTATTCATGTTTTACTCATTCTCGTGCCTTACTCTGAATTATTGCTTGACTAGGTAGAAGCTTTGTCGCAAAACTTGGTTAATCAATATTTCTATCATTATTATCTGCCTATTACTTTGTCGTTTGGGTAGTTAGCACATCAAGGTTAAATAGCACCTTTGTCGGGTTGTTTGACTTAGGGGAATTAGAAGCTTAACACCTTTGTCGGGTTAGGTTGTGGCGTAACACCTTTGTCGGGTTACTTGGGAAGTCACCTTTGTCGGGACAACCACACTTAGAAACTATGAATTAGATTATTAGAAGTCAAGGATAAAACAAGTCACAATCAAAAACCCTAGTCTGAATATTCTCTCTCATTGATACACACTTGCCTTATTTCTTATTTTTGCACTGTTTCTTAATTGCTCACAAATCCAATTGTCTTTTCTTTCCTTTTTTTACAGAACAAATAGTAACCATCTAGCTCCCTTGGGTTCGACCCTTGCTTGCCACTGTACTAACCCACAGTTTAGAGTAAGGAATTATAAATTTAGATTTGCAGGTACCGACGACGACCTGTCAATACTTTATCTGGCGCGTCCAACACACTTAAAGTGTGCCTTGGGTGCAAAACTCACGGGATGAGAGTCCTCCCTTTCGCTCCAACTTCGACGTTGGCCTTCCGTTTGATCTTCTATGAACTCCCTGTGATGTATTTGGCACCGAAACGCCGTCTTTAAGGGAGCATTCCTTCCAGAGCTTCCAAAACACCTGAAATGTAAAACAACACTAAAAAGTAAATGTTCGCATAATAAAGTGTCGAAATAAATGGGATTAATTGATTCGACGAGTCGTATAAATACGACTCATCAAACCACCCCACACTGAAATTTGGTCGTCCCGAACAAGAACTAAGTCAAAGAGGGAACAAAAAATAACATCACACTCGTTCTACGACGTCCTAAACAGATGCACATGAATTTGGGTTGCTAGTCTAGATTTAGCTTTTCTATGCAAAACTTAATCGTTACTCACATCATCTTGCTTAACATAGAATTAACTTTATACATGTTACCTTTGAGCTGAAATTCAAATGACTTCGGATGAATGGGAGATAGTCCTCTTTGGACCCATGATCTGCATTCACGGTCCCAAAATTTTAGCTATATGGTTATATTTCATTGCTTTTTCTAGCACGTGATTCATTCGAGCTTTAAGGCTTTGAGCTTTTCTTTCATCTTTTGTTGGACAGATTTTGATATAGTGAACTTTCTTCGGCCTTTGGCTCTTGCATGAATGATGTACTTCACCTTTTTCTTGTATAAAACTTCACAACTTGGCTGATTTTTTCTTGAGCTTTGCTCGCCGGAGTTACTGTTCATCCAGAGTTACTGTTCACGACGAGCCAAATTGTGGACTCCAAACTCGGCTTGGGCCGGCCTTGGTTTGGTCGTGACTCAAGCTGGACTCGGCTTTGACGTTATCGGAACTGCTAATGTTTTTACGAAACGTGGTACCCACTGAGTTCCAACTTCGGCTGTTAATTTGTCCATCTAAACAACCTCGGATGCTCTCGGTGTGAACTAGAGAGTTGTAGGGAATTGAGTCATCTACGCAACGGCATGTGTCTCGTAATTTTCTGATCAGCGGTTCATTCCCAGCACTCCGGAGAAGCTCCAAAGGTCAAATCTGCCACTGTGATGTTTTTGGCATGAAAAGCCATCTTTTAAGCTCGTTTCCTCTTTAGACTCCAAAAGGCCCTGAAATCCAAAATGACATTAACAAGTAAACGTTCTCATGACCAAATGTCGTAAATGGTGGGTTTTAATGACTTAACGAGTCGTATAAATACGTCTCATCAAATCACCCCACACTTGAACTTATTCGTCCCGAACAAGGCCTTAAGTCATAAGAGGAACAACACATACAAACATCACAAGCCCTCTTCTCGGCCACTAGATAATATGCTAGTCTAGACTTCCCCTTTCCATGCATTCTCGATCATTACTCAAGCATTTTGCTAAAACATGAGATTCAACTTGATACATGTACCTTTGAGTCAAGATGCAAACCAATTCGGATGAGTGGGAGGTAGTCCTTTTTAGGCCCATGATCTACACTCTTGGATTCGGATCTTGTTACATGATTATACTTGTTGCTTCTTCTAGCACGTGATGAATTCAAGCTCAAGGGTTGAGTCCTTTTGATACTTTTCTTGGACATTCTTGTAGTGAATTTTGGCCTTCGACCTTTGAATAACTTTGATACTCCTTCACTTCTTGTTTCGGGTAGGCTCTCACATGAGATGATTTTTCTTTCTTTTGAGCTTTGCTCCTTTTGTGATTTCTTGTCCATTCCTTCTTGGGAGGTCCAATCATCGCTCTCAAGCATATGGAAATACCTCCCCGCTCTTTCTCATCCTTGTCGTTTCGTGCGAGTCAAGATGAGGGTCACTCATCTATTTTCCCGACTACTAGGACTAGAGATAGGACGGTTTGATTCCCGTCCCACCACTTGCATAAACGCTGCAATGGTGGAGTCAACTACAACCAGGAGTCTCAAAGCGCAGCCTCCACAAGTCCATATAACCATGTAACTCGAATCCCCGATCCTTGAGTGCTTTGTCAAGCCTCACTAGGACATTTCTATCAACTCCACATCCCCTATTTATCCCAACTCATAAGGTCACATAAGAAGTTAGATCACATGTTAGTCGCACAATTATAATTTCATAAGAGTCATGCATGTACTAGGATCCATCTATTTCGCATCATGAAAGCTCAAATCCCCATTCCTACGCATTTTATTCACAAAACTACGCATTTTATTCAAAAATTTTAAAATTTTCAAAGGGAAACGTGCTGACTCATGCATATGCGAGAAAATAAACGTGATGACACAACAAACTACTAAACACCCCACCCCACACTTTTGAAATGAGTCGTGGCCTCACGGCATAACTCAATCAAGACAATATGCACGCAATCAATGGAAAGAACAAGGTACTAGAGTGAAACGGAACTCCCCTCGTATGCCATGAAGTGACAAGGCGTGGACTAGCATCGAAAACTCATGGGAAGCTAGGTCGGGCTCGGTCTCTCAGGTGAGCCTCGGCTTTGGGTGCGTCCCGGTCTAGGACCGTCGCTGGGTTCCTCGTGCCTAGGGTCTCGGATGCGTCTCGGTGCTCTCCTTTGGCACGCCCGGTTCTGCTTAAAATGCGTAGCAGAACCGGCAAAGTTCGTGGCACTTGGACCCGACCTACAAAAACATCCTTATTTCTTTCCAATCATAAAAGAGGTGAGGGTTAGTATAAAATGCAAGAAAGAAAAATGTAAAAAAATACTATAAAATGCCGGGCTGCCTCCCGGCGAGCGCCTTTGTTTAACGTCGTTGGCTCGACAGTACCTCTAGGGATCATATGTTGGGATCCCATGGGTGGGTGAGGTCAAACTTCTTTCCAACTGCTCTCTTGATCTTTCCAAGGTTCACATATGGCAGTGGGCTCGGTTTTGCCTTCAACCGGTCTAGTGGCCTTGTCTTTACATCTTTTTGAGGAGGAGGAGATGGCCTTTTGAGCATGGCCACTGATCCATCAAGCCGTGCCTTCTTATTCCTCCATCCGGGCTTCCATTCCACCGGGCCATGCGGTTGTCTCTTCTTCTTGTATACCCGGTTGGCATCCTTGTGACCCTTGAAGTTCGGAGCCTTGCCATCAAACACAAGCGGCATCAAGCTTGTTTCATTTGTAAGCCTTGTGTTTGTGGCAATGAGGAATGGTTGCCTCGGAATGAGAGAGTTCTCCCGGCTGCCTTGTTGACTTATGGCGAGTGGGTACTCCACTATGGGCTTTTCTCGGTCATGCTTCTCTTTCAACTCGCCATTGTTGAGTATTTCATCTTCGGGATCTGAGGTTGGCATGCAAACCGAGGGGGAAGAATCCAATAGGGAGCTTTTGGCAATGAGGTCCGGATCTGGTTTTGGTAGGTCGGCAGTGAGGTCATGGCTCATATCGAACAGATTGGGGATGAAGATCGGGCCTGATTTGTGCAGTTCTTCTTCGGCCATCCGCGGGCCCTCTTCCTCTGCCGGCTCCGATGTAGGCTCTTCCTTGATGACCCTTGGCTAGAGCATCTCATTGATCCGGTCTGTAGCTTGTTTTTGAGCCGCCCATGATTCCCCGCTTTCGACCCGGATTTGGTGCACCATGTTGGCCAGTTCCTCGAGTCGCATGGCCTGATCTTGTCTTGACCTCTCGACCAAATCATCTATCAAGTTCCAAAGATCGCCCATGTCTAAGTTATTCACCGAGCCTCTTGCCGCCTCATTGAACCTATCCCACTCATGTGGCATCATTCCACCGAGAAACCTTTGAATAAGATCAAAGTTAGTGAATCCATGGTGCGGGCAGCTTGTCACAAGGGAATTAAAGTACCATAGGTACTCATCCAATGTTTCATCCCGGGATTGCTCGATGTACATGATCTTTTCTCGGATTTCACGTTGGAAGGATGGTGGAGAGAACTCCTCCTCGTCCCAAGGCTCTCTATTGTAATAAGAGGCCATGGCGAACCAAGAGAATCAAAACAAGAACAAAAGGGAAAACAAACAAAAAGAACAACTTCACCAATGCACAACTCCCCGGCAACGGCGCCAAAATTTGACGAGCACAAGTCGTAGTGTGCAAATCAAACCTAAATTTATAGTCCACTACCCTTAGCTTACTATGAGATTAGTAAAGCGGCAAGTAGGGGTAGAACCCAGAGGAGTTGTAATGGTTACTTGTTGTTCTAGGAAAATAGTAAAAGAAAGTAAATGCAAGGTTGGGGATTTTGGAACAGTTAATGGCTAATGCAAAAAGTAAAGAAAGTAAATGCAAGGGATGGTAATCAAGAGAATGGTATTCGGTCTAAGGGCCTTTTGTTGTGGCTCAACTCATCATTGACCTCTAATGATCTATCCTTGCGCCCATGAGTGTGGATTTATTCCATTCTAAGACATAAACCCTAAAGTAAGGCCATTTCAAGCACTTACACCACATCCATTCCATTTCAAGATATGGATTCTAGTTCTAGCAAGACTAATACTCCATTGCAAGATGTATTAGTCTAAGTGCACCATTTGATCTCACATTCCAGATACAACCAAACAGTTAATAAAAGGACTAGACTACTAGACCAAGCTTTGCCATTCCAAGCATCCACTTGGTTTCGTTGTCTAATCTGGATTGAACTACTCGGCTAAGCTTTGCCATTCCAAGCATCCACTTAGCCTCGTTGTCAATCAATAATGGCACAAGAACTAGTGAACACAAAGAAGCATTAAGGAAAGAGTCTCAAAGTTGTGCTACAACATTAGAAACCTTCTCTTATGCTACATTCATCATAGACATTCAATTAACCATTTTCACATCCCATAGTGTGTGGTTGTTCCGGAAAGGGTAACAACCTAAAGTACTCCGACAAAGGTAGTACACCACGGTTTCTACCGAACTAGATAGTAGTGTGGTGCCATAGGCAACCCAAGGTATTGAAACCCCACTACCTCACTATGGACGGTTGAAACCTTCTAGTCTAGTCCTTATTAGATGGAACAATCCGGCAAAGGTATTGCTCATCTATGTGTACTATCCATCATTGCCATTCCAAGCATCAAATGGATGTTACAATAAGGATCATGAACTTAACCAAGCTTTGCCATTTCAAGCATCCACTTAGTCAAGCCTTTTGATCCATGGAATGATATCCAAGGACTAGTGGGACGTGTAAAAGGAATTGAGTGCAAGTGCCTCAAAATGTATGCATACGATTAGGAACCCCAAACCGAATAGTGGGATTAGCCACTCATGTTCATGGGAAGAACACAAGGGCTAAATGACATTCGGACTTAGAGGGATTCACTAAATGCGTAACTTGGAAAGTAAATTGCGTAACAAGTAAAGAAGGGGAAGAGAGAAGTTGAGAGCCTTATGATTTCCAACGCCCAAACCAACAAGAGCACAATATGAGAGAGTTTTTCTACATTTTTCTGGAATGGATTACAATGAGGCCAATGTCCTCTTTTTATAGGAAAGGGATTAAGGAATATGCCAAACTTGATGCCCAAGTTGAGTGGCATTAGTGGTTTGGCAATTGCAAATGTTGAGATGCTTCTAGAATCATCAAGGCACTTTTGCTCTGGAAGTAGTCAAAATGGATTAGCATGAGCAAATAATGAGATGCTTCTAGAATCATCAAGATTTTTGCAAGTGGGCTAGGTTTGGCTTGGGCTTCACGTGTGGGCCAATAATGCCTTGTGGTGATTTTGGCCTTAAATGCCATCTTTTAAGCCCGATTCTTCTTTAGACTCCAAAAGGCCCTGAAATCCAAAACGACATTAACCAGTAAACGTTCTTATGATCAAATGTCGTAAATGGTGGGTTTTAATGTCTTAATGAATCGTATAAATACGTCTCATCAGTCGTGCAAATAGCCCGAGGGAAAAATTGAAGACGTTTTGGTCCAAGTAGGAGAATTAGTGTTTCCAGCAGACTTCTACGTCCTTAAAATGGAGAATAGCGGGCCAACAGACGATGCACCTATCCTTCTCGGTCGACCATTTCTTAAAACCTCCAAAATGAAGATAGACTGCGGGAGTGGGATGCTCTCAATGGAAGTGGAAGGAGAGGTCTTCAGCTTCGACATATTCCGAGCAATGAAGCATCCCATGGAGTTCGAGGAAGTGCACACTCTCGACACTTTGGTCGACCTGGTCCAAGAAGTTCAATCAGAACCAAGAGCAGATCCCTTAGAAGTCATACTCAATGGAGCCGAGAGTTCATAAGAATTAGCCGAAGGCTTGCATGAAACACTAGCCCATTTAACAATCTCGGAGCCTCTCACACCAGGATATGAAGTCAACGAGGTAAAATTATTCAAATCCAATACCTTTTTGCCCCCGGTGATGCAAGCTCCCAAAATAGAATTGAAGCCCCTGCCCGGGCATCTGAAGTACGCATTCCTAGGGTAAAATAACACACTCCCGGTGATCAATAAGAGTGGCTTGGAAGCAAATCAGGAGCATCGTTTGGTAAAAGTGCTAAGACAACACAAGTTGGCTATTGGATGGACTCTAGCCAACTTAAGAGGAGTTAGCCCGGCGGTATGCATGCATCGCATCTTACTCGAGGATGGAGCTAAGCCATCAAGAGAACCTGAGCGACGACTCAACCCAATCATGATGGAGATCGTCCAGAAGGAAATACAGAAGCTACTAGATGCGAACGTTATCTATCCCATCTCGGATAGCCAATGGGTGAGCCCTGTCCATGTGGTCCCAAAGAAAACTGGGATCACGGTTGAGGAAAATGCCGAAGGGAGGATAGTGACAACAAGGGTCAAGAACGGCTGGAGAATGTGCATCGACTACAGGAAACTGAACGCCGTCACAAGGAAGGACCATTTCCCCCTGCCATTCATCGATCAAATGTTAGACCGACTGGCGGGCAAGCCATACTTTTGCTTCTTGGACGGGTTCTCGGGATACAACCAGATCCCTATAGCACCTGAGGACCAAGAGAAGACTACATTCACCTACCCATTCAGCACATTTGCCTTCAGAAGGATGTCATTCGGTCAATGCAATGCTCCGGGGACTTTCCAAAGAGTGGTGATTAGCATCTTCTCGGACATGATCGGGATATTCATCGAAGTCTTCATGGACGACTTCACCATCTATGCCAATACATTCGACGCTTGCTTAGATTACTTGAGCACGGTTCTGGCACAATGTGTCTCGATGAACCTTGTGCTCAATTATGAGAAGTGCCACTTCTTGGTAACACACGGAGTAGTCTTAGGACATGTCGTCTCACAAGAAGGCATGGAAGTGGACAAAGAAAAAATCGACCTGATCATGAATCTACCATACCCATCCACGGTACGAGACATCAAATCATTCCGTGGACATACGGGATTCTACCGACGATTCATTAAGGACTTCTCCAAAAAGGCATTGCCTCTATCCACTCTTCTCCAAAAAGAAGTTCCTTTTGAATTCACCAAGTCATGCAAGGAAGCCTTTGATGAGCAAAAAGGCCCTCACTAGCACACCCATCATCCAAACTCTGGATTGGAAAAAACCATTTGAAATCATGTGCGACGCAAGCGACTTTGCTGTGGGGGCAGTTCTCGGCCAAAAGGTTGATAAGAAGGCGGTTGTGATCTACTACGCCTCAAGAACCCTAGATTCAGCCCAACGAAACTACTCCACCACCGAGAAGGAGCTCCTGGCGGTAGTGTTCGCTCTGGAGAAGTTCAGATCCTATTTGCTTGGAGAAAAAGTAATTGTCTTCTCGCACCATGCTGCCATCCGGTACCTAATGAAGAAGAAGGAGGCCAAGCCAAGGCTCATACGGTGGATCTTGCTACTGCAAGAATTCGATGTGGAGATAAGGGACAAAAAGGGGATTGAGAATACAGTGGCCGACCATCTAAGCAGGATTGTCCGAGAGGAAGAAGAGGGGCACATAACCGAGTCATTTCCAGACGAGAACCTCTATGCAGTCTCAACAAAAGTGCCATGGTATGCTCAAATCGTCAACTATCTAGTAGGAGGTACATTTCCTCCCTCTTTTACTAAAGCACAATGCATGAAACTAAGGCATGACGCTAGACATTACTTATGGGATGATCCTTATTTGTAGAAAATAGGAGCGGATCAAATACTTAGGAGATGCATCCCCGATAATGAAATAGCTTCTGTTATTAGCTTCTGCCATGAGTTTGCATGTGGAGGACACTTCGGGCCTAGGAGAACCGCTAGGAAAATGCTAGATAGCGGCTTCTTTTGGCCGAGTATATTTAGAGATGCATATGAGAAGTGTAAAAAGTGCGATAGGTGTCAAAGAGTAGGAAATGTGTCAGCTAGGAATGGGATGCCTCAAGTACCCATATTGGTCAACGATGTTTTCGACATTTGGGGCATTGATTTCATAGGGCCATTCCCAGTTTCATGCGGTTATACTTTACATTCTAGTTGCTGTAGATTATGTGTCAAAATGGGTGGAGGCTAAGGCCAAAAGGTGCGACGATGCAAAGACTGTCATAGATTTTTTGCGCACTAACCTGTTTTGTAGGTACGGAGTACCCAAGGCCATAATCAGCGACCAAGGAACTCATTTCTGCAACCGTATGATGGCTGCCACCTTAAAGCACTACCATGTCCACCACCGGACGTCCACGGCATATCACCCCCAAAGCAATGGTCAAGCGGAGATCTCCAACCGCGAAATCAAGGGTATTTTAGAAAAGATGGTGAAGCCGGCGAGGAAAGATTGGAGTCAAAGGCTGGATGAAGCTCTTTGGGCTTATCGGACGGCATACAAGACGCCAATTGGGACCTCCCCATTTAGGCTTGTTTATGGGAAGGCATGCCACCTTCCGGTGGAACTAGAACATAAAGCCTATTGGGCGCTCAAGCATTGCAATCCAGATTTAAAGGCTGCCAGACTGGATAGGATGCTTAATCTGTGTGAACTTGAGGAGTTGCGGCTTGAGGCCTATGAAGGGCAAACGGACTACAAAGCGCGGACAAAATTGTATCATGACAAATTCATCCTCCGGCGCTCATTTGAGGAAGGACAACAAGTACTACTCTTCTCCTCACGGTTGAAGTTGATGCCCGGCAAACTAAAATCAAGATGGACCGGCCCTTATACCGTGACTAAGGTATTCAACCATGGGATGCTTGAGTTGGAAAGCATGGAGAATGGAAGCCGATTCAATGTGAATGGGCAGCGAGTCAAACACTTCCATGGAGAGGTCGACAACGCAAAAGTATGACCTGAGCCGCCCATGGGATCCAAACTTGTGATCCCCAATCGTCGAGCTAACGACGTTAAACAAAGGCACTGGTCGGGAGGTAACCCGGCACTTTTATCTTTTTCAGTCATTTTAATTTATGTCATTTAGTTTTTGCCTTAAGCCATTCTCACCTTTCCTGTAAATTATTGCTTGCAATCGGCTTTTCTAAGTCGTTCCGAGAGGCACGCCTTCGTTCAAAAGTGTGGGGTGAGAACTGCCTTTGCACATAATTAGTTTAACATGCTTTCCTTTTCCGTTTCCCTTAATATTATCTTTTTGAAAATATGAACTTGAGAATGTGAAAAAGATAGATCTAAAGTCAAGCATTTACCTTGTGAAATCTCAACTGTATAAAAACTTAAGGATGTAACTTCTTAATTGTCCCTTTGTGCTGAGACATACAGGGGATGTGGAGTTGATATAAAATGCCCTAGAGAGGCTTGGCAAGCACTCAAAGGATCGGATTTCACTATATGGTTTACGAAGGCAGTGGAGGCTGCACTTCGGGTTTCATTGGAAATTAGAGTCATCTCCGCCGTGCAGCGTTTATGCAAGAGGTGGGACGGGAATCAAACCATCCTAACTCTAGTCCTAGTAGCCGAGAAAATAGATGAGCGACCCTCATCTTGACCCGCGCGAAACTGCGAGGATGAGAAAGAGCGGGGAGGTATTTCCATATGCTCTCGGGCGATGATTGGACCTCCCAAAAGGTTGAGAAAATGGACAAGCAAATCACAAAGAAGCAAAGCTCGAAGAAGCAAATCAAAGGCCAAAGGCCAAATTCTGTGAAGGTTTTAACCGAAACAAAAGTGAAGAAACTCAAATTCAAAATCGAAGGCCAAAGACCAAATCAGTTCAAAAGCTATCCCTCATCAAAGGAAGTCAAATTGCTCAACTCATTGAAACTCGAACCAAGTCATGTGCTAGAGAAAGCTACAACTTAACCATATAGTGCGAGTCGGTCCCGAGAACGTAGTCCAGGAGCCTGAAAAGGGCTATCTCCTGAATCATCCGAATTAATTTGCATCTCGGCTCGAAGGTACAAGTATCAAGTTTCTTCTAAGTATTTACACGGTTTAGGTTGGAAACAAGTAAGTATTGCATGAATAAGATAAGCCTAGTCACACATTCTCACTTTCTTATTTAAAGTTTACTTGGATTTTGTAACACCTCTTTCAAATAGCATTGTTCGGGGCGAACAAGTATAAGTGTGTGGTGATCTGATGGACCATATTTATATGATTCATTAAGATAGTTAAACCCACCAAATTAGACACTTTGTCTTAACAATGTTTACTTGTTAGTTCCATTTTTGTTGTACCGGCTATTTTGAGGTTTAGAGAGAAAACGAGCTAAAAGGGGGGGGGGGTTCTTAAACCAAAAATGGATTACAAGTCAAGAGAGCCCAGCCGGGACCAAGAAATGTCAGGACGCATCCTGGAAATGCCGGACGCACCCGGGAGCCCGTATCGAGGACCTTAGGTCCCTGCCGAGAGGTGCCGGGCCCAAGTGCCGAGAGTGCCGGGAACCAAGTCCCGAGAAAACCAGGGCGCGTCCGTGGCCCGCATCCGAGAATGTACGGACGCTTGCGTCCGCGTCCGAGTGCGCCCGAGCGCCTGTGCCGAGCTCGGTAGACCAAAGCCTGATGCGAGCTTCATTTAAGGCCATGACCTATCTCCGGCGGCGTTCCAACAAAACCAACTCGAGCATTCGATTTCTATGAAGAATGTCGTTCCAAATCAACACTCAAAAGGCAAGGAACGCATGGTCCAAAATTCAAGCCATCCTAGGCCAAGGGACCACGTTCTAGGCCATTCAAGGACACGACCACGCTACGATCAAATTCAACCTTAACAACCTTCATGGACCTGGACTCAAATCACTCAAAAAGGCTAGAACCATCGGCGTTTGGACAAGAACGCAAGGCAAAGGACCCGAGCTTGGTCAAGACCAATTTAGGACAATTTCGAATGTTTTGGGATTTTGGCCATTCTCCGGCCAAAATCCGGCTTAACTTCCTTGACAAAACATGCTTGTATTGATCTTGTCATTCGGAATCAATGGTCGTCGACCCAATCTACATCGGCCAAGATTCCGGCAGCTCCGGCCAACTTCCGGCCATGCTCCGGCGAGCTTCCGACGATGCTTCGATCATGCCACATCCAACCACCACCTTGCTCCGGTCATTCTAGCCCAACTCCGGTCAAAATCCGGCAAAGTCCAACCAAACTACTTATTTCCCGGTTAGGGCATACTATTCACTTCAGTTGACCTTTGGGAAGACACTAAGCCACAACTAAGTCCCAATGACTTGTTCCAAGCCTCAACAAAGATCAAGAGCTCAAGTGGATGCCCTTTGGCTCAATCCACTCCATAGCCGCCCATGTGCAAGGCTTGTGCACCCTTTGGTGTCAAACTAGTCCAACCGAAGAGCAAACCAAAGTCTAACCGGAGTTAGGGGAGAACCGAAGGCTTTTGGGAGGAAATATCCCACTCCACTACCACCTCTAAACCGCCACATTTGGCTATAAAAGGAGGAAGAGCCCTCTTTGAAACACATCTCCTGGACACAATCCATATCCTTGTCCTTAGAATCCACAATCCTTGGTTACTTATCTCTCTAGTTTTTGTACTCACAAATCCTTGAAAACACTTGTTCTTGATATCAAAAGCTCTTGTTTGTTCTTGAGTGTGTTCTTGATCTTATTCCCTCTTTATTTCCTTGTCCAAAACCGAAACCCTCTTGTCCAAAACCGAGCCCTCTCTTTACTTTTCTTGTCTTAGATTTACTTGTTCTTGAGTACTCTTGTTGGTTTTCAAGTACTCTTGTTGTTCTTGAGTTTTTTACTTTTCAAAACCTTTACTTTCTTTGTCTTTCAAAACCAAAACCTTTACTTTTCTAAGCACTTAGCAATGGTATCCACTTCTATGGATACTCGTAGCTAAACCCTTCATTCGGTTGAAGGGGTGTGCTTGTATCATAAAACCGTTTTTAGACCCTTTTCTTAGTGCTTCTTCGTGTTCAAACTTGTTCTATGTGCCATATATTAGGTTAGAACATACATGGTTGAGTGGGGGCTCGAAAGAGCAAGGCTCTTCCATGGGGTTCGTGAACATACATGGTTAAGTGGAGGCTCGAAAGAGCAAAGCTTTTTCCATGGAGTTCAACCTCTTTAAAACACCACTTGGTTGATCGGAAATGATTGATCAAGTGGATGCACATAGGCTAAGATACTTCGAAAGGAGGAATTAGCCTAACTAGAACAAGTGCTCTATGTCTTGAAAAGGACTAGACGGTGTGGCAAGTCGAGTGCTAGAAATGGCCTTGGTACATCTTTGAATACTTAGTATGATCATTAGAGGTCAATGATGAACGGAACTATGATACAAGGCCCCTAAAAACCGAATCCTTTCCCTTAATTAAAACACAACTTTTCACTTTACTTTCAGTCTCAATATCAACTGTTTACTTTCAGTACCCTTTACTTTCAGCAACTAACTTTACTTTCCGCAACTAACTTTACTTTTCAGTACCTTTACATTCAGTCACTAACTTTACTTTCAGTACCTAACCTTACTTTCCGTACTTTACTTTCAGTCATTTACTTTCAGTCTTTACATTTCCGCTTACTAAAGACGCTTTCAATATCAATCCAACATAACTTTGGTACGTATTGCGCTTGAAATACAGCGTGCGACAAACCAAAAGTATGTTGTTCAGTTGATATTGAACTCGACTGTTCCAGCAATTTACTTTCCGCACTTACTTTCAGTCTTTACATTTCCGCACTTACTTTCAGTATTTACATTTCCGCACTTTACTTTCACTACAGACTTGTTCAACATCAATCCAACATAAGTTTGGCACGTATTGCGCTTGAAATACAGCGTGCGACAAACCAAAAGTGTGTTTGCGGTTGATATTGAACTCGACTGTTCCAGCACTTTACTTTTCAGTATTTACTTTCAGTTCTGTATTCACTTTCCTTACTTTCAGTCATTTACTTTTCAGTACTAAAACCACAACCAACCCCAATCGCACTTAAATTTCTATACAAATTTCCTCAAAGAACAACTATCCACTAATTCCCTTGGGTTCGACCCCTACTTACCGCTTTACTACCCAATAGTGAAGTCACAAGTAGTAGACTTATAAATTTATTTTGCACATTGCCTCACGACAAGGCTCTGTCATGTGGGCAGTTTGGCAGTGAGGTCCGAGACTTCCTCGGGCAGATTGGTAATGAGGACCGGGCCTGATTTGGGCAGTTCTTCTTCTAACTCCCTGGGGTAATCTGAGTGGAGCTCTTCTTCAGGCAACCATGGGTCCTCATCCTCGTCATTCATATGTTCTCCGGGGGAAATCACACTGAGGACCGGGCATGTCTCGGGTGGATTGGCATTGAGGTCCGGGACTGGCGTGATTTCTGATGGACCATAATTGTATGAATCATAAACACAGTTAAACCCACCAAATTAGACTCTTTGTCTATTTAACTTTTGCTTGTTAGTTCCGATATTTATCTACAGGGTATTTTGAAGTCTAGAGAGAATACAGGCTAAGGAGGAGTTTTTAAGCTGAAAATATATTACGAGTCATTCCAAGGTCACGACCAGATGCCGACTGAAGAAATATCATGAACATGACATGGAATCACTCAAAACAAGTCCAACCGAAGAGCAACCAGAGTCAGTCCGGAGCTGAAATGGACAGATGGCTTTTGGAAAAGTTCACAAAAATCACAAATTCACTCCCCCTTGCCTTATGACCGGCGGCTTTGGGCAATTGATGAGTCATGGGGGGCGGCTCCTCCCCCTCATGACTCACAACCGGCGGCTTTCAAGCCCTCCATGGGATTGTGCCAAGTGTTGTGGCTTAAAGCCACACCTTCTCCTCCCCTTAAGCCTATAAATACACCCCTTCCCTCCCTTGAATCCACAATCCCACAATCCACAAATCACTTATCTCTCTAAGATTTGGGCACTACTCTTGTAAGCTTTTGTTTTAAATCTATAATACTCCTGTTGGTTCTTGAGTATTCTAGTAGTTTTTGAGTTTACTCCTGTTGGTTCTTGAGTATTCTCCTTTACTTACTGTCTTTCAAAAACCCTCGAGTACTTAGCTATGGTATCCACCTCTATGGATATTCGTAGCTAAACCCTTCATTCGGTTGAAGGGGTGTACTTGTATCATAAAGAGTTTTAGGCCATACTCTTAGTGCCTCGTTGTATTCAAAACTTGTTCTATGTGCCACATATTAGGTTAGAACTTCCAAGGTTGAGTGGATGCTTGGAATGGCAAAGCTTATCTGAGGAGTTTGACCTCTCTAAAACACCATTTGGTTGGTCGGGAATGACTGATCAAATGGATGCACATAGGCTAATATACCTTGGAATGGGGTATTAGTCTAAATAGAACAAGTGCTCTAAGTCTTGGAATGGACTAGACAGTGTGGCAAATCGAGTGCTTGGAATGGCCTTGATACACTTTTGAATACTTAGTAGGATCACTAAGGGTCAATGATAAACAGGCTATGATACAAGGCCCCCGAAACCGAATGCTTTCCTTAACTTAGAACTTTACCTGCAACCTACTCTCTCAATATAAACTGCCTTATCAACTGCTCACCTTCCGCAAGAATTGCCCTTCACGCAACAATCGCTGTAAGTCTTCTCCTTTTATTTTCAGTAGTTTACTTTTCTGTCATTTACTTTTCCGTACTAAAAACCAAAACAAACCAAAAAGACACGCACTTGTTAACACTAAAACCTCAATCAACCTAAAATCACGCTCCCTTCCTGTACAAATCCTCAAAGGACAACTTATCCCCCTAATTCCCTTGGGTTCGACCCCTACTTACCACTTGCTACCCAGTAGTAAAGTCACGAGTAGCGGAGATATAAATTTATTTTTGCACAGAGAACATCGCACCTTAACGACAGTGCTGTGGGCTCCGTCAAAATTGGCACCGTTGCCGGGGAATTAGTTACTTAATTGGATAAGTTCTTTGAATCGATACTCGCTTCAAAACAACCATGTCTCGCGAAGGAAGCCACCATAACTACCAGAATGACGAAGAGATAAACCTGTATGATCGAAATGATGAGGTGCCACTTCCATTTGTGGACGATTCGGAACAAATCATCCGAGACAGAAGAGCTCGTGATAGGGAAGCTATCCGAAGAAACCAAGGACCACCCGAGGACCGAAATGAAGCTGGTCCAGTACAACAACCCACTAGATATCCACCACCCCCTCAACCACGACAAATGCCAAGACAAGAACCTGTCTACGATAACTACTATGGGGATGCCAACTACCGTGCACCTACTATGGGAGAACTCTCGGCACCATATTTCAGAAACTAGCCGTGGTGCATTCACGAAGGCCTTGAACTGGAAAACATCGTCATCAACACTTTGGTAGCCCACAACTTGCCAAAATTCTCAGGAACACGTGGAGAATCAGCAATGACTCACCTCCAGCGCTTACATGGTATTTGCCAAAACTTAAAACCGAATGGCGTGAACGTAGACGACTTCAAGTTAAAGGCGTTCTACTTTTCCCTCATTGACGCGGCAAACGATTGGTTCCTTTCATTGCCTTCCGGTAGCATCAGAACATGGGCTCAGATGCAAAAGAAATTCCTGGACAAATATTACCCGGTAGGATGGGCAATGCAAGTAAGGAGGCAACTGCAAGACATCAAGCAACGGCCCAATGAAACCATGTACGATTACCTGGAAAAGTTCAACCGCCTGGAGAGAAGCTGATGTACCCTTGGACTTCCCGAGAAACTCATCATCGAGTACCTCATTGATGGATTAAGACCCTTAGACAAAATGCTCCTGGATGCCTCAGCTGGAGGATCCGTGATGAATCTGTCATTAAGTGGAATAAGGAATCTCATCACCAACGTTGCTGAAAATGCTCGATTTAGAGAAGAGACAATTCGGCAGGAAGAATTTTCCCGAACAAGGAATGTGGCACAAGCTGAAATACCGATGAGCTCTATGCCAGAAGAGATGAAACAATTAAAGGAAATGATGATTCAGATCCTACAAAGACAACCAGTTCCAGTTAAGCCTTGCAAATTTTGTGGTTCTACGGACCACAAAACTGACGCATGCCCGACATTAATAGAAGAGGAACCGGCAGAAGTGAATGCAATGGGAGGATACCATGGATACAACAACAACAGCAACGACAGAGCCGGACAAAATAGGCAGTATGGTCAAACAACCAACCCTAGCTGGCGTAACAACAGCTATCCTCAAAAGGAAACACAACCAGCTATCCCTCAACTAGCTCAGTCATTCTACCAACCCCCCCATCGACAGTATAACCAGAACGCTCTATCAGCAGGCCAATATCAGCAAGAACCAACCAAGTCGCTCGATGACACAATGAAGGAGCTCGCAGGAAGCATAAATCAATTGGGTACTTCGCTACACCAATATCAGGCGAAAACTGACGGGGCAATTTCAGAATTGACCAAACAAATGTCCCAGCTCGCCACCGCAATATCAACACTCACTAATGAACCTGGCAGACTTCCTTCACAAACCATCCAAAATCCGAAGGCAAATATTAACATGATAAGGAGGTCAAACATAAAGGCTACACTGGGAGAAGTAACACGAACCCCAACTTACAAACTTGTGAACAAGCACTTCACCCGCAGGCGTCGTCCTGATTGGAATCAAGAGGAAGACCGACCCAATGATGGCAAAACATGGGTCACGCATGCTGACAATGGACGGTATGCATTCACCGTTTGCATAACACCACCACCGATCATACACTCTAACATACCAGCATCTGGATGGGATGAAAATGACAATTTAAAGTGGGACTCCCCAACTAATATTTATGCTTCAAATATTTACCTAGAAAATCAGGAGTTTAAGGGGCCCGAATATACAAATCCTAAGCCAAGGAATGGGCAGAATGGCCTTGACAATAGAAAGAGCCCTCACTTCAGATCATGAGTCACAACCGGAAAGAGATAAAGACCCAGGGGCCTTCACAGTCACCTGTGGTATTGGTGAAACACAGATTCATAAGTGCTTAGTCGATCTTGGGGCTGCTGTCAACGCCATGCCTTTCTCCTTATATTACTTATTAGGACTTGGTCCATTGAAACCACCTAGGTCAAATATCGAGCTAGGAGATAAATCGTGCATCCGTCCGGTTGGAGTGCTAGAAGATGTAATACTCCATGTGGGAGAGCTCGTCGTTGCTGCAGACTTTTATGTAATACAAACGGGAGAGACCAGCGAAGACGACCCTCCAACAATAATATTGGGACGACCATTCCTCTACGCTACTAAAGCAAGGATCGATGTGGGCAAAGGCTCATTATCGCTTAAGTTCGGCGACAAAATTGCAAGTTTCTACATTGATAATGGCCGCACGGATACAAAGAAACCGCCAGACATTATACCTATCTCAGATCTCGGTACACAGATTTCTGACCTGCCAAAAGAGACCAAAGGAGTAACAAGACCAGCAGCTATGGTCACAAGTCCCTCGCCCTCTCAGAAACAATGGAAAGAAAAAACACCAAAACCATGGAGTTCTAACCCAAGCAAGAAATCAGGAAGAGTCAAGGCAAGAATCAACACAGGAACAGTGGCGAAATACGACCTGAGCCACCCATGGGATCCAAACCAGTGATCCTCATGCGTCGAGCCAACGACGTTAAACAAAGGCACTGGTCGGGAGGTAACCCGACACCTATCTTACTTTCAGTAATTTTATTTTTTGTCATTTAGTTTTTACAGTAAGTCGCTCTCACCCACTTTTTGTATAGAAGGAATGACCCCTTGTAGGAATCGGTTTTTGGACCAAGATCAGATCAGCCAGGCAGCTTTTGAGAAATTACCGGGCCTGCGCTGAGAGTTCAAGGCCCCAGCCGAACTCCCTCGATTATCCAGCTCTGAGCCATGTCGTCCCACGACATGTGACAACACAGCAAAAGGGAGTTCAGTTCTTCTCTTTTCCTTAATATCATTTCCTTCTCTTGTATATATTTGCATGACTTTTGAACTAAGGCACGCCTTCGTTCAAAAGTGTGGGGTGAGAACCGCCTGTGTACATAGTTAAATAACATGTTTTTCTTTTTTCCTTTTCCCTTAATATTATCTTTTTGAAAATATGAACTTGAGAATGTGAAAAAGATAGATCTAAATTCATGCATTTACCTTGTGAAAATTCAACTGTTTAAAAACTTAGAATGTAACTTCCCATTTGTCCCTTTGTGCTAAGATAAACAGGGGATGTGGAGTTGATATAAACTACCCTAGAGAGGCTTGGCAAGCACTCAAGGGATCGAATCTAACTATATGGTTTTCGAAGTCAGTGGAGGCTGCACTTCGGGTTTCAGTAAAGATTGAAGTCATCTCCGCCGTGCAGCGTTTATGCAAGAGGTGGGACGGGAATCAAACCGTCCTATCTCTAGTCCTAATAGCCGGGAAAATAGATGAGCGACCCTCATTTTGACCCGCGCGAAACGCCGAGGATGAGAAAGAGCGGGGAGGTATTTCCATATGCTTGCGGGCGACGATTGGACCTCCCAAATAGGCTTGAGAAAATGGACTAGCAAGCCACAAAAAGGAAAAAGCTCAAAGAAGCTAATCAAAGGCCAAAGGCCAAAGTTGTGAAGGTTTTAACCGAACAAAAGTGAAGTACTCAAAGAGTCAAATCAAAGGCCAAAGGCCGATTCACTACAAAAAAAGAGCTATCCCTCGCCAAAAAGAAATCAAAAAGGCTCAACTCAGTGAAACCTGAACCGAATCACGTGCTAGAGAAAGCTACAAGGAAACCATATAGTGGGAGACGGTCCCGAGAATGCAGTCCAGGAGCCTGAAAAGGGCTATCTCCCGAAACATCCGAATTAATTTGCATCTTGGCGCGAAGGTACAAGTATCAAGTTTCTTCTAAGTATTTACACAGTTTAATTTGGTAATAAGTAAGTAATGCATGAATTAGGATAAATCTAGTCCCACAGTCTCACTTTCATATTTTAAAAGTTTACTTAGATAGTGTGTGCCGCCCTTTAATAGCATTGTTCGGGACGAACAACTAAAAGTGTGGGGTAATCTGATGGACCATAATTGTATGAATCATAAACACAGTTAAACCCACCAAATTAGACTCTTTGTCTATATAACTTTTGTTTGTTAGTTCCGATATTTATCTACAGGGTATTTTGAAGTCTAGAGAAAATACAGGCTAAGGAGGAGTTTTTAAGCTGAAAATATATTACGAGTCATTCCAAGGTCACGACCAGATGCCGACTGACGAAATATCATGAACATGACATGGAATCACTCAAAACAAGTCCAACCGAAGAGCAACTAGAGTCAGTCCGGAGCTGAAATGGACCGATGGCTTTTGGAAAAGCTCACAAAAATCACAAATTCACTCCCCATTGCCTTATGACCGGCGGCTTTGGGCAATTGATGACTCATGGGGGGCGGCTTCTCCCCCTTATGACTCACAACCGGCGGCTTTCAAGCCCTCCATGGGATTGTGCCAAGTGTTGTGGCTTAAAGCCACACCTTCTCCTCCCCTTAAGCCTATAAATACACCCCTTCCCTCCCTTGAATCCACAATCCACAAATCACTTATCTCTCTAAGATTTGGGCACTACTCTTGTAAGCTTTTGTTTTAAATCTATAATACTCCTGTTGGTTCTTGAGTATTCTAGTAGTTTTTGAGTTTACTCTTGTTGGTTCTTGAGTATTCTCCTTTACTTACTGTCTTTCAAAACCCCTCGAGTACTTAGCTATGGTATCCACCTCTATGGATATTCGTAGCTAAACCCTTCATTCGGTTGAAGGGGTGTACTTGTATCATAAAATGTTTTAGGCCATACTCTTAGTGCCTCGTTGTATTCAAAACTTGTTCTATGTGCCACATATTAGGTTAGAACTTCCAAGGTTGAGTGGATGCTTGGAATGGCAAAGCTCTTCCGTGGGGGTTCGTAAACATACTCGGATAAGTGGATGCTTGGAATGGCAAAGCTTAATTGAGGAGTTTGACCTCTCTAAAACACCATTTGGTTGGTCGGGAATGACTGATCAAATGGATGCACATATGCTAATATACCTTGGAATGGGGTATTAGTCTAAATAGAACAAGTGCTCTAAGTCTTGGAATGGACTAGACAGTGTGGCAAATCGAGTGCTTGGAATGGCCTTGATACACTTTTGAATACTTAGTAGGATCACTAAGGGTCAATGATAAACAGGCAATGATACAAGGCCCCCGAAACCGAATGCTTTCCTTAACTTAGAACTTTACCTGCAACCTACTCTCTCAATATAAACTGCCTTATCAACTGCTCACCTTCCGCAAGAATTGCCCTTCACGCAACAATCGATGTAAGTCTTCTCCTTTTATTTTCAGTAGTTTACTTTTCTGTCATTTACTTTTCCGTACTAAAACCGAAAACCAACCAAAAAGACACGCACTTGTTAACACTAAAACCTCAATCAACCTAAAATCACGCTCCCTTCCTGTACAAATCCTCAAAGGACAACTTATCCCCCTAATTCCCTTGGGTTCGACCCCTACTTACCACTTGCTACCCAGTAGTAAAGTCGCGAGTAGCGGAGATATAAATTTATTTTTGCACAGAGAACATCGCACCTTAACGACAATGCGGTGGGCTCCGTTAATTTCCTCGGTCACTTCGGCAGTGAGGTCCATTGTAAGCTTTTCCTCGCCGACCCTTGCATTGATGTCTTCTCTCCGGTTTTCCTCAGCTCGGACAAGGCTTGGAACAAGTCGGATAGTTGTTTTGATTGCTCGGCCAAGGCTTCCTTGGTTTCGGCCTGGTTTTGGTGCATCGTCGCAGTAAGCTCCATTACAACGTCCTCAAGCGGCTTGGTCTGATCTTGTTTTTGTCTTGACCTCTTGACGGGCGTCATTGTACCCGTCAAAAATAATATTTCTTTATCTCCGACTAACAAGTGGTAAGTCGGGTCGTATCCACAGAGATCGATATGAGAATCTGTTTACTAAGTATAAGAGTAACAATGAGGTTGTAAATTTCGAACAAGTTAAATAAAAATGCGAGTAAGCAACAATGATCAATTATCAATAGAGAAATCATCACACAAATTCAAGTATAAAATTATCAAAGAGTAGTGCAAGCTAGAACTTTCGACTATGATGCAAGACTAAATCATGGACCAATCCGTTTTGATTTCTAATGTTCTACAACTTAGAGCTCCCCGTACCCATCAAAAAAAATTATTAAAAAAAAAACTTAGAGCTCCCCCGCTAGGGTTACACTCCCCGTTCTTGTTCTAGTACTTAATCTCGCGCTAGCGATAATCAAGACCCTAACTCGCTAGAGTTACATGAACATATAAACAAGTTGTCCTAGGGTGTTTAATCCTAGTGGTATATTACTCGTGTCCTAGTTTGCTATCCCCGCTAGGTTGCTAGTAAACTTGACAAATGGAATCAACAAACAAACAAAAGCTCCCCCGCTAGGGTTCCACTCATGCTAGCACATCAAATCCATAAACATTACATAGTAATATGACGCAAAACATAGAAATCAATAGAAGTCTCAAGTCAATACATCACAATTTCGAGTTCTAGCCTACACATATGAGTTTAGCTACTCATCGTAATGGAATACATCATCAAGTATTTGAATAAGATGAAATGAAAATACTGATGACGAAATCTTCCACCAAGCTGCAGCTCAAGCTCCTTCAATTTCGTCCTCTTCAAACCCTCTTCTCTCAGCCTTTGCTTCTTCTTTCTTTTCCTCCAAACGTCTGTTGTTTTTCTCCCCCAAAAACGTGTCTCGTTTCTCTCCAAACTCACACACAAAAACCACACAAAAACAACACTTCTTCTACTGCAGAAGTTGGCTCAACCAACCCTTCAACGTGTGTCTCCAAATCCACACACACTCCACGGCCAAAAGACACTTGTTCTTCTCCCTTTTCTCTCTTTTTTATCTTCTCCAATTGTGAATGAGCCTCCTCGAATTCTGCTCTCTTCTTTTTCGAGATATGGCTCTTCGATTTTAGTATTATTCCTCCCGAGATTACAAATCCAAAATAAAGAAATTTGACTGCCAGCTGGATTCCACTTACGTCTCTTGATTTAACGTCCGCGGACGTCCTAACAATTACAGAAATTGTTAAGACCTAAATGCCCATAATTCTTCAGACGTAAGTGGTCTGCACTAACTAAAACTTCAGCACTTCGGACTTCATTTCTTTCGATGCCAAATATCTTCTAATGGGCTCCCGTTAGCCTATATTCGTTTCGTGGTCTCCAAATGCACCTGAGAACGAAAACTACACACATGTAGTGAAATAATATACAGGCAACGACTAAGAGACGGGGTTTTAACACAGAAAATAATCGTACAACTATGACTTATCAAACTACCCCACACTTGAACTTGTTCGTCCCGAACAAGAACAAAGCCATAGATAGAATTTACAACGTACTAGTCATGCAATCCTTACATCTCAATCCCAAATCCAGCCACTATTCTTCTCATGCTTAAGATTCTAACAATGCGAGTATAGATAGATTTTTCGATACTTGTTACCTCGCGAGCTGCAATCCAAATGACCTTGGATGATTGGGAGATAGTCCCCTATAGGTACCACGGACACTGCATTCTTTTCTGAGTTTTGGTCTTTTGATTGAGTCGGCGGCTTTCTCTGACACATGATTAATTCACTGCTTTCATACCGTTGAGTCTTGAATTCCTTAAGTTGTATGGACTTTGATAAAACGACACATCTTGCTTGAATCAATCAGATTTTGATTTTCTTCTTACTTGATGGTTTGCCTTCGGCTTTTGAATTTGTTTCTTGTCCACGTAATCATTTGCGCCCTTGAACCACTCCAATCATAGCCTCCGGATAACAGCATAGGAGTGCGTCCCGCTCTTTTCTCATCCTCGTCCTTTCTGCATGAGGCAAGATAGGGGTTACCCACCCATTCCCAGCTACTCCGACTAGAGATGGACAGTTCGTTTTGTCTGTCCCGCCACCAGTGCGAACGCATGAATAAATTTGTATAACTTGGCGACGGAGCTACTCTAAGGACTAGGCTAGTGAAGCGTCAACCTCCACCGCTTTTCTCAATCATCAGAACTAAAACTCAGAACTTCCTGCAACTTGTCGTACCTTTCTAGGACATTTATGTCAACTCCACATCCTTGCATATCACAACTCACAAGAACAAAGCATCGAATTTTTTTGAAATTTCGCATTTTTAGTCAAATGAGCACAATAGTCATAAAAAGCTGGAAATAATATTTCGACATATGAGAAAAGTATACCAGTACATCATCAGTTCATCACGACACATAACATAAAACATAAAAAAATTAAAAACAGACACGACACACAACTGACTCTATAACATCCCACCCCACACTTAAATTGACCCGTGTCCTCACGGTACAACTCAAGAGATAAGACGGACAAACAAAACAGACTCAAATAAAAATAAAAGACAATAAATAGAAAAATAGTGAACTGGTACTCCTCTAATATTCTGGTAGTGGCTGCGCTCTACGATGTACCGCGGACGCCTTCATAATTTCATTCCGCGGAGGTCTGATGATTTTGCGATAATTGTATAGGCATTCGCGACATTAATTGTTCAGACGTTCGCCAAATGCACTGATGTTGAATTCCTTTCTTCATTCATTCACCTGAAACCACCAGAAATAAAACATGCACTCGGGGCGCATTATCAGGGTACCAATTCCATTAATTAATCTACTCCTAACATGTGTAAAGTAAAAACACACCGGGTTGCCTCCCGGTAAGCGCCTTTGTTTTACATCTTTGGCTGGACATTACCTCTTTAGGAATCACAAGTTAGGATCCCATGGCTGCTCCAAGTCAAACTTCTTTACTCCCTTGTGATGCTCATAGCCCTCATCGAGTGGTGCTCTCGTGTCTCTCCATCCTGGTTTCCATCCAAACGTGCCCTATCTCGGTCGCTTCCTCATGTATGGACGGTCAAAATCCTCATAAACATGGAAGTTTGATGTCTTGCCAGCAAACGCAAGCGACAACAAGCGTGTTCCCATGTCATTCTTGGTGCTTGTGGCAAAGAGGAGTGATTGTCCCAAAATGAGTGCAAGAGGACCGTTAGCGCTGGCATCTCCCATCTGCAAAATATAAGAGTCAACATCACGGGTGATTGTGAGAGTACCTGGGTCCTTAATCTTTCCAGGTGGTGCTACTTGACTTGTTGCAACTGGGCGTTCCATCGTTGGGTCGTTTTGCTCATTCCTCACCTCCACTCTGCCTTCTAGCTCATCTTTGTCGATCGCGTGGTCCTTAGGAGCTATCACCTGCATTGGGAATGGTAGAGGAGTGTTAGAAATTGGAATTTCCTTACCTGAATTAGTGCAGCCCACGGACGCCTCCTGAATATTTTCCACAGACTTCTCTGTATTTTGTTGTAATTCATCAGGCGTCCGCGTATCAATTGGTGAGGCGTCCGCATCCTGCACTGAGGTAGAATCTTCGTTAAGCTCTTCTTCTCGCCTTTCATAAACTGCGCTTGCAATTTGAGACGCTTGCTTCTTTAGCTCGTTAATGACTTCATCTTGTTGGCCCATCTTTTGAGTGAGTTCTTTAAACATGCCTCTCATTTCCTCTCTAAATTCCTTGATCGGGTCCTTGTCCAACCTAATGCACCAAGGTGCTTCATCGCTATACAGCGCATAAACTCCTCTCATAGTGCGTCCCAAATCGCGGCGCCTAGGTAACTGTCCATATTTGTTTCCTCCACCGAGGTATTCTCGATCCAACTCATCCTCGTAATCCTCGTGTCTAGCTGCACGAGGTCTAGCAAACTCATTCACAAATTTCTGATTTCTGGGGGTGGTAGTCTTCGATTAACATCGTCGTCATAAATTGGTTCACTGTAATAGGAATACATAGCGAACCATAAAACCAAACAAAAAAACAATAAAATAAAACTAAAAGAAAGAAGTACTTAGTGAGATTCTTCGTTACCGATCCCCGTCAACGGCGCCAAAATTTGACGGGCATCGTTGTACCCGTCAAAAATAATATTTCTTTATCTCCTACTAGCAAGTGGTAAGTCGGGTCGTATCCACAGAGATCGATATGAGAATCTGTTTACTAAGTATAAGAGTAACAATGGGGTTGTAAATTTCGAACACGTTAAATAAAAACGTGAGTAAGCAACAATGATCAATTGTCAATAGAGAAATCGTCACACAAATTCAAGTATAAAATTATCAAAGAGTAGTGCAAGCTAGAACTTTCGACTATGATGCAAGACTAAATCATGGACCAATCCGTTTTGATTTCTAATGTTCTACAACTTAGAGCTCCACCGCTAGGGTTACACTCCCCGTTCTTGTTCTAGTACTTAATCTCGCGATAGCGATAATCAAGACCCTAACTCGCTAGAGTTACATGAACATACAAACAAGCTGTCCTAGGGTGTTTAATCCTAGTGGTATATTACTCGTGTCCTAGTTTGCTATTCCCGCTAGGTTGCTAGTAAACTTGACAAATGGAATCAACAAACAAACAAAAGCTCCCCCGCTAGGGTTCCACTCATTCTAGCACATCAAATCCATAAACATTACATAGTAATATGACGCAAAACATAGAAATCAATAGAAGTCTCAAGTCAATACATCACAATTTCGAGTTCTAGCCTACACATATGAGTTTAGCTACTCATTGTAATGGAATACATCATCAAGTATTTGAATAAGATGAAATGAAAATACTGATGACGAAATCTTCCACCAAGCTGCAGCTCAAGCTCCTTCAATTTCGTCCTCTTCAAACCCTCTTCTCTCAGCCTTTTCTTCTTCTTTCTTTTCCTCCAAACGTCTGTTGTTTTTCTCCCCCAAAAACGTGTCTCTTTTCTCTCCAAACTCACACACAAAAACCACACAAAAACCACACAAAAACCACACAAAAACCACACTTCTTCTACTGCAGAAGTTGGCTCAGCCAACCCTTCAACGTGTGTCTCCAAAACCACACACACTCCACGGCCAAAAGACACTTGTTCTTCTCCCTTTTCTCTCTTTTTTATCTTCTCCAATTGTGAATGAGCCTCTGACGGAGCCCACCGCACTGTCATTAAGGTGCGATGTTCTCTGTGCAAAAACAAATTTATATCTCCGATACTCGCGACTTAACTATTTTGGGTAGTCAGTGGTAAGTACGGGTCGAACCCAAGGGAGTTAGGTGAATAGTTGTTCTTTCGAAAAGGGGGGATTAAATAAAGCAGTTGGGGGGTTGTTTTTGGTTTTTAGTACTGAAAGGTAAAGTAACAGTGGATATTACAATTAAAGGAAAGATTCGGTTTCAGGGGCCTTGTATCATATTTTCGTTTATCATTGACCTCTAATGATCATACTAAGTGTTCAAAACTGAATCAAGGCTATTCCTAGCACATGACTTGCCACACCGTCTAGTCTTTTGCAAGACAAAGAACTCTTGTTCTAGTATGTGCATCCATTTGATCATCATTCCTGATAAACCAAATGGTGTTTTAAAGAGGTTGACTTCCACCGATAAGCTGTGCTCTTCCGAGCCTCCACTTATCCACGGAAGATCACGAACCCATGGCAGAGCTTTGCTCTTTCGAGCATCCACTCAACCAATGGAATTCTGACCTAATATATGGCACCTAGAACAAGTTGAACACAAAGAGGCACTAAGAGAAGGGTCTAAAACGTTGTATGATACAAGTACACCCCTTCAACCGAATGAAGGGTTTAGCTACGAATATCCATGGAGCAGGACATCATAGCTAAGTGCTTGAAAAGTAAAGGTTTTGAAAGACAGAAAATAAAGTTTTCGAAAGTAAAGACAGGAAATTAAAGTTGCTGAATTAAAAAGACAGTAAAGTAAAGACGAGAGTACTTACAAAAACCATTGAGATTGCTAAAGATCAAGCTTCGATTCCAAAGTAAAGTGCTTACATAGTTGTGCCCTTAATCTAGAGAGATAAGTGACTTGTGCTTCTTGCACACAAAATGGGATGATGATACAAGGGCAAGGGAGGGCTCTATTTATAGGCCATGAAGAGGAGAAGATGTGGAGGAGATGAGACCACATGGCACAAGATGGATGGAGGAGCAAGGAGCCGCCGGCCCTTAGGTGGAGGAAGCCATAGCCGCCCCCCATGTGGCATGAAAGGAGAGGAGGAGGAGAATGTGAGTCAGGGGAGCCGCCGGCTAGGTGGAATGGAGTGGTTGGATGTGAGTTGAGATCTTTTCCCCAAAAACCATCGGTCCTTTCAGCTCCGGTCTGACTCTGGTTGCCCTTCGGTTGGACTTTTTTTGAGTGATTCCACGTCCGGTTCTTGAAAGTCAGAATTTGGTGGTGACCTGGAATGACTCGTAATTCATTTTCAGCTTTAAAACTCCTCCTTAGCATGTATTCTCTCTAGACTTCAAAATACCCTGTAGATAAATATCGAAACTAACAAGCAAAAGTTAAATAGACAAAGAGTCTAATTTGGTGGGTTTAACTGTGTTTATCATTCATACAATTATGGTCCATCAGATCACCCCACACTTTTAGTTGTTCGTCCCGAACAATGCTTTTTAAAGGGCGGAACACAATCTAAGTAAAAACTTTTAAATATGAAAGTGAGACTGTGGGACTAGATTTATCCTAATTCATGCATTACTTACTTATTACCAAACTAAACCGTGTAAATACTTAGAAGTAACTTGATACCTGTACCTTCGCGCCGAGATGCGCATTAATTCAGATGTTTCGGGAGATAGCCCTTTTCAGGCTCCTGGACTACATTCTCGGGATCGACTCGCACTATATGGTTTCCTTGTAGCTTTCTCTAGCACGTGATTCAGTTCGGGTTTCACTGAGTTGAGCACTTTGATTTCTTTTTGGCGAGGGACAGCTTTTGTAGTGAATCGGCCTTTGGCCTTTGGCCTTTGATGTTGAATTGGAGTTTCTTTACTTTTGTTTCGGTTAAAACCTTCACAATTTTGGCCTTTGGCCTTTGATTAGCTTCTTTGAGCTTTTGCTTCTTTGTGACTTGCTAGTCCATTTTCTCAGTCTTTTTGGGAGGTCCAATCATTGCCCGCGAGCATATGGAAATACCTCCCCGCTCTTTCTCATCCTCGCCGTTTCGCGCGGGTCAAGATGAGGGTCGCTCATCTATTTTCCCGGCTACTAGGACTAGAGATAGGACGGTCTGATTCCCGTCCCGCCTCTTGCATAAACGCTGCACGGCGGAGATGACTTCAATCTTCACTGAAACCCGAAGTGCAGCCTCCACTGACTTCGAAAACCATATAGTTAGATTCGATCCTTCGAGTGCTTGCCAAGCCTCTCTAGGGCAGTTTATGTCAACTCCACATCCCCTGTATATCTCAGCACAAAGGGACAAATGAGAAGTTACATCCTAAGTTTTTAAACAGTTGAATTTTCACAAGGTAAATGCATGAATTTAGATCTATCTTTTTCACATTCTCAAGTTCATATTTTCAAAAAGATAATGTTAAGGGAAAAGGAAAAGGAAAAGCATGTTAATTAACTATGTACAAAGGTGGTTCTCACCCAACACTTTTGAACGAAGGCGTGCCTTAGTTCAAAAGTCATGCAAATATATACAAGAGAAGGAAATGTCATTAAGGAAAAGAGAAGAACTGAACTCCCTTTTACTGTGTTGTCACATGTCGTGGGACGACATGGCTCGGAGCTGGATAATCGAGGGAGTTCGGCTGGGGCCTGGAACTCTCAGCGCAGGCCCGGTAATTCTCGGAAGCTGCCTGGCTGATCTGATCTTGCTCCAAAAACCGATTCCTACATGTTAGACATTCCTTCTATACAAAAAGTGGGTGAGAGTGATGGACCATAATTATACGAATCAAAAACACAGTAAAACCCACCAAATTAGACTGTTGGTCTATTTAACTTCTGCTTGTTAGTCCCGATATATTTCTACAGGGTATTTTGGCACTTAGAGAGAAAACACGCTAAGGAGGAGTTTTTAAGCGGAAAATGAAGAACGAGTCATTCCAGGTCACGACCATGCTACACTCAAAATCAGCCTTAACATCCTTCATGGAACCGACTTGGAATCACTCAAATATTCTAGAACCGTCGGCAAATGGACAAGAACGCAAGGCAAAAGCACCGAGCCCGGTAAAGGCCAAACAAGGGCAATTTCATCGGATTTGGGATTTCGACCATGTTCCAAGCAGAATTTGGCTTAGGTTCCTTCTTGAGATCATCTTAGAATGACATTTTCATTCAAAATACACTCTCCAAAATCCAAGAAGCTCCGGCCAAAGCTCCGGTCAGATCCGGTCAAACCGATGGCTTTTGTGAAGAAGTCACAAGCTTCTAGAAGGGTGGCTCCTCCACTCTCCTCCCTCCAAGTGGCGGCTCCTCCTCCCCTCCTCCCCAAAGCCGCCGGCTGCTCCTCCACCATCCACTCCTCTTCCTCCATGTGTTTCCATCCAAGCCATACACCTCAAAACTTGCTCTCCACTCCTCCTCCATGGATGCTTGCCATGTGGTGGCTCCTCCTTACTCCTCCATCTCCACCCTTGGATGCTCCTCCACATGCCACCATCTCCACCACCCATCCTCCTCCTCCTTGGCTATAAATATGAGAGCTCCTCCTCATTTGTAAATCATCCCATATCCATACTTGTATACACTTTAGAGAGAGAGAGGGCTTAACCCTCCTCTCTTCATTTTCAATAAAATTGTTCTTCGCTTTGGAAATAAAAGATTGCTCCCTTGGCGCTTCAACGGTTGTAAGTATTTCTTAGTATTTATTCAACTGTCTTTATTTCCTTAGTTATAATGTTTAGCGCGATGAATAGTAGGTAAACTAGTAGTTCGGTAGAAGGGGTGCACTTGTATTATAAATGTTTTAGATCTTACTCTTAAGTACACCTTTGTATTCAAAACTTGTTCTATGTGCCATATATAGTCAGAGTTTCCAAGGTTGAGTGCCTGACAAGCAAAAAGCTCTTCCGTGGAAATTCGTGAACATACTCGGTAAGTGGAAGCTGTCACAAGCAAAACTTATCGAGGAGTTTGACTTATCTAAAACACCACTTGGTCAATAACGTAACTGGGAGATCAAGTGGATGCACTTACAGCTAAGATACTTCGAAAGGAGGAATTAGTTTTGCTTAGAACAAGTGTTTTAAATGATGTTGCAAGTCTTGCGCTACGAAAGGGCCTCGATTCATCTTTGAATACTTAGCATGATCATGTCTTGCGCTAGAAATAGCCTCGATTCATCTTCGAACACTTGGTATGATCATTAGCGGTCAATGATAAACAATTATAATACAAGGCCCCTAAAACCGAATGCTTTCCTTTAATCGTAATATCAACTGTCGTAATTTACTTTTAGTTCCCAAAACACTCAAACCCAACCCCCAACTGTATTTACTTTCGTGACAATCCCGTAAAAACAACTAATCCACACTGACTCCTTTGGGTTCGACCCCTACTTACCACTTGCTACCCAGTAGTCTAGTCGCGAGTAGCGGACTATAAATTTATTTGCACAATCGCTTTGACGACGAGCGGTTCTGTCAAATTGGCGCCGTTGCCGGGGAGTTGTGCATCGGAATAGTTGTTCTGTTTTGTTTTTTGTTTTTTCTTGTTTTATCATGCAATTCACTAAGTCCTACTACTACGGAATGGAACCTTGGAACACTGAGGAGTTTTCCCCACCACCCTTCGAACTTGAAATCCGCGAGAAGATCAACAAAATAACGCAATCCCGGGACGAAACATTGGATGAGTACTTATGGTACTTCGATTCCATTGTGACGAGCTGCCCGCACCATGGATTCACCAACTTCGATCTTCAAACAAAGTTTCTCTGTGGAATGTTGCCACCTGAGTGGGACCAGCTAAATAATGCAGCAGGAGGATCAATGTGGGACTTAACCGAGGATGATCTTTGGAAATTAATAAACGATTTGGCCGCGAGGTCAAGACCAAGCCAAGATCAGGCCGAGCCAATCGAGGACGGTATAACGGAGCTGGCATCTAGCATCCAGCAGTTGGACAACACGATGCAACAAATCAGGGCCAAAACTGAACTATGGGCGGCAGAAAAGGAGCTGGCAGCTAGCACCCAGCAATTGGCCGCAGACATGCAGCAATTGAGTGCATTGATGCACCAATTCACGGCTGAACCCGAGGAGCCGAGTGAGGATGAGGACCCACAAATAACCGAAGAAGAACCACCCCAATCAGACCCGGTCCTTATCACCAATCCATCCGAGGAAATCACTGTCCTAATTACCGAGCCTACAGAAGTCCCGAACCTCACTGCTGAAGCGGCCGAAGAAATCAAGCCAGGCCCGGTACTTGCGCTCGAAGCACCCGAGGAAGTCCCGGACCTCATTGCCGAACTGTCCGAGAAAGACCTAATCCTCACTGTCGGAGCACCTGAAACAGACCTAGTCCTCATGGTCGAAGTGCCTCAACTCAAACCTTCGTATTTTATGCCGATCATAGCCACCGAAGATCATATAATCAATAAACGATGCGGTACAAGGGGAGTTGGAGGCAGAGCATGAGCCAAAAAAACTGACAAAGGAAATCTCTCTCGTCACAAGCCAAGAAAAACCACCCGGGAACTCAATCATTCCAAGACAACCATTCGTAGCTACCACCAAGAAGAGGCCTCACATGGGAACATGCCTGTGGTCGCCGATGTTTGAAGGCACAAAAACCAACTTCCAAACTCGCGAAAGTGCCAACTATTCAAACATGAAGAAGCGGCAAAGGCATGGGCCGAAAGAATGGAAACCCGGAAGGAGAAACAAGAAAGCACGACTCAATGGACCAGCAGCTATGGTCAAAGAAGCCTCACCCTCTCGAAGAAAAAGGACAACCGAGAAGAAATTCGACCTCAAGCACCCATGGGATCCCTACTTATGATCCAGGAATGAGGTATCGTCGAGCCAACGACGTTAAACAAAGGCACTGGTCGGGAGGTAACCCGACACTATCTTACTTTCTGCACTTTATTTTCTGTCTTTTATTTTCTGCATTTTACTTTTTCAATAAGTCGCTCTCACCCACTTGGTGCATAGAAGAAATGATTATTCAGGAATCGGACTTGGGTGCAACATTAAGCCAGTCAGGGCTACGCTAAGAGTTCAAGGCCCCAGCCGAACTCCCTCGATTATCCAGCCTCGAGCCATGTCGTTCACTCGACACCTTAAAGGGAGTTCTGTCTTTCCTTTTCCTTAATATCATTTTCTTCTCATATAATATCTGCTTGCATGGCTTTTGAATTAAGTCATTTCGTAAAAAGAATGCCTTCGTTCAAAAGTGTGGGGTGAGAACCACCTGTATATATTAGTTAATAAATAATATCTTTTTGAAAATATGAACTTAAGAATGTGAAAAAGATAGACCAAAATTCATGCATTTACCTTGTGAAAATTCAACTGTTTAAAAACTTAGAACGTAACTTCTCATTTGTCCTTTTGTGCTGAGATAAACTAGGGATGTGGAGTTGACATAAACTGCCCTAGAAGGGCTTGGCAAGCAATCGAAGGATCAAATCAAACTATATGGTTTTCGAAGTCAGTGGAGGCTGCACTTCGAGTTTCAGTGAAAATTGAAGTCATCTCCGCCATGCAATGCAAAAGGCGAGGACGGGAATCAGACCGTCCTATCTCCGGTCAAAGTAGCCGAGAAAATAGATGAGCGACCCTCATCTTGACCCGCGTGAAAACGACAGTCAAAGTAGCCGAGAAAATAGATGAGCGACCCTCACCTTGACCCGCGCGAAAACGGCAAAAACGAGAGGAGCGGGGAGGTATTTCCATAGGCTTGCGGGCGATGATTGGACCTCCCAAAAAAGGCTTGAGAAAATGGACTTGCAAAACCACAAAAAGGCGAAAAGCTCAAAGAAGCAAATCAAGAGGCCTAAGGCCCAAAATTGTGAAGGTTTTAACCGAACAAAAGTGAAGTACTCAAAGCATCAAATCAAAGGCCAAAAGCCGATTCACTACAAAAAGCAGTCCCTCGCCAAAAGAAAATCAAAGTACTCAAACCAGTGAAACCCGAACCAAATCACGTGCTAGAGAAAGCTACAAGAAAACCATATAGTACGAGACGATCCCGAGGTTGCAGTCCAGGAGCCTAAAAAGGGCTATCTCCCGAAACATCCGAATTAATTTGCATCTCTGCACGAAGGTACAAGTATCAAGTTTCTTCTATTTATTTACGCAGTTTAATTTAGTAATAAGTAGTAATGCATGAATTAGGAAAAATCGAGTCCCACAGTCTTACTTTCATATTTTACAAAGTTTTTACTTGATTGTGTGCCGCCCTTTAATAGCATTGTTCGGGACGAACAACTAAAAGTGTGGGGTAATCTGATGGACCATAATTATACGAATCAAAAACACAGTAAAACCCACCAAATTAGACTGTTGGTCTATTTAACTTCTGCTTGTTAGTCCCGATATATTTCTACAGGGTATTTTGGCACTTAGAGAGAAAACACGCTAAGGAGGAGTTTTTAAGCGGAAAATGAAGAACGAGTCATTCCAGGTCACGACCATGCTACACTCAAAATCAGCCTTAACATCCTTCATGGAACTGACTTGGAATCACTCAAATATTCTAGAACCGTCGTCAAATGGACAAGAACGCAAGGCAAAAGCACCGAGCCCGGTAAAGGCCAAACAAGGGCAATTTCATCGGATTTGGGATTTCGACCATGTTCCAAGCAGAATTTGGCTTAGGTTCCTTCTTGAGATCATCTTAGAATGACATTTTCATTCAAAATACACTCTCCAAAATCCAAGAAGCTCCGGCCAAAGCTCCGGTCAGATCCGGTCAAACCGATGGCTTTTGTGAAGAAGTCACAAGCTTCTAGAAGGGTGGCTCCTCCACTCTCCTCCCTCCAATTGGCGGCTCCTCCTCCCCTCCTCCCCAAAGCCGCCGGCTGCACCTCCACCATCCACTCCTCTTCCTCCATGTGTTTTCATCCAAGCCATACACCTCAAAACTTGCTCTCCACTCCTCCTCCATGGATGCTTGCCATGTGGTGGCTCCTCCTTACTCCTCCATCTCCACCCTTGGATGCTCCTCCACATGCCACCATCTCCACCACCCATCCTCCTCCTCCTTGGCTATAAATATGAGAGCTCCTCCTCATTTGTAAATCATCCCATATCCATACTTGTATACACTTTAGAGAGAGAGAGGGCTTAACCCTCCTCTCTTCATTTTCAATAAAATTGTTCTTCGCTTTGGAAATAAAAGATTGCTCCCTTGGCGCTTCAACGGTTGTAAGTATTTCTTAGTATTTATTCAACTGTCTTTATTTCCTTAGTTATAATGTTTAGCGCGATGAATAGTAGCTAAACTAGTAGTTCGGTAGAAGGGGCGCACTTGTATTATAAATGTTTTAGATCTTACTCTTAAGTACACCTTTGTATTCAAAACTTGTTCTATGTGCCATATATAGTCAGAGTTTCCAAGGTTGAGTGCCTGACAAGCAAAAAGCTCTCCCGTGGAAATTCGTGAACATACTCGGTAAGTGGAAGCTGTCACAAGCAAAACTTATCGAGGAGTTCGACTTATCTAAAACACCACTTGGTCAATAACGTAACTAGGAGATCAAGTGGATGCACTTACAACTAAGATACTTCGAAAGGAGGAATTAGTTTTGCTTAGAACAAGTGTTTTAAATGATGTTGCAAGTTTTGCGCTACGAAAGGGCCTCGATTCATCTTTGAATACTTAGCATGATCATGTCTTGCGCTAGAAATAGCCTCGATTTATCTTCGAACACTTGGTATGATCATTAGCGGTCAATGATAAACAATTATAATACAAGGCCCCTAAAACCGAATGCTTTCCTTTAATCGTAATATCAACTGTCGTAATTTACTTTCAGTTCCCAAAACACTCAAACCCAACCCCCAACTGTATTTACTTTCGTGACAATCCCGTAAAAACAACTAATCCACACTGACTCCTTTGGGTTCGACCCCTACTTACCACTTGCTACCCAGTAGTCTAGTCGCGAGTAGCGGACTATAAATTTATTTGCACAATCGCTTTGACGACGAGCGGTTCTGTCAGAGAGCGACTTACGATAAAAACTAAATGACAGAAAATAAAATTACTGAAAGTAAGATAGGTGTCGGGTTACCTCCCGACCAGTGCATTTGTTTAACGTCGTTAGCTCGACGATACCTCACTCCTGGATCATAAGTAGGGATCTCATGGGTGTGTGAGGTCAAACTTCTTCTCGACTGCCCTTTGGATTTGCCCAAAGAACACATATGGCAGCGGGCTCAGTTCTGCTCTCCCTTGATCCAGAGGCTTCTTCTTCACATATCCCCGAGAAGGCGAGGATTTCTTGACCATAGCTGCTGGTCCATCAAGTCGAGCTCTCTTGTTCCTCCTCCGCGGCTTCCATTCCTTTGGCCCATGTCTTGGTCGTTTCTTCATGTTTGAATGGGTGGCACCTTTGCAATTCTGGAAGTTTAGTATTGTGCCATTGAACACGAGCGACCTTGAGCTTGTTCCCATGCCAAGCCTTTTCTTTGTGGCAGAGATGATTGGCCATCCTAGAACGAGTGAGTTTTCAGCCGGCTTTTCTTGGCTCATGACGAGTGAGTGCTCCACCGGCTCTTCTGGCCCTTGATTTGCCTCCAACTCCCCTTGCACCTTATCATCATTGAATAAATGATCTTTGGTGGCTATGATCTGCATAAAACATGAAGGGTTAAGTAGGGGCTTCTCGGCCCTAAGGACCGAGTCTTTCTCGAGCAGCACTTCAGTGAGGACCGGGCCTGCCGTGATTTTCTCGGTTAGTTCGGTAGTGAGGTCCGGGCATGTCTCGGGTGGTTTGGCAATGAGGTGCTGGACTGGCGTGATTTCCTCGGGCAGATTGGTGATGAGGACCGGGCCAGAATTGGGCAGTTTTTCTTCTAACTCCCAGGGGTAATCTGAGTGGAGTTCTTCTTCAGGCAACCATGGGTCCTCGTCCTCGTCATTTATATGGTCTCCGAGGGCAATCACACTGAGGTCTGGGTCTGATTTGGGCAACTCGGCAGCGAGGACCGGTTTTAGTGGTTCGGTCGGCTTCGTGGGCTCCCATGTAGGCTCTTCTTTGATGACCCTTGGCTTGTGCATCTCATTGATCAGATAATCAGTTTCTTTCATAGCCACCTCAATTTTTGCCCATGCTTCCTCGGATCTGGCTTGATTTTGGTGCATCGTGGCTTTCAATTGCTGTATGTCCGCGGCCAACTGCTGGGTGCTAGCTACCAGCTCCATTATATCGTCCTTGAGCGGCTCGGCCTGATCTTGTCTTGGTTTTGACCTCGCGGCCAAATCATCTATTAAGTTCCTAAGATCATCCATGTCTAAGTTGTTCACCGAGCCTTCTGCTGCATCATTTAGCCAATTCCACTCTTGTGGCATCATCCCATTGAGAAACCTTTGAAGAAGATCGTGGTTGGTGAATCCATGGTGCGGGCAGCTCGTCACAATGGAGTCAAAGTACGCCAAGTACTCGTCCAAAGTTTCATCCCGGGATTGCTCTATGTTGTTGATCTTCTCGCGGACTTCAAGTTCGAAAGGTGGTGGGGAAAACTCTTATAGAAATTTGGCTCGTAAATCCCCATAATGGCCTTCATAAGCCGCACATGAGTAATACCACTCTATTGCCGAGTCAGTTAAAGAAAATTTAAAGCATGTCAGCTTAAACTCTCCTAACGTCTCGTTCTCAGGTTTCATGTGACGGCAGATGTGGTGAAAATGTTGGCAATGTATCACAGGGTCTTCTTCAATGGTACCTCCGAATTGGGGGAGGCATCTAAGCATTTTAAACATGAGGTTGCTGCCCCCATTTTTCCAAGGTTCTATGTCGTAGTATGAAGACATTGCGAATTATGTACAACAGAAAAAGGAACAACTATCCATTTGCTAATTCCCCGGCAACGGCGCCAATTTTTACGGAGCCCACCGCACTGTCGTTAAGGTGCGATGTTCTCTATGCAAAAACAAATTTATATCTTCGATACTCGCGACTTAACTATTTTGGGTAGTCAGTGGTAAGTACGGGTCGAACCCAAGGGAGTCAGGTGAATAGTTGTTCTTTCGAAAAGGGGGGATTAAATAAAGCAGTTGGGGGGTTATTTTT
This sequence comes from Rhodiola kirilowii, assembly GCA_033675215.1. NCBI lineage: Eukaryota > Viridiplantae > Streptophyta > Magnoliopsida > Saxifragales > Crassulaceae > Rhodiola > Rhodiola kirilowii. The sequence goes on along the minus strand of CM066203.1, from coordinate 37,984,720 downwards.
GGTTTTTAGTACTGAAAGGTAAAGTAACAGTTGATATTACAATTAAAGGAAAGATTCGGTTTCAGGGGCCTTGTATCATATTTTCGTTTATCATTGACCTCTAATGATCATACTAAGTGTTCAAAGTGAATCAAGGCTATTCCTAGCACATGACTTGCCACACCATCTAGTGTTTTGCAAGACAAAGACCTCTTGTTCTAGTATGTGCATCCATTTGATCATCATTCCTGATAAACCAAATGGTGTTTTAAAGAGGTTGACTTCCACAGATAAGCTGTGCTCTTCCGAGCCTCCACTTATCCACGGAAGATCACGAACCCATGGCAGAGTTTTGCTCTTCCGAGCATCCACTCAACCAATGGAATTCTGACCTAATATATGGCACCTAGAAAAGGTTGAACACAAAGAGGCACTAAGAGAAGGGTCTAAAATGTTGTATGATACAAGTACACCCCTTCAACCGAATGAAGGGTTTAGCTACGAATATCCATGGAGCAGGACATCATAGCTAAGTGCTTGAAAAGTAAAGGTTTTGAAAGACAGAAAATAAAGTTTTCAAAAGTAAAGACAGGAAAGTAAAGTTGCTGAATTGAAAAGACAGTAAAGTAAAGATGAGAGTACTTACAAAAACCGTTGAGATTGCTAAAGATCAAGCTTCGATTCCAAAGTAAAGTGCTTACATAGTTGTGCCCTTAATCTAGAGAGATAAGTGACTTGTGCTTCTTGCACACAAAATGGGATGATGATACAAGGGCATGGGAGGGCTCTATTTATAAGCCATGAAGAGGAGGAGATGTGGAGGAGATGAGACCACATGGCACAAGATGGATGTAGGAGCAAGGAGCCGCCGGCCCTTAGGTGGAGGAAGCCATAGCCGCCCCCCCCCCCCCCCCCCCCCCCATGTGGCATGAAAGGAGAGGAGGAGGAGAATGTGAGTGAGGGGAGCCGCCGGCTAGGTGGAATGGAGTGGTTGGATGTGAGTGGAGATCTTTTCCCCAAAAGCCATCGGTCCTTTCAGCTCCGGTCTGACTCTGGTTGCCCTTCGGTTGGACTTTTTTTGAGTGATTCCACGTCCGGTTCTTGAAAGTCAGAATTTGGTCGTGACCTGGAATGACTCGTAATTCATTTTCAGCTTTAAAACTCCTCCTTAGCCTGTATTCTCTCTAGACTTCAAAATTCCCTGTAGATAAATATCGAAACTAACAAGCAAAAGTTAAATAGACAAAAAAGTCTTATTTGGTGGGTTTAACTGTGTTTATGATTCATACAATTATGGTCCATCAGCCTCCTCGAATTCTCCTCTCTTCTTTTTCGAGATATGGCTCTTCGATTTTAGTATTATTCCTTCCGAGATTACAAATCCAAAATAAGGAAATTTGACTGCCAGCTGGATTCCACTTACGTCTCTTGATTTAACGTCCGCGGACGTCTTCACAATTACAGAAATTGTTAAGACCTAAGTGCCCATAATTCTTCTGACGTAAGTGGTCTGCACTGACTAAAACTTCAGCACTTCGGACTTCATTTCTTTCGATGCCAAATATCTTCTAATGGGCTCCCTTTAGCCTATATTCCTTCCGTGGTCTCCAAATGCACCTGAGAACGAAAACTACACACAGGTAGTAAAATAATATACATGCAACCACTAAGAGACGAGATTTTAACACAGAAAATAATCGTACAACTACGACTTATCACCTCTCGGCCAAATCATCTATCAAGTTCCAAAGATCATTCATGGTTAAATTCATTATCGACCCTCCCGCTGCAGCATCATTGAGCCTATTCCACTCATGTGGCATCATCCCACCGAGAATCCTTTGAAGAAGATCGAAGTTCGTGAATCCATGGTGCGGGCAGCTCGTCACAAGGGAATCGAAGTACCATAAGTACTCGTCCAATGTTTCATCCCGGGATTGCTCAAGGTTGATGATCTTCTCGCGGATTTCAAGTTGGAAGGATGGTGGGGAAAACTCCTCATCATTCCAGGGCTCTCTTCCATAGTACGACGACATGGCAAACTGCATGATAAAACAAAAATAAAATAAAAAATAAAACAACTATTCCGACTCCCCGGCAACGGCGCCAAAATTTGACAGAGCCGTCGTTGAGGCACTGCAAAATTTACATTTATAGTTCCACTACTCGTGGCTCACTATTTGGATTAGCAAGCGGTAAGTAGGGGTCGAACCCAAGAGAGTCAGTGTGGAATAGTTGTTCTTTGAAAAGAAAGAAAATGAAAGTAAATAGAGGTTGGGTTTGAGTGGTTTAGACTGAAAGTAAATGACTGAAAAGTAAATGACTGAATTTAAAGTGCTGAAAGTAAAGACAGAAAGTAAAGTGCGAAAAGTAAAGTGCTGAAATCTAAATGACAGAAAAGTAAAGACTGAAATGTAAAGTGCTGAAAAGTAAAGTGTAGAAAGTAAATGACAGATAAGTAAGGACGAAAGATATTCAGTCTAGGGTCTCTACTTGTGAGACAACCATCATAGACGTCAAATGATCTTACTTTGTATTCATAAGTGTGGGTTTATTCCTTTTCAAGACTTAAACCCGAAAGTAAGGCCATTTCTAGCACTTACACCACAATCTACTCAAAAATCAAGACATAGACTTCTAGTTCTAAGTGCAGCCACTTGATCTCTCATTTCTGATCAACCAAGCGACTTAAGGAAGATCAAACTACTCGGCTAAGTTTTGCCCTTTCGATGCATCCACTTAGCCTTGTTGTCTAATCAAGATTGAACCACTCAGCTAAGCTTTGCCCTTTCGATGCATCCACTTAGCCTTGTTGTTCAACCGAATAATGGCACCGAACTAGTTGACACACAAAATAGCATTAAGTTCTAGTCTCAAGATGCATACACAAGTATGAACACCCTTTAACCGAATATGCTTTAGCTACTTGTATTCATGTCAAGGAATACAAGCACCATACTTATGAAAGTAAAGGAAAACAAGAAAGTAAAGGAGAGGAGCTCCAAATTGAGTACAAGGAAAGTAAAGAGAGCTTCAAAGAACAAGAACAAAAGTAGAGAGTGTTTGTATTGAAAATGAAGAGAAGAGAGTTAAGCTCTCTTCTCTCTAAGGACTTGGGACTTCGAAGCACACCCATTACATGAGGCAAGCCCTCTATTTATAGGCAAGGGAAGTCGGTTTAGGGAGGAGAAGATAAGCTTTGATTTGAAGAAATATCCCAAAAGCAAGCCACTTGAGTTTGTCTCTTCCAAAAGCCATCCCACTTGCCTTGCACATGCTTGAGCCGACCGACTTGAGCTTGGCTTCATCCAAAGGGCAACTAATCTTGGACTAGATGAAGCCAACCGGACTTGAATAGAAGAGGCCAACCGAACTCCAAAACTAAACCGAAGTGAATAGTAGAAGCCAATCGGAATATTGGGAATTCGGTTCTTGGTTGGAACTTCTTGGCCGGAACTTGGCTGGACTTGGTTGTGATTGGCCTGAGCTTGATCGGAGCTCGATCGGAGCTTGATCGGAGTTTGGCAGGAGTTGGCCGGAATTTTGGCCGGAGGCTCTTGGCTGTTGGACCACTGATTTGGAATGCTGAGGCAATTCTAAGACTTGCCCATGAAGGATGTTTGGCCAGAATATGGCCGGAGCTTGGTCAGAATCCCAAAATGGCCGGAATTGCCCTAGATTGGCCTTGATCGGGCTTGAGCTGGTTCCACTCGAGCATTTTGTCTGGGAAGTGAGATTGTCCGAGTTGTTGGGCATTTCAAACAACTTGGTCGAGCCAGATTTGCCAGATTAGCTGGTTTGGTCGAGCGACTTGGTTTCGGTGCCTATCAGCGTTCGCGAGACCTTTGGAATTGGGCCAACTACCAATCTGCTCGGGCGTTCTCCTTGGTTTTTCGACATTGTCCACTGATGGGGCATATTTATATGACTCGTTGAATCAGTTAAACCCACCAAATTAGACAATTTATCTCGACATCTTTCACTTGTTAGTCCCATTTTGCTCTACAGGCTATGTTGAGGTTTAGGGAAGAAACCAGCTTAAAAGAGGAGTTTTATGCCAGAATTAAATTACAAGTTGATCGGGCCAGTAGGTGACCGAGGAACCCAGTCAGCGCCCAAGAAAGCCCCAGGCGTAATCGAGCTTCAGTACCGAGCCGCGACCGAGAAATACCGGGTCGCGTCCCAGGTCGATATCCGAGCGGTCTCGGCTGAGGCCCGAGAGTCAACACCGAAGAAATAAGGGCGCGCCCCAAAATAGTGCCGGACATCACTGTTGTGTGCTCGCAGGCGCGCTGAGGTTCATATCCGAGACAGGCGCCCGAGCGCATCCGAGACAGGCGCCCGAGCGCATCCGAGACAGGCGCCCGAGCGCATCCGAGACAGGCGCCCGAGCGCATCCGAGACAGGCGCCCGAGCGCATCCGAGACAGGCGCCCGAGCGCGCCCGAGGCCAAGCGCCGAGTAGAACTTTTTTTCCGACCAAAACTCAGGCGAAGTTCCAGCTACTTGCTAGGTCCGATGTCCATTGGAAGCATCTTGCTCTAAGAGCAGCTTGCCTTGTGAAGCACCTTGCTCAAGAGATGCCACACTTGGCACCAACTAGCTTAAAGGCGGCTAGCTTATGGACGAAGGAAGCTCCAAGAAGTATGGCACTTGGCACCAGCTAGCTTATATTGCGGCTAGCTTAAGGATGAAGGAAGCTCATAAGAAGACCACACGCACCAGCTAGCTTAAAAATGGCTGGCCAATGAGAAGCATTACTTCTCCATGAAGCAACCGCCCACCCATGCCTATAAATAGAAGAGCTCCATCCCTTTCTTAGTGTGCGATTTTTTAGTGACAATTTTAGAGAAACTTAGGAAGGGAAACGAGAACTTGTGGGTCGAAAACACTTGTAGTACTTTACACTAGCAATCAAAAGCTCAATTCTCCTCTACTCATTCTTGTTTACTTTTGGTTCAAATGGTTATGATATTCACTTCCATGAGTATTCGTAGCTAAATTTCCATTCGGTCGAAGGAGCCCTTATACTATGAAACCGTTCTAGACCCTTGCTTTCATGTTACTTTAATGTTCTAGCTAGTTCTTGTGCCTTCGGGGTGAACATAACAAGGAAGAGTGGATGCTTGAAATGGCAAAGCTCTTCTGAGTAGTTCATTCCCTCTATAGTCGCTTGGTTTGTTCGGAAATGAGGGATCAAGCGATTGCACTTAGGTTAATTTACCTTGAAATGGGGTGTTAGCCTAGCTAGAACTGGTAAGCTTTGTCTTGAAATGGAAAAGCCGGAGGTACAAATGCTTGAAATGGCTTTGTTTGGAGTTATGTCTTGAAATGGAATAATTCACTCCCTAGAACATTTGGTTAAATCCTTGGAGGTCGATGATGAACGGGGACTTAATATAAGACTCCTAAGACCGGATTCCTTCTCTTAAAAAGAACCACCTTTTCATTACTCGCACTTTACTTTCTCGTACATTTACTTCTTGTCTTTAATTTCCCAAGACTTGGACCTTCAAGCACTGTAAAGACTTGGACCTTCAAGCACCTTCATTTCCACGCATTTTTACTTTCTCGCACATTTACTTATTGTCAAAGACTTGGACCTTCAAGCAACTTTAATTTACGCACCTTACTTTCAGTCATTTTCCTTTCAAGCACTTATTTTCATCATAAAACCACCACACAAAAAACCCCAATTGTCTTTCCTTTATTTATTGCTTTTAAAGAACAACTATTTCAAACCAACTTCCCTTGGGTTCAACCCCTACTTACCACTTGCTATCATTAGTGAGCCACTAAAGTAGTGGAAATTATAAATGTAAATTTGCAGGTCACAACGACAGCCTGTCAAATTTTGGCGTCGTTGCCGGGGAAGTTAGTGTATTGGATAGTTGTTCCTTTTCTTTTTCTTTAGTTTTTGCTCGTTAACCATGTCTCGTATAGGAAGCCATCATGAGGACGAGGAAATTGATGACGAGGTACACCAGGTTGTCCGAGACAACGAGGGACCGCCCCCATTTATAGACAACCCGGAACAGCTCATCCGGAACCACAACCGAGCCATCAGGGAAGCGGCCCGGTTAAATCAAGGGATGCCCGAAGGCACAGTTGGAGCCGCGCCGAGGTAACACCCGAGGCAACACCCGAGGCAGCCACCGTTACATCGGCAAATGCCGAGGCAACACCCAGTCTTTGACGAATACTATGCGGACGAAGTTCTCCGTGAACCTACCATGGGAGAGCTCTCGGCGCCCGATTTCAGAACCCAGCCGTGGTGCATAGACGAAGGCCCGGACCTAGAGAACATTGCTATAAACACATCGGTGGTCCATAACTTGCCTAAGTTCTCGGGAAATCAGGGAGAATCTGCTACTACTCATCTTCAACGTTTACATGGCATTTGCCAAAATTTAAAACCTTATGGAGTAGATGTGGATGATTTTAAATTAAAAGCATTTTATTTCTCCCTTAGTGACTCGGCTAACGATTGGTTCCTCTCCTTACCTTCAGGTAGCATTCGAACATTGGCCCAAATGCAAAAGAAATTCTTGGATAAGTACTATCCAGCAGGAAGGGTGATGGACCATAATTGTATGAAACATAAATGCAGTTAAACCCATCAAATTAGACTGTTTGTCTATCTAACTTCTACGTGTTAGTCCCGATATATTTCCACAGGGCATTTTAGAGACTGAAGTGAAAACACGCTAAGGAGAGGATTTTATGCTGAAAAGATAACAAGAGTCAATCCAAGAACAAGATCATATGCCGACTGAAGAAATATCAAGGATCCTGACGTTGAATTGACCATAACAAATTAATCCGAAGAATCAGGAGTGGAGTCAAGACAGCCCGGGGAAGAAACACATTGACAGTTTTGTGAAAAGACTGCACAAAACTGTACAAAACTCACATATGGGCAAGGATGACCGGCCACTTGAAGAAGTGGTGGCCAAGGGAGGAGCTCCTCCTCCTTGGCCACCGCCTACCGGCAGCTTTGAGGGGTGGTGACCGGCGGCTTCACTATTCCTCCACATGTCACCTCCTCCTCCTCCTCCCTTCTCCTCCCTTGGATCAAATGCACATGTCCACCATCTCCACCACCCATCTCCTCCCCTTTTGGCTATAAAAGGAGGCCTCCTCCTCCTCATTTCAACACACCTCAATCTCATTTTCACTTCTCTCTCTAGAAGTTGTAATATTTGTAACGTTGTAATTTTGCTTTGGAAATAAAGGATAGCTCCCTTGGCGCTTCAACGGTTGTAAGTAATTCTTAGTATTTATTCAACTGTTTTATTTCCTTAGTTATAATGTTTAGCGCGATAAATAGTAGCTAAACTTGTAGTTCGGTCTAAGGGGCGCACTTGTATTATAAAATGTTTTAGACTATTAACTTAGTGTCTAGTCTAAGTATTAAAAACTTATTCTATGTGCCATATATTAAGTCAGAACGTCCAAGGTAGAGTGGATGCTTGGAATGGCAAAACTCTACAGCGGGGTTCGTAAACTTGTACGGATAAGTGGATGCTTGGAATGGCAAAGCTTATCTGAGAAGTTTGACTCATCTTAAACACCATTTGGTTGATCGGGAATGATTGATCAAATGGATGCACATAGGCTAATATAACCGGGAATGGAGTATTAGGCTAAATAGAATAAGTGTTCTACGTCCTTGGAATAGGCTAGACAGTGTACGCAAATCGAGTGCTTGGAATGGCCTTGATACACCGTTTGAATACTTAGGAGAGTCACTAAAGGTCAATGATAAACAGGATATAATACAAGTCCCCTGAAACCGAACATTTCTCTTTAATTATAAACTGTAATTTACTTTCCAGTATTAAAATCAACCAACCAACCAATCAATCAATAAAAATAGCTGGTAGCTTTAAAACCAACCAACCGACCTTAAACACGCTCCCACACTGCGTAATCCCCCCGAAGAACAATTATTCCCCTAGTTCCCTTGGGTTCGACCCCTACTTACCAAGTACTACCCAGTAGTATAGTTGCGAGTAGCGGACTATTATAAATTTATTTGCACAAATCGCTTTGACGACGAGCGGTTCTGTCAAAGGGCGATGCAAGTAAGGAGACAGTTGCAAGAGATAAGGAAAGGGCCTAATGAGACCATGTACGAGTACCTAGAAAAGTTCAACCACCTGGAGCGAAGTTGCTGCACTCTTGGGCTACCAGAGAAACTCATCATCGAATACCTACTAGACGGACTAAAGCCCCTCGACAAAAGGCTCCTAGATGCCTCGGCTGGAGGATCGATGATGAACCTCTCATTAAGCGGCATAAGGGAGCTTGTCACTAGTGTTGCGGAGAACGCACGGTTTAGGGAGGAGACGACTCGGCAAGAAGAGTTTTCCCGCACAAAGAACGTGGCACAAGCCGAGGTACCAATAAGTTCCCTGCCCGAGGAAATGAAGCAGATGAAGGAAATGATGATTCAGCTCCTACGAAGGCAGCCAGCTCAGATGAGGCCTTGTGAGTTTTGTGGTGCTTTGGACCATAAAACCGACACTTGCCCGACGTTGATGGAAAATGACCCGGAGGAGGTAAACGCAATAGGTGGATATCAAGGGTACAACAACAGCGACCGAGCGGGATCGAGCCGGCAGTTCGGGCAGGCGCCCGGACAGAATTGGCGTGACTCGAGACAGTTCGGGCAGGCGCCCGGACAGAACTGGCGATACGACAACAATGCCCCGAAGAGAACGCAACAAGCCGCACCTCAACCGGCTCAGCAATTCTATCAACCGCCTCACCGGCAATACAACCAGGGCGGACCAGGCCAATATCAGCCGAAGGGGCCGAATCAGTACCAGGCCGGTCCGAGCCAGCAAGGCCCGAGCAAGCCGCTCGAGGAAATCGTGAAGGATTTGTCCAACACGGTGCATCAATACATGGCGAAAACCGATGGAGCATTAGCAGAATTGGGCAAGCAAATGTCCCAGCTGGCTACCGAGGTCTCCGAGTACAAACATAAACCCGGCCGGCTCAATGTGCAAACCCTCCAAGACCCGAAGAAAAATGTGAATGCCGTGACACTTAGGAGTGAGCAAAGGCGTGTCGTTGAACCCGTGGAGCCAGAGGAAGAAGAGGACCCGGAGATGTCCGAGGAAGACCAAGAAGGGTCCGAGACGCCTGGTGCTTCAGACCCGGACACATCCGAAGAACCCAGAATACGCCCGGCGCCAGCGACCGAAGCACGCGAGACGCGCCCGGTGCCAGCGACCGAAGGAACCAGGTCACGCCCTATGCCCAGAACCGAGAAATCCAGGGCCAGCGCCCCTCTTCCGTTCCCAGTCTCGGCCCGAGTTCCAAAACAGCACGTAATGGATAAGGACGTGTTCGAGCTATTCAGCAAAGTGGAGATCAACATCCCTCTCTTAGAAGCCATCAAGCAAATACCTAAATATGCAAAATTCTTGAAAGAACTTTGCACCAATCGAAGGAGAAGGGCTCGAGTAGATCAAGAGCTGATGAGTAGGAACGTCTCAGCCGTCTTACAACGGAAAGTGCCCCCCAAATGTGGCGACCCAGGAACCTATACTATACCATGCACAATTGGCAACATACGACTCGAAAACTGCATGCTAGATCTTGGGGCCTCAATCAATGTTTTGCCCTACTCAATTTACTCGTGCCTACGGATTGGGCCTCTCGAACCCACCGGTCTCACGATCCAACTAGCGGATCAATCATGCAAACAACCGGAAGGGAAGATCGAAGACGTGCTAGTTCAAGTAGGAGAGCTGGTTTTCCCGGCGGACTTCTACGTCCTAAAAATGGAAAACTGCGGACCAACTGATCATGCGCCTATCTTGTTAGGCAGACCATTCCTCATGACATCCAAAATGAAGATCGATTGCGATAGTGGCACACTATCCATGGAAGTTGAGGGGGAAGTATTTAGCTTCGACATATTCAGGGCGATGAAGTACCCCATGGAGTTTGAAGAGGTGCATGCTCTTGACACTTTGGATGACCTTGTCCAAGAGATTCAGCCAGAGCTAAGGATGGACCCTCTAGAACTCACGCTCAATGAAGCCATCTACTCGCACAAGGAATCATTGACCAAAGGCGTTCATGAGGCGCTAACCCACTTGATGATTTCGGAGCCTCTAGCACTAAGGTATGAAGTAAATGAAGTACGATTGTTTAAATCTAATGTTTTTCTGCCTTCGATTGTGCAGGCACCTGAAGTGGAGTTAAAACCCCTACCGGGACATCTCAAGTACGCATTCTTAGGGGAAAACGCAACACTCCCGGTGATCATCAAGAGTGGCCTGGAAACTGACCAGGAACGTCGTTTGGTGGAGGTGCTAAGTCGGCACAAATTGGCAATTGGATGGACTCTGGCCGACTTAAGGGGAGTGAGCCCGGCGGTGTGGATGGACATCTTGCTGGAGGATGGAGCCAGGCCATCAAGAGAGCCTCAACGCCGACTCAACCCGATCATGATGGAGATCGTTAGGAAGGAGATACAAAAACTACTCGACGCGGATGTAATCTATCTGATCTCGGACAGCCGATGGGTGAGCCCGGTCCATGTGGTACCAAAGAAGACTGGGATCACAGTCGAAGAAGACGCCGAAGGGAAGATGGTAACGACACGGGTTAAGAATGGGTGGAGGATGTGCATCGACTACCGGAAATTAAATGCCGTCACAAGGAAGGATCATTTCCCTCTACCGTTCATTGACCAAATGCTGGACCGACTGGCGGGCAAGCCTCACTTCTGTTTTCTTGATGGATTCTCGGGGTACAATTAAATTCCTATAGCGCCCGAGGACCAGGACAAGACCACATTCACTTGTCCGTTCGGAACTTTCGCGTTTCGCCGCATGTCCTTCGGCTTGTGCAATGCGCCCGGCACATTCCAGCGGGTAGTCACGAGCGTCTTCTCGGACATGATCGGCACAATGATCGAGGTGTTCATGGACGACTTCACGGTTTATGGGGACTCTTTTGACGCATGCCTGGACAACCTGAGCGCCGTGTTGGCTCGATGTGTTTCGATGAACCTAGTGCTTAACTACGAGAAGTTCCATTTCATGGTAACTCATGGGGTAGTCCTGGGGCACGTTATCTCATACAAAGGGATAGAGGTCGACAAAGCAAAGGTCGACGTAATCATGACTCTTCCCTACCCCACAACGGTGCGCGACATCAAGTCCTTCCTTGGACACGCTGGATTCTACCGGAGGTTCATCCAAGACTTCTCAAAAAAGGCATTGCCTCTATCAAAACTGCTACAAAAAGACGTTCCCTTCGAGTTCACAGCCGCGTGCCAAGAAACCTTCGACGAGCTAAAGCGGGCGCTCACTAGCACACCTATTATACGAGCGCCAGACTGGACCCAACCGTTCGAAATCATGTGCGACGCGAGCGACTATGCTGTGGGCGCGGTGCTGGGCCAACGGATGGACAAGAAACCTGTGGCTATTTACTACGCCTCGAGGACCTTAGACGCCGCCTAAGGAAATTACTCCACTACTGAAAAGGAGCTCTTGGCTGTGGTGTTTGCACTAGAAAAATTCCGGTCCTATTTGCTCGGAGCAAAGGTAATTGTCTACTCGGATCATACAGCCATCCGGTACTTGATGAAGAAAAAAGAGGCCAAACCACGACTGATATGATGGATCTTATTACTCCAAGAGTTCGATGTGGAAATAAGATACAAGAAAGGGATTGAGAACACAGTGGCCGACCATTTGAGCCGGATTGTCCGAGGAGAAGAGGAAGGGCACATCACCGAGACGTTCCCGGATGAACATCTCTATGCGATCTCAAACAAAGTGCCATTGTACGCTCCTATCGTCAACTACCTTGTAGGAGGTATATTCCCTCCCTCATTTACTAAAGCACAAGGCATGAAACTTAAACACGATGCTAGATTCTACTTATGGGATGATCCCTATTTATGGAAAATAGGAGCTGATCAGTTGCTTAGGAGATGCATACCCGATAATGAAGTAGATTCTGTACTTAGCTTTTGCCATGAATTTGCATGCGGAGGACACTTCGGGCGCTAGGAGAACTGCTAGAAAAATCCTAGATAGCGGCTTCTTCTGGCCAAGTATATTTAGAGATGCCTATGAGAAGTGTAGAAAATGCGATAGATGCCAAAGGGTAGGAAATGTGACAGCTAGAAATGAGATGCCTCAAGTGCCTATATTGGTCAATGATGTGTTTGACATATGGGGCATTGACTTCATGGGACCTTTCCCTATATCACGTGGGAATATATACATTCTAGTTGCCGTTGATTATGTATCAAAATGGGTAGAGGCTAAGGCCACTAAGAACGACGATGGAAAGACTGTGGTAGATTTTTTGCGCTCTAACATTTTTTGCAGATACGGAGTACCCAAGGCAATAATCAGCGACCAAGGCACGCATTTTTGCAACCGCATGATGACCACTACCTTGAAACACTACCATGTGCACCACCGGACATCCACAGCCTACCATCCTCAAACCAACGGACAAGCGGAGATCTCCAACCGCGAGATCAAGGGGATCTTAGAAAAAATGGTAAAACCGACAAAAATGGATTGGAGCAAAAGGGTGGATGAGGCCCTATGGGCATACCGAACGGCATACAAAACACCAATTGGGACCTCTCCCTTCCGGCTAGTTTATGGAAAGGCATGCCACCTCCCGGTGGAGTTGGAACATAAGGCCTATTGGGCTCTCAAACGATGTAATCCAGATTTAAAGGTAGCCGGGTTGGATAGAAAACTGCAACTGTGCGAGCTTGAGGAGTTGCGTCTCGAAGCCTATGAGAACCAAACCGATTATAAGGCACGAACGAAGATCTACCATGATAAGTTCATTCTTCGGAGACAATTTTGAAGAAGGATAACAAGTGCTGGTTTTCTCCTCAAGACTGAAGGTGATGCCCGGCAAGCTAAAATCTAGATGGACTGGCCCCTTTACAGTAATTAAGGTGCTCAATCATGGGGCACTCGAGCTAGAAAACCCAGAAAATGGAAGCCAATTCACAATAAATGGACAGCGGGTCAAACACTACCATGGCGAGGTGGACTTAACACCTCACCAATTCGACCTATCCGAGCCACCAGACCCGACATAAGCGAGGTATCGTCGAGCCAACGACGTTAAACAAAGGCACTTGCCGGGAGGTAACCCGGCACTTTTTTGTTTTATAACGGTATTTTCTTTTAATTTAGGTTTAAATCGTACTCATCCCCTCGCGTTTGGAAGGAATTTGATCATTTGTGCAGGAACAGCAGTCGCGCTCGGGAATGACCGGGCTTCACCCGAGAAAGACCGAGTCGCGACCGAGGAGTACCGAGGACGCGCCCGAGGAACACTGATGGACCGTAATTGTATGCATCATAAATACAGTTAAACCCACCAAATTAGACTGTTTGTCTATCTAACTTCTACGTGTTAGTCCCAAAATATTTCCACAGGGCAATTGAGAGATAAAAGTGAAAACACGCTAAGGAGAGGATTTTATGCTGAAAAGATATCAAGAGTCAATTGAAGGTCAAGATCAAGCACTGAACGAAGAAATCTCAAGATCCTGACGATGAATTACTCAAATTAAATCCAACTGAGGAATTATCAAAAACAGCCCGGAGTAAAATTGGACTGATAGTTTTGTAAAGACAGTACAAAACTGTCAAAACTCATCCATGTACAAGGATGACCGGCGGCTCCTCCCTCACATGGTGGCTCCTCCACTCTCCTTGCTCCACTTATCACCACCTCACTCCTCCCCTCCCAAAGCCGCCGGCGGCTTCTTGAGCACCATGGAGAAGTTGCCATGTGGAGGCTTCTCCTCCACTCCTCCTCCCAAGCTTGCCATGCACTCTTCCTCCTCCTCCCTTGGATGCAACCCATCTCCACCCTCCATTTCCTCCTCCTTAGCCTATAAATAGATGAGCACTCCTCATTTGTATCATCACCACCACAACATTTCACTTATCTCTCTAGAATTTTGGGCACTAATCATGTAATATTACTTTGGGAATCAAAGCTTGATCCTTGGCGCTTCAACGGTTTTGTAAGTATTTTCGTATTTATTTTACTGTCTTTCAAAACTCTTGTTTTTCCAAGTTCATAGTTATGATAACCATTGCCATGATTAGTAGCTAAACTTGTTATTCGGTTAAAGGGTGTACTTGTATTATAAATGTTTTAGATCTTACTCTTAGTATACCTTTGTATTCAAAACTTGTTCTATGTGCCATTTATAGTCAGAATTTCCAAGGTTGAGTGGATGCTACGAAAGGGCAAAACTCTTCCGTGGGGTTCGTGAACATACTCGGGTAAGTGGATGCTACGAAAGGGCAAAGCTTATCTGAGGAGTTCGACTTATCTAAAACACCACTTGATCGCAACGTCACTGGGAGATCAGGTGGATGCACATAGACTAGCATACCTTGAAAGGGGTGTTTTAAATGATGTTGCAAGTCTTGCGTTAGAAATAACCTAGATTCATCTTTGAATACTTAGCATGATCATGTCTTGCGCTAGAAATAGTCTCAATTCATCTTTGAACACTTGGTATGATCATTAGCGGTCGATGATAAACAATTATAATACAAGGCCCCTAAAACCGAATCATTTCCTTACAGTCCATTATCAACTGCTGTAATTTACTCTCAGTTCCCAAAACACACTCAAACCCAACCCCAATCGTAATTAATTTCTGCATAAGCTTCATTAAAGAACAACTAATCCACACTGACTCTCTTGGGTTCGACCCCTACTTACCACTTGCTACCCAGTAGTTAAGTCGCGAGTAGCGGACTTATCAATTTATTTGTACATTTGCTCTGATGACAAGCATCTGTCAAACACCAAGGCGCGTCCGAGAAATCCAGTTTCCCTGCCGAACTTCCTAGAGCTTCAACCGAATCCGGCCGAACCAAGGGCCGGTCGTTTGCTCCTACGTCCATGACTTGGCAACGACAACACCACAAGGGAGTTCGATTCTTTTCTCTTATGTCATTTCCTTTCCAAGTCCCCTTATTCTTTTTGTCTTTTGAACCAAGTCGTGCTGCGAGGCACGGCTTTGTTCAAAAGTGTGGGGTGAGTTATTGCACATAATAGTCAGCATGATTTCTTTTTCCTCAATTTTTATCTTTTTGCAACTCTTGAATATAAGCTTCATGATGTGAAATAGATGGATCCGAATTCATGCATGTCTTTGTGAGATCTAAATTGTGTTAAAACTTTAGAATTTAACTTCTTATTTGTTCTTACGTGCCGAGATAAATAGGGGTGTGGAGTTGATAGAAAACGCCCTAGAAAGGTTTGACAAGCACTCGGAGGGCCGGGTCTCACTATATGGTTGTCCGAAGTTAGTAGAGGTTAGCACTTCGTGTTACTTGGGTTTCGAGTAGACTCCGCCATGCAGCGTTTATGCAAGGGGCGGGACGGGAATCAAACCGTCCTATCTCTAGTTCGAGTAGCCGGGAAAATAGCCGAGTGACCCTCGTCTTGACCCGCGCGAAAGGGCAAGGATGAGAAAGAGCGGGGAGGCATTTCCATATGCTCTCGGGCAATGATTGGACCTCCCAAGAATGAAGACGAACAAGCAGTTCACAAAAGAGCAAAGCTCGAGAAATCAAAGGCCAAATTGTGAAGGTTTTAACCAAGGCAAAAAGTGAAGCATCCAAATTCAATATCAAAGGCCGAAGGCCAAGTCACTACAAATGCTGTTCTTCTAAACAATGTAAAAGACTCGACCCATTTAGCCCGAATAAATCATGTGCTAGAGAAAGCTGTGGAAGACAACCATATTGCCGAGTCCAGTCCGAAGAGTGCGAACAAGAACCTAAAAAGGGCTATCTCCAATACATCCAAATTGGTTTGTATCACGGCTCGGAGGTACAAGTATTAAGTTATCTTCTAAATTTTAAACACACTTTATTTTGACATCAAGTGATGCATGAATAGGAAAAGTCTAGACTAGCACTCTAACAT
Source organism: Rhodiola kirilowii (assembly GCA_033675215.1). Classification (NCBI taxonomy): domain Eukaryota; kingdom Viridiplantae; phylum Streptophyta; class Magnoliopsida; order Saxifragales; family Crassulaceae; genus Rhodiola; species Rhodiola kirilowii. The sequence continues at coordinate 37,968,764 of CM066203.1, read as the reverse complement.
TCATGTCTAGGACCTTTAGATATTAGTTGCCTCTTCTCACTAGCCTTGTTCGGGACGACCAAGTATAAGTGTGGAGTGATCTGATGGGGCATATTTATATGACTCGTTGAATCAGTTAAACCCACCAAATTAGACAATTTATCTTGACATCTTTCACTTGTTAGTCCCATTTTGCTCTACAAGCTATGTTGAGGTTTAGGGAAGAAACCAGCTTAAAAGAGGAGTTTTATGCAAGAATTAAATTACAAGTTGATCGGGCTAGTAGGTGACCGAGGAACCCAGTCAGCGCCCAAGAAAGCCCCAGGCGTAATCGAGCTTCAGTACCGGGCCGCGACCGAGAAATACCGGGTCGCGTCCCAGGTCGATATCCGAGCGGTCTTGGCTGAGGCCCGAGAGTCAACACCGAATAAATAAGGGCGCGCCCCAGAACAATGCCGGACATCACTGCTGTGTGCTCGCAGGCGCGCTGAGGTTCATATCCAAGACAGGCGCCCGAGCGCATCCGAAACAGGCGCCCGAGCGCATCCGAGATAGGCGCCCAAGCGCATCCGAGACAGGCGCCCGAGCGCGCCCGAGGCCAACGCCGAGTAGAACTTTTTTTCCGACCAAAACTCAGGCGAAGTTCCAGCTACTTGCTAGGTCCGATGTCCATTGGAAGCATCTTGCTTTAAGAGCAGCTTGCCTTGTGAAGCACCATGCTTAAGGGATGCCACACTTGGCACCAACTAGCTTAAAGGCGGCTAGCTTATGGACGAAGGAAGCACCAAGAAGTATGGCACTTGGCACCAGCTAGCTTATATTGCGGCTAGCTTAAGGATGAAGGAAGCTCATAAGAAGACCACACGCACCAGCTAGCTTAAAAACGGCTGGCCAATGAGAAGCATTACTTCTCCATGAAGCAACCGCCCACCCATGCCTATAAATAGAAGAGCTCCATCCCTTTCTTAGTGTGCGATTTTTTAGTGACAATTTTAGAGAAACTTACGAAGGGAAACGAGAACTTGTGGGTCGAAAACACTTGTAGTACTTTACACTAGCAATCAAAAGCTCAATTCTCCTCTACTCATTCTTGTTTACTTTTGGTTCAAATGGTTATGATATTCACTTCCATGAGTATTCGTAGCTAAATTTCCATTCGGTCGAAGGAGCCCTTATACTATGAAATCGTTCTAGACCCTTGCTTTCATGTTACTTTAATGTTCTAGCTAGTTCTTGTGCCTTCGGGGTAAACATAACAAGGAAGAGTGGATGCTTGAAATGGCAAAGCTCTTCCGAGTAGTTCATTCCCTCTATAGTCGCTTGGTTTGTTCGGAAATGAGGGATCAAGCGATTGCACTTAGGTTAATATACCTTGAAATGGGGTGTTAGCCTAGCTAAAACTGGTAAGCTTTGTCTTGAAATGGAAAAGCCGGAGGTACAAATGCTTGAAATGGCTTTGTTTGGAGTTATGTCTTGAAATGGAATAATTCACTCCCTAGAACATTTAGTTAAATCCTTGGAGGTCGATGATGAACGGGGACTTAATATAAGACTCCTAAGACCGGATTCCTTCTCTTAAAAAGAACCACCTTTTCATTACTCGCACTTTACTTTCTCGCACATTTACTTCTTGTCTTTAATTTCCCAAGACTTGGACCTTCAAGCACTGTAAAGACTTGGACCTTCAAGCACCTTCATTTCCACGCATTTTTACTTTCTCGCACATTTACTTATTGTCAAAGACTTGGACCTTCAAGCAACTTTAATTAACGCACCTTACTTTCAGTCATTTTCCTTTCAAGCACTTATTTTCATCATAAAACCACCACACAAAAAACCCCAATTGTCTTTCCTTTATTTATTGCTTTTAAAGAACAACTGTTTCCAACCAACTTCCCTTGGGTTCGACCCCTACTTACCGCTTGCTATCATTAGTGAGCCACTAAAGTAGTGGAAATTATAAATGTAAATTTGCAGGTCACAACGACAGCCTGTCATCCACCTTATTTGCCATTTTGATCACTTTGCTCGAGGTGGATTCGTCAGATCAGCTCATTTTCTTGAGCAACTTGAATTCAGTGCTAGACAGCTCGACAGGTGCACGGGGCGCGGCCTGGGCAATCATTTCTTCGGACCCGGCTGAAGTTTCTCAGGCCTGGCTCGGTAAGGAATGACTTGGCATGATTTTGGGCACAAATCTCCCTTTTTAAGCGTGTTTCATCTTTAGACTCCAAAATTGCCTATATACACAAAACGACATTAACAAGCAGATGTTCGTATCACCAAATGTTGTTTTTGGTAGGTTTAGTAGTACTTGATGAATCGTATAAATACGTCTCATCAGTGGTAAACATAATTTGATGCAAGGCGTTTATCAAAAAAAAAGAAGGGAAAATTGCAAAAAACAGTACTTGGACTAGCATTTGATTTCAAATTAAGTATTGGACTTTTCCAATTTCCAATTTAATGACGTTTGCATCATTTTGCTTACATTTTGTTTTTGAATTTGTAATTTTGAAGAACCTAAAAGTCGAAAACTTATGAATTTGACTACATGGTTAACTTAATTGGACGAATTTACTTTTATTGTGGTTTGTGATATGATTTATAGGATGAAAAAAGTGCAAATTGACGGAAACACACTAAATTGAAAATGAAAAAAGTCGGGTACCTAATTTGAAATCAAGCGGTAGTCCAAATAATATTTTTTGTAATTTACTAAAAAAAACTTGATGCAAGGCGTTTACAACTATTAATGTGAAGCAAATGAAGTGGATTTGACTAATAAATCCAATCCCTTCATGCTTCAAACACGATCCAAATATGTGATAAAATTTCTGATTTAAGCAAAATTGGAAATTGCTTTCAATTTCTACTCACTATTGAAATTCAGTTTTCAAAATACACACTCTCATTTAGACGTCGTTGCTGATGGCGCCTTAATGTGTTAGGCGCCCTTAGCAATGGTGCCTAATGCCCAGTGTCAAAATAATCATATTGGATTGATATAATGCTCCAGAATGTGCTTACCTGGCATCATTATTATGGGCGCTGTTCGGCAGAGCGCCTAAATATAAAACGCGGAACAGCGCTGTTCAGACAATTGTTTTCTAAAACATTATGCTGCATTCATCCTTGGAGAATGGGACTACCCCCATTTGCTGTGGCCATGCCCAGGTTTCCTTCCGTCATTGGTCTATATTGTTTCTTTTTTGTCTATCAAATCTCGCAGAGCCCTGAGTGTTGGCTTCAACGTCACTTGGTTGGTAATCGATAACATGGCATAAATCAATGAGACATAATAACAAGGACATGAATTCCTCTCCACATGAAGTTTCAATGTATCCTGTGGCAAGAGTGAGAAGAGATCACTCAATAAACATTCCAAGCTATCTAGTTGAGGGCAGTTTAGCCTCCACTTATGATACTTGCAATGGAGTTATGTCCCTAGCCCTAGCAAAACACAACACCTTGAAAACAGAGTATGTATGAATACAATGTTGATCATGCATTAAGACAGAGCATCCGGGTTTCATTAACAAGTTATTTTAGTCAGACAAATGAAGGCCAATGCATTGCAGAAAACCCAAGAATGACAGACAGCATTTGCATTTTGCATAAGAAAAAGCTACAATGTTTGTGTGGCCATTAGTACTTAGTCCACAGTATCTTAATGATGATGCTCAGAAATAGTGATGCAAACTTAAATATCGCACCAAGTAAGTGAAGATTTAGTGTAGAATTGAGGAAAGAGGGAAAGAATCAGCATTAGCGATTTGGAAGAAACGGGAGAGAAGAAGATAAAAGGAAACAGTTTGTATTCATTGCTTCTCTGAGTTCTAATACATAGTTGCGCGAGTTGGGTTGATGTGGCCAGCACCAAAGCGAAAAGGAGCTGATGGATGCAAAGGAGTCGAGATGACCAAGTTTGTGTTTGGCTGGATTGATTTAAGTTTAAGCGTTGTCCTTAACAGCGCCTAAAGTTTGAGCTAATTTTTTAGGTGCTGTTCTCAGGGGTGCCTTAATTTAAGTTGCCACATAGGTACGTGACTCAACATTTCATAACACAAATACGACACTGGACATTAGGCGCGGTTGAGAACAGCGCATAATGTGTTAGACACCCTCAGTAACGGCGCCTAAATGAGGGTGTATATTTTGGAAACTAAATTTCAATAGTGAGTAGAATTGAAAAGCAATTTCCAATTTTACATCAATCAGAAATTTTTTCCAAATATGTCATGCCAAAAATTTCATTAATAAATCCAAGAGAGATTTGGTTCAAGAAACCAATAGTGTATGGACTAGTTTGTAAATAACGAAAAAAAAGATACAGAAAAGTTAGAAACTCCACCTTAATTTTAGATATGCCATTTTCTGAGTTTCATACTTCACAGATGCCATAGGTTTGAGTTTTATTTCACAGATGCCATAGCTTCCATTTTTGTGCACATGTGAATGCTGAGTTGGACAAAATTGGGCCACATGAACCATAAAATTGATGGTGTGCCAATGACGTGGAAAAAAATTAATAAATTAATATAAAAATTCAAAAAATTATAAAAAGGAATATGTTTAAATTTGATGTTTAAAAAGGAATATGTCCAAATAAAAATTTATTTGTAGGGGAAATTTGCAAAAAATAAAATAAAAATATTTTTCATTTTGTGTTTAAATTTTTGTAAAGTTTCTAATTTTTATTTATCAAATAATTTATATTCCTTTTTTGTATTTTTATAAATTCTTTGAGTGTTTGAATTTTATCTTATCTGTTTGTGATGAATCAGTTTGTTAGATAAATTTGTAGGGGAACATACAAAAATTCAAAAACTCAAAAATTTATAAAAATCCAATTTTTAATAAAAAGGAATATAAATTAGTCGATAAATAAAAATTAGAAACTTTAAAAAAATTTAAACACAAAATGAAATTTTGTGTTGTTGCAAAGTTATGCTACAAATAAATTTTTATTTGGACATATTCCTTTTTAAACATCAAATTTAAACATATTCTTTTTTATAAATTTTTTGAATTTTTGAATTTTTATATTAATTTTTTTTTCCACGTCATTGACACATCATCAATTTTATGGTTCATATGTCCCAATTTTATCCAACTCAGCATCCACATGTGCATAAAAATGAAAGTTATGGCATCTGTGAAATAAAATTCAAACCTATGACATCTGTAAAATATGAAATTCAGAAAATGACATATCTAAAATTAACCCAAACTTCATGTCGTATACAGTTTGTGGGCGCAGGGCAAAAAGGCAACAAATGCAAATGGTAGGGTAGCTTGGATTTTGTCTGTATTGTCAGGCGCCTACTTAGCTTCACTCTCTGATCATCATCCTACCATTTTCAGATTTAACCCTCACCCAATTGCCCCAACTGTCCCCCCGGATTCAAGTTGTCAGCAAGTCAGATTGGGCAAACAATCTCCTCCCCAAATTGACCCAAAAGGTGGAACCTTTGCCACAATGAGCGGGGGCGATGAGGAATCAACCGGCGCTGCGGAGACGTTGGAGTACACTCCGACGTGGATCGTGGCGCTGGTGTGCACAGTCATCGTGGCGATCTCTCTTCTGATGGAGAGGTTACTCCATTATGCTGGCAAGTATTTGAAGAAGAAGGGTCAGAAACCCTTGTACGAGGCCTTGCAGAAAGTTAAGGAAGAGTTGATGCTTTTAGGGTTCATTTCGCTTTTGCTTACTGTCTTTCAGACATCCATTTCCAAAATTTGTATCCCGAGGGAGCTTGCTAGGCACATGCTACCTTGTAGTCTGGATGAGGCGAAGCTGGAGACGGTGGCCGAGCATTTTGGCAGACGCTTGATGTCGGAGGGAACATCTACTTACTGCGCTGATAAGGTTTTAAATTATTGATAACTTTAAATAATTTTTTATAACAATTTTGCAAGACACTTTCTTGAATGGGAAATGGATTCTGGTGCCGTGCTCCATGTGGTTGAGTGGATTGATAAGATAGTGGGTATTTAAGGTCACTGGTTGGACTCATCACTTGATGTCATTTATTGCCCGTTTTTGGGTTAGGGACAAAAAATCCGCGTTCACAAGGGTTTTGAGGGTAGGATTAATAAATTATGCTCCTTTTTGTCTATGTCGTTTCTCTATTTGGATTTGTAGACGAGAGGCAAAGAAGGATCACTTGCGGTTTATTTACTGTTTGCTCAATATGTTCACATTTACGTGCCTTTAAAAATTGGTTAAGTACCATGTTTGAAGAAGCCGTTAAACTTAGGTTTTTATGTTTCTCATTGTGTCTGCATCTTGTTGTGTTGGATTAAAATGAAGCAAAAAAGCTTGAGAGATGTTAAGTTGATCTTTTTCTTTGGTGTTTTTGCAGCACAAGGTTCCCATGTTGTCTCTTGAGGCCTTGCATCATCTGCACATTTTTATCTTTGTTTTAGCTATTGTGCATGTGACATTTTGTGTGCTCACCATCTGTTTTGGAGGGGCAAAGGTATGTGTTAATTTCACTCAGTTTGATATTCTTGAATCTGTTGCCTGGTTTATAACGCTTTAGTGCCGTCTCTGGATGCAGATTCGTCTATGGAAGCATTGGGAGGATGCAATTGCAAAAGAGAATTATGAGACGCAACAACGTATTTATTGTTTTCGTCTTTCCGTTTTGTAAAGATTCACTTGGTTTTAGATTTGAAACTTAAATCATATCCGGTTTTTCCTTCATAAATCTAACAGAGCGGACATTCAAAATTTAGTGAGCTCTAGATTCAGCGTCTTCAAGTAGTATTGTTATTTAACATTTCCCCCCGCCTCTGATCATGCAGTTCTGAAACCAAAGGTCACACATGTCCATCAGCACGCTTTCATCCGTGATCATTTCATGGGCATTGGTAAAGATATAAAGATTATTGTTTGGTTGGTAAGTCCATCTCTCTGTCTTGGCGCTTGAGTTTACATTGTGAACTCAAACATTTGGGATGCAGTAGTTCAATTAGTTTTATTTTTTTTGTAAGCCTGGACACATATTAACGTAGGATTAGTTTGGTTTTAGAATTTTGCTGTTTTCCGTGCTCAAATAACCAGTTGCAGTTCTGAGTTTGAGAATAGATGGACCTGTATCTAACTTAAGTAAATATGTTTTTTTTAAGAAATCCTTCCTCAAGCAATTCTATGCATCTGTAACCAAATCTGACTATGTGACACTGCGGCTTGGTTTCATCATGGTAAGTAATGTTGGCACACTTGTTTCTCTTTAGCTAGTTTTCCATTTCATCTGCTCAGGCTTCCACTATTGATCCTTCACTTTTTCTTCCATAGACCCACTGTAAGGCAAGCCCAAAATTTAACTTTCACAAATACATGATACGTGCCCTTGAGGATGACTTCAGGAAAGTTGTTGGAATTAGGTTAGTCATACTCACTTTTTCAGATAAAATGCAATACAAGTCTCAAGGCGTTATATTATGTACTAACAGTTTAAATCTGGTCGCAGCTGGTATCTCTGGGTTTTTGTGGTCGTCTTTTTGCTACTGAATGTTAACGGTAAGCTAATATTCTATCACATTCAATCTTGAGTTCATTCACTTGCAAGACTTTTCTGCTTAATATAATGCAGTACACATTTCGATGTAGGCTGGCACACATATTTCTGGATAGCATTCATTCCTGTCCTGGTGAGTAGTCGTCCTACATCATGTATTCATAATCTCATAAGCTCATCAGTTTATAGTTTTTGCTTTTTTTTTACAAAAAATATCAATTTCCATCTCTTTTGATTTCTCTCGTAGCTGTTACTAGCGGTTGGCACGAAACTGGAGCATGTAATTTCTCAGTTGGCCCATGAAGTTGCTGAGAAACACATAGCTATAGAAGGGGACTTGGTAGTCCAGCCTTCTGATGATCACTTTTGGTTCCGCCGACCTCGCATTGTCTTGTACTTGATTCATTTCATTCTTTTTCAAAATGCTTTTGAGATAGCATTTTTCTTCTGGATATGGGTGAGCCCTAAACACCATCCTTCGATTATGACAGCATGTTGTTCATTTTCAGTACATGAAAAATTCAAATCTGATCTTTTTATGGCTATACTATTGCAGGTAACTTATGGTTTTACCTCATGTATCATGGGACAAATCCGGTACATCGTGCCAAGGCTAATTATTGGGTAATTTTTGTTCACTTGTTCCATCAAGTTTACACCTTATTTACGAGCTAATTTCTCAACATTTTTCTTGGTAGTGTTATCATTCAAGTACTTTGTAGTTACAGTACGCTCCCACTGTATGCCATCGTCACACAGGTATGTCTGAATGGTTATCGACTTCGTTAGTACTGAATGATACTTTTTTTTGGTCGAGGTTTTTTATGATTTTTGATGTTTTGTTCATCAACGTGAAGATGGGAACCCATTTCAAAAAGGCAATATTTGAGGAGCACGTTCAAGTGGGACTTGTTGGCTGGGCGCAGAAGGTTAAAAATAAGAGAGGTCTAAAAGCAGCAGCAGCAGCAGCAGCAGCAGCAGCCAACAACAGCTCTAGTCAAGGAGGCACACCAGATGGATCTTCCACTGCCCGGATACAACTTTCAAACTTAGCACGCAGGGACATGATCACTCAGGCCGAACCCCATACACCTGGCGCTTCTGAGACACCCAAATGAGCGACACTGATCCATATGATCAAGTAACTTACAATTTTCTCAGGAATAGGCTCCAGCAGCAGCCAAAGTGGTAAGTGGCTGTGTGGTGTGTTTGGATGTTTATATAAGATGAAGCCAGATTCAGCCACATGTTTGGAACCCTTGTAGATCAGATGCTTATTAGAAACAAGTTTTGTTACTTAGTTTCACCAAGGTACAGTAAAACTGAATGATTTGTATTTGTAATTGTATCCCATCCATCCAGAAATCCATCCTGGGCAAACTTAAATGTAGAAATTGCAGAAGTGCATTAGTATCCAGCTTACTGGGACCAAATTGTAGGTTTTTTTCTTTCTTTTTATTTTTTTTCTTGATAAAGCCAGTAGCTTGGGAAAAAAAATAGACGAGGACTTTACAAGAAGGTTACAACAATGTGACGTAAATTCATCATGCTATCGAATATAGAAATAAATCAAAATAACACTAGATAAGCGGCCCATCCATGGATCATTGTCTAGATTAATTTCAACCATTGAACATCGCTCGTTGATGGGACGTATTTATACGACTCATCGAGTACACTAAACCCACCTTAAACGACACTTTGTCCTAAGAACACTTACTTGTTAATGTAGTTTTGCATTTCAGACTATTTTGGAGTCTAAAGAGAAAACAAGCTTAAAAAGGGAGATTTATGCCAAAAAGCATGCCAAGTTGTTTTTGGCCGAGCCAAGGACCAAGAAACCCAACCGGGCCGTCCGAGAACGCGCAGGCCATTGCCCAAGCTGCGCCCAAGGAGCCCATGCCCGACAGAGAGAACATGGGGCACTTCATGTTTCCGGCGGCGTTCCGGCAAAACCACTTCGGGCACTCGACTTCAAATCACATTCCCACTCCAGAACACCAGCTTGGAGGACTGGAACGACACTTTGGTTTTCCGGCCAGCGCCTAGTCCAATTCGGGCCATAACCGGCCATTCTAGGGCACGACCAAGCTCCGGCTGCGTTCCGGAAAAACTAGCTCGAGCATTGGTCTTTAAATCACTTCAACATGCTAGAACCGTCGCTCAAAGGCCAAGAACGCAATGCCAAGAACTCAAGCCCGGTCAAGGCCAAACTAGGGCAATTCTGGCCGTTTTGAGATTTCGATCATGCTCCACGCAGAATCTGGCTTAACTTCCTTCTTGAGACCGGTTTATAATCCCATTGTCGTTCAGAAACCGTGGTCCAAGAGCCAAAGGCCTCCGACAAAAATTCCAGCCAAATTCCGGCCAACTCCGGCCAAACTCTGGCCAAGCTCCGATCAAGCTCCGGCCTGGTACAACCAGACCCAACCAAGTTCTGGCCAAGAGGAACCAACCACAAACCAAATTCCCAATATTCCGGTTGGTTTCTACTATTCATTTCGGTTAGCATTTGGACTTCGGTTGGCTTTGGATTCAAGTCAGTTGGCTTTGGATGATGCCAATGCAAGTGGCCAAGTCGTGGCACATGGGAAGGCAAGTGCAAACACAAGTGGGGAGGCTCTTATCCTCTTCCACTCCATGTGGGGTGGCTTTTGGAAGAACCAATCAAAGTGACTTACTTTTGGGATATTTCCAACTCCAAACTTAGTCCCCAAGTCTTCCTTTGCCTATAAATAGAAGCCCTTAGTTTTAGGAACATGTATGTAGATAGTTCCATGATAAGTCAAATTCTTGACCATCATTCCTCTACTTTTACTAGGTGTTTTGATTCGTTTCCGACATTATTATGTTGCCATTTGACCCATTTATTGATGATCTAGGTCATAAACTGCTCATACGACTTGGGAAGATCAAGCCTCATCAAATATCTCAGTTTTGGCTAGAAAATGAGGAGTTTTTCACAAAATCATCCATGACCCACTCGAGTCCCGTGGCACCCGCCCGGGTCTCCTCAGCAGACTGCTCGGCTCAGCCCCAGCACCCGGCCGAGTCTCCCAGCACCTGGTCGGGTCTCCCCAGCTGCACGTCCGGATAAGCACACACTCGCCCGGGTCAAACTTCACTCACTCGAGTCCCATGCCTGGCACTCGACCGAGTCCATGCTCGCCCGCCCGGGTCCCCCCTGCTTTCATTCCTCGACTCAGCCCCAGCACCCGGCCGGTTCTCTCGACACCCGCCCGGGTCCCTAATGCACCCCGCTCGGATCGATGCTTCACTCGATCGAGTCTCGCCACGCCCGGCCGGGTCTCTCCTGAAAGCTCAGATTTTTACTCGAGCTATAAATAGAAAGTTTAGATTTTGGGCACAGACATCAAGGGTTTTGGAGAAGTTGACAGAACCGCTTGTCGTCAAAGCGATTGTGCAAATAAATTTATAATAGTCCGCTACTCGCAACTATACTACTGGGTAGTACTTGGTAAGTAGGGGTCGAACCCAAGGGAACTAGGGGAATAATTGTTCTTCGGGGGGAATTACGCAGCGTGGGAACGTGTTTAAGGTCGGTTGGTTGGTTTTAAAGCTACCAGCTATTTTGATTGATTGGTTGGTTGGTTGATTTTAACACTGGAAAGTAAATTACTATTTTAATGATTAAGAGAAATGTTCGGTTTCAGGGGACTTGTATTATATCCTGTTTATCATTGACCTTTAGTGAATCATCTAAGTATTCAAACGGTGTATCAAGGCCATTCCAAGCACTCGATTTGCGTACACTGTCTAGCCTATTCCAAGGATGTAGAACACTTATTCTATTTAGACTAATACTCCATTCCCGGTTATATTAGCCTATGTGCATCCATTTGATCAATCATTCCCGATCAACCAAATGGTGTTTAGGATGAGTCAAACTTCTCAGATAAGCTTTGCCATTCCAAGCATCCACTTATCCGTACAAGTTTACGAACCCCCATGGTGAGCTTTGCCATTCCAAGCGTCCCCTCAACCATGGACGTTCTGACTTAATATATGGCACATAGAATAAGTTTTGAATACTAAGACTAAACACTAAGTTAATAGTCTTAAAACATTTTATAATACAAGTGCGCCCCTTAGACCGAACTACTAGTTTAGCTACTATTCATCGCGCTAAACATTATACTAAGGAAATTAAAGACAACAGTTAAATAAATAAATACTAAGAGAAACTTACAACCGTTGAAGCGCCAAGGGAGCTTTCCTTTATTTCCAAAGCAAAATTACAACATTACAAATATTACAACTTCTAGAGAGAGAAGTGAATTTGAGTTGAGGTGTGTGAAATGAGGAGGAGGAGCTCCTCCTTTTATAGCCCAAAGGGGAGGAGATGGGTGGTGGAGATGGTGGACATGTGCATTTGATCCAAGGGAGGAGAAGGAGGA